>CM002532.2:4938998-6138998 GCA_000338895.3 Oryza meridionalis | reverse complement strand
TGATCTCAAAACCAATGCTCAAAAGCAAATGCTTCCTAAGGCACCTGATCTTGTCATGTACTATGCCGCAATATGAGAAGTTGTCTTTCGAAGAGATCATTACAATTGAGGCCATCTTTGAGGGGTTGTTCCCACCACCTTCATTAGAGAAGCTACAGATAATCAACTTTTGTGGACAAAGCTTGCCAGGATGGCTTATTTCTTCCTCCATGGAAACCAATCTACCTTGCATAGAATACATACATCTCATCGGTTGCTCCTTTTGCACACAACTTCCACCATTCGGAAAACTGCCCCAATTGAGATACCTCAATATTGAGGATGCATTTGCCATTGTTAACATTGGCACAGAGTTTGTTGGCATGCATGGAGTTTCAACTGCTTTCCCTAAGCTTGAATACCTTACATTCAATGGAATGCCCAATTGGGAAGAACGGTCAATGAGTGGAAATGAAGAAGAGGACGAACCATCAATGCCTCATTTGGTTGAGCTTTATATATTGGGTTGCCCAAAGTTAAGATCTCTCCCCTCGACTCTGCAAAAGATCACAACCATCCAAACAATTGGTATCACTAAATGCGACAGTCTCACTTGTGTGACAAACTTCCGTTATTTGCATAATCAACTAGTTATTGAGAAGAGTAGTGGAGTAGAAATAATCTCGAACCTCCTTGCTTTGAATAAGCTGGTCATCACTGACGTTCACGCTCTCAAGCACATTGAACATTTGCCTTCACTTCGATATATGGAATTGTGTAGTAGTTCATTGGACAAACTGCCAGAATGGTTGCAAGGTCTTGCTGACACAAATCGAAACCTAGCAAATGACCTCCAACTGACATTGAGATGCAGCATCACTCTAATGCGAAGATGAGTGAGAAAAGGCCCAGACTAGCCCACCATCAGGCGCTTCCCTCATGTTAGCGTCTACACACATGACAGGTCAGCATTGATGGAATACAACCATGAAGCAGGGTATTATTTCACCAATCTACAATAGAAAGGGTTGCTTCACTTTGTAGCCCTATGTTTAAACAATTTTGTTGTATTTTATCCTATAACACGGAAGAGTTGTTGTTGAATAGTTCTATCTTGTCTTCTTTCGATTGCATGATAAACGGTTTATATTTGAGCATCTTTCCCATCCTTGAGGAGGTACCATGAGATACGAGGTACTATAAGGTACCAATCTAATCTAACCGTTGATTTAGCAGGGGTATGATTAGACTAACAAAAATAAGGTCTCCTCTCTTCGTCGCCCGTGCCGGCCAGGGAGGTCACGCATCGAGGCCACTGCCGCCGTCGCGCATCCAGCCCGTCGCCGTCGTCGCCCATCGAGGCTGCTACCGCCGTCCCCCTTGAGCCCGCCGCCGCGCCGCTGCTCTCCCGACGATTTTTTTCCTCTCGTGAAATAGGAAATGACAGAAATACCCTCCCACCCATGGTACCTCTTCAATGAGGAGGTGCAGTACCATGAGGTACAGATAATTTCTGATCGTTGGATGATGCCAAATCAATGGTCAGGATTTGGTACTGCACAATCTGAAGGACAGTAAAAAAACCTCTTCTTAATTACTGTGCAGTTGATGGCCACCACCTTGAAAATCCTTGGCAACCTTTCTTACCTCACCAGTGCTTTCTTCTTGTGTCTCGCCACAGCTCAGCCTCATCAGTGATGCCGTGAGGTTGTGGCCCTGCTACCATCATCCTTGCTCCACCTACAAGTACAGGAGATGGCTAGCGATGAGAGATAAGTCGCTAGCAAGAAACAGATCTCATCAGCTGGGTTCGACCTGAACCGTTGTCGGCCACAGATCGCTCGTTGTCACCGTCTTGGTCGCAAAGAACATATCCAACCATCACTGGGTGCTAGATCCGGCCAAGGAGACGTAGTTGCTGTTGACTTGAGGACCACCACTCGCCCACCCCTCCGGTGGTGGCGAGTATGAAAAGCTAGAGCCAACCACTTACACAAGCACCTAAATACTACTCCCTCCGTTTCACAATGTAAGTCATTCTAGCATTTCCCATATTCATGTTGATATTAATGAATCTAGACATATATGTCTAGATTCATTAATATCAACATGAATATGGTAAATGCTAGAATGACTTAATTACATCGTGAAACGGAGGAAGTAGCATCTAGCTCATCCGTCTATGCTATGTTTGTGTTTTACATAAGTTAGGAGTAATTATTGTACTTATTAGTTTTTAACAAGGAAGGTAGCTCACGCATTCCCGTGGGCATGTATCATAGGCTGTGTTTGAAACGTTATAATGACAGAATATAAATAGGAGAACATTTCCGGAATATAAATCGAAAAGGAAGCCTGCACAGATGCACATCTTTTTTTTATTAAGTAAAAGAAATGCTAAAAGAAATCGTACATCACTATATACACGATAAAGGAATGTAAATTATCTAAAATAATAAAAAAATAAATATATTTTCTTTAAAACAGACGGTAGGTTTTAATATATTACTAATGTGATAGGAATGTCCCTCAAATTTAAATAAAAATCCCTTTGTCCTGGTCGATTTGTGGTAGAGAATGGAAAATATTTGTATGTGAAGTTAGTAAAGGTACTTCTCAAATTTTAATGGAGTACATACAATATTATGTTTTTCAAATGATTGGGGTTAATCACTTGACACAACTTTCAAAAAAAAATATAGCTAAAGAGATTTACCACCATGTAAATATGCAAAAAACCATATAATTATTTACATTTTGATAAAGATTTATACTTTAGCGCCAGATTTATTTCCACCATATGTTGTTTATAGCTAATGGAGACACATTTACTAATTCTAAGAATGTACTTATTTTCTCAAACTTATTTACACTAACTAATTCGCTAGAGTGCATTTACAGTTGGGTTCAGTGGTGTATAACATTCGACCATCAATTATACCCACTCCATTTGATTTTCTATCAACTACAAAAAATATAATATAAGTAGTTTTATTCGTATTTTACTGGATTGTTCATGTTTTGCCAATAATACTTGGCAAAGAAAATACATAATTCTCGTGATGAACTAAGGGGTTGTATCGTAGAAAAAAATCTATTTAAAGTCTTATTTATATTTTTTTACATCATCGATCATGTATGCCTCTAACTCCTCAAATAGCAATAAAAAAGTTTTGAAAATTTCAGATACTTTTAGAATCCCAATCGCACCCAAAATAAACCTAAAAAGATTCACTTAAAAACCAAAGCTAAATTCTGTTGTTTTTTTATAGCAAAACCACTTGCTAAAATTTAATTTAATTTTTCTCATCTATCTATTATTTGTTCTTCTCACACCTCAAATAAGAAAAAAAAAGTTTTGAAAAATTCCAAATACTTTGAGACTCTCAATATCTCCCAAAATTAAATAAACCTAAACGCGTGTACTTAAAAACAATGCTAGGTTTTGTTATTTTAATTTTTACATATGTGATTCAAATTAGCGTTGTACATTTGTCAAGTGATATTCGACACCATAAAATATGATATGAAATTATTTGATACATTATTATCACATTAGCTATTACATGTTGGCGTCATTTGTCATGATATATTTAGCACTACAATATAACCATCATAATTCATCAATGGTTTATTTTATTTAATGAATGCTTTGATATTTTATCTATCAGAGATTAAGTTTAGCTGTGCATATTTGTGTAATATTATTTTTAATAAAATCATAGTTTAATCATTAGTGCCGACACATCAGTGTCGACACTAATGATTTTTCATGATTAGTATTTCTTTCCGATTCTACTATGTACTGTGCATATTTCTTTTATTTTTTTGCTTTATATATTTTCAATCGTATACGCACGTTATGTTTTTCTTGGATAGAGATTAGCAGCCTGGGATTTTTAATAGGTCTAATCCAATGTTTAAATTAATGGGCTGGGTCAACCAATTTCAGTGAAAATTGATGGTCGGATGCTTTTCTTTTTTTCCTTTGATTTTCTAGGATTTCTATAATTTATTAGAGCGTCAGGTGATAATGTAAGAGCGTTTATAGGACCTTTAATATACTCTAATAGATTTATAGGGTTTCTCTCTCAGAGCAACGTAGCAGCATAAGAGCGTTTGCAGAAAGTTTAATATACTTATTGAGTATACAATAGATAGATTATGGATCTTAATTTAACTAAATATATATATTTATATTTGTGAAGTAATATATTTTGTCTTTATATCGTAGAAAACCATATTTTAAATACCATCGATTTTTATATATGTGTGTTTTTTTGTTCTTTTTTTATGTACATGCGTATGGTTTTTTTTTCTTCCAGCAAACATTAATAAAGCTTTGTTGTTTTGTTTCCAATCATGTATATATATACGGAAGATCAACATTAGCGTTTGTATCCTATCAACTCGTACGTACGGCACAACGATTGTAGCGCTCGTATGTTATAAACATGAGGAAATATTATGTTTTTAATAATAGATCTAATCTAATGGTGTAAAATAACGGGTTCACCAATTTAAGTAAAAATCAACAGTGAGATCAGGTAGTGCCATGTGGCGACTTTGAAGCATTTATAGGAGCGCCACGTGGCGGCTTGAGAACGTTTGTACGAAGTTTAATGGACTTTTCTATCTATCTACTTCTACAATCTACTACTTTATTTTTTACTTAAAAAATACAAAACGTTTCCGTTCGTCCGTGTAAAATAAAAAAAAGAGCGAAAAAAAAGAAGCCCGTATGGTAAAAGGGGCCTAAAAAAACGTGGCATAAAAAAAAGTCCGATTCCCTCCCATGTAGTGCGCGCGATTTTTTTTTTTGTCCGATTCATCCCAGATGGCCCAGATCGCTCCACAATTTTCAATTCCTTTCCTAGATCAGTTCAGGCCCATGTTAAGTTCAGACCCACTCAGCTCTAATCCTAATCCGAACACCATAAGAACGTTACAAACATTCTATCCTATATATATACAACCAAAATATGTTTTATATACAAAATTGGTACCACAAAAAAAATCCGTTCTTGTGGTGTGATAAAAAAAATATTCAAAAAAAATCCGTTCTTCTGCCGCCAAAAACGTTTTATGTACAAAACTGGTGCAGAAACCAAATCAGTTCTTGTGGTTTGATAAAAAAATTCCACAGTTCTACTCCGTCGCCTAAAAGGCCACCTTGCCAGGAGCAGCTCCATCAACGACAATCATCAACAAACATAAGTTCAAGCTGCATCAAAATACATGGTTGCATATCGAGGCAAACAAGACATTCAAGGAGTGCTTTTATTGAAAAGAGCACAGCAGGGCATTCAGGGAGTACTTGACCGGGATGATGCTGAGAATCAATGTTAACCGTGTACTTCGAAGCAAACAATATGTCAAAAGAAACTTCTACGGATTACCAAACACTTGCCAAAAGCAATGGTAAAATCATGTTGGTCAAGATGGGATCATGGAACGAGGATATCAACCTATGGCGTCAAATAATCCTACCAAAGTTTCAGTTAACACATACAATGGTAACCTTGATCACTTACATAAATAAATGCATGTACAAGACGAATACAAGCTAAGGAAGCTTTTCTTAGTAGAGCTAATTAACATACCGAGAGAATGAATGTGAGAGCAGTATGCGTCAATGTGTAAGAGACATGCTTCAGTGCATCACCTAAAAAAAAAAAGCTAATTGACTACCTGATTTTGTTTACATATATTGTACCAGACATGTATATTTTCATGATTATCAAATAACTTATAGTAGTTTAAGAGTCCGTAGAGCTTACCAATTTTGACCAGTGAAACCACATAATCAGCTTCTGGTCCGCGCCAAAAAATTCAGATCCACCAAGGAAAATAAAATGTCATCTCGGACCACCACCATCGCCCCAAGCTACACCGCTATCCACAACGCGAAGCACCCCACAGCAGACCTACCTCAGCACTGTACAAAGGATGTGGTTCAGTACCTTGACAGAATACATTGTGTCAATTCAAAAGTTAGCAGGGAAATACCAAGTTGCTTCTTCTGGTCAAATGAAAAAGGCTTCATTGCCTTGCATGCTTTACACGGGCTTAATTAGTTAACTGGTTTTATAAGCAGAATAAGAATTGAATTCCAGTATTCTCAATAAAGGTGGCAAGATTGCTAATAGTTAGTACTAACATACAATGAATGCCACGAAGCTGCCGTAGTTGAACCCCTTTGCTTCAGAGAATTTTCATCGGCCTAAACAGAAAAAATAATGAAGTAAATTAAAAATATGCGTGATTCAGTACAAGCATGGTAGAGTTACAGATAAAAAAAATGTGCGGCATCGTGGGGGAGACTGCATAATCTCGATTACCGGCAAGCATATACAATCAAATTAGAACTGCGTTCCAGATTTGATATAGCGATTGGGGAATTCAAAACATGATTCCCGATCTGAGAAAATAAACAAGAAATCAACATCCAAACTGCTGCTGCGATGAAGAGGAGATGAGGAGGGGGAGCATCGGCTGGATCCAGAGGAACTGACCTCGGGGTTGGATCTGGAGTGAGGAGCGGATGACAAGGAGCCGGCGGTCAGAGCGGCAATGATCTCGATTAGCATAATCCGGAAAAGTCCCTGCGCTAGGAGGAGCCGACAGTCGGGGCATCATCGCTCCGGATCGGTGACGGCGGCGGCGCGCTCTAGCCGCCGGCACGCCATGCAGCCGTGCTCGTCCTTGTGGTGGAGTTTGGGGAAATGCGGAAGAAGGCGATGGTCGCTGTCGGAGAAGGCGACGAGCAGGCTGGGCTTCCTCCTCATCCGGTCTCTAGCTCGCGCACCCAAGCGCCTCACACGCCGGTTTGCCTCGCAGCTCTACTCCGCTGTTCTTCCTCCAAATGAATTTAAAATCACAGCAATTAATCGAGCAAAGGGCCATAGGTTTTGGAGGACCGTAGAGGCTACTGACCTTCTTTCACTCGGATCCACCATTTGTACCAAAGGAAGCCACCACGGATTTACCTAGAGGACGGAGATACGCGCGCAGGGAGGAAATCGCCCACCTATTCATCGATGCCGGCCGCTACTGCCACCATCTCCTCCATCCCCCCAACCTTCTCATCTCCACCTACCCCAGCCCCGCGACGACCAACTCTCAATCCAGTGACAGGAGCAAGGGGAAGAGGCCGGATCTAAAAGAACAACTCTAATCTTCGTTTCTCTGGCCTGCAATGGTGGATCTGAAGCTAGGAGATGAGAACTAGAAGTCTAGAAGACGATTGAAGAAAGAAGGGACGAAAGAAAGAAACACAACGAAAGAACCTCTATGCCTCGACACTACAGATAGCGACAGCTCATTGTTTTCTTTTCCTTTTTTAATTTATTGATGACAACAAATCATCGTTTCTTCATTTTTAATATTTCGTGAGATAAAATTCATAAATTGTAAAAGTTTCAGATGAAATAAATGCATAGTAATTAATAACTTTTATGGTCTACTCATTTTTGAGGAATTTCAACACACAGGAATATAAATACATGCACACTCCAATCCATAGATATTTTTCAAAGAGATTTGAGTGGAATGAAATTTTCTAGGTCTTCTTATTTACAACTTATAGGAAAGGAAAACTGTCTTTGGTTTTCCTATAAATACATTGTACGAACCGAATGGCACTCTTAGGAATTAATCCATAGAAAACCGTAAACTTTGGTTTTTCTCTAAACCGAACAAGCCCTTAATAATTTTTAGAAATTCAGTAAAACACCGAAACCTTGCTCATTTATGGTCAGCCCCTCCTTTCGTTAGGATTCTATAAAAGTTGAATCTAATAGTTATTGGGGTTCTTTTTTACAGCTTTTATATGTCCCATCGATCATCGTCGCCTACTCCGTTAAGACAGCTTAAGAAATGGATTTATCTAATATTTTAAGACAACTTTAATATATAAAGTTTTCGCACAAAATGCAAGGGTTAGTAGTTTGAAAAGTGCGCTAAAAGAATACAAGAAAAGATTTAGATCTTAATGAAAAAAGAATGGACCAATAATACCCCTCTAAGCGTACACACTTAAGAAATAGTGCCTTTTTTTCACAAGTAGGACATACGCATCAGAGTACTATCCATGTTTCACACGTGTATAACAAAATGATCGTGGCCCAATTGAAATATATAACATACTAGATAGTAATTATTTTTCATATGATTTTTTTCGCTCCGCTACTAGACTAAAGCTAGCGTGGTGCAATATCTAGCTAAAAGTTTCCCGTTGCAACGCACGGGCATTTTTTCTAGTAGTATATAATAGATAACATGACATTTTTTTCAAACATAATCTAGAATGCCATAAAGAATAATACTTATAGATAAAATCCAACAAAACATATAATCATATAAATATATATAATTTTTTGGATAAATGAAGGATTGACACTTATTGCAAATGATCACAATGAACTATATCCATTGTACCCAACAAGATGTAGTACAAACAATCTTAGTAGTTGCACAAAATGTATTTGTCATTACTTCTTGCACAAAATGTATATAATGTATTGTTGGGAGCTAATTGCTTCATCATAAAAGTTCAGCTTATTACATAACTCTCCTACTAGTTTATATCTCATGATAATATGATCCGCGGTATGAGTTCATGAATAATTTCCGTAGTGGGTGTCATTTGACCATTGCTTTTTTCTCATGTTTGCATTTTTTTATTCAATCTATCCCTAAAGGCTAGCAATTTTGTAAGTTTTTGGAAATTGCTTTGATAGATGAAATCAGCGGGCCTCCATAACATTCCATGGTAGGTAAGTAGTTGGTTGGCCCCACAATAATAGTTTGTATTGAGGTCTATGGTAGGTAAGTAGTCGGTTGGCCCCACAATAATAGTTTGTATTGAAGTCTATGGTAGGTAAGTAGTCGGTTGGCCCCACATTTGTATTGAGGTGAGAAGGATGATCCTTGTATTAGTTACATCGTTGTTGCACCTGCTGATCAGTTAATATTTTTAGTTCAGTTTGACCTTGTCTAGATAGAATAGAGTGTAGTTTGATATGTTGAGTATTTTGTGTGAATTGTGGAGTGTAGTTTGATATGCTGAGTATTTTGTGCGAATTGTGGGTATATATACTGTGAAGCAAGGTTTATAGCAAAAGAGGCTAGCATTGGAAGTGGTATGTATAGGCGGCCTAGAGTAGTCCAATGATCTCTAAAATTGTGTTGAGCGCCCATCACTTAGGCATACTTTTGTGATATATATAACTAGTTTCATTTCTCATGGAGATTGATGTTCTTGATGAGTTTCACCTTTAATTTTTTTTATTACCACATCACATACAACCCTTTCTTAGTCTATTTATAGCTTCAATACTATCTAGCGCCTTAATTTATAGATGTCATATAGTGATTTAAAATTATAAACATCACAAAGTAAAATTACTTATTTATTTATTGGCTTGGGAGAAGTTCTATCTTCTATTTTGTTTACTAATACTCTTGATTCCATACTTTCTTTTTGTTTAAACTCATGCTTACGAAATGTGTGCTATTTATTCTCTTGTTAGGAGCAACACTTTTATTTTCATTATTAAAGGTATATAATGAATATCTATAACAAGTATTCTTCTTAGAAGTGATGTTGATCTAAAAAATATAAACATAACTAGGATTCCTAATCTTCACATTGCTACTGTACAAGATTCTTTAAGACCTTATCTACCCTATAATTCACCAACTACACTCCTACAAACCTCATTCATCAAATCTGATGATCCTGAATCATCAAATCCAACGGTTCGAGATCGTCGTGGACCCTCTCCCCTCCGCACCCGCTCCGCACCCACACCTGCCCGCATTCCTCCTCTCCCCTTCCTTCACGCGCGTCCCCTAATCACGCCGAGAACCCCGTCTCTGCCCTCCTCTCTCTCGCACTCACCTAGCTCCCCCGACACTGCATCCTCACGCCGCCAACGCTCCGCCATCGCGATGCCGCCTCGCCCCTCACGCCAACCGCCGCCGACCGGCGTTGCCACCCGTATCGCCGATCTACTCCAACCGGCGCCGCCGACCGTCGACGCTCTACCATTGCGACGCCGCCTCGCCCCTCACGCCAACCGCCGCCGACCGGTGTTGCCACCCGCATCGCCGATCTACTCCAACCGGCACTGCCGACCAAGTCGACGTCGACACTCCGCCATCGCGACGCTGCCACGCCAGCCGCGACACCGCCTCGCCCCTCACGCCAACCGGCGCCGCCACTCGCATCGCCGATCTACTCCGACCGGCGCCGCCGCCCGCATCGCCCATCTACTCCGTGCCTCCACGTCAACCTCCACCGCCTCCCGGGCTCGAGACCGTCGACGTCATCGGGAAGACCAATGGCGCCAACCTCTTCGCCTGGGATGACCGCTCGGGCCTCCTCGCTTTTGGCCGCTGGAAGCGCCTGACCATCTTCCGTCTTGATAGTGAGAATTCAGCTCTGCATTGCCTATTCTTTCTCGGTTGTGATTTGAGTGTTTATGGCTATGGTTTGACTGTTACATCATTTGGGTTTCGGTGGAAATTGAGATGGCATGTTGGTAGTGCTCAATTTGGAGAATGGGAAGTCTGGATTGAATTGGGGCCGTGTAGTCTGAATTGATGTTCTTAGCTAGGATTTTTTTGGGATCTGTTGGAGAAAGGGAAAAATACTCGAGTTTATTCCAGGCCTTAGTTAATCTATTTAAGTTGGCTAAATGTTTCAGTGCAAAAATACAGTTACTGTTCTAATGATGCGATGTATTCTGTCAACACCAAGGGGATTAATAAGTGATTTTCTTGTAGTTGGAAGCTATTTTTGTAGGATTTTGAACTTTTGAATCATTAATTGTTATATTCTCTTTGATTATTCATTTTCTGGCAATAATTAACAATCCCTGTTGTTTTCCCACATGTTGGGCACAATGAAATATTTCAATTAAAACATCGTTCATACATTCCAGAATTTATGTTTTCTGGTTCTGATGGTGTTAGATGAAGATGATATATAGAGTTATAGGCATTTTTTCTATGGCACACAATTTCATTATTCCACTTAAAGAAAATGTGTTATTTTACTAACTCTACATTGATACAGCATACCAAGGAAATCATGTGTTCATGAATTTTCTTTTGTCATGTGCTTGATTGTAGATTAACTGGTTATTTCGGATTTGATCCCCTGGGTCTCGGGGAGGAACCGACAAACTTGAAATGGTATGTTCAGGCAGAGCTTGTGCCCTGCCGGTTTGCGATGGCAGGGGTTGCCGGCATCCTTGCGACTGATGTAAGTTCTTCACATATTCTGTCCATTCCTCTTCCAATGTAATCTCTTTGCAGTTATTAGCCCTGGGAAATCATAACACTGGAAGTTGTGCAAATAAATCCCGAAAATAGTATGATAAGGGGGATTATCTAATCAGGTTGAAATAGATATTCAGTGGAAATTAAATCAAACATTGGAAGAGTTGCTTCCAAACCTCACTGTTCTATTGTTCTTCTTGATAATGGCTGCTTCTAGATTCCTGCCTGATGCTTGCTTGGTTGGGCTTTGCAAAGGATTAATGCCTGGTTGTCGTGCATTGGATCCGGCAGGAGTGCAATTGTACCCCAGGTCAGAGCTACTTGCTAGCAGAATAATTGAATTCTTGATGCTGTTAATTTTCAGGTGCTTTTAGCCACCTGTAGCAAATGTTGACTGCATGATAAAAAAAACTAAACTTTGTTTACTTGTGAATTGTTGCATTGCGGTGATCTACAAAAATCTACCTTTTCCTTTTATGTCGGAACTGGCGGTGTGGATTTTGGTTAACTTTGACACCTGAAGGATCTTAGCTTGAAGATAAATGTGCATATGCTGTTTTAGATGCACTTGGTTATGTTCAGGGAAGGTTAACGGTGGATTCTTTAGTTACCGAAACATTTGGAATAGCTGGCTATTAAAACCACAAATTCACAAGCTATATTACTTAAGTGTTGCTTGTGAATTTTGGTTAACTTTGACACCTGGAGGATCTTAGCTTGAAGATAAATGCGCATCTACTGTTTTAGATGCACTTGGTTCTATTCAGGGAAGATTAACTGTGGATTCTTTAGTTACTGATTAGTAGGCTTTACAGTCTAGCGTTGAAACCGTGAATGCCACTTCTGCAGGACTTTTAGTCTCCTGATTTCAATTTGTAGCCCCTTTAATTGTTCAATGTAGATACTCTGAAATAAAATTTTTCTTTTTCATTTATGTTCTATATTTTCCTTTCTGTATTGAGCTTGGAGATCTCAACACGATTTAGGATTTATACATGTTGATTGGTGAATGTTAGCACCTATATACATGTTCTATTTTTTTTCTTAAAGATAATTGTTTTTTTTTTGTATTTCGTTGTTTCCTAAGATGTACCAACATTTCTTAAAGACGATTTCCTCACGGACTTGCTTTTCATAAGAAATATGGTAAAAATGAAGTATGTAATTTAAGTATTACATTTTGTGGATAGGATTATATATTTGTTATATATATTTTACTTGCAAAAATATATAAGGCCACTATCAAATGTTGCTGTAGCATAAGCAATAAGCACACACTTATTTTTTTCCCGCATGGCTATTCCACTTATTGCTATTCCATGAGCTTTTTAATTCAGCTCACAAACACAAGACAATTGATTTGGAGTTCACTTTTTAATATTCAGGTATATATATATATATATATATTAGGTGTCTTATATATTAGTCCAATGACATCACTGCTTCTACATGAAACAAACTAAGTGGTCTGCTACTACATTTTTTGGTATTATCATTCTTATAGGTGCTTACTGTTGAAAGATATATTCTACAGAATGTCCAGCAGACGGATGTCTTGGTTGCTTTTTACTAGGACTCAGGTCTTAATCACCATTTCATTTTTTTAATCCTTTCGAATTGTTTACCCAGATTTTAATCCACGTGCCTTCCATATTTATGATGATTGCTTAGGACTTGATCTTAGAAAGGGAGGTTAAAGAATGACACAAAGCCATCAATTACCATCTTCAACGACTTGGCGGCGAAACAAGGGTTTATTTTCAATTATACGAATTCATCCATTTATTATCTTTGTTGCCTTGTCTTTATACCCGTGAGACATTATTTTTCACCAGTAACTCTGATGATGTCAATGACCAAATTTGTATTAATCTTTATATGCATTTTGACACAATATCTTTTCCTGCCATATCACCTATATTATTGCTTATCAATTTCTGGTTTTGATAGCAAGCCATTCAAGTGACACCGTAGCGTTAGCACGGGCATATTACTAGTTGATTTAGTTCTATATTAATCCTTAAATATGTCATATCTCAAAATAAGTCCTATATCTGTTTATAAATTTATTCTTCGTGTCTTAAAAGTATTTTAGGATACCAATACAGCTTGTTACATTTGAAGTGCCAATAAAATGTGTTGAGATCTTTTTTTTCTTGTCACTATACCCTTGTCTAGATATACTACCTGGAGTATTCCGGTAATAATTCAACACGGAAATAAAATAAGTTTGTCAATTTTCTTTTTTTTTCTACCTATATCTCTTTTGATCATTTCTATACATTATATATATTTGATTTGTTATTCATGTTATTTAGGAATGCATTGATAGAGAATGTATGGTTAAAGCTAAAGAAAATTATGCTTTTTGGTAAGAAGACCGTGCTCTTACATCACTTCTGCATACTTATGTAGATATTTGGGACTACTCATTTATTTTATGGGACTGTTTATGGTAGCCAGGCTGAAATTTTCTGCTATTTTAGCCGAATTTGTAGCTGTCAACGATCGGCCACACGTTGCGATCTCTGAAGACGCCACCCGCGCATGCTTCGTCTCTCGCACGCTGCACGCGCATCTCCAAGCCTTGTTGGGCTGCATTTGCCCTAAGCTCGTTTTGTGTTTACTCCTCACTTCCATCTTTATGTTTTGACCACAAAAGAGACGCATTTCAGTGCTTGGACAGACAAAAACATAACCTTATTCAAATGTAACTAAAAATTGCCATCAGTCGTAGATAGGACGTTCATGCTTTCAACAAAACACAAGTTCTTAATATATCTGCAGAGAAGTTTCATCATCTGTCTCTATAAGTAATTAAATTTCTCCAGATGATCTCTACAACTTTAATGTGCTTATAGAGTTGTTTAAAAAATTAAGCATCCCCTATCCATTTGACTGACAATCTCCTTCAAAATCTACAGGAGTTCAATCCACAGTAGCATTAAGACTTTATATGCACCCAATCTCTTAACAAAGTTCAGACGTCATAAAAATCATATTACAACCCCATGGAATTTCTGAAATTCCTGTTAACTTTACCAAAATGGGAAATCATTTAGCAAATGACCAACAGCCCTGAGAACAAGCCAAGCATCAGTAACTGAAAAAACAACACGAATTCCTGGCGCTCCAAGATTAATTCAAAACTGAACTCTCTTCAAGCTCCAACTCGACAAAATGTACTAGTACTAGGCAAAATACCTGCTAGCTGGAAAATAAACTAATAAAACTAAGTACATTTCATCGCTAACAACCCTGACAAAAAATTATTTTAACAAAACTATTTTAGGAGGTTACAAAACACACCAATTAATTGCAAATCTAAGGTCTTAAGAAGACAATACACAGAACTATGCTAGATGAAATTTTAAAAAAGAAATCTCCAAGAGGTAGTCAAAGACCAGTGAAATTTACAAATAAGAAAACTGCATGCAGCCGACATGCCTGCTAATTCCCGGTAAGACGCACTTTTGGAGTTGGACGATCCCACCTAAAACATAATTTTAAAAACTGAAAAAAAACAAAATATAAAATAACAAACATGACAAAACCACTTATTTTGAACTAACAATTATACACCCTCCTCTCTCTCCCCCTGCTCAAAAGAAAAAGTAATATACACTGCTAGACGGTCCCACCTAAAAAAACTAATTAATTCACAAAACCGCTTATTTTGAATTAACAAATGGGAAGCACAAAACCACCTTTTTTTGGAAAAAAATAAAAACTGGCGAAAACAAAATACAAAAGTACGAAATATAAACTACTTCATTAATATGTAAAAAAATTCTTACAAAAATAAAAACAAATATGACAAAATACAAAACCGAACATAGACTATAACCTAAATAATATGGTTTCGTAGTTGCTATGATAACTATAGCCTAAATATTCAGTGGGATCTATGTGTCAAAAATAGAACTAACAACCTACGAAAAGAATCATGCTATGATTTAGTGCCTAAATGGTGTATAGCCATGATGATAGAAATTGATAAGTCACTGATGTATTACTACAAAACTTGTGCTGGTAAATATATCACTGAAGAAGAGATGATTGGCGGCAACCTTGGATTTTGTGGGAGGGGGGGGGGGGGGGGGGTGGGGGGACCGAGAGCTAGGCCCATGAACAGATCTGACCCGGGGGGGGGGGGGGGGTGCTCCGCCATCGAGCCCCCTCGAGTGGGGATCTCGCTGCAATAAGAGCCCAACAACGTTTAAAAAAAGAGAGGGAGAAAGAAGAAAAGTTCGAGCAAAAAGAAATGACGGAACCGGAAAGAAGAAATCATACCTGCGGGGAGGGCGTTTGAAGGTCCACTCCGGGGGCTCAATGAAGCTCCCCCGGCATGGCTGCGTCTCCCCTATCTTCTGGAGCCTCTTTTTCTTCCGCTCTGGCTCAGCTACGGCAGGGCGCCCGTGGCTAGACGATGGCCGATCGGCTACGCGCTCAGCGCCGCCGCCGCGCGGGGGAGGGGGGGGGAGGCGGCCCGTACCCAGAGGCCTTCCGCTTCCCCTTCAGGTCGATACCAGGGCCTTTGCCGGCCCCGTGGCTTGGGCCAGGCACCCTGGAGCTACCACCACTTCCGCCGCCGGAGCCACCAGCCTGACCGCAGCCCGCGCCCGCACTGCTGCTCCCGGCGCCATCACCGCGACCACCCCCTGCGACCCCGGCCCCTAGCCGTCCCGACCGCCATCATCACGGCCAGGATGCTGTCCCAGTCGCGGTCGCTGCAGAGGGGAAGGATTCCATCGGAGATCAAGGTCAGGTCGACGGTGTCTAGGCTCAACACCCGACGAACCACCATCCTCGTGTCCTCCTCGCTCTAGTCCCAACGCTGGCCCACGTGGGTGCGCATCGTGTCGTTGTACCCAGTGTACTCCCACGCGCCGCAGGGCCGCTCCTGAAGAGGCGTGATGCGACGGCGGAAGTAGTCGCCAAACACCATCGCCACCGTCAGGCCCCGGCTCCGCAGGCCCCTGAGATGGTCCCAGACCACATCGTACTCCTCACCCAGCTCCACGACCGCATGCCAGCCCGCGGATCGCTCAGCCGGGCCGGTGGGGAGCTGGAGGTGGTGGTGGTTGGGCAGCGCGGTGTAGAACCAGTCCTTCTTCCAGTTGTACCACTTCTTGCGGAGGTGGCTCTCGATATACTGCCCCATCACCCCTGCTAGGGGCTGGAAGTAGCACCCCCACCACTGCGGGCTGCTGCAACTGTGGGCCAAAGAAGAACTGGAACAGCCGCATGGACGGTCTCACCCCGACAAACACCTCGCACAGGTGTGCGAAGATGGCCAGGATCATCACGGTGTTGGGGGCGAGGTGCAAGGCATGGATCTCGTAGTAATCCAGAACCTCATGGAAAAAGCTGTAGAAGGGCGGGATCAGCCCACCATGGCGAAGGACAAGAGGTGCACGGACCGCTCTGGGTACCGCGAGCGTGGCCGCGACTCCTCCGCCCTCACGACGGCGCCCTCCGGCATGAACTTGCGGACGAAGCTCACATGCTTCTCCGACGTGATGCGGGAGGCCGGAAGAACAGTGTTGCCAGCGTCCTGCGCCATGGCAGCAAGCAAGGATGAGCAGGTGTCAGGTGAGAGAGGGACAACGGTCGAAAGAGGAAGCGCAGGAGGCTGAGGCTCAAGGATGTGAGTGCGAGAACAGCGAAAGGAAGAAGAAGGGTCTCCCTTCCCCCCTCCCTTTTATGCTCGCCTCACCAGCACCTGCCTCCTCGTTTCCCGCAATCGCTGATGCCGCCTCCTCGTCTCTTGCGCCCATTCATCCCACTAGGCCCACGAAGCTCACGCCCCGCATTTAATGCGCCTGACAATGGCGTAACAAATGCGGGGCGTGCGATGATTACGGGAGCGGCCAGGCGGGCCCACCGATAATCCCGTTTCGTGCGCCTGATAGTCGCGCAGTCGATGCGATGGCAAGCAATGATTCCAGGTGTGGCCAAGCGGGCCCTCCGGTCTTCCTGGTTTACGCACCCCCATGCATGGCGCGATTACCAACGGGCTAGTCATCATCGTGGCGGGCGCTTCGACCGTGCACACCGATGACGGCCGTTTGAATTCCCCGCGGGACCCACCATCACAAGACACGAGTTATGAGGCACCGCGCCAGACCACCCCAGGAGGGGCTGGGTCAGACATAGTGCCGGGGCTACTGTCGGTGATATGGGCCCGGGGGTACCCACGCTAAGGGGAAAAGGGGGTCCTTTCCCCTAGCCACGTGGTTGCGCGGCCTGGACCCCCCTTCCCCCCCAACGGGAGAGGTCAGGCGCGCAGGCATTGAGCTGCCAAGAGGTGCCCGCGACTGCCTAGGGGCCTCGGGGTATCTGGTCGCACCCCTCGGGCCCGAGGGGCTGAGCCGCCCTGAGGCCCTCACTCAGCTGCCACGTTGCAGCAGGGTGGGCAGAGGAAGGGGCGCTGTAGGCGCATTAATCGGCGTCGCCCCAACCACCACCGCTGCATTTAACGCGGCGTGGCGCGGCTGGTCGTGCGATGCCCAGTTGATTGACGTGCGTCAATCAACCTTGACCGGGCTGTGACCAGTTACAGACGGATGGGACAGGCGGCAGCGCACCCACGTCCCGCCCTGTGTCAGGCGGCGTGGGGGCAGGAATGCCCCGTCCCATCGAAGCTCAACGACCGATGTCCAACCGGTGTGCCCCCTGTGCATGAACCCGCCAAAAGTCTCCAAGAATTTAAGAGGGAATGACAGGGGATGTCTCCCGTGTCAGATGAAGGACGGTGCTGGGGCCCACCTGAGGGCGAGCGGCCACCTTGCTTCCGGCCTAAGGCATGGTCGGCGGCTTGACCCGGGTGGCCGTGGGCCCCCCTCCAAGGACAAGATGTGTAGAGGCGGTGCATGTGGTAACCCCTTGAACTATAAAAGGAGCACCTTGCCCACCGAGTAAGAGGACGACTTTTGGAAGCTTGACCCTTAGGAGCAGGTTAGCCAACCATCTCCCTAGGGTTTGAGTACCCTTGTAACAGCATAAGCTTGAATCCACACACAGGAGTAGGGTGTTACGCTTCACAGCAGCCCGAACCTGGGTAAACTCTTGTTTCCTTCTCGATCACCACCGACCTCGTTAGTACAATCCACGGCGGAGATACGCTCTTGATCATCACGCCCTATTCTCTCGGCCGAACTCACAAAGAGGGGTCTCACGTCCTCCCGCTAGAGAGGTTCACTCCTCGACAAGCATCTACACATCCAAACGCAGCTGGTCAGCTCAGCTGCATGCTTGCATCCAGGAGAAAAAAAAAATTAAGTTCAGGTCTCCAGTGGAGGCAGCGCTAAGCATTAGCGCTTAGATTTTTTAAATTTATTAAAGAAGAAACCCATTCATGGTCCATCTATTTTAGTTGAAATTGGCTGTGTGCATGATATGAGAACTCCTCGAGTCTGGGATTTTTATTCCATTATCTTTTTTTTATTGAAATAAGAACTCCTTGTTTTCTCTATGGCTACAGGTGAAGTTCCCCATCGTGTTTATGGCCAGCAATTCCATGGAAAGCTCGTATGTTCTGATCAGATCGAATTGGGATCTCTTTGGCGTATTACTTTGATTATAACGCTGATATCAGTAACTAATCCAGATACGAGGATGCAGTACTAAGATCAATGATCATGGTGGTGAGTATGCTTTACATCGATTTTTTTTTTGGTAAAACTCCTTTAGCAATTTAATTAGTTCTGTCAACTGTCAAGTTTCTTGTTGGTTGTTATGACAAGGTTGATGTAGTACAACTACAATGTCAAGATATTTGCTTATGTTACTAATGTTTTCTTATTGGAAATATTTGAAACAACTTACGTTTTGTTAAGAAAAATGCAAAGGCTGTCTTAGTACTTCTCTTTCTAGCATGTATGCAATACCCTCTGTGATGTTCACATAATTTATACCCATTTTACCTGTATGACTGTACCTCTTCAAAAGTACATTCAGAATATCTGTTGTTACTCCATAATTTGGCGATGCAGCATGTTCTCATGGCTTTTTTGGTAATATGGAGCTAGACATTACTTTTTAATTGAACAATTATTAACGTTTAAAGTAGAAGGGTATAGTTCTCCCTGAATCAGTATGGTGGGTATTGCTGCTGGATTAGGAATGATTTCTGAAGTTTGTATTGGAGATCGCTGAAACAATAGCCAAGAAGCACACCTAATACAGTAATGAATAGTGTAGTGTCCAACAGTCAATGGAACATATCAACATGTTAAAATGGCAACAAAGGAACACATTGTTTTTGTTCTCCTACAAAACACTTGTCGTTTTTATATGCCCATGCTAATGTCCATATGGAAACAAAATCCTGGGTGCAACAGCCTTTAGCGCCTATATATGAGACAGTAAAAAGAAGTGCAATAATTACACAAGTAGCACCAATAAATTCTACTGCTTTATATTAATCAAGGGTTAATTGGATCCATGCTATTATAAAATTTCCGATTTGGAAAATACCATTACTATTTATAAAACCTGTTACATGCCATTGCAATTTTGTAAACTTCGAACCACGCCATTGCCGCCGGGTTTTCTGTCCACTCGTCAGGCCCTTCTTCAACCTCCAGCCACTACCTCCTCTCTCCCCTGAAAACTCTAGTGCGGCACCTCCTCCAAATTCGACTCTCTCGGCCATTATCGCTCCTAATTGATGAAGGGGAATTACTCCCTCAACTTCCCACACAAATCCCCCTTCAATAGGACCCCGAATCATCGCCAACTATCACGCCTTAATTCCATCATCTCCATGGCCAGACATCGAGTTCCCACCAGTCATTCTACCTCTTTATCTGCATCTCCAACGTGTTCCAGCAGCAGCAGTAGCAACAGGGCAGCACAAGGAATCAATCCATGTGTGTACCACGGCACAAAGGTGCCGCCCAAAACCAAGGCCGCCGAGCTTGACGTCGTCGTGCTCTCCGCGCCCAGATCGTCGGCGCCATGCTGGAGCTCTACCAACGGCAAGCTCGCCATCATGCCGCTCTCCTCCAAGATGGAATTCTGCGAGTTCTGCGTCGCCTGTGCCGGGAACCGCAGCAAGCTAGACGTCAAACCGCGCGTCGCGTTTGCCTCCGAGCCCGACGCCGCCACCGCCGCCGCCGAGGAGAAGTTGCGGAGGGTGCCATTGCCATGGGAGCTATTCCAGCCGGCGCTGATGGATCGTGGCACACTGCCTGCTGCCCTGCTGGGTCCGACGAACTCCGACGAGCTGAAGACGCAGGAGCAAGTCAACAGGGAGATGGTGGAAGTTCCTGTCACGCCCGATAACTCGACGGGGGCTGGAGATTGAAGACGGGCTTGACCTTGACCGAAGACGTGATGGAAGACGATATTAACAGAAAACCCGACGACAATGGCATGGTTTGGATTTTAGAAAATTTGGCATGTAGCAGGTTTCACGAATAGTAAATGGACAATTTTGTAATGACATGGATCTAATTAACCCTATTCTTTAGCCTTGGTTCAGTCCTGGTCCACCGCATCTGTAGTAGGGCTTGTAGAATATGCATGAACAAAACTCACATACCAAAGTTGTAGTCTTGTGCAAAATTGATATAAGCCACATAGATAACAGAGTCATGGGCAGTCAATACAGTCCTACCTAATTAACAAACCTAATATGACATGTAACACATTATAAAACTACGTACCAATCTAGACACATCTATAATATATTACATCTTATATTGGATTATTTAGAACGGAATAGGAAGCATATGTTTATATGTTTCTATGCCTTTCTTGACGTGGGGTTAATAAATAAGGAAGAGAGGGGACGAGAAACAGTGTAGGGGATGGAAAAATGGAAAATTTTCAACCGGGCTCGATCACCATGGTCGTCCTGAGCCGAAAAGCCCAAGCAAGGACAGGCCCATCCCGCCCGGCCCAGTGGCTGTTATTGGGCCCGTACAGGACAGGGGCAGAAAACAATTAGGCCAGGATAAAATTAAGCCGTTTCAATTAATACTCCCTCCGTCAAATTTTGAGTGTAACCATAAGTTTCCGCGTCCAACTTTGATCATCTGTCTTATTTAAATTTTTTTATAATTAATATTTTTATTGTTATGAGATGATAAAACATAAATAGTATTTTACTCGTGACTTAAGTTTTTAATCTTTTTCAAAAAATTTTTAAATAAGACGGACAGTTAAAGTTGGGCGCAGAAAACCATAGCTGCATTTAAAATGGGAATGGAACGGAGGGAGTACCAAACAAGAGAAGCCTTTGCAATTAGAATTGGCGCCTATCGAGAACAAAATAGGCTTTTCCCTCTGATTTATTGTTTTTACTGGTGCATGCACGCAAACATGGAACATTATAATTTTTATTACACGGCATATACATACGCACATACACCACCACTTGTTCCTTTGTAGTACGTCTCCCTATCACACGACTGAAACCAGCGGCACATCTAAAGTCTGTTTGTATGTGTAATATTCGTTGGCATCATGATTTAAAATTAATTTAAGGAGTGAAGTTATGCAGCCATGATTCCACTGCATACTATTGGTGTTTCCCTAATATGGAGCATTACTTTGATCACCTCTAATCTATTCGTCAGACAAATACCGGTAGTATTTATAGAGGAAGAAATTAATATTGTACTATACTATACGTTTAGAGAAGCACATATGTGCACATATGTGCATCTCTCTGAACGCTAGCTAGCTTTTTCAAAAGTCATGCATCTCGTTAAGACACAAACCGACTAATCATTGACGTTAAGAACCACCGCTGTAAAATATAATCTACCAACGAAAAACTAATGAAGAAAGAAAAGAGATTAAATTGTACTTCCCTAATTGATCTTGGTTGTAATTAACACCAACTCATTAATGTCTTAAATGGACGAACTAAAGTTTTCTTAGACACATGCATGTTTTTCTTGAAAAAAAATTGAAAATATATATTATGTTTGATGATTTTGCAATGGAAGACTAGCCAATATAATTCTTGAAGTTTTGATTTGGGATCAATTTAATGCCTAACCTCTTATATTATCCAAATGAGTACTTAAAGTTTATCGTACGTCCCAATATAGTCCTGGGCCCCCGTTAACTCCTGACGTGAATATGCCATGTCATCCTATCGTGTAAAATTTATCACTCCTACGAGAAAGATTTTCACGTGCGGTCAAAACCGTTTTTTGCGTACGGGTGGACTTTCATGTAAAAACCTAACCGTTTTTCGTTGCACACACCTAGGGGTCTGCAAAAATCGGACTTTCGTGTACTGGTGCTTATGCCGCTCGCAAAAAAAAACAAAAATCCCAAAAAAAATAAATTTTTTAAAAAATAAAAACCCTATAATCGGCGGCGGCGCTGCCGCTCCTGGTCGCCGCCTCATCCTCCTCCTCGTCATCGTCGTCGGCCAAGGACGTCGCTCCCACCCTCGTCGTCATCGGCGGCCGAGGACGCTCCTCCCACCATTGTCGCCGGCGGCGGCGGCGGTGGCCTCCGCGTCGCCTGCCGCCGGATCCGCGCTCCCCTCTGGCCGCTCCACCGCCGACGCCTCTCCCCTCCGCCAGATCTGGGGAGGGAAGGAAGGGGAGGGGATGGGAGCCGAATATTGCGCGGGTGGAGGGCGGCCGGCGCTGGATCTGTGCGGGGACGGCCGCCGCCACCGGATCCATCCGGGGGTTGGCCGCCGCCCGCCGGATCCCAAGCCTCCACCGCCGCCACATGGAGGAGGGCGCCACCGCTGTCACCGTGCGCCGCCGTTGCCTATGCCCGCCGCCGCTGTCGGGAGGAGAGGAGAGAAAGAGGGGAAAATTTAAAGTGGGTAAGAGGGAAAAGAGGGATTATGTATTTTTGCGTGTGACCCTCTCAATAGGTCTACACGCAAAAATATGCTCATTTTCGTGTGCGGTCATTTAAGAGGGCCACACAGAAAAATCGATTTTTCCTTGCGGTACTCTTAAATAGACTGCACGCGAAAATAAGTCTATTTTCCCAGACGCGACCAGTTATGAAAGTCGTTTTTTAGTAGTGTACGGTGAAATGCCAATTTACCCTTTACATATACCATATGAAAGAAAAAAAGTAAAAATATACTAAAACAGCAATTTTACATTTTAATTAATTATTGTAGTATCAACATTCAAATGTGACTATGGACATATGACAGTATACCTGTTTTTTCTCTGCATTATGCATGCCAATATGAAGTTAAATTAGCTACAAACACCTAATATATAATTAGCATGCCAAACAAAAGCCGTGTACAGAGTTGCATTATTTGAATGTTAAAATTGTAAAATAAATTAATACGGAAAATTATTTCTTTTCTTTTTATTCTTTTTTGCCTTTTCTTATTCTCTCCTTTCCAAGATATATATATATATATATATATATATATATATATATATATACATATACATATATATGCAAAGGCAAATTGGATATTTCATCATATATTTGAATGGGAGGAAGACATGGCATGCCCACATGGTAATTTTCAATTAATTCAGGGACTACATAGGCCACATGACAAAGTTTATGGGTTTGTTTGGATAATTTAAAATATCAGGGACTAAATTGATTGTAGAGGAAAACTTAAGGACCATAATGTATATTCCCCCTTTTGCAATTATGTATGTTCTTTAAATATTGCGGAAAAGAAGTTTATCTGTTTTTCTTAGACAGGCATGTTAATTGAATTGGCAATTGAGCACATCTGATGAGATTAAAACTCTTTATGAAACCTCCACTGAGAATGTGCTGAGAACAAACATGGTGTTTGAATCTAATGGTGTTTACTCTCTCCATTCCAAAATATAAGCGCAGCTAAAACTAATTGCTATTACCTGGTCGTTTGGATTATACTAATAAATAAATGTACTTAGTAGAATAGATATTTTAAGGGTGAAAGATTTTAAAAAAAAAACAAATTTAAGAGAGAGGAAGATATTACTTAATTGTGTGCATGCGCACGTCTTGTAGTATAAAATATGGAAAAAAGTTAGTTGCATCCTATAATTTTAAAATGGAGGGAGTAGTTTTCAACACCGTACATAGTATATAGAGAGAGTTAATTTATTCATACACCTATTGTGCAGATGGAATGAACTGAATGATCTGCTAACCTCTGCAATATTGGATGCACTGAGGCCGTGTTTAGTTCACCCCTAACTACCTCAAACTTCTAACTTTCCATCACATCACATCACATCCAAAACATTACTACTCACACAAACTTCCAACTTTTTTTCTAAACTTTCAACTTTCGCCAAACTTCCAACTCTTGTCAGGAACTAAACACAGCCTAACAATCTGAAACAAAAGTAACGTTCAGATTAAAACAATGAAACTAATTAATTGGGAAAGTACTATGCTGACCTTTCCGTAGTTTTGGAACAAATAGTTGGAAGAGCTGGTCCAGTTCAATCGTTCAGTGATTCTTTAGATCTCTTCCGGTCGGCCACATCTGCCGTCACAAAAAATGGTCCAAACTCGTACACTTTTAATTGTCCATTTCCTGTTATCCATCTGGACCTCTACCCAAGGACCGGCGGACGGACAGCATGCATATGCAGCCGGGGTAGCTCTGCATGCCTTTCTTCAGTAATTGTCTTGTCCGGCCATGCATGCACACACGCATGATCATCGGTCGATCGATCGATATTATTTTGCTTGATTCAGAGCTATACGTATTGATGTGTATGATTATCACAGCGGCCAATTCGATCTTGTGTTCTTGGCATGCAGATCAAGGGATCACGAGGCTTATTGCGGAAAATATACTGCCGGCACATATATGTACAAGTTTGATTCGAACGGTTTTGATCATGTGTCCAATCATGCACCTACGCATTCATGCATGTGGCTGCAAAAGTGTAGATACAGTTGATCTATAATTTGCTGCCAATTAGCATTTCCTGCATGCATGTCAAATATACACTTCCTCTCGCATTTGTTTTGTCACAGAAATACAACCTAATAGTTATCGGTAAAAGATTTATTGTAATAAAACAAAATGCGCCGTCTTACATTTTAATACATCTTACAAAAGCACATTTAAAAGTGGAGACTATTGTTGGCAACTTTTTGTGACAAGTCGACAAGCACGATCGCAACACCTAAACGCCTTGCGGTGATATGGAGTCGCCAACCACCTCGATCTAACCAAAGGGCCAAATCAAGATGGATTTTGCAAAAAGAAAAGCTAAACCGGCTAGCGGAGCCGATTTAGAGATCAAAATCAGCCTCTAGGCCGATTTAGATCGATATGAGGATAACTACCCGTCTCGTGGGCAAAACGGAAGGTTTTCAGGACAAGCCTACAAAGAGGTGTCGCACTCTCGCAGCGGCGGCGGACGGTTTACGGCGCAAACTGACAAAGATGGACTAAAACTAGGGTAAAATAGAAAACATAGTAAAAGAACGATTCAAGTAGATTGTATTCGGGGGTTTTACAATGAACCGGCCTTGTCCCTTAAATAGGGGTTGGTCTTACCCTCTACAGGCCCTTCTCCATGTCCAACTCAGGATAGAAACCAAAGGAAACACGAAACATGCCTTCCCGAGCAAGGAAACCCGAGACCCGACGAAAACAGACTCGGACTCGGACCCTGACGGTTTGACCGCCCGCATACCTGCGGTCAGACCCGCCCTACTAGCCGGTTAGACCGCCCACACACTTGTGGTCTGACCGGCCCTGTGAAGGAAACCCATCACTTTCTAAACTTTGGCAATTTTCCCCTATTTCGTCCATAGGTGCCAAATTTGGGTGTAAATACATGCCCCCTGCCTTTTTGGTGAACATACGTGAACCTAAAAGCATATAACATGTTATCTCAGGGCAATAATCCAATTACTGGCCATAGGACTTCCTAAGCATCTTGCCAAATGCTCGGGAAGTATTTCTTCAACTATTTCCCATTAATTGATCTCTGAAAACACCGTCTTAAAGTGTCTTTATCTCCTTCAAAGTCTTCAAACGCTCGTTGATGACATCTTCAAAAATTGCTTCCCATCAAGGTCTTGTAATCTTCAATCGACAAGTCGTCTTGCTTGAAATACCGTAGAGAGCCAAGATTTATCTCGACTGACAAAACGACAATTTCAACAATGTTTTATTACTCGACTCGGCTTATCCATCAGCCTGAGCGTAGTAAAGAGAAGAACTCAACAACTTAATATCATAAGATTCGGCAAAACTTCTCACTCCGTACAAGTAATATTCGCGAGCGGCATGGCTTCGGCCCACTTAGTGAAGTAATCCATTGCAACTAGCGCGAACCAATGCCCTTTTGATGACGAAGGATAAATTTGACCAATGAAATCCAAATCCCAACCTCGGAACGGCCATAGTTTAATGATAGGATTCAACAAAGCGGTAGGCGCTAATTGAACATTGCCGATCCGTTAACAAGCTTCACTCCCTCTATAGCATTTGAAACAATCATCAATTATTTTCGGCCAATGAAACCCCACTCTCCTAAGCAACCAATTTATCTCACGGGCCGATTGATGAATTCCACAAATCCCTACATGAACTTTTCCCATAGCAACTCTAGATTGATCATTACCCAATCACTTTAATAGCAGTCCATTTATATTTCGGCGATATAACTCTCCATCAAGCAAAGTGTATTTGAACGCTTGCCACGGAACTTTTGATCAACCTTAAAACTAGGATCTTTCAAATATTCTATTCAAAGGAATTCTCCAAGCTATTTCTAACTCATGGGCACAAATGTCCGAATTCACAATTAATTCGGCCTTTTAATCAATTGTAACGTGCCCCCCAGCCCCCTGTCTGGGATCAGTCAGATCGGCTATGCAAAGCCGGTCAGACCGGCTGTGTAATGCCGGTCAGACCGCCCCTGGTCTATGGTTTTGCCAATTTCATCCAAAGTTTTGAAATCAAGCATCGGCCTTTAGTATATAATTTTTCTTCACATAATAGCTAGATGCTTGGGGTATCAAATTATTGGACCAAAATTTCTTCTCTCTAGACATATATGAAAAATTATGATATCCAAGTAATATGTCTAGATGAATACTAATTCAAGTGGCTTTTGAAACAATAATCATCATGGCATCAAAACACTTAGCCAATTGAAGCATGATCAATAATGAATCACCAAAGTCATATGTGTCACATGCATAGATTCCAATAAACTACAAATGTAAGTAATCGGCTTGAGCATGTATGCAAAATATTAACAATGCCAATGTTCCTAAATAAAACAACCCTAGAACAAATCATCACATTGACCATTGACATTAGCCGAATTACTAATAAGCAAAACTTTCATGGTGCAATAAATATGGTGATCCATAAAAACACACACGATCTGGCTTTAAATAAATATCAAAGACTCATAAGCCAAATCATACTTCAAACAAATTATATGCCAATCTACCAATTCCACTACTTAGAACTGGCATTTGCGACATGTATGTATAATATCAATTCGATAAGCAAAAATGCACATGTGCTAGATAGTAAGCAATGTTCTAACATGGCATAGGCATATAATATAATGATGAACACAATAAACCCATACCTTGCCTTAGCATCCAACAAACGGCGGCTCAAAGATGTGATGTTGTATCCATCGCCATTCATCTCTCTTGATTTCTTCATGAGCATATTAATGTCTTGCCCCCCGAGCAAAATCGGCTTTCTTGATTGCACGATTTCAAAGGCAAGACGAACACCGCACCAACATCCATAGCATCATTTGAAGGAGACTTATCTCTAATAACTGATGATTCTTCTCTCATCAAATTGGATTTATCACTACTTTGGGAAATCACCGGCCTCTTAACTTTTACCTCTTTGGGTCTCCACACTTACCTAGGTGCTGTTTGAGGCTCTAAATTATTACATGTTTTGTTCTCCACATCTTCGTCCTCCTTTTCTTTTTGACCTATGGCCCGAAGACGTTGTAGCCTCCTCTTTTGAGAGCGAGATAAGCCAGAAGGTATCCACTTCGGCTGAGGTTGTTTTCCAGGAGCTAAGCAATGATTCTTCATATTTTTGGTCGAAGTGGAAGCTCCTATGTTGCTCTCAATTTTCGCACTCTTCTCCAATGCCCCCCGGTCAGACCGGCCTCTGGGCCTGGTCAGACCGGCTGCAAGCCATCGGTCAGACCGGCCAATAAGGTCGGTCAGACCGGCCATAGATTGGCGGCCAGACCGACCAGACACCTCAGTTAGACCTCCGCTTTTGATAATCATGGTGTTGGCTTCGATCTCCTTTGCTTGCATGGTTTCCATCGCATCTCCAATAGGTACTTGAACGTCTTGAGATTTCTCCTTGATAGTGACGACCTCCGGAACTTTGGCTTCTTTCCTCTCCCACACCTTCTTTACTTTTTTCACTTTTGATCCACCGGACCGATTCTTTTGTGGGAAACGATCTTGTCTTGGGTTAGAATGACTTGGTACTGTCCTAGGTGATTGCTTCCATTCCTGATGACACGGCATAGGTGGTTGAGGCATCCATGGCATGTAATACATAAAGGGATAACCGTATAGTGACATTGGATATGGATACCATGGCATCACAACCGGAGGTTTATATGGAGTTGGTATAGTTGATGGCTCCGATTGTTTTGGTGTTTGACCAAATCTCTTCCTACGAGATGATCTTGGTCCTTTTGAATCACTAGTTTGATTATCAAATCGTTGACCAGCCAATCCTTTCTTGTACTTAGCCATAAGCATCTCAAAAGTGAGCTTCAGCTTTTTGGTCTTTTGGAAACTAGATGATTCATTGTTTGCAACTTTATGATATTTGGCCTTCGCATTATTGATCCTAAGTGTCTTGGGCCGAGGATCCCTAACAATAACATTTTTCCCTTTCTTTTTGTCAACATCAATAGGATTAATAGGGAGAGAATTACTAACAATTCCGGTCTTAGGCATAAGCATAACCGAAATAGTCTCACAAGTGAACGATGAAGTATCAATCGGTCTTTGCTCCATCAAGCTTGCATCTTTGAAATAATCATGAAACTCATGCTCCATTTGTGACCATGTAGAAATTGAATTGGGAGCAAGTAAACTATACCATGTAGATGCAAAGTTTGACAAAGAAAGGGGAAACAACTTCAAGTTAAGCAAATCATTACTACCGGCCTTACCACATTGATCAATAAAGCGGCCGATATGATCCATTGTAGTCATAGCATTCTCACCTGTGAATTTCGTGAAGTTGGGCACCTCAAATCCTTGCGGGTATGGGACCGAATCTACATGTTCAGGATACGGCCTTTGACATGTATGCATAACTATTTTATATTCTATCTCACTACTATCCCGCAAGACATTATCATTATCTTTTCCAACATCCACATGACCGATTTGTGATTTGGTCTTAGGTGACAATGCTATTTCACTTTCGCTTGTGATACAATCCGAACCGTCATATAGTTCGGGTATATTTTCAATGATGCTATTCTCTAAGCTAGCAACACAATCCGAACCATTACTTGGTTCGACTATTCCATCATTGTCTAAACTAGTAACACAATCCGATCCAACACTTGGTTCGGTTATATTGGTTATTGCGTTATCATCCAAACTAGTAAGACAATCCGAATCAACATTTGGTTTGGCTATACTCGTTACGGCATCATTGCACAAATTATTACCACAATCCGAACCATCGCTTGGTTCAGCTATACATGATATTGCACTATCATCTAAGGTGGCATTTAAACTATTGTCATCCACTCGGCTTTCCTGAGCCAGAGCTTCATGCAACACATGATCAACATCAAGAAATATTTGGCCATTCAACCTCTCTTTAATAGAATCAAGCAATCCATCATATGCAATGTTGGCCAAATCTTTGTTAGTTATCTTTAAACTAAAACATCGGCTTTTAATATCTCTAAACCTCTCAATATAATCAGCAACAGATTCATTGTATTTGTGCCTAACCGATGTTAAATCAGACAACTTAAGCTCAGCTTCATTAGTGTGAAAATAATCATGAAATTTTTGTTCAAATTGAGCCCAAGTACTAATAGAATTTGCCGGTAAAGAAGTAAACCATGTTAAAGCAGTACCGGACAAAGATAAAGAAAACAAGCGCAATTTAAAAGTATCACTATTAGCCTCACCACATTGCCCTAAAAATTGACCTACATGCTCCCATGTGGTCCTACTATCCTCACCACTAAATTTGGTAAATTCGGGAACTCTATAACCACGAGGATATTATCATAATAATCAGGATACAGTTTTTGGTAAACCTTAGCACGATTCCTAGTTTCAATCCCGAATTTATCCCTAATAATCCCACTAATTATTTCCTCCATATTATCAGGCCTATGTTGATTTGGTGGTGGATTTGGTGGCCTAATAGGTTGTGTTTGCAGCGCAATATGGTTATATTGGCCTTGCCTAGTATCGGGAGGATACCCCCTAGCAACATCATTATAAGCATTAGGAACATGTGGGGGAACTTGGGGATTAGTTGTAACAGTAGATACAGGAGGATCAAATGTTTTAAGATGATACAAATAACTAGCATTAGTCATTGGATCTATCCCCTGAATCGGTATTATTGAGCCGGTCTGACCGGTCCAGGGCCCGGTCTGACTGACATCCAGAGGCGCGGTCAGACCGGCCTGAGTCCCGGTCTGACCGCCGCGGTAATACCCGGTCGGACCGGCCGTTTGGCCGGTCGGACCGACGGTGAAGTCACGGTCTGACCGGCCATCAGGCCCGGTCGGACCGGCTATGTGCGCCGCTCCATCGGTTCCACTATTTGTTTGATCTATAGGAGCTTGGCTAGCAGTGGCAGAGGCTTTATCTTTAGCCATTAAATCGGCCAAGAGAGGGCCGACTTTAAATCTTAAAAACTCATCAAATTTACCTTCAAAAGTTGTATCTAATCTATCTTAAAAACAGTCATGGATGAATCTATTGTAGAAGCTACTTGTTGTTGGATAGATTGTGTTACCTCTTCATTGCTTACCAAATCGGGAGCGAGCTTAGGAAGTGGCCCAGGCTTAATGATCACGCCTTGACGAGTCCTAGTGCACGCCCTCATTAGCGCCTCCTGTGTGATCTCCTTGATGTACTCCTCCATGGACTTGTGGTCTTCTCCTTCGAAATCATCCAATGAGATCAGCATGATCTCGTTCCCGCTCATCATAGTTGATGAAGAAATTCCTTGATTAATTTCGGTCATATAGCTCATAGCCAAAATTTTTGACCGAATAAACTAATATATGGTCTTGATTTTTCCTTGTAAAAACAACCGATACAAATGAATCGGCTTTGATTTTTGTTTTTGGCGTACAGTAGTCTGGATCTTTTAGTAACTAATCGTGTGAATCTAGCAAAAAGTTGGAAAGCCTAATGACTCACAGAACAACCGATTGCAAATCTAACCGGCTTTGATTTTTTTTTTTTGGTAACTGTGTACTAGCAGATCGGTTTGCACAGAAGCAATCCGATTGTTGCTACTGTCGATGGCAAATACCGCCGAATCAAAATAATTCGGCAACAAAACCAAATCGATGACGGCTAGCTACAAACGTGTGCAACAATGATGTCAATCAGCAGATTGAATATGATAATGACGGCCGGTTGCTTAGATTAATTTGCTAGATAAGTGGTCGCCGAATAGATTAATTCAGCGATAAATCAAAACACGATGACGATGTATTGATTGCAATAGATTGATTTCGGCCGGAGTAGCCGAAACTCTTAATTCGACCAAACAGTGGCTACTAGATTAAACGAAATTCGGCCGTGATATAGCCGATTAGATCGTTCCCCAGTAGAGTCGCCAAAAATCGTGTTGGCAACTTTTTTGACAAGTCGACAAGCACGATCGTAACACCTAAACGCCTTGCGGTGATATGGAGTCGCCAACCACCTCGATCTAGCCAAAGGGCCAAATCAAGATGGGTTTTGTAAAAAGAAAAGCTAAACCGGCTAGCGGAGCCGATTTAGAGATCAAAATCAGCCTCTAGGCCGATTTAGATCGATATGAGGATAACTACCCGTCTCGTGGGCAAAACGGAAGGTTTTCAGGACAAACCTACAAAGAGGTGTCGCACGCTCGCAGCGGCGGCGGACGGTTTACGGCGCAAACCGACAAAGATGGACTAAAACTAGGGTAAAATAAAAAACATAGTAAAAGAACGATTCAAGTAGATTGTATTCGGGGGTTTTACAATGAACCGGCCTTGTCCCTTAAATAGGGGTTGGTCTTGCCCTCTACAGGCGCTTCTCCACGTCCAACTCGGGATAGAAACCAAAGAAAACACGAAACATGCCTTCCCGAGCAAGGAAACCCGAGACCCGACGAAAACTCGGACTCGGACCTTGACGGTCTGACCGCCCATATACCTGCGGTCAGACCGGCCCTACTAGCCGGTCAGACCGCCCACACACTTGTGGTCTGACCGGCCCTATGAAGGAAACCCGTCACTTTCCAAACTTTGACAATTTTCCCCTATTTCGTTCATAGGTGTCAAATTTGGGTATGAACAACTATCACATACACGCGCACACACTCACCCTTATAAATACAAACATCATACTAGCTGAATATTGCTTAAATATACTTTTATTTTTTTTACCAAAGTGATTCCAACAATTTGTAAATATATGTCCATAGGTGGTCTCTCTCTCACAACGACATTACTGACACAAGTGAAACCCCCAAAAAACAACTAACAACTAACAAGTAGCCAGCATGCTTGTAAGCAGTTTGTGTTCGTGCACAGAACATATATATCGGTCATCGATATATCCATGATCCATATTGGTCATCGATCTGGGTCCAGCACTATATGCTGTTTGATCATCAAGCATCTTATTATTGTCCAAGTTCAAAAAATCCCAAAATGCCCGGTCGATCGATCATCGATTGATCCTACGCGCAAAGCCGAAAAACTACACATTCTCTCACTGTAACGTCGCCTGCATCCAAACATGCGTGACAGTGTTGTATTCTATGTGTGCAGCTTTGGTAGTGATCTACTAGCAAACAAAACCTCTTCAAGTGTACTGTGTACTGTATGCACATGCATCTGATCGATGGACCTGACCAAGCATGATGACGAGATGCAACCTCTCTTCATTCAATATGATATGTAAATAATGGTCGTTGTAAAAGATCTCGAAAAAGTTTAATCTCGGCAAGGTCAAAAAAAAAAAAGGATCTTGCATCAGTGGCAGGTTGCACATGAATTTGTCTTGTACTCTTGTGTAGACTGTAGTCACTGTGCCATAGGCAAGATTTTTTTCCCGATTATACGGTAGACGTACACACACATATATACACTACTGTAGACTCGTAAGACCACCATATTCAAATACCCATGAATATGGTCCCGAACATACGCCTCTCCCTTAACATAAGCTTAAAGAGACAGAAACTAGGACACATTCTTGATCTCACTAAAAATTAATTAAAAATCGACATTAATAAGGTTTATAAAGACAAACAAAATTAAATAGTTGACACTGTGTAAAAATAGTCGAAATAATTAATGTATTGAGTGGAAAGGCAACTATTGGACCAAACTATACCTAATACACATACTACATATTGTTTTTTTCATAAAACTTTGGGTGTACTTATGTACACCCATGTCCCTACGTTGTCTCCGCTTTATCGATAGTGAGTTTTGATCCGAGATGGTATAGATTTGCATGCATTCATGATTCATATATGCATATGGCATGATCGACAGTGATGGATCAGTGGACGCCCAGGCATGGAATGCATGCACGCGCACAGATCACTCCAATGCACAGCGAATATTAATTAAGTCCATAGGTACTTCAGATCGGGCGTGGCTAACGGGCGATCGATCGATCCCCATCCCTCTATACACTCCTCTCCCCCCTTCCTCCTCCCCTTTTTCCACTGGTGGAGAACCAGTTTTTATCCCCGGTTTTCCAACCGGGAATAGCAATCCGGGACTAAAAATGTTCATCTTTAGTCCTGGTTGAAATAACCGGGACTAAAGATCCCGGTTGGTAACACCAACCGGAACTAAAGAGAGGGATCTTTAGTCCTGGTTGTTGTTACTAACCGGAAGTAAAGAGGAATAGCGGCGGTACCAGATGACCACTTTTTTTTTATTCCTTTTTATTTTCTCCCAAATCAAGTGGCATGCAAATCCCCAAATCCCTAAATCAAAGTAACATCCCAAATTCACATCACCAAATCCACATCACAAATCTTAAAAGTTATTTTTACAAACAAATCAAATACATCACAAATCCTAAAAAATTACACACAAATCAAATACATCACAGATCCTAAAAAATTACACACAAATCAAATACATCACAGATCCATACAATAAATCACAAATTTATACATCTCAGTGAATCACAAGTTATAAAAAAAACAAACAAAGCCGCTGCCACCGGCCGCCAGGCCTGGCCCCGCCGCCGGCCGCCCACCGCGGCCCCGCTGCCCGCCACGGCCGCCGCCGCGCGCAGCGCTGCCGGCCGCCGGCCCGACGGATGGGAAGGGGAGGAGGGGAGGAGGAGGAAGGGGAGGAGGGGGAGGAGAGAAGGAAGGGGAGGAGGTGGAGGAGGGGGGTGAAGAAGACAGGGTAGATCTGATCTGTAGGAGTGGAACAGGAGAAGGGGGAGCGATTGTGGAGGAGAGGATAAGTGATAGGGATTATATACTACGCGTTCAATTTTAGTCCCGGTTGGTAAGTGGTGATCTTTAGTCCCGGACTAAAGATCCTCGGCCTTCTGACATAAATCTGACAGGGGATTAACCCCAACCGGCACTAAAGATAATAAAATGACAGGAGGGTTTTCAACCGGGAGTAAAGATCATTTTTAGTCCCGGTTCTTTTTGGAACCGAGACTATTGTGGTTTTGGGTCGACCCAGCAAAGATCATTTCTCCACCACTGTTCTCTTCCTACTACACCATAAATTTAAAAAAAAAATAAAAAAACAAAGTTGGAAAAATTTATGTATAGAAATACTATATATAAAAATATTTGAATTCAAATTCAAATTTGAAACGGGTATGTAAACTTTTGACTTATAAACTTTGGATCTATAAACTTTAGATGTATAAACTTTAGATGTATAGAAATACTATATATAAAAAATATTTGAATTCAAATTCAAATTTGAATCGGGTATATGAACTTTTGATTTATAAACTTTGGGTCTATGAACTTTAGATGTATAGAAATACTATATATAAAATATATTTGAATTCAAATTCAAATTTGAACCGGATATATAAACTTTTGATTTAAAAACTTTGGGTTTAGATGTGTAAACTTGAGGTGTACAAACATTAGGTACATAAATTTACTAAATAGGAAAGTAATGCGGTGCCAAAAAAGAAAACCACGTAGTGGAGAGGGGGGCAACCCGATCGCTAGGGGCGATCGATCGCCCATTAGGTGTTTCGCTTCAGATCACCATGTTGCTAGCATACAGGCACACCTATACGTTGCCCATAGCTCATCTTAATTGGGCGACGAGCCTCATCTATGTCGGAGAGGGGTCCCGTCATGAACCAAAGGTCACTTATCCGAGAAGCTGTCTGTACGCCACATGTAGACAGAAGCATGTCTAATTGTGTGTCAATTAAGATTTAAACCCTAGTAAATGGAGTTCTATAGTCCTGACTTTAATTGCCACAGATCTATGATGTTTTCGTATCCTTGAATATTTCTTATTTACCTCTTCCGGCCATCCATGCATGCACATCGATCTCAGCAAATATAAATGACATGATATATATGCAGGAGGCAGGTACGGCATGAAATTCAGGCCTCACGTGAGTGTCTGCTAATATAAAGTCGCGGTGCATCGATGTGTTTGTGGCTGTGTCCAACAAGAAAAGACCACAGTTTGCTCAGAGTTTGATCCTTACGTATGACCAGTGCTTCTTTTGGCTGTACCATATCCTGATACCCCTCTAGTTTAAAAACGAGATGTCATGAATGATAGACAAAGCAAGAATTTCCTTTTAAGAAAAAGATCACAACGGTACTAACAAACCAAGTACTATATCTTAATGAAGATTCTAATGTCCTAAATTGTATATATGGACTTTTCCAATCTCGGTTATTCGCGAGAAAATAACTTAATATTCTTTTAATAAACCTACTATTATTTAAACTTAGCCGCCTTGATGAAATTGATAGACATGCTGCTCTTAGGAACCATTGCTCAACCATCTTGTTTCAAGCTAAGTCCGAGAGACGACAGTCTCGAAAATGAAAACAACAAATTATAAATAAAATATATTAAAATTTAAATTTCCAATTTTGTAACGGGACATTCTCCTTATACTATTTGCAACTTGATGTTTCAAATCATCCAAACAAGTCCTCCAAATTAATCATTTGGGTTAATATAGCCCTTGGACTAAAAAAATGCCACGTGAGCATGCCAAGTCATCCTCATATGCAGCGGTATGGATGAAATGACCATTCTACCCTTATGTACCATATAGAAAAGAAAGAAAAGACGCAAACAGAAAAGAATAGCAGGCCTGCCCAGGCCCAACATTGTTGCGGATGGGTGGCCGACAAAGGAATTTACACAATCAATGCTTGGCTGCAGCAGTCGTAAGTGGCAATTCTAAAACGATGGTACACGTGCAAAACATTTATCTTCTTTTTTTCTTTATTTTCTGTGGTATATAAGGGTAAAATGGTCATTTCATTCATACTGCTGCATGCGAGGATGACTATGCTCACGTGGTAGTTTTTTTAGGTCTAAGGACTATATTAACCCAAATGATTAATTTGGAGGACTTGTTTGGATGATTTGAAACCTCAAGAACTAAACTGAGCCCGAATCCACTACTAGAAAAACGATTTTCCTGGTGTCACACTAAAATTTTCGCTGGCGGCCATATGCTAGAAAGGCCATCAAAAATGTAAGGAGGGGTGGAGGGCTATGGATCGCCAGCGAAAATCGATTTTCGCTGATAACCCTATTTTTCGAGTTGGACCTCTTAAGTGTCCGCCAACGAAACGTTTTCGCTACTATTTTCACTGGCGGTTAGGACTGCTCAAAAAAATTTGGTGAATAAAGACCGTGCGCCCGCACCGCCCACCATCGACTTCTCCGCCTTCTTATCTCCTCTCTTAGATCCAAAGTCACCTTCTCCCTCTCCTCTCGATTCATGGCTCGGAGCGGCGCGGGGGAAGGGATGGCTCGGCGGCGGCACGGGGTAGCGGTGCTCGGCCACAGCGGCGCGGGGTTAGGGGTGGCTCTGCGGCGGCGCGGGGCAGGGGGTGGCTCGGCCACGGCGGCGCGGGGGAGGGGTTGCTCGGTAGCGGTGTGGGGTGGCGGTGTTCGGTCGCTGCAGCGCTCGAGGTGGCGGTGCTCGACAACGGCAGCGGAGCACACCTCACGCAGAAGCGGCGGCGACAACGGCGGAAGGGGGGTGGCGGCCGGCTGCGGCAAAGGATGGGGGCGATGGCGGCTCCGGGACATCTCAGCGACGGCGACGGCGACGATTCGTCTTCTCCGCATCCTCTAAGGCAGATCTGGCATCCGTTGACTCCACCGACGACGATGGCGACGACGAGGAGGACCCGCTAGCGGGACTCGATGCTGGACCGCCAGATCTGGCTTGGCGGCTGTCAAAGGAGACGGCGGCCCTCGGCAACGATGGCTCCACGTGCGGGCTCGGTGACGGCGGTCCTCGGTGGCTAGGGTTGCGGCCGGCTCAGCTCGACGACGACGGCGACGGCCCTCGGCTCGGCTTGATGGATTTTGAATTTGGGACATGGATTTGGGGATTTTGATTTTAATTTTTTTTCTCCTTAAAAACATTTTCGCCGGCGGGTCTCTTTAGGTGCCGCCAGCGAAACTGTATTTTCACTAGTGGCTTTCTTAGCTTGGGCGCTTGCGAAAATTGTTTTTGCTGGCGGCCGGATGTCCGCAAGCGAAAATTCATTATTTTCACTGGCCTTAAGACACTGCCGGCGGCGATGGACGCCAGCAAAAACTTAATTTGGCTGCCAGGAAAAACCTGATTTGTAGTAGTGAGCGAAACTTTAGTGACCGTATTAGCTATTCACCCTAAAACATATATACTAACTCATATTTCTTTCTCAACAATTTCAGTTGTGATTATGAACTCATGAGACATTGTTCAGAAGTTGATTTGCTTGATTTCATGCATCAATCTAAAATTACGTACATTTCCAAGCTTAAAATTGTACGTAGTATGTGCAATTTTAGTTCATTTTAACATGGTTTTATTTTATTTTTCTCTAGGTTTTGACTATTTAATTTCATGTATTTTTCAAATCTTCATAAGTTTATTTCATATAATTGTGTATTTGTAGTATACCAGTAATAAGGAAGTGATGAGAATCATTAAATGGATTATTGAATTTTTTTTGAAAATTTCAGGCGATTGAACTACCTCGCGTAAAACCGTCTGCATTATTGGATGCAGGTACGGTAGAATCTCTAGGTAGTAACTTGTTTAGCTAGTACCAGCTAGCAGTGACCGTACTGAAATACGTACAGGGCTGCTCCTCGAGGGTAGACATACACATTGGCAGCACGTATATATGTAGCCTTGTCACGTTGCTGTTGGATCAACGTATTTTACAATGCCTCCAAAAAATTAATTTAACCCCACATATATATATATGCGTATATATAGCTAGCGAACCAGTTTAACTGCTGTCAGATAAAGGACACACACACAGATATATATATATATATATATATATATATATATATATATATATATATATATATATATATATATATATATATATATATATATATATATATATGTATATATGTAGCTGAATATATACACATAGGCAGTGTGTTTAGTTCCCTTCAAACTTCTAAAAATTCTGTCACATTAAAAGTTTGGACACGTGTATATAGCATTAAATGTGGACGAAAAAAAAAACAATTGCACAGTTTGCATGTAAATTGCGAGACAAATCTTTTGAGCCTAATTACGCCAATGATTTGACAATGTGATGCTATAGTAAACATTTGCTAATGACAAATTAATTAGACTTAATAAATTTATCTCACAGTTTACAGGCGGAATCTGTAATTTGTTTTGTTATTAGTATACGTTTAATAATTCAAATGTGTGTCCGTATACTTCAAAAATAATTTGGCACACGAACTAAACACGGCCATATATATATATACGCCCACATATATACGTACACTGTAGTTGCAGAAAGGCTGTGCATGCATCACGGGTATGCAGGTTGAATATATATGCACAACAATATATGCATGTTAAGAGGATAACGGAATATAACGTACTACACAACCCGAGGATTTACTGATCGTCGTCAGATAGTCAGCATATATAGTGAAGTAAAAGCTAGCTCTATATGTGTGTCCTTCCCTAGCTTACGCAGTTTATTTCAGATTCGGATTTGTGCAGCGGTTAAATTAAAAAAATGAAGTCATAAAATGACAAAAATCCGACATGTACATATATAATTAAAAGTACAATAAAGGAGAACGGATAAAAAAACCTAAGGGTAAATTTGAGAGGACTGTTTTTAAGACTTATCAGTTTAATTTGCTTCGATTTTAGCCGTGTATTTGAGAGAGAACTACAACAATAGTATACGATTTTATCTGAGTGCTGATATTTTGTTTGTTCGACAAGTTTGAATCCACTCGTCATTCCCGGATGCAATTCGTATGCTATCATAACTTAAGACACATGTCATGCATCCACTTATCTCTACTACTTTAAAAATATCTCTACTACTTTCTCCTCAATCTACCCACGTAGTATAGATAATCCCTAATTATATAGGATTGTCCGTTGCAAAGCACGAATATACATATTATTATTAGGGGTAAAGTGTGGTTCTATGATGAAATGTTTTGTTGCTAGTATTGAAACAAAATGGCAGTTTTGACCAAATAATTATAGATTTGATCGTGAAATTTACTCTTAATTAATAATCTACTAGAGTGAGGATAGTAGTGGGCCTATATATAGCAGGCTATGCATGCTTACACAGCAACTGATCAGTTCATCAAAATAATGGTCCTTTCTCTGGTTCTCCTAAGCTGGGTTGGACGAATATTAACTGTCCATGCAGATCAGCTCCGAATTAAAATTAATGGAGCCCCGACAAAAGGTAAAAAACAACTTGGATGTGGGCACATATCCTGCAGAGAGGAAACATTCCTCTCCTCTTATTGAGTGCAGAAGCCATGGATCGAGCAGTATCGCATGCATAGCAAATTCATGGCAAAGCTGCACCAGCTCCCAAAACAGATGGAATATTTCACCCAGATCGATATATATGCATGCGCAGGCTGTGCCTGCCTGCCTGCCTGCTGATCGACAGGCAAATGCAAGAATCTGATCGAGGGAAAAAGCTGTAGCATGCAGCAGGGCACGGCTAGTGGTTACTTGCTCGGGCCCAAAATAACTTAACCTATAATGAGATGTGATATGTCATAGTATAACAAATCTGGATATATAAACACGTGAGTCGCATCTCGTTCTATGTGTTGAGTTATTTTAAGACGGATGGAGTACATGTGAAGAAGAAGACTTGCACAGTGAAGTGGCATATATATTATGTGTACAGTGTCTAGTCCTCTAGTCGCACTGTGTGGCCAGATCATCATGCGTGAATGCATGCACAAAACTCGTGATCAGCTGGCTAGCGAGTATCAAGATCATCCAAAAGCATCTTGACTTATGCATGGATGTGGTTTTCAATGGGGAACAGTTGAGCATGTTTGCAGCAAGCTACTAGTAAACTCAACTTCAAAAAGGCATATAATTTCTTACAACACTGGAGATGAATGTGATCTCCATAAATTATATTCCAGTCTATGTACCTTTACAAATCACAAATCCATTAGATCAACATCAACATTACTTGACCGTAAAATGACTCATTTTTTCCAATTGCACCCTTTCTCCCTCTCTGATATCTCATTGATCTACATGTCTTTCCCGCGCGCTTTCTTATATCGATCTCATTGATATACCTGTCTTTTCCCACTCTCTTATATATCTATCTCTTTTTGTCTCGTCTCCAAATGGAGCAATACAAGCAAACTGTCGGATCTAGGATTTGTAGGATGCATATTTGGAATTCTAAAGTAGCTTGCCTAGATATAACGACATTGATATCGATTGATATGTCGAAAGTACAATGCCCCAGTTTCATATATACATCATTTTACTATGACTAGCTTGTGCATATATTCGAGAAAATAGATACTCCCTCCGTTTCAGGTTACAAGATGTTTTGACTTTGGTTAAAGTCAATCTGCTTCAAGTTTGACCAAGTTTATAGAATTTTTGACCCAAGATAAATTATTATAAAAATATATTTAATTATTAATTTAATAAAACTAATTTGGTAATGTAAATATTACTATATTTGTCTATAAACTTAGTTAAACTTGAAGTAGTTTGACTTTAAGCAAAGTCAAAACATCTTATAATCTAAAATGAAGGGAGTAGAATTTTACAATTTTTTATAATCGGCATCAATCATTGGCAGGAAATGATTTACTGACCCTGTTGATTTAAGTAAGAGTGAAGAGTAAGAATTCAGAATTTCGGGAGATTGCATAGCATAAGTTTGCAGCTTTTTATGTAGCAAAGATATTTTGATTTCTTGCTAATGAAGAAAATAACCTAAAACCACAAAGGAACTACTGGCATATTGAATATAACTTCGTCCTAACAGGATAGTTGACATCAATTATTACACAGCAAAAAACAACAGGTTGGGTTCAAGTTCTATTGTTAATTATAAACATAGGAAATATATGTATATATAACTTGCAGAGATAACTAGGTATTCATTAACTAATTGATCATTAATTGCCAAAGCCAATAATCAAATTAGCATGAATTGCAACAGAAAGGGAGGGATAAGCGACGAGAGACAAGGTTGTTATTGCTCTTGTGGGTTAAGGGCTACTGGAACACTACTACAGAAACAATTTTTCTGGGCGAGACCCCTTTTAGGTTGCAGATGGACTGTTTGCATTTGCAAAAATCGACCGGCATTTTCGCATACTGCTCCTTAAGAGGCCCAAGTGCAAAACTCGATTTTCGCAGGCTCAACCGCAAGCAAAAATAGGATCCAATCATTTGAAAAATGCTTTCTTTACTAGTGGAAGGGGGTGGAATTGAATTGTTAGGATATATATATGACAAATCTAGCTAGATTATTGTGGTACATATGTATTATGGGAAACATATACTGGGTCTGGGTTACTGTCCAAAGTTCATGGGTATTCACCTGAAAACCCATGAATTACATTGGATCCACCCGACTATTGAGTTTAAGCTCTTCAATACCCAAGTCAACAGCTCGGTCTTCTTCTACTTCACCTCCCTATGTGTAGGTGGTTGTGCATGCCTAGCTCCCAAAGGTGTGTTGGTTCATGCCAAAGAACCGAAATCTGGTCAAAACCGAGTGGGCCAAGGTGGAGTCCACGGTTTCTTCATGATCACCAGCGAGCAGAGCTAAAGGGGGTTGTAGCAAAGGAAGGGGCATGAGATCAGTAGTGGGAATGGAGAAATATTGGTGGAAAAAAAATTAAAGTTAGCTTTGCTAGATAGATGGTTTGAATAAAGGACAACGGTATAAATGATCACCGTCTTTTCTTACAAAAATTATACTGCTAGCTAGTAAAAATAGCATTTCTTCAAATTAAAATGGAAAATTAGATGAGATTAATTCGTGGCCAGTAAAAAAAATTAAGAAATCTAATGCACATATACATAATATCCTACCGAAAAAAAAGTGTACAAGTACCCTCGAGTGGCCCGAAAATTTGCTGAATATAATATACATATGTATATATATAGCCCACAAAATAATTGATGATCCCTCATTGTCTACGCGACGATCGATCATATGATATTCCCCTGAAGATGACCTAGACATTGGTAGATCCATGAGTTTTTTACACTGAACAAATTAACCTACAAAACAAATTTCAGTGGGGTCCAACACATGCCAAATGTTTGTGGATTTATGTGGAATTGTTAGCACGAATGTATTGATATGTACGCGTGGTTTTTTTTTTTTTTGGTGAAAGTTTGTGGGTTTAATTAATTGATTACTGACCCTTACCGGTTAAACTACAGAATCCCTGGTATGGTGGATGGTTACATTTCAATGAGGTTTAATTTAAGAAATTAAGATGGTCATGTGTGGAGGCATGTGTGGCAGAAATTATTTATCACTGAACGCATTGATCTTTGCACTACATGATGACCCATTTTTACCTACGCACCGAAATTCGGCAAATGGTATGTTCAGCAACTCAAAGACTAATGGGAAAGCCTTTGCCGATAGATAATTGATATCCACAAAAATAGGTTTGCCTACATATGATTTGCTGCATAACCTAACCTTTTTAATTGCCTTCATATTGGCAACCTGGGTCCACTACTACACAAAGGACCTTCAGAACCAGCTCATCACTGATGGTAGATATTATACTGCACTATTGTAGGCTACACTGTACATACCAGTACGTGGTGCCAACGGCTCAAGGCGTGAATCGGCATGCCCAAACCATTTTGAACGGGCAGTGATCGGATATTACATCATATTACTATCCCAAGCCCGTCGTTGGTTCAAAAGGCAACAGCAATGCTGGTTATCAACAAGCAGTGAACCCCTAATAGTGATGGAATAGCTAGCTAGAGACGGATTGGAATGAATCGCGGTACAGTTTGGGCTAATTTAGTCTTATCCTTCATGTGACAATTTCCATAATAGTGAGGCGTATCTTTGCAAAACTGCTTGAGCCTACATTGAGTTTCAATTTTATATATATGTAAATATAATGGATGGCACTATTGTTATATTCCGCAAATTCTTGGCTGTAATAAAATTGGATTATTGGGTTATAAAATGTCTCTTAGTTCGAATCTTCTTTCTTTGTCATTATCTCTCCTAATATGATCATCATCCAAACAGTTTGATTGTAGAGGACCACCACGATCGATCGATCACCGTCCGTTTAGCGCCAATATATGCGCATCGATCTCTCTCTGTCTCTGTCTCTCTCTCGATCATATTTTGGAAACTAGTTGGGCAACCTAGGTAGATAACAAGAATGGGCTGTAGCTAGCTAGCACTGTGGGGGTGCCCCCAGCAAAGAACAATATCAGGACTTGTTGACCCCTTATAGTCACATGCCTACAGGGTTTGGGAATAATAATGGAGTTAGATTTTACACTGCATATGTGCATGCAGCTGCTATACCTAATGCTGTAGCGAAACAAATGCGCCAATATTGTGCTGATGATATTATTCTGGCTCTTCAGGAACTCGTTGTTGGCTGGTTGCGACGAGATAAATAGTCGTTGCAGATGGAATGAACCCCCTGCTAGATCCTTATGCAATCACATGCAAACAGGTAGTAGTGTTACAATATAGCATCATGTATCTAGTCATTGCAATTGGTCAGCTACAGATCGATTACATGGCAGTATGATCATATGCATGCTGGGCATTGTGTGGCATCCTGTTATTTTCAGGTCTGCTGTGTGCATGCAATATGCCCCCATATGCTTGCTGCATGGATTCCTTGGATATTATACATGTATGATTTCCTTCTGGCCTATGCTTGAGCTGGAGATGTCGCCTCAGCTCATCAAATTAAATTAATAAGAAGGCCAGAAATATGCCACACGCTACCTATATAGTTACTGCAGGGATGAGCAATATATATATCGAAGGTTTATATATATACATGACAAATATGGTGGCAATATATGTAGTACCTATTTTGGATGAAACTATGCAATTAAATTAAATAAATACTCCTCTGCATATTAATGTGGGCTGGCCTATACCTTGGTTTATATTGCAGTTGGGAGAATCAAACTATTTAAGAAGATGAGATTTTTTTTTGTGGGGAACTGCATGAGAAAATTGATCAGTTAGCTGGCTAGGTAACCTTTTGAAAACGTTGTTCCAAAGCTACTGTTCAACCGTTCAAAAAAAAAAAAGTTGTTTCGAGAGAAATCAGATATATGGCAATTGCCTTCATCAGTAACAGTACACATGACTTTTCATTCATAGTTATGGAGTTTTTTTTTTTTTTTGCTGTCAAAGAAAAATCCATAGCTAAGCATGAAATTATTCAGTGATTAGAATTAAATAGATGTTCAAAGTAAATAATAGCATTGGCTCATAAAATTTTTTAATGTCCGATAATATATATTGCAACAATTAACGTGCTGCCACATGTACACACTTTGATTAATTGCTGTAGATGTATTTTCACCTGGCCATAATCGCTTAAGTACGTACGTAACATATACACATCATCTACTGGTGGGCCGACACGTCACTTACGGTGGGCCCTGCGCGTTGCGTGCTCATTTGGGTTTTCATTGCGTTGTGGTCACACCTACAATAATCACCCATGAACAGGACTCTTTCAGCTCTTCGATCTGATCATTGTGCTAGTAGAATTGGACTTCCGTGAATTTAGGTCATACAAATCAATTAATGATTGAATACTCACAAGCATTATTCCCCATAAAGATATATATTAATTCTATGGTATGCAAATGTGAATAACACGGATACTCCAGCTAGCTATCAACAGGGTTATCAACCAGCCGAGCTCGAGAGCTAACTCACCTGTCTAGGCTCGAGCTCAATACAAGCTCGAGACAAGCATGAATAACCTTCGAGCTTTAAGGTTTAAACTCGATCAAGCTCAAACTTGATTATTAAGCTTGGTTATAAGTAGTATAATGTATATTTGAGGGTAACTAATTTGATTATTTAATCATATTAATGAAAGAGGAAAAAACTAAACTAAATATATGATGCCAATATAAGATGCTTCACTTTATTTAGATACATACAAATGGCATATTTAATCTACTAATTTGTTAAACAAACAATAAAAATCATATATTGTTAAGCTCATTAGGAGCTCGAGCTTGGCTCGATAAAGCTTGTGAGCTTTGATACAGGTATGGGCTCGACTCGACAAAGCTCATGCGCTTTTACACTAGCACGGCTCGGCTCATCAGGAGCTCTAGCTATCAACATCTTTTTTGCTTCTTACGTGAGCTACTACCTCATTTTTTAGCTCGTTTCCTAAACTGCTAAAATGGTATGTTTGGTGTAAAAGTATTTTAAAAATATATTAATGTATTTTAAAAGTTTAAAATAATTAATACTTATAACTAATAATGTGCTAATGACACGTCTCATTTCGCGAGCCGCAAAGTAGCTCTGCCCAAATATTCCTTCGATCTCAGCCAACCTATACTATTAATTAGAAGAAGTATATGATAATGGTTTATTTAGATTTATGTTGAAAGTATTTTTAAAGAAAAAGTACATTTTACTTTCCTTTCCTTGAACTATTTTGCTGAAACACTTAACCCCGAAACAATTTTTCATTTCATACCCCGAACTATTGAGAACAGTTCACCTTACGACCTAGCATTATTTCCTTTTTTTTGTATGAGTTGTATTTTGCACTAAAATTTGATATAATTGATAGATGCATTATAACATACCTCTGAACATTTTTTTACATAGGTTGGAAGCACTAAGACTGATTTAAATACTAAGCTTTAAATTTAAAGTTAAGTCATGAAAAAATTTTAAAAGTATTTTGGAATTTTTTTTAATGATGCTATTTATGTCTATAAAAAAATTCAGCTTTGTATACAACTCGTATAAAGAGATATAAAGAAGAGAAATGCCATTAAGCAAAGTAGATCATTTTTAATATTGTAGAGTATAAAATGAGCCAAAAATAGTTTAAAAGGTTAAGTGATATGATGAAATAGTTTGGGAAGTAAAACATATTTTCTTCATTTTTAAATGGTAGTTTTAATTCAATTGTTGCTATAAATATAAATGAATATTTAATAGCAAAATTGCAATATGAAAAAATTGAACCATTTATTTTGTGAGTTAATGTGAGGATGATATATCATGGAGAATTTCCCAGCAATATATAGGACGGGATGCTCTTAAGCATGCACCAGATCGATCACACATTGCGTTTCGATATAATTAAGTATGTGAAGCACCTTTCATTGTCTCCGTGCCCTTACGTTGTGGAGGTATCATCAACAGTTCTTGTGAAAGGTGATGATTGGAAAAGTCAAGCTGTATACACTGGACATCAGTGCTCTCTCTAGCCAGCTTGTGTACTAGTGGACGGAACAGATGCATGCATAGTTAGACCATACCGGCCGCTAGCTTGTCGATATAAAGATGAAATTTGGAACCTGAAGTTTGTATGTTTGTGTGTAAACAAGAAAAAAGGTGTAGTAAATAGGAAAAATGTCTAAAAGTTATGCCAAAACTTTAAAATCGTACATTGCTCACCGGCCCTAAACTTTCTATACATACGCAGTTCACTAATTAATGTGCGACACCCTTGACGTTTACTATACTCTGTCCCAAAAATATATAAATTCTAACTACGAATCTGGACACGCATATATCTAGGTTAGTTATGATTTGGTTTTTTTAGATGGAGGGGTACATGGCAGCCCACCAATATATCAGGAAATACATCTTTCGTGCATGTCATTCACTCATTCAATCCTTTCTCCATCTTCCCTATATCTCCATCCTATTCAATTTCTGCTCTAAATTGTTCTATCATCCATTCCACTCTAGCACAATGATCTCAAGGAGGGTGGCAGCCCAACGGTGGTGATCTGTTGTCAAGACCGTGATCTAGGCATGGTGTGACCCTGGCCTTGCATGTCTATAAAATATCATTTTCGAAGACACGTCCACTTTGTTTATACAAGTGGTCCATAAGAAGTCGTGCCTATAAAAATACACTAAGGGGTTGTCGGCTACGGACCGTCTATGGAAACCAATTTTTATAGGCAATCATCTTAAGATTACCATCCATAAAAGTAAAGCATTTTTACTGGTAACCTCTCAAGGGACCATCTGAACAAATCATTATTTTTACACAAGCAGACCACTAGGACCATCAGTGAAAATAGGAGAGTTTTCATACATTGGTTCTCTTTGGGGTCTCTGCTGGTAAAAATAACAATTTGCACACAAGCGGTCCACTACTACAAAAACCTTTATAGAGATCGGCCAAATAGGTGCCAGTTTGCCAAAAACAGGCACCTATAAGACATTTCCCGCCCACCATTTCAAGAACCGGCACCTATAAAGTTTTATAGGTGTCGGTTCGTTGAGAAAAGTACATTGGTGCCGGTTTTTAAGTAAAACCGATACCAATGACCCTAACTCGTAAGGTCCGAAAATTGTATAGGTGCCAGTTCATATACTTCTCCATCACAGTAGGTTGCGATTTGGGAGGCCTTCTTCTTGCTCATCCAGAGGGGAGGTTTTGCCCAAAAAATGCAAAAACATCAAGAGATCTATGTGTTTGCATGTTTAAAGGTTAGTTTATCTTGATTCTCTATGTAATTTTTGTTCATTTGTGTGATTCTCGATGTAATTGTTCCTAAAAACATCTAGAGAGATCTATAATGTAGAAGGTAGTGCACTATATTTTGTCAAGTTATTTTTGCAATTTCTCTTGTTGAATTGGACCAATATTTTGCATCTTAATTTGTTTTGAGATGGTGATTTGAGAAAGTATAATACCTTACTAATTTTGGAGTACTTTAGACATTAATCATCTATGAGTAATTTGCCTATTATTAATATATATTAGAATTTTAATACATATATAGAATGTTAATTTTCAATTTGAGTAATGTAGAGAGTATTAAATCATCGAGTATTTTAGATATTACGAATTTGATTGATATATGTATCTTAGCGGGTAATTTAAGAATTTTTATAGGACCGATGGATGAAGGAGGGATGAACATTGCACTGCGCGGTACCTTGGAGTATGCCAGTGGAATAACCAACTTCATGATCGTGGTGACGAGTTCCAAATCGTTGAGCACGACAGAACACTTGCGTTGTCCTTGCATTGATTGTAGGAACGAGAGACATTTTTTTGCAAAACAAGTTCATGAGCATCTCCTAACGAGGGGTTTTATGCCTAATTACAAATGTCAGGACAATCATGGTGAAGATGAGAATCCGGATTTAATGGACGGAGATAATGTGGAGCTGCCTGCTGACGGAGGTGGATATGAAAATGGCGAATCAGATGGTTTGAATCAGATGTTGCACGATGGGGTGTCGGCCTACGACGATGACATGCAATACAAGAAGTTCAAGGTCATGGTGGAGGACTCAAAAACCTCGCTTGATCCTGGATGCAACAACGAGCACAACGAGTTAAACGTTGTCCTCTCGTTGCTGCAGATGAAATCAACCAACAATTGGAGTGATAAGAGCTTCACAGAGCTTCTACGGTTGATCGGAGACCTCCTTCCAATGGGACATGTACTGCTACCAAGCGAAGAAGGTTGTTTGCCCACTCCAATTGGGAGTGCAGAAAATTCACGCATGTCGAAATGGTTGTATCCTATATCGAGGTGATATGCAGATTTGGATACGTGTCCAGTTTACGAAGCACCGTTGTATAAGGGTGGAGATGACGATGATGATGCTGATGATGACAGTGGTGGTCCCGTCCTAAAGACGAGGAAAGTGCTAGTTATGGTTGCATGGTATTTTTCCTATAATCCCTCGGATTGAACGCATGTATGCAAACCAAAAGCATGCAAAGATGATGCGTTGGCACCACAAAGAGCGTAATAAGGATGGGATGATAAGGCACCCTGCTGATGGATCTCAATGGTGAAAGATATATAGAAAGTATAAAAAGCAGATGGGGCTCCGTGGCGGTGGGGCTCGGCTGGGCACCAAAAGGGATAGGCACCTCGTCCAAATATGGTAGTGGTGGAAATCAGGAGCTCCGGATTTGGTGACTGCGGTCTTCAGGCCTCAACGGCTGTGGCTCCATGGTGGTGATGAAGGGAAGGGACACCTCACCTAGATCGAGTGGATCTGGGCACCAGAAGCTTTGGATTTAGCGATGACAAGCGTAAGTGGCTGCGGCCTATGGCTTAGTGAAGACAGCGGCAACAGTAGTTGTGACGGCTCAGCGATGAGAGCGGTGGCTTGGCACTCCTACTAGCTAGAATCAATGAAGGGGGAAGATGATGGTTCAGTGATGAGGGCGGTGGCTCGGCACTCTTGCTAGCTGGAATCAATGAATGGGGAGGAAGATGGCTATGCTACACGACAGCAAATGTCACCTCTCAATGCATGATGATGGCGGCTCGCACAATGGGTTGAGCCCGACCTGATGGCAGCGAGCAACTGTGGCCAACTCGATGGAGACAGCTCCGGTGCTAGCCGTGCTCCCACACACGGCACCCCCTACTTGCTTGCCTCCCTTAAACTCTAGGTAAGCAGATCCCGGTGCTAGCCTTCTCGACGACAGTGGTGTCGTGTCATCTATAAATTAGGAGCGGGAGATCTGTAACTTGTGATCTGTGATGGACTTTATTTGAATATGTTAATGGATTTTGATATGTGTAAATGGACTTTGCTTTGTGAGATCTGTGACATATTGTTGGCTTGTTGCTGTGAGTGGCGGAAACAGAGGTAGGGTAGCTAGGGTTGCTGCCCTACTCCTAAGCCAAAATATCCATTAAAATTTACATTTTAAAACCTCAAAACATGATAGATAAAGGTAAATAATGTAAATTATACTAGTTCAATACTAGGCTTGAAAAAATTCTAGCTACGCCACTGCCTATGACCTGCTATTGTTGCTCGTGAACTGTAGTAGCAAGTAGGGGGCCGCCGTGGGGGGGGGGGTTCATTTTCTTTAGCCTGAAAACCATTTGCCCAGGTGGTCCTCTTAACATGAATTCGCCTTTGAAACCAATTTTCTGTAGGCGGAATAACGGACGCCTATGAAAATCTCGATTTCCACAGTCATTTGTGTAGAGGCAGGCCTTAATACCACCACGCCACAAATGGGTTTTGCTCACCGGAGTAATATCTTTCGTAGTAGTGATGCTCGGTCAGCATGAACCATCCGGCGGCCCATTCCTTTTTGCACTCTGTCAGCCTCACCCATAGTTACCCAGTCACCATCAGCGGTGGCCTAAAATCAAGCATTGGAGGACGGGGGACGGAGTCAAGGGAGAAATTAAAAAAAGGAGGATATGTATGAATGATATGTGGTTTGCACCACTTATTAATTTTTTAAAAGTTTTCTCCTATACCTAATTTAAAACCTCAATTTGGGTTCCACTATAGATGGGGTGGAATGGCATAGAAAGTTTAGCGGGTGTAGTATCCTTCTGAAGTTTATAACCTTATGGACCCTCTAAAATGGACGATTGCTATAAGAATTTTGAGAGGATTTAATTTCCTAAGAAATTTTTTCCATGGAACCCTTTGATTAATACAAAAAGATAGGAATTTTTTCATAGGATTGCATTCATATGACTCAATTTCATAGAAAAATACGCAAAAGATCCAACCTCTTGGAAACTATCATTTGTTTCATTTGTTTCCTGTGTTCCTGTGGTGGTATCAAAGGAAGGGATCCTCCTCGTCTCTGATCTGTATTTTTCATTCGTGCATAATTAGAGAAACATGTCATTTCAATTCCTACAATTTCTTTTTCTTATTTCTTTATTTTTTATTTGTTGTCGTTTTGAAGGTGTCAAAATTTTCCTTTTAATTTTAATAATATTTATTATCGTTAAGTAAGTTCACGTGTGCAACAAAACTATTGTGTCCTTCTGCAACCTGATGGTTAGACATTGCCATTTTATGTATTGATTATATATTGTCTTCCTATCTTTATGAGCTACAGTCCATGTTTTACCTTTATCTATACATCCCTTTTGCACCTGGGTCGATCATAATGTATGCAGAAACAAAGGAATTAATTGATTTAGATCTGTCCATCGATCACTCTAACTGCATTATACGCCTCCTCTCTCTCTCCAGCCCCACCTCACAGTCCCACAGAACCACATACATCATCATATATATGATGTATACATATGCACCTTACTGTAGTGGATAGGTTTATACCCATTATCAACTGTCATACATAGTACTATCAATCATATATCAAGTAGTTTAATATACCGAGATAGCATTGTAAGATTTTTCTTTGTGCTACTTTCATTTTCCTGATAATTGGTGCATTTAGTGTAATTAAGATTCATTATTTGGAAGCATCTCTCTAATTCTTCTGCGAACTTCTTAATTATTAGGCTCTCTATATGTCGTTTCGTCTGAAACTTTTGCACACCTAAATATTCTAAGGATGTACCTTAAAAAAGTTTCGACAGGGCATTAATACTTGGCATTATATGTATTATAAGTTCATAGTCCTGAAATATAGAATCACAAAAAAAAATCAAAATAATGTCATGTTTTCAACAAATAAAATCAACGAGTGCTTCCCTAAGAATATTGACAAGAACCTTGTCCCCTGAAATTAACATAGAAATTAATACTTCCTTCATCCCAAAATATAGGATAACCATTTTTTTATATTTTACAATATAAGACATGCTATCCATGCATGCATATAATTAACGTACTCTCTCTCCCCCCCCCCCCTCTTTAATTCATTTTTTTAAAATCCTTTACCTATAAAATCTCTAATCTTATTGGATGCATGCATTATATTCATTAGCCGAAGTGATCTAAATGAAGATGTGATAATAATTCTTTTTTGATCTCTATGATAGTGGTAATTGTGTATTCTGTTTTGGGATGTAGAGAGTATAGTATATAACACTCACAAGAATATAGAATATATTAATTATCGCCGCATGCATTTAGAATACACCATATATATAAACGTGTATGTATATACCATGCATGGACACATTAGCTTGTAAGAAACATTATTGTAGTAACACATGATTATTTTTCCTTTAGTTTGTTGAATAATGATATATTTTGATCAGTGGACGGGATTACCTGGAATTAATGGGAGAAGAAAACCCAAGCCACTTGCACAGAATTGCATGAGAGCCCTGGACACAAATGAGATGACACTGCTACATGGCCTGCAGGGTTATACATGAGCCTGGTGCAAGTCTATGTGCAGTGAGAAAGCCACAACCACATCAACCACTGAGGCATATACTTGTTGTCACGGGTCACATGATGAAACATCCACACATCTCTCTCTCTCTCTCTCTCTCTCTCTCTCTCTAGCTCTACTTTCTTCTCTCTATAATACATATCCCCTTGCTGCACTGCTCCACTCCAGCAAGTAATCTCTCCAAGCTGCCATGGCTAATCCAAGCAAAGATCAGATCTTCCCCAACCAAAGAAGCCTAATCTCTCAATCCTCCTCTCCCCACAATTCCCTTCCTAAAAAGGAGGAAATCCCTCTTCTTAGCCTCCTCCCTTCAATCCATGATCACAACAAGATCCATGGCTGTTATAAGCAAGAGAAGGAAGAGGAGGTCATGGAGGATGTGGACATATCACTCCAAATTGGCTTGCCTTCTCCTGATCCTAACAGCTCGGTCGTCGATTTCGCGAAGAGCAATCCTCTCGGCGCGACCGCGACGACATCACAAGAGCTTGATGGTGATGATGATGACGATCACAAGGTGGAGGTGGAGAGGGAGGAGGAAGAAGAAGAAGCTAGTGATGACCTCTGCTTGGACTACTTCTCTATGGGAAAGCTCACCAAGGGCAAGTATTGGATCCCTACCCCAACCCAGATCCTCATTGGTCCTACACACTTTGCCTGCCCTGTTTGCTGCAAGACCTTCAGCAGATACAACAACCTGCAGGTTTGATCACGAACAAGCTTACATAAGACCAGTTAATTCATGTGTCTGTTGATTTCTCTCATGCTGCATGCATGCTCTACATGGCAAAGTAGCTCATCTCCTTCTCTTCTTTAGTAGAGGATGAAAAATAGAATCGAAGATTCAGTCTAATAGTATGTTTAACCATACCAATTAAAGGCAAGTACGTAGTCGTCGAGGGAATATATAGCATGATATGGTGATCACAATAAGATAGAACTTGCAAGTATCATGGGGGTAACTAGGGGAATCTAGCTTGATCATGCAGTGTGTGTGTGTGTGTGTGTGTGTGTGTGTGTGTGCATGTGCAAAGGGGGGGCCATGTAGGAAGACAGGAGGGGATGGGGGGCCATAGGATCATATATGAGAAGAGATGATGAGATGAAGAGCTTGAGGGGTATAGGATCATATGCATGATCAGCAGTTTCTGTGATTTAGCAGCTAGGTTGGTTAATTTGTACTTGCTTTAATTTGTTAGCTCCCTCATTTTGGCCTAGCATAGCTCTACTAGTACAAATGTGTTGTGTGCTTCCTAGCTCCCATCACGGCCTTTCTGTTTGTTTCATGTATGTTTTGGCATGTTATGTGCGTGTGTGCATTGGTGTGATCCAGGCTAGAGATCAAGAGACAGAGAGGGACCAAATTCTTCTCTCTCTCTCTCTCTCTCTCTCTCTCTCTCGTGCTAGTTTGAGCTATACTCCTAGTATATGGATCAATTTGTGGCATCTGCACGAGTACTAGCTAGTAGCTAGCTCCCAGAGAAAAACGCCTTGTCGTTATGTCTGCATTTTATTTTTAACAATGACCAAGTACGCTATTTATTAACAGATCTATTAGCTAGTGGTTTCCCTATTTTGAGTGGATGCTGATGAATCCCCGAATTATTCCAAGAAGAATATACAGATTTATAGATCTTACGTGCAAACTAAAAGACTGATCAACAGATTTATAGATCTTACGTGCAAATTAAAAGACTGATCACCAGATTTATAGATCTTACGTGCAAATTAAAAGACTGATCACCACATTGATATCTCTCTCTCTCTCTCTCTCTCTCTCTCATAAAATGGACGTGGTTAATTTACTTTCTATTCTTAATATTGATTTGGATTTTTTTTTCATGGATTATCTAGTCTTTGGACTGCAGCCATGCAGTACCGACATGGATCTAAGTCACAGAAAAAAAATGTACAATGTTAAGAAAGCTTTCGAAATAAATCCTGCATATCGTTGAAAATTATTTGGATTTTTTTTCCTATTCAGTACATACACATACACATGCTCTACTATGATTCTTTTGTTGTTGCATGAAACTTCCAAGTTCATATTTTTAGTGGATCATTTATCAAAATAAGGTAGATTATTGCCACAAGTTAACGCATATATTTTTCGACCGACAACGGTATGGGAGAGACTCCTAATGTTTACTTTTCCATATTATAGAAGAATGTATATATATTTACATGAGTTTAGATGAAAATGGAAAATATTACAAATTGTGTGCTATATATTTCAGCCGTGTCAGTTCCTTCTTTTTTTAAAAAAAAAGCTTCGGTTACTTTGAACTAAAGCAGGAGCAACATCCTCCATGAGATTTTTTTTAATTTTTAAACCTTTTAAATTTTTAATTTTGAAAAATCGACTATCCCAAAACTTATTTCTAAATCTGAACCTTTTAACCACACTAGTTAGATTTTATGGCAAGACAACACTACCACGTCCATTACGGTGGCACAGCAATATAATGTTGTTTTATCAGGCCATGTAGGGTGGCGTGGTGAAAATGTTTATATTTGAAAGAAGACTTTGGAGGGTTTATTTTTAAAATTAAGAATTAAAAAGGTTAAAAATAATAACAATGCCGTCCTTGACTACTCTTCTGCAATCCACTAGATAGGCCGTATATTTTCAAAATATATATTTATATTTCCCCTTTCCATATATGTTCTAGCAACTGATGAGAAAAATATTTCACGATCCTCATCTGGAACCCGCACATAATTTAGGTTATTTCACTTTGTTTTTTTTCCATTTTTAGCGGTAGTGAGAACTACTAATCGTGTGGTATGATTACAAACTGGATCTCTACTTGTGGTACAAAATTTTTAGTCTCTCTCGTATGGAAATTAACCTCCCAAAGTACATTGCCTACTAGTATAGTCTACTATATATTTTCCAAGAGCTAATCGAGTGAGGCCCGTACTTGCGTCACTCCATAAGATCATCATCACGCTTAATTCGCCACTACCTACAATTTTCCTACATATATACTTTCTTGAGAATACATATATACATCTGCATATTCAAGTAGAATTAAGAAAAGCAACATATATATGCATCATCACAATACTAGCTGTACCTTTCTGTTATGAAGCGATGGCTGAGATTCCAACTACTACATCCGTTTCTTATTATAAGACTTTCTAACATTGTCCACGATCATATAGATGTTAATAAATTTATACACATATATATGAATGTGGACAATGCTAGAAAGTCTTATAGTATGAAATGGAGGGAGTATCTTTTAAAAAAAATGCATCATCATACTACAGATATCTCTAGCTAGCTCTGCAAATAATTCAAATATATATTTATGGAAATATATATACATGGTGCAGATGCATATATGGGGGCGTGGATCACAGTAAAATTAGTTTTATTAAAACTAACATTTAATATATTTTGATAATATATTTGTTTTGTGTTAGAAACATTGCTATATTTTTCTATAAGCTTGATAAACTTAAAAAATAAATAGAAAAAAATCAAAACAACTTGAAATACTACCTCCGTTTTTTAATGTAAGATGCCGTTGATTTTTTGACAAACGTTTAACAATTCGTCTTATTTAAAATTTTTATGCAAATATAAAAATATAAATCACGCTTAAAGAACATCTTACAATAAAAATAAATAATAATTATATAATTTTTTGAATAAAACGGATGATCAAATGTATCTTAGAAAATCAGCGGCGTCGTACATTAAAAAAAAACACGGATGGAGAGTATGAGAAATAAAGGGATAGAACAAAAATTAAGCGTATCATTGACTCACTCACGTATATACTTCAGAGATGCATGATATCTAGCTAGGCTCTTCAAAATATTTCAAATATTAATTAATAATATATATACATATTGAATGCAGATGCATATGTGGGGGCATGGGTCGCAGTACAGGAGGGGGCCGGAGTCGCTGCGGGGGACGCAGCCGGCGGCGATGCTGCGGCTGCCGTGCTTCTGCTGCGCGGCGGGGTGCCGGAACAACGTGGACCACCCGCGGGCGCGTCCCCTCAAGGACTTCCGCACGCTGCAGACCCACTACAAGCGGAAGCACTGCGCCAAGCCCTTCGCCTGCCGCAAGTGCGGCAAGCCCCTCGCCGTCCGCGGCGACTGGCGCACCCACGAGAAGAACTGCGGCCGCCGCTGGCACTGCGCCTGCGGCTCCGACTTCAAGCACAAGCGCTCCCTCAAGGACCACATCCGCGCCTTCGGCCGCGACCACCGAGAGCGCCCCCCGCCCCCGCCCCCGCACCCTCTCCTGCCGTTGCCGTAGCCGCTCCCGTTCGTTCTCCTCCACCCGGTGATATCCGCATCGTCATATTTTTACTTTTAAACCAACCGTACAGGATAGTGCGAGTTGCCGTAGTCGTTCCCATCCGTCCGGTGATCTACATCGTCGTACCTTTTTTTTAAAAAAAAGGACCGTACAAGATTGTGCGAGTTGCTGTAGCCATTCCCATCCACCGGTGTTCTTTGTTGTCACATTTTTAAAAAAACAAAACAAATCGTATAAGATAGTACGAGACGTTTCATTGATTAGGCTACGGATATGTGTATGTATGTGGCGTATGTAAACTTGATTCATTTAGTTTTTCTAGTTGATAAATTTGTTTTATGTTTGTACGTGTCTCTTTATCTCATGCTCTTGCATGGTTATGTATATTAATTAGTACTAGCTTTGTAGCTTAAACATCTATTTAATTAATTTCTTCTTAATGTGTTATTAATTAAGACGATTCCTTTTAATATGTAGTAATAATTAGTACGTGGAGTAACTACTTACTCCATCCCAAAATGTTGCTATTTAATTAGGATGGGATAGGCCAACGAATCTGGACATTTATGTAGGTAGTAATATTTTTGGGACGGAGATAGTAGCTAGTATATGTGCGTGTTGCTGACTACATATGTAACTCTGAATAATTGATACCAATATATGTTTTGCTTACAACAATGGAAATCTCTGTTCTTCCCCTACGTCACATGTACATGTACATGTACATATCCGGCCCTTTCTACTAGGGTAATTCTCATGTGTGATGGGTGGTGTGGACCCACGAGCTTTGTTGGATTTCTCTCTCATACACTGGATCTTCTTTTTGATGAATGGTACTCCTTATATGGTACATAATAAAGTCTTCAAACTACTATATAGGCTTTGACTCACCATGTTACAATGTTACATTCCATCGATCTATGAGTGACTCTCTCAGGAACAACACGAGTAGCCAAATTAATAATTGTAATTCTAGATTGTTAAGCATGTATTAAGAAGAAAAATTATATTGTCACTCATTAAATGATGTATAGTTAAGAATGGAGAGTGGCTAAGGATAGAATAGGAAAAATTTTGAATGAGAAGTGGTTGATGGAATAATTAATACTCGACAACTATTTTAGAACAAATTTAAATTCTAGAAATACAATTATTATGGAATAGAGGTACTGTAAGAGAGCCGTGGCCGCACCAACGAATTTAAGAACCAATTAATACTCCGTACTAAATACAAAGCGAGGCCTTACATTTAAAAAGTAAAAGAAAAAGAGAGAGAGGGGGGGTAGATTTCACCGCTAGCTGCTGCTGTTTGCTCGATACACATTATATTTGGGTGGTGTCCCTATATATGCATCAGAAAAAAAAAAGGTTAACTATGAATCTAACATTCTTCTCGAGCATGCTACCGAACGGAGATAAATTGTACGCAATCAATATGGCTGGAGCCAGAGGCACACTAGTTGTCTATCCAGATTTGATATACTAAGATGTATCATATTCGGACAAAAGCCCTTATATTTTATGATATATATATTTTTTAAAGGCAGATCAAATTTTCATTGACCCGGGTTTGAAAGAAAGCCTAAACAAACGGAACAGAGTCTTATACAGAAAGAAAACAAAAACAGAGTAGCACATAGGCCAGCAACACGCTGGGTACATTCAAAAGGACATCACCCACCTGGGTTACACCACCTTAAACCCGAACTAGTATCAGTAGATCGAACAGACACAGAGAAGCATAAGAGGAACCAGGTAAAGGCAACAAAACTAGATATCTTCAGGAAGACGAATTGGCCTCAATTGGTTCAACTTGTTTATCAGCATCTCACACCACCCTTTCACCCTGGCTTGATCTTCTTCCTTTAGCAGGATGCACCAACGCTGGGCAAACGAAATAGCTTTGTAGGTGACCTGTAAAGGGGATTTAACTAAAATATCAGAAAACACCCAATCGTTTCTAGTTAACCAGATAGCCCAACAGACACTTGCAATTAGCACAATCTAGGTTCTCAAGATTTTTTTTCTCTTTAATTAAACGCAGACAATCTCTAAGGTTCAAAGGGTTCTCACTAAAACCCAAAGCATCCCTCAAAACACACCAAGTAAAGAAAGCTAAAGGATAGGAAAACAAAATATGGTCAGTAGTTTCAGTCTTTCCACACAGCTTACAAAATTCATCCCCTCCCTTCCAATTCCTCTTAACCAGCTGAGCTGCGCAAGGAAGTCTCCCTCTATCAACTGCATATAAAAAGTGCTTGATCTTTAAAGGGATTCTACTTTTCCAAATATTCATCATCTCAACATCCCTAACTCCTCCAAAAGTCAGTTCTCTATACATGGACTTTGCAGAAAACATTTTTCTGCTGTTATGAGGCCAAATCATCTCATCCTTATTCCCACTCAAGGTACACCCCTGAACCAACTGCTTGAGCTCTGCTAACTCAGCCTCCCCATTTTCATCTAAGTTTCTTCTAAACTCCAGATTCCAAATCCCTCCATTATACAAATCCCCCACAGTAGCATACTTGTGATAACTGATTTCAAACAGATTTGGGAACATAGTTTTTAGAGCAGTTTGACCACACCAAACATCAGTCCAAAAAAAGGTGCACTCCCCATAATGAACTTTCTTCAAAACTAATCTCTCCAAGCTCTTTTTACATTCATGCAAACCTTTCCAAAATTGAGATCCCCCATGAGGAGAACTCTGAAAAAAACCACCACCTTGTCTAAAATACTTCCTCCTCAACATTTCCAAGCACATGTCACTATCACCGTTCTCCAGTCTGAACACCCACTTACTCAATAAGCACAAGTTCATAACTTTTGTATCCATGAATCCTAGACCACCAAAATCTTTTAGCCTAATCAAGCCCTCCCATTTCATCATATGGTACTTCTTTTTTTTCCTCAAGGCCCTGCCAATAGAAATTCCCTCTCAATGAGTCCATCTTCTTATGGAACTCCATTGGCAAATAGTAAAAACTCATTGCATACATAGGTGCACTTGACAGACAGGAATTAATTTTAATCTCCCTTCCTCCATAGGTGAGGTACCCACTCTTCCAAGTCTGCAATATTTTCTCCACCTTTTGAATTACTGGCCTGAATTCTCTCATCCCAACTCTTTCCAAATGCATTGGAAGCCCTAGATATGTAAAAGGCATGTCACCCACTTTGCAGTTAAGCATATTAGCAATCCTTAATTCTTCTTCTTTCTCCACCCCCAGCACATACACCTCACTTTTTTGATAGTTGATCTTCATTCCTGACATTTCTTCAAAGCAAAATAACAAGAATTTCAGAACCCTAACATTTTCATCCCCCTCTTTGATGAACAGGATAGTATCATCAGCATATTGTAAGTGTGTGAGGCCCCCAGGAATCAAATCAGGAACCAATCCTTCCAGAAAACCATTGCTTTTTGCCTTCTCCAAAATAGCTGCCAAAGCATCCCCTACTAAATTGAAAAGTAAAGGAGACAAAGGGTCTCCTTGTCTCAGACCCTTAAAAGTTTTAAAGAAAGGCCCTTGGTCACCATTGATGTTAATACTAACTTTACCCCCTTCATTAATCTTCCTCACCCAACCAATTAGATCAGGACTAAAGTTTTTCTTCCTCATAACTTCATACAGAAAATTCCAATTAACCCTGCCATAGGCCTTTTCGAAATCGATTTTAAAAACAACCCTTTTTTCCTTCCTTCTCTTTAGCTCATGCAAAGTTTCATGAAGAATCACACATCCTTCTAAAATATTTCTACCAGGAATAAAGGTAGTTTGGGTTCAACTGATAACCTTGCTAGCAACTTTAGCCACCCTTGCATTTACAGTCTTGGTCAGGATTTTTAGGATTAAATTTTGCAAACAAATGGGCCTGTATTGCTTTATTGTATTAGCATCCAGAATTTTAGGCAAGAGAGTAACAACCCCATAATTAAGCCTATCAGTATCCAAAATCCCTTGATGTAACTCATCCAACATCCCCTTGATCAAACCCCTGAACTCTGGCCACATTTTTTTATAAAAGCCCACAGGGAAATCATCCGGTCCAGGAGCAGTATTTGCCCTCATCCCTTTAATCACATCATCAATTTCCTGCAGGGTAAAAGGTTTCACCATATCTGTCTTTTCATCATCAGACAATCTCAAGTCTGACTCCCAAGCATCATCACTCAGGTGCACATTTCTACCCCCCTCTCTACCAAACAGCTTTTTATAGTAATCATATATATGGTTCTGAATCTGGGTGAAGTCAAAAATTGTCTCTTCTCCGTCTTGAAGAGAGAAAATATGTCTCTTTCTTTTTCTGCCATTGGCCACCCCATGAAAATATAGAGTATTAGCATCCCCCTGTAAAATCCATTTCTCCCCACATCTTAGCTGCCACCAGATCTCTTCCTGAAAATAAATTTTCTCCACCTCCTGTTCTAGTTCATATCTCTCTGCCCATTCATGATCAAATAAGTCCCTTTCTTTAGCTCTAAAGTTAATCTCTGCTAACTTTTGTTCTATCTGTTTCCTTCTTTTCTTAGAGTCACTCATTTTGTTAGCACTCCATCCCCTTAACCACCTTCTAATACAAGGCATCAGCAGGTGCCAGTAGTCCAAAATCCTTTTCTGAAGTCTTACTGGCCAGCTACATAACAGATGCTCTCTGAAACCCTGATGCTGGAACCAGCCCATTTCAAATCTGAAAGAGGCCCCCTTCACTCTGTCTCCCTCTCTTGTATTCAGCAAAATGGGGCAATGGTCAGATCCCACCCTTAGCAAAGAACAGACCAAAGTTAAAGGATTCCTAATTTCCCAAGAATTTGAAGCAAAAACTCTATCTAAAACCACCATTACCGGGGACACCTGTTTGTTAGTCCAGGTGAATTTGCTACCAGCCCTGTGGAACTCTTGGAAGCTATGATCATTAATGAATTTATTAAACATCTCCATCTTCCTAAAATCCACAACCCCATTAGACTTGTCTGCAGTATACCTGTACATGTTAAAGTCACCCCCCATTAAAAAAGGATAAACACACTGAGACACTGCATCCCCTAGTTCAACCAGAAAAGCATCTCTCCCCTCCTGATGAGCTGGACCATAAATGTTTAGTAACCCCCTTTCATACCATCTTTCCTGTTTTTGATCACCATATTAAGCAGATGAATCCCCTGTGACCAGTCAACTATCTCAAATAACACATCTTTAACCCTAGTCAGCAAGCCTCCAGAATGTCCCAATGCTGCAACATATCTCCACACAAATTGATCCCCCAGCAACCCCCTTAGCTCTCTGTCAGAAAAATCCCTTTATATAGTTTCCTGAATACTGACAATATCTATCTTATGCTCAAAGACCAATTTCCTTAATTGCCTTTGTCTCCCTACAGCCCCCAAACCTCTGATATTCCAGAATAGGACTTTCATTAGGATTTTTTTCTTCCTTCCACCCCCCTTCCTTTTTTGCACAGAGCCTTTTTGGCTTTTCCTCCCCTGCTTTTCTTTATTCACCCCTTCTAAAATTGTTTCCTCTTCTCCTATCTCTTTTTCCTCTGGTACTCCTTCTTCTTCATGCCCCATCTCTGCAGCTGATACTCCCTCCAAAGCTGAATTCTCACTTACTATATCTCCCCCCAATAGATTTGTTTTTCAGGGCTTGCTTAGCCTCAAATAAAGCAGCCTGAGCTGCTTCTCTAGCACATATGGCTTCAAGATTAACATTTATTTCCTCCTCACTATCCCCTAAGACAATACAACTAGCACTTGCAATATCCCTTAAAATATTTCTATCAACAGAATTAAAGATGGCATAAGAATTAGACGTACCTGAGTTCAAATTTACTTTTGACTTCCTCATCTCTGCCTTAAGTTGGACAGGCACATTTCTGTCCCTCACCCTTAAGCTCTGTCTCTTTGTAGGTGCAACCACTACCTTCTTATTCTTCCTTTCAATCTTCACAAAGAGACTCTCTTCTTCAATTTGACTCATCATATCTTCCCCAACCCCCTGATCCTGTCCCTCCTCATCTCCCTCATCCTCTTCTTCCCTCATCTTTTCAATGTCTGAATCAGTGGGTATATCACACTTACCTCCATCCTCTTCCTCATACACCATCTTCTCAGAGTCCTTATGCAGGTCAAACTCTATCAAATCCTGCAAATCACTAGCTCTTCCTTTCTGTGAATCAGGATCGAATATCTCAGGCTGATGTGATTCCCCTTCAGGTTGCCACACTATCATAGCTAGATCCCTTGGTGTTTTGGGAAATATCTCTCCACCACAAATGTCCATAGATACCCCCTTACCACCCCTTGTCCCTGGTGGTTCAGACTATGTGATCTTCAGGTTCCCGGTCCCACCTCCAAATTTCTTCAGGTCAGGTTTCCCTTTTTCTGTCTCCTTATTGTCCTCCTCCTTCTTCTCTTTGTCTCTATCTTCTCCATCTTTGCCATCATCATCATCATTTTCATCAGGAGGCATCAGATTAGTCCCTTTCAGTGATTCCCTTTCCACTTCCCATCTTAGTTTATACCCAACTCCATTAATATATAGCACAACAGAGCAATTGATTGCAAAAGGATCAAGACATCCAATCTTCATTCTCACAAAATCCCCTTTGTTGATAGAGGACCCATCTATTTCTTCTAATTCACCCACCAATTCAGCAAATACTTTGATTGACGCTTCTGTTCTAGCAAAATTTGGTAATCCGAACATCTTCACCCAAACCACATACAACTCATCGACTGCAGCATCCATCATCTTCGATTCTGTCACACTAGCCTTGATAGGGAATTTGTCAAAATCAAAGCTCTTCACTAAGGTCAGCTTGCTTCTAGCTTCTTCATTGGGAAAATCCACCAGAAAATCATTGTCATTGCTTTGCCTAACCTTCCAATCCCACTTTAAACCTTTGAACAGAGAAGACAACTCTGCTACCACTTTAGCCACAGTCCCTTTGCCTCTAATAACAGTTAAAATCCCCCTACAGATTACTTTAGAACCCTCACTAGCAGGAACATCAATCTTCATACTGTAAAAGCCCTGCTCATTTACTCCATAACCCTTAAACTTGACCTCCACTTTCCTGTCAGACCCTAGGACAGTCGGACAATGCGAAGAAATATGTCCAGAACTCTTACAAACGTAACATAGAGGTGGTTTTATGCATCTAATCTGATGATGACCAAATTCACCACAGTTGTAGCACTTGATTTCTTCTCGAGACCCCTCTGAAACCAACTCTTTCTTTCCCCTATCAATCCGCCTTATCTCCTGCCCTTCTCTTTGCTCGACTTGCTAGTTCCTCCCCTTCTCACCTGGCTAGCTTCGACCGCCCTCACGTCGCTATTCCTGCCGCCATCTCCCCTCCGGTCTCCGTTGATTGTGTTCCAGCAAGCGACCACGAAGCTCCTTGTCACGCCCGGAATTTCTATCCAAAATTCCAAACGCTTACATGTGTGTTAAGTCCTCGTCCAGGAATCAGCCGAGGCACACAATAACAAATTGATAATAGAGTACTGATAAACAACTAATTAATATTCGCGATAAAATAAATTATTACAGAGGTAGATAGTTCCTCTCAGAGAATAAAATTCTACGCAGCGGAAAAAGAAAACAAACTACGGAACAGCTATGGCGACACCACTCCACAGGCAACTTAACCCGGACCAAGCCTATTCTTCCAGATCATCACCTTCACTGAAGCACTCTTCCTCTGATGAATGAATATTGCAAGAATGAGCATATGACATACTCAACAAGCCACACAGCAAATATGCAAATGCACAGGATAACAAAGGATGGCATAACATAGCTCATTTGCATAAACAGCATTTAGTAAATATTTAAGAGAATAGTAAAACAGTTGATTAATTGATCAGTATTAAATAAACACCATACAACACACCCGTGTTGCATAGGCCCAACCTCATCTGAACAACCAACCCCGGTTGTACAAATCAAACCTCCAAACCAGGAATATTCCATTCCAAACCAGGAGTCAATTTAATTAGCATATTTTATCACCAGTAATGAGTAGTGTGAGACTAATCACGAAAAACATTGTTAGACTCACCCATAACCGCGGGTACGGCTATTCGAATAGTTTTACTCTGATCAGAGATGTACCACTGTACCCACAAGACACAATCCCACAACATGTCACCATGCGCCTCAGCACCACCACGGCACCTCGGAAAGGAACTGTGACAATACCCTTCGCACAACACAACTCACCACAGTGCACCGTTCCTGGATCATAATCTCCCCTCCAAGATCAGAGGCAATAGACTCCCCAACGACCCCCACGGACTTCTCGCCGCTTCTCAGTCTGGCACACCATAATGAATCATGCTATACAAAAGATAAAGCCGTTGCCCACGCTGGCTTGTGGTTGGCACGGTAAATGTTTCACAACAGTAGCTCGTGAACCGGTTCTTAATTGTCATGAGCACGACCTTCAAAACCACATGCTCACAACCCACCTTAACAAGGTTTTAATTATTAATTAATTATTATAACACGATTAACCATCGCGAGCTACCTTTGAATTCATAAATAATAATGTAGTATATATGATTCACCCCATTAATGAGCTTATCTTTCTAAGCATGGCTAAGCAATTATATATAGCATTTAGCTGAACCAATCCAATATATAAGGTTCAAGCTAATCAAATTATAACCCATAGGAAAAATAAAGTCATCTTCGGCCATAATTAATAGGGAAAGGCTCACCACCCGATGACATTCGAAAATAATGCATAAGTTGAAATAAAACATTAGCTTTAAACGGGTTCAACATGCTCAAAGGGTTTGTTTGGGATCTGTGTGACTTGCCTTGAGCTTCCGCAAACGCTTCCGAACTTTCCTCAACAAAAACGCTCTCCTCCGGAACGTCAGAAACTAAAGCAAATAAACAAAATCAACAAAACAGTACAAAAACAAACATAAACAGTACATGTGGATATTTTTAACATGTAGATCTCAATTTTAGAAAAATTTAGCAACTTGAACCACCTGAAACGGATCTACGGTTATTTAGTTATGATTTTCCTAAGATTAAATCTATTTCCTTTATTAAAAAAAAAGAAAACTGAAAAAGAAAGGGGATGATGACGTCAGCATGACGTCATCAACGACGGCACGGCTCGGACGGCGACCTCGCCGGAGCTAGGAGGGTCGGCCGGGGATTTGGAGGACTCCTACACGTAGAGGACGACGAGACGAATCCAACGGTACCTACCAAAGCGACAATCGACGAGCGACGACGGCCGGCGACAACGGGGCGGCGGCGGCGGCTCGGGCGGCTCGGCGGCACGGCGCTACAGCGGCCGGCGGCTAAGGAGGACGGTCAGCCGGGCTTCCCCACCTCTTGGCACACCCAAAGGCGGCGGCGGCAAGCGGCGGCGACGGCGGAGGCGGCGGCGCGGCGCTGCCGGAGGACGACCAGCGGCGGCGGCGACTAAAGCGGCGCGGCGGCAAGGCTACGGTGCACGGGAGAGCTCGGGAAAGGGGGCAAACGAGAGAGGAGGACTAGGGGGTGCTATATATAGGCTTGGATTGAAGAGATCGGACTCCACACGAGAGGAATCGAGCCCGGAAAAATCAAAACTCGGTTTTGGAGATAAACTCGAAAACGAGTTTGATTCGGACAAAATACTCCACGATTTGATCCGATTCTTGGGGGAAAAGATAGAGGACAACAAGAGGATAAAAACCCCTCAACCAATCGGAAGAAACGAGGTCGGATTGAGGCGGATTTGGAGGGAGAAGGCGGCGGCTCGGGCGGCTCGGCCGGCCGGCTGGAGGTTGAAGAAGACCGACATGTGGGCCCCACATGTCAGTGGCTAGAGGAGGAGGGGGCGGGCGGCTCCGGCTGGGCCGGCTTGGGCCGGTTTGGCCGCGCGGAGAGAGGAGATGTTGGGCCGAATTCGGCCCAACAGCCTAGGAGAGGATTTTAAAAACTTTTTCAATTAAAATAATTCATGAAATGATGTTTCATTTATTAAAAATACTTCCCTTGCTCAAATAATTCCCAGAAAAATCTAGAAAATAGAGGAACAAGCAAAGTATTTAATAAAATTTTATCTAGCTCAATTTTATGTTGAAATTTTTCCTAGATTATTAGAGTTTAACTTGTAGGCTTTTAAAATAATTTCTAAAAATGATTTAAAATATGGATTATTAATTTAGGCGATTTTTGGGGCGTGACACTCCTCCTCTTCTCTCCCCCATGGCACGCGATCACCCCAACCCCCTTGCTCCTCCTCCATGGCCCTCCTCTTGTTTGGCTGCCACTGATCTGATCGAGGAATCTGAGGTCTCCTATCCATTGGAACACCCCTAACAAATTCAGCAAAGGATCTCCTATCCACTCTACGCCCTGAAACCCTCCAGATTCATCTCGCTCGCGCTCCAAATTTGTGGATCTTAGCCGCACGAGAAGGAAACCCTAGGTGCGGCGACAGAGCTCGCCCTCTGGGCACCCACAACCACTGCGAGGGAAGCTCCACCTCCTCCAGTGGTCTCGGGATAATGTCGCGCATCGACCATCCCACACCACGCCGCGTGTCGCCATCCCCACACCCCACCAGATCTCGCGCATACGTGTCGCCATCGCCATGGATCCTTACCTTCGCGAGCCTTGGCAGCCCAGCACTATAGCACTGGGCTGCATGTGAAGCCCGCTCCCGATCCTCCCCCATGGGCACCCATGGCGGAGAACCGAGCTCCCATGGTGGGGAATTCGCCTCCCGAATCGCCTCCACCACCGCCTTTCCTTTCACCTCTCGTGACGTCATCTTCCCTATCATATCACATTTTATGATATATTTAGTGACCAAGACGATTGTTTGCATTATCATCATGAGCAATAGTTACTTCATGTGGCCATGATTACCATGGGACACTTTCCGAATACTATGAAAAGAATCGATGGATCGAGGAAGAGGTATCTCTAAAGAAATGGAGCAAAGAAGTACTAAAACATATTGGAGCATGTTGCTTTGGCCTAAAAAAATTGGGTCCTGTGCGGTCACTCATGTTGCACAACTAATTGTATGAGCCTGAACATAGCAAGGTACTGCACTCGCGAGGATGTACGTACAAGTGTAGTGGTGTATATGTCTATGTACATATGTGTTTTTCATGTAATAAGAAAAATATAATGAGAGTTGCTAATGTTGTGGATCAACACGCACTACTACAGATATCCTAATTGGTGCCTGTTGGAAAACCCCTATAGGTGTCGGTTTTCCCAACCGGCACCACGGAGTCGGCACTGATGTGGAGAATAAAAGTCGGCACTGATGTGGAGAATAAAAGGTGCCGGTTTAGGAACCGGCACCTTTGAGGTTCAAGGAGTGAAAAAAAATGGTAGGCTCAAATGCATCGAGCCGATGCATTCGAGCCGACAACTGAATCTCAACAACATCCACATCACTAGAAAAAACCAACAATATCCACAAACATTCAAAAATCAAGAACATACACAAGTCAAGAAGAACACACAACCAATTATAAATCAACAAGCGCACTCGCCTCCACATCGCTGACGCCAGATCTGCCTACCACCGACTTCGGATCCACCCGCCACCGACGCAGCCGTCACTGGATTCTCGCGGGACACCCTGCGGATGCCACCCGGGCGGCCGCCGACACGGCCGTTGCCGGATACACCACGGGACACCCCGCTGACAACGGATCCACCCGCTGCCGACGCAGCCCCACCCGCCGTCGAGGCGACCGTCGCTGTATCCGGCCGCTGTCGACACCGGATCCCCGCGGCACGGCGCGGCGGCTGGTTTTGCCCCTCGGCCCCACCGCCTCCCCTCCCACCTCCTCCCCTCCCCCCGCCGCCACTGCGGCCGTCGCTCCCCTCCTATCGGGCCACTAGGACTGACAAAGGGACCAAGAGAGAGTGACGGAGGGTGAGAGAGAGAGAGGGAGGGCGTCGCAGCTACCTCCTATCCCAGCGGGCCGCCGGAGATCGAGAGGGAGCAAGAGAAAGAGGAGCGAGCGGTGCAGGGAAGGATAAGGAAGAGAGAGATGAGGAGTGGATAAGAAGCGAGCTGTTCAGTTCGGCTCGGCTTAATTTTGGGGTGCCGGTTTTTTAAAAAAAACGGACACCTATTATTGGTGTCGGTTTTTAATTAAGCGGCATATATAAAATATTAAAGGTTCTGGTTTTTTTAAAAACCGGAACCTATAAAATAGGTATCGGTTCTTATTTAGAACCGACACCTATAATTGCTTAAAGGTGTCGGTTTTTTGCGATTTAAACCCGTGGAAGTGGGAAAAAGCTTATAGGTGCCGGTTTTAGCACTAGTGCTGACACCTATTTGATGTTTTGTAGTAGTGACGCTGTATATAGCCATATAGGTGAACATTCACCTCCGCACGAACTAAGAATTAATGCACACAACTATTGTGGCCATCATTATCTACACTTTGGTGGATGGAATCATCATCCATCGCCACATTGTCCATGTTATTTTAAAAGATTTTCTCTAGATTTTTGGCTTGGATTATTTGTTCAACTCTTCTAATTAAATTCTCAACAAAAAGAAAAAAAAACCTTCAGCTACATTGAATGGTAGTTGTGAAGTTTATTTTTGAAAATATGAACTTATCGCGTCAATCAAATTAACAATCCATGTCAATAATCGGAGCATGGGAAAATCTGCCTCGGACGAGAAAATGGACATTTGGTGATTCAATAAAATACCAATCTTGAGCACGTGCTACTTGCCACATTCCATTTTCGTTTGTTTTAGTGATTTCCAAAATTATTTTTGCTCGGCCACGTGGTGATGAGACAAAAATGCCCCTCTCACCGGCAAGAACTCCCCGAAGTTAGTCACCAGCAACAAAGGCAACAGTGCGGGCACGTGAAAGAACGGCGGGCAGGCGGGCTGGCATAGGGGGACCAGTTCCACCACCGCTGCCGCCACTGCGGACAGGGGAGGCGGCGTCCCACACGCCGAGAGGCACGCCCTACCGCTGGTGCGGGCTCCAGCGGAAGGGATCGAACCCTGGCATGCCCGTTGGGAGAGGCGACGACGGTGTGCGGGACTCGTCAGTGGAGACGGCGTCCTAAGGAGAAGGTGTAGGCGGTAGATCCAGAGGGTGTTGAGGCAGGAGTCGGTAGTGATAGGACAGCAACAACGCGGAGCTACGGTTTCCGACGGAGCTTTGCAGCGTGAGGTGCTCCGACATGACCGATCGCCAGAGGCAGCGGGGAGGGCTCAAAGCCAAGCTAAGCTAGTTTTCACAGGTCTCTCCTAGAGGGGAAGGGGAGGATCGTGTGGCTGGGCTCACCTAGGATGCAAGGTGGGAGGAAGCAAGCAAGCAAGGAAAGCTGTGGGGACACTGCTGGAGAAAGGGGCATCAGTCCCGGTTGATAACCCCCCTATAGTCCCAGTTATGCAACCAGGACTAAAGATGCCCATCTTTAGTCCCGGGTGAAATAACCGGGATTAAAAATTTTACCAACCGGGACTAACGATGGAGCTAGGCCAAGTCCGGTTGCTATTTTTTTTCTTTTTTTCATTTTTTTAACATTGAATATTGATTTCACTCCATCTCCAAATCGTGAAATCACAAATCGATCATCACAGATCATAGAACAAAAGGATATCTCCAAATCCACAAATCGATCATCTCCAAATACATCACAAATTCTAAATAAATTACATCATAAGTTCTAAAAAAATCATCACAAATACATCACATATTTACATCACACACAAATCAAAGACATCTCAGATCCGAATCACAAATTCTAAAAAAAAAATCTCAAATCCGGCAGAGGCGCAGGCCGCTGGCCGCCGCTGCCTGCCGCGCTGCCCTCCGCGCCGGCCGGCCGCCGCCCTCCGCTGGCCTCGCTCGCTCGCTCTCGCTCGATCTGCTCTTGCCGATAGAGGAGGAATAGGAAGGAGAGGATAAGGATAAGAGAGAAGAATAGGAAGATGAGGAGTTTGGGAGGATAAGTCCTAGGGATTATATACTGTATAAGAATTTTTAGTCCCAGTTGGTACCAAAAGATCAATTTTTATTCCCGGTTGGTCACATCAAGCGGGACTAAAAATTCCTGGCCCCCTGACAGCCTTGGACAGAAAATGAAACCGGGACTAAAGATCACTTAGGGCCGATAGAGTTTTAAACCGGGATAAAAAATCATCTTTAGTCCCGATTCCCCTTGCTAAAAGGACATATTTACCTATACTACTGTCTACTTAAAATATTATTAGTAGTGGTGGTGTCCATTCCCACACCATTCCTACCATTAAAATCTGAGTTCCACAATCTATACTATTACACCACATTTCAACAAGTCCTTCCCCATTTCACGATTGGTTCTCCCCAACTTTCAAAATCTATACTAGTAGTGGTGGTACCCATTCTCAAATCTATACTATTTCAGTACATTTCAACGAGACTCTCCATTTCATTATTGTTCTTCTCAAATTTCAAAATCTCCTACTTACTCAATAAGAAGAATCATATTATTACTTAGACTCAATAAAGAGAAAATTCCCTCCGTACCCACGAAAGTTCGCCTAATCCCTTCTATACCCCTGAGATTTGCTCATTCCCTTCCATATCCCTAAATTTTAGTTTGGATCCCTTTTATACCCCTTCCGTAAGTTGACCGTTAGTTGACCATTAAATTCATATCATAAAGTTTTTACCCTTTGGTATCAAAGAAAATATAAATTCATGAAGTATATTGATGGAGTATATAAATTTATTGTATGCGACTATTATAGTTATGAGTTTATTTTGTGAGATATTATTTAACAAAAAAATAATTTTTATCTCGCATAACAGAATTTATCGTATAAAAAATTTCATACTACTATAACATAATACGGAGAAAATCTCTTGTATACCCCTGAATTTTTAGCTAATCCCTTCTATGCCCTTGAATTTTACTTACTTCTTGTATACCCCTAAAATTTTATTTTGATCCCTTCCATACCCCACCCATCAATTGACCGTTAGTTGACCATCTAATTTCTATAAAAACGACCATTTTACCCTTTGAATGAACATAAAAATTTATGACTTACATTATTAAAAATGTAAAAGCTTCTCACATGAAACTGTTATACTTATGAGTTTGTTGTGCAATGCATTATTTATCCAAAAAAAATATGTTTAGATAATGAAATAAAAAATCATGTATTTATTTAAAAAATCATAAAAATGAGGAGCATTCATACGAAGATAGGACTACCAATTTCCACAATAATTTTTTATGAATGCTCCCGATCAAAAAAAATCCATTGTCCTATTAAAATTTTAATTTATTAAATTTGTTTTATTTCCAAAATTTATGTCAGAAATTTCTACACTAATTATTTAATCTAATGAGTTTCATAAAATACACATACTGTGCACTCAAACAAAAATTTCAATCGTTTTTAAGCTTATATTCAAACCTAAAGCATCAAGGGCAAAAAAGACATTTGCAACCAAACGTAATAGTGAAATGATGGAAAATGTAACGGTAGGGGCATGGAAGGGATCAAGTTGAAATTTCAGGGGTATAGAAGGGATCGGGTAAATTTCAGGGGTACGAAAGGGATTGAGTGAATTTTTAGGGGTACATAGGGAATTTACTCCATAATATGCTATATATACAGTTTTTAATGGTAAAAACATTATTCTTTTTGTTTTATCTAAAATAAATGTTGTCATAGATAAAAATTATTTTTGTTTTCCCTTCGCGAGGCGAAACTAAAATAAAATCATATATATAATAGTCGCATACAATAAATTTATACACTTCATCAATATACTTCATAAATTTATATTTTCTTCATACCAAAGGGCAAAATGGACTTTATGATAGAAATTTAATGGTCAACTACAACTGATGGAAGGGGTATAGAAGGGGTCCAAATTGAAATTTAGGGGTATAGAAAGAAATAAGCAATTCTCAAGGATATAAAAGGAATTGGGTGAAATTTCAAGGTACACAGGGAATTTTTTCCTCAATAAATACTTATTAATTGATCTAATCTTTACCTATTATAAAAGTTTAAGATGTTTTTGCCCATGGATTTTCGTACGTTGTCCCGCGTGATTCTTTAGTCTGATTCCCTCCCATATATAGCGTGACTGTTGCCATTTTTTAATCCGATTCCCTCCGTGTGTTGCGATTTTTTCCGTTGGATTCCTCTTTGATAGCTCCATGATTTCCTATTCCCTTCTAGATTTGTTCAAGCCCATGTCACGTTTCCATGGTCTGCCCCTCCCCTCTCGCGTGTGCGTGCGCGGTTTTTGAAGAGAAACAGACTCAGACTAAAAAACTAGGGTTTCGCTTCCGACATCTATACGATGTGGTTTTGCTTTAATTCTTGGGAAAACGGAAAGAGTAGAAGATAAGAATCAAAACCTCTCAGTTAATTTTGGTTTATCTCCAAGGATATGGCCGGATTTTACGGAGGAGGCAGATTCAAGCGTCGTCGGGCAGATTGGCAATATAGACGGAGGTAGAAGACGACCCACTGGCCCACGTGACAGTGAAAGGAGGAGCGGGGGAGGCTGATTAGACTTGGCGACAGTGAAAGAAAGAGCGGGGGTGGCTGATTAGACTTGTAGTGCCTTGCTGGGCCAGATGCGTATTGCGGGCCGAGGCGGAGGGGAGGAGAAGGGAGAAAAGTGGACCGGCTAGGCTGCGGGCTGAGAAGGAAACAGGCTGAAACTAGCCCAGAAAGAAAGCAGGGTTTTTATTTAGATTTTTGTTTAAATAAATGCTGAAATGATGTTTGTATTATTAAAATTAGCAACTGAGCTCTGAAAATTTCAAGAAAATTTCAAAGAGTGTAATTAATCATGGAGAACTTCATAAAAAATTAAATCCAACCATATCATTTTATTTCCACACTTACTTTACTTTTAAATTAATTTAAACACCTACCTACTTAAAAAATATCAATTATTCCAGGAAATTTATATTTAAGTTAATTACATAATGTAAATCTTTCTCAACTTCTCCTTAATTTTCTCATCTTTTCTTCCTGTTGCAACGCATGGGCAGTAAGTTATAAACTTAATTTGTTTCCGTATTATAACGCACGGCCGGGCTCTAACCTATTATAACAAAATGAGGTAAAACTATATGAATTTCTGCTCCGATATACTCCTTTAATTTTCTGCATACATATGACGTGTTTGGTTTGATGTCACTAAAATTTTGGTATTAGCAAAATCTGGTAAGGTGAAGGTTTGCGGGTGTTGTCTGGTTTAATATTTTACTATTTGTTTTTGTGTAAAGTCGTGTGAAGTTCCTAGAAAACTACCATATTTTGGTTGTGTAAAATATGATACTGTATTAGTTTGAGATATGTTTTGGATTAGTTACTACCTTGCCAACATCTAGTATGGCTGAAAATGATGGCAAAACAAACATGCCTATAATGAAAATCAACAATTTTAAATTACAGTATTTAAAACTAGAAATTTATATGTGTACGCACTGATATATAGATTCAACATATACAATTGAAATGAGAGAGAAAAAAAAGTTAAAATGAGAACAAGCTAGCGAGGGGGCAGAAACGGGGAGAGAGAGGAGTTGCTGAGACCTGAGAGTTGGAAGGCCGGGCCTGCCAAAAACTTCAGGCCTAAGCTCGGCCCAATTTGTGTTGAGTAAAAAAACAGGAATAAGTTCATTTTACGTCTCGTATCTTTCCAACGAGTTTAAAAAGAAAAAATACATTTTGATTTCGAGTTTAAAAGAAAAAATCCATTTTGATTTCCTCGATTTAGATCGAATCTGATTCGTAACCCTCAACCATAAAATTATAAAATTATGTATATTGACTCCTTCAACTATTAAAACCATGTAAAATAGCTCCCTCGACAGATTTAGGAGCGGTTTTATCTAACGTGGCATTTGTCAGGGTTATGGATACCACATACCTAATAGTACTTGACTAAATCTCGATAGGACTCACCACATACCATGTCTTATACGGACACTGACCTCGGATATGGATGAAGTTCCGGATAAGAAAAGACAACCAGAGTTCTACATGGAAACGACAATGACTACTCGGATTGTATCCATATTGGTTTCCCTAGTTCTACTTGGACAAAGGGACACCTATGGTTATAAATACAAGACCCCCTAAGAGGAGAGGGGACACGGAACAACAGAAGCCACAACATACAAGCCAACATACGCCAAGACAAGACGCCGGATATCGACTTCAGAGATAGGCATGGCTAGTCCCCTATGGTGCCTACAGATACCGTCAGGAGAGATATAGTGTTGTCTCTGATCTCGCCGGATGCGAATTCGAGGAGGAAGGCTACCTTGTTGTCGACTACGAGTCAGACCTTTAGACCGCCATGTCGACAACACTTAGATAGGCTACCCCAAATATTGTACTGGTGTGTTTATGGTGAATAAGAGCAATACCGGCTTCAGCCAACAGGATGTAGGGTTATTACCTGACAATACAGGGGCCCGAACCTGTATAAAATTCCTCGTCTCCGTCTCTTTTACCTCAATCTCGCATATATCCTGGTACCAACGATCCCCATACTATGCAAATATCGGAATCGCGACATCAAACGTCGATAGCATTCACGTGGCAACTCAATCATCAAAGAAATTAAAAAGTAGACACGGATAACACGTATAAGTGACTCGAAATTTGTTTGTGCAGTTGAACAAGCTGGACGTGTGTCGGGTTTACATCAGCACGAGCACACTAAGATCGTTCGACCGCCGCCGGTTGCTCAACAATCAAGCAGCCACAAGGGTGCCATCTAAAGTAGTGAAAGTACTAAACTTTCTTGCAAAGTTACAAAGGCCACGTCATCTAACAAATATGAGCTGTTGGATACTCCCTTCAGCCGATGCGAACCGTTAGATCGTTAAAATGGTGAAACCTTCTCATGATCCTTGTAGAAATTTCTTATCACAAGTAGATCCTTCCACATCCCTGAACAAAAATCACCTTGCCTCACTAGGCTCCCACGCACCCATGCGTCCGCAGCCGTCATCGCACCTCTTCTTCTCCATCTCCATCTCTGCCACCGCCACCACCATTCCCCCCGCCATCTTGCCTCTCCTCTCCATCCGCGTCGCCTCTCTAATTCCACACTAAGTCACCATCGTCCCTGATTCTGGATAGAGGAGAGGGAGCCACTGAGCCTTTCAAGATAAGCCACCACCGTCATCATCCCTGATTCTGGATAGAGGAGAGGGAGCCACTGAGCCTTTCAAGATAAGCCACCACCGCCACTAATCCCTAATCGCTATATGTTGACAGTTTTGAGCCCTCGCCGATTGCGTGGCCATTTCCAGAGTCAAGAAGAGGGGGAATTAAATAAGATGGCGCCGGAGGAGGATGCTATTAGGCCGCCGAATCCCGCCGCCGCAAGAACCACCCTGCTCGCGCCGATGAAGTGGAGCGTTAGTTTCGACTGCGTTTCGAAGGAGGCGCGCCCTATCCCATGCTGCACCAGCACTAACTCGCCATGATTCAGTTCAAGGACACCACAACCAACTAGGTGTTTGTAACGCCCCGATTTTCGTTGGGATTAAAAACCATTTAATAATGCATTTCTATAAATTAAATAAAAGTTAAATCAATTTAATCAAGTGAAATTATAGAGGAAATTAAAATTTCCTTTAAAAATCATTGGCCGAGAATATTTTGTAATATTCTTTGTGCCCTAAAATACTCTCCGGATTTTTCCGTGAATTTTCGGAGCTCGAGAAATAATTTTAATAGCACAAACATCATTTAACAAATTAAATAAAAAGAAAACAAATTAAAACCCTCTCTTTGTCTTTGGGCCACCCCGGCCCAATCCCCCTTCCCCTCCCCGCGGCCTCCTCCTCCCTCCTCTTCTCTCGACCCAGCCCACAGCTCGGCCTGCTCCTCTCCTTTCTTGCAAAAGTCTATTTTCCCCCAAGCTCCTCTTTCTCCCTAGCTGACATGTGGGACCCAAGGCCCCACATGTCAGAACCTCCTCCTACCTCTAGCCACCCGCGGGCAACTGCCATGCCGCCCCACGACGCCGCCAAAACCGCCGCCTCCGGCCTCTCGCGCGCACGTCCGACCGTGCGGACGTGGTCGCCACCCACTCCTCATTTTCCCCCACTTTTCCCCAAAAATCACACCGGTTTGACCTCCCTCGAGCTCCACGTCGCCACCCGATGTCAACGGCCGGTTGCCGCCCGATTCCGCCCCTCTCGGCCACGATTTCCCTCTCCCGAGCCTATATAAACACTGCCCATGCGACCCTCGTCCATTTCCCTAATTTTCCCGTACTCCCCACGCTCTCTCCCGCTCTCCCCACGCAAAGCCGACCCGTCGCCGCTCTCCAGCAAGCTCCGGCCGCCTCTAGCCGCCACTCTCGCCATCGCCGCACTGCGCCGTCGCCACCATCAGCATCGCCGCCCCACGCTTCACCCCGGCAGCCGCTCCAATCCTCCAATCCACCCCTGAGCCGCCAGCTTTGCCATCAACCCGACCCACCGCGCGCCCAAAGTCGCCGCCTCTTTCACCGCCTCCAGCCACGCGCCGCCGCCGCCCTAGCCACCGCCAAGCCGCGCCAACGCCACCATCGGCTTCGCCGCGCCGTTCCGCACCTCGGCCTCCGCTCTATTTCCCTCCACCGCCGGAACCACCTCCTCACCGCAAGCCCGAGGTCGCCGCCGCTTTTGCCGCCTCCGGCCAACAATCATCGCCGCCCTAGCCGCTGCCACGGGTCGCCATCACCTCCGTCGGCTTCTCCGTCTGGTGCCGCACCTCGGCCGCCCCATTGCCCTCGCCATCCACCGCCGGAGTCCTCTCCTTCCCGTCGAGGTGAGCTACTCCCCATGTCATCGGCCTCCGGCCGTTTTTTTCCGCCGCCTCGCGCCTCCTCCCTTTCCCCTAATCCTTCCACCGCCCTCCCCAGGTCATCCCGGCCTCCGTCCGCCGCTTCCCGCCCGTGGAGCCGCCGCGGGAGCGCCGTCCCGTCGTCGTCCTGAGGAGCCCGCCGCCGCCTCCCTCCGTCGGCGGCCTCCCTCCGTTGCCATGCCGCTCGGTGAGCACTCCCTCCCTCTCCCTCCTCCCCTTCACCGCCCGCCTCCTGTGCCAGCGCCGCGTCGCGCCGCCACCGCCGGTGGCCGTCCGGCCGGGTCGCCGCTGCCGCGCGCCGCGCCCGCACCGCTGCCGGCTGGCCGCCTCCCCTTGGTCCCAGCCGTGGCCGGTCTGGGCCATCGGATCGGCCCGGCCCCCATCTGGGCCGTCCACGTGGTGGACGCGCGCCCGAAGCCACGTGTGGACTTGGTCCACCGTGCGCCCTCCCATTTGTCATCCACAAACAGCGAAGCCCCAATGTTTATAGTCCCAATATTGCAATTTTCTCACTAAACACACCCTAGTAAAAATGAAGTTCCTTACCTTTGAAGAAATTCAGGAAAGAGAACGCTTGTCCGAACTCGAACTCCTACATCCTTAGCCGTTGATTTTCCGGATCGGACGGCTGATAAATACGCGCGGGCCAAAACTAGTTTCCCTACGCACACGCGTTCATCCACTAGCCCACCACTCTCCCTCCCGTTGGAGGACACACCGCCCCCAAATCCTATTCGCTCCGCCGCCGCCGCCGCCGCCGGCGATCCTCCTCGGCCTCTCTCCTCCCTCGCCGGCGGCCTCCTCGACGACGTCCCCCACCCTCCGACACTCTCTCTACACGCGCGCGGCCGCTGAATCCTCGCGCCTCATTCACCCGTGCTGGGGGGTGCCACCACTGAGGAGGCGGAGGCGGCGGGGGAGGGGGAGGGGGAGGGGGAGGATCTCCGGTTCCGCCGCCGGCGCATGCGGTCACTGGTGGTGGGTGGGATTCATCGGGCCCCTCTCGCGGGCGGGGTTGGGGGGAAGTGAGGCCGCGGGCGGCGGGAAACCCTAGCTCCGGGAAGGTTATGGCGGAGGGTGAGCTGGGGCAGCAGACGGTGGAGCTGGGCGCGGTGGTGCGGCGGGCGGCGGCGGAGTCGTACCTCTCGCTGCGGGAGCTCGTGGAGAAGTCGCAGGACGAGGGCGAGGGGAAGGGTGGCGCCTATGGCGCGCGGCAGCGGTCCGACTCCGAGAAGAAGATCGACCTGCTCAAATTCATCGCCCGCACCCGCCAGCGCATGCTCCGCCTCCATGTCCTTGCCAAATGGTGCCAACAGGTCCGTGTCTCTTCACATTTTATCTTGTTGCCTCCATTTACTGATGTACTCCTAGTCTGTAATGGAATGTGGATAATCGGATGGGTGAATTCCTAGCCAAGAGACTTCAGTCCCCATCCATCCTTGCACGCTTTTCACATTACAAAGGATGTCCTTTTTGATTGATTGATTGATTGATGCAAATGGCTTCTATTCAGTAGAAAGATAGCCTGGTGTTAACAACATTAATATTTCAGAGGTTAACTTATTTTCCTAGTGTACTGTACTGTACTTTCACCTAGGCCATCTGTAGTGAACTTTCACCAGGTCAGGTTTATTGGTTAGTGGTTACTGTTGGGTGGTTCCAGCTGATCCGCCACTCTAGATCTCCTTTTTAAGGGAAGTACACTGTCAGCATATATTGATAACCAGTAAGTTATTGAGTGGATACTGTTGTCATGCTTTTGTACATTTTTTCAAAATGTTGGTGCAGATAATTTTACATTTTTTTAAACCTAGAAACATATATTTTTAAGACTTAAGAACATCATTTTAGTTTTTCTGATACTTTGGTTTGGTGGTATGCTCTAGCAATGCATTTAAGAACATAGTCTCATGTAGTCAAGAAACAGTAACTGAAATCACGATTCTATCTACAAACAATTGTTGCGAACTGATGTTTGGACAAATTCTGTTAAACAGAGGATATATACCTATCATCTGTACAGGTTGAGAATGGAATCTTTTAGGTTGATATAATATTCCATAGGTTATTCTGTCCATGTACTTTGCAGTCTTCTTCTTATACGTGTACTCGTGTAGATTCAAAGTGATTTGCGTGATTCCGCCGAGCTATTGTCTTGCACTAGATACACCCCTCCAATTCTTCATTTTGTTGTTTCTCAATTGAACCTATCTAATATTTTGGTGCAAAAGCTTTGTTTTTTTGGACAGTTACTCTTCAAAAGATTCATTACTTCTATTTACCAAATAAGATTTTCCTTTTAATTTGTGCAGGTTCCATTGGTTAATTATTGTCAACAGCTTGGATCAACTCTCTCCAGCCATGAAACATGTTTCACACAAACAGCTGATTCGCTGTACTTTATGCATGAGGGGTTGCAGCAAGCTCGAGCTCCTATGTTTGACATCCCTTCTGCTTTAGAAGTCATGCTTACAGGGAACTATCAAAGATTGCCATTATGTATAGAAGATATAGGAAGCCAAAATAAACTTTCTCCGGATGAAGAGAAGCGTGCTTTACAGAAGTTGAATGCAAGCGTGCGGTACAAAGTTCTTGTGACTCCAAGACCCAAAGAAGTTTCTAATGTTTCAGTAGCTGATGGAATAGCTGTTTTTCGTGTGGATGGAGAATTTAAAGTTCTTCTTACACTAGGTTATCGTGGCCACTTAGATTTATGGAGGATTTTGCATTTAGAGTTACTTGTTGGTGACAAAGGCGGGCCTATTAAGCTAGAAGAGAGGAGGAGATTTGCACTTGGTGATGATATAGAAAGACGAATGGCAGTTTCTGAGAATCCCTTCATGGTGCTGTATGCCATACTTCATGAGTTGTGCATCTCACTTGCTATGGACACTATCATTAGGCAGACCAATGTTCTTCGGCAGGGAAGGTGGAAAGATGCAATAAGATCTGAGCTTGTCTCAGATAGCACCACAGGGCAAACTGGGAGTGCTCCTCTAATGCAGCTTGGTCAGGATGGGGAATATGATTTGAGTGGTTCTAGGATACCTGGCCTAAAAATAAATTACTGGCTTGATGAAAAAGCTGGTGGCTCAGCAGAATCTGATTCATCACCATTTATCAAAATTGAGGCCAGGCAAGACATGCAGATAAAGTGCCAGCATAGTTTGTTTATACTTGATCCTTTGACGGATAAAGAAGCCAATCTTTCTCTTGATCTGTGTTGCATTGATGTTGAACAGCTCATTTTGAGAGCAATTGCTTCTAATAGGCACACTCGTCTTCTTGATATCCAGAGACAGCTGTCCAAAAATGTTCAAATTTCTCAGTCACCAAAAGATGTTATCCTCAAACGAGATGTTGAAATAGCAAAGGACCCGGTGAAGGTAATAATAGGAAATATCATTCTTATTTACATTCCTGTTTGTAGCAGCATATTACAATTCATAACAGATCTACTGTTAACTAAACATTAATTCAATATTATATCTGAGCTGAGTTGGTATAGTTTATCTGAATTCAACCTATTCTGGTTTTCCCTTACCTCACCTGTTGCTCTTCCATATTTACAGATTTACTTATAAAAGACAAAATTGTTTGGGCAATTAAAAGAATTGAGTACAGTTATAGTGCTGTAGTGCGTTTTGTACTTATTGTGTAGGTAACTTATATTGTTATGTGCATGCATGTGTTAGTTTGGTTGTGCTAAAAATAGTTTACCTTATGATGTTTAAACTACATGTTGTATTGACACTTTTCTGTTTGCTGGCATAATCAAACTATTAGTTATTTTCAAATCTCAAACCTATATACATGATTATATGAAACCAATCGGCCACCTGCTTATACTCATTTGCAAAGATGCAATATTTTTCTGTCAAAATCTTACAACTAACATATGTTTTCCTACATATTTACACCCGCAAAAGATCTGCAGTGCAGTGGGTGTAGAAGTAACATGTTTTACTCCCTCTTGTAAGGAGTATAAGATAAGATATGTATATTCTAGGTAAAATTTACAGCTTTAGTTTTAACATCAAATCAACTGATGGTTTGCAAGATGAAATTCTGAAGAACTCCTTACGGAGCATATGATATTTCCTGAGAGGTCTAGAGCTGAACCTTTTGTTTTGTTCAATTTATTATTATTATTGGTTCTGAATCTAGTGAAAAGAAGTGGAGAATGCTTCTATTGAAAGTTGATCTACAGAGGATCTCACCGGGATAGGGGACATAAGTTGTTCCTTTCCTAACTTATCCTTGTCTGCTGTGGTCATGTTTGAATGTGAAATTTCTAATATTGTAGCTCAGTCCATATGTCACCTATATAATTTTTTTCCTGATGGGATACTTTTATATGTATCTGATAACTGAACTGGTAAAATTAGCATGTTAGTACCAAATTTGTTGTCTGAACTCAATAAACCCCTGCGCAGTCACTTGATTCGTGGCATGCTTGCTTAATTCACACCATATCAACCTTTTTTCTGTAATAACTTCTAGTGATGTGCAAAGCATTGAAAGATGCGTGCCATCTTAGTACTGATTATTTACTCCAGGATAACATGGTAATATAATTCCTGAACAGATGATTGATAAATGAGGCACAAACATGGAATGATATATTTTTCATGTAGTAATTTTAATTGATGCATTATGGATCTTTTGTTTACATCATCTCCTTATGCAGTTGTGGCTATATATTAATCTTGTTCATTTGATTGAACTTTAATGTTAAACATTTACGAACTTGCGCAGAAAACAGAGCAAAAGGATTTTGCAGATTGTTGTGGAAATGAGGTGCTTCAAGTGAGGGCCTATGGTCAAGCATATATTGGTCTTGGAATAAATATCAGGTTGCTCAATTTTCAGTACTTCATTAACCGCCTCGTGCTAGTCTTCTTTATTTGAAAATAGAAGGTTTCTTTGTTTTGAATAAAATCATTATGCCTGTAATTGCGCAATTCTTTGTCACCTCATCTAGTCAGCATATAGATACACACTATTATAACGATAGTCTCATATTACTTAGCCAATCACAATAAACATTCCAATCAATGAAGTTCCTCACTTCTCGGTGCTTCATTGATCTTATATATTGGATGTACTGTTGTTACTAATGTTATAACGAAATATCTCATTGGTCCTAGTGGTTATCTTTCTAAAATATAAGAATATTGGTTGCCTTGTCTCATCGTCTGTTAGCTTATAGAACCAGGCTGTTCGAGCTATAGGTAATCCCAAATTACACGGGGCATCAGAAGACACATTCTGGTGCTCAATGACAGACCCACCTCTTTTACTGATGAATTGATCCTAGCAATTCAAATTGACTGTTAGATGGTTGATTGCCTGTGGGCATCTTTTCCTTCCCTACTCTAAAAGCATGTGGTACCTAAAGTTGTTTGATGGGTATTTTCCTACTTATAATATTGTTCGAACAAGTCTGGTCTGTCCCAGGTTTATACACCTGCTTCAGAATGAGAATATTGGACAGAGATCGTTCCTTCAATTTTGGAATCAATTTAGACCCATAGTTCCGTACTGACATAGATTGATTAGATTGAAGCATGACTTGCCATTTCAGTGCTTGGCGCTTCTCTCGGGAACATTGTTGTGAATTGGTATAATAGAATATTTCCGCCCATAGTTGAGCACTGAATGATATAGCGTGCTGACAGTTTTGCTGTTTGCCTTGTTGCAATGATACCATCGTACCGTCTATGTATTGCACATGAACTCTTGACTGACCTTTTTTTTCTTTCTCCTAATATTTTAACTCTTTCCTAACTTTAATAGGAGCGGTCGCTTCCTCCTCCAGTCGCCGGAAAACATCTTACCCCCTTCTGCACTGCTAGATTGTGAAGAAGCTCTAAATAAAGGGAGTATTACAGCTACTGATGTTTTTGCAAGCTTAAGAACCAGGAGCATCCTCCACCTATTTGCTGCTACTGGAAGTTTTTTTGGCCTTAAGGTTGTCAAACTGTCTTGATCATATCTTAACTTCTTGACCATTGAAATTTGTAACACATATGTATACAAGAATGTCATTGTGAGTGTGTGCAGACACACTTTTTCAATTTTATTGAATAATAATATCCTTAAAAATAGCATTATGAGGACATGTTTTTCCCCTGTAGACCCAGGATTTAGTTTGTGCTATTTATTTGCTAGTCAAACTTTTTTCTCTTGACGATTAGCCCATGGTACAAAAAATGTGTTTGTAAAGAGCATTAAAAAAATGCATGCAGCCATATATCATAGTCACTACAATCAATATGATCTTAATAATGCTTAGCTGTCACCTGTCGGACAACTCATGTGGTCCTGAAGTGTGAACCAACAACATTTCTGAAAGATTTTTTAACTTAGGGTCAACATGTTAATTACTGATATTTCCACTATTCGCAACCTTATGAGCTTTCTTCTGTGTAGTCTGCTGATAAGAGTGTCTGGATGTGGTTACACAGTTGCCATCCTTTAGTTACTAAGCTAAGTTTGCTATGGTTCCTAGGTATGATGTGCTAAAATTCTGTTATTTTCCAGGTTTATGAGAAGTCTCAAGGTACTCTAAAGATTCCAAAGGACATATTGCATGGTTCAGACCTGATGGTGATGGGATTTCCACAGTGTGCAAATGCCTATTATCTATTGATGCAACTTGATAAGGACTTCAGGCCTGTTTTTCATTTGCTTGAGACACAATCTGATGCAAATGATAAGACAAACACAAATGCATGCACAAAGGAAGCTTTGAGGTTTAATAAGATTGATATTGGACAGATACAGATTAGTAAAAGTGAATCAAATACAAATATGTTTGATGCGAAGCTGCATGCCCTACAGAATATAGGGAATTGTGATGACGTAATGGAAAATAGACTCCCCATTCAAAGTGGCATTGAGCCTCTTCCACTGCTGCCTGCTTGTTCACCATCATTCTCTTCTGTTGTTGATGAAGTTTTTGAATATGAACACGGGGCTCTTGCTGTTCCAAACCATTCTTTGCCGCAAACTACTTTGCAGTCTACCTCTCATCCAGGTTCTCTTTCTGTTGGTTTTCAAGGAGTAGGTACTAGAGCTAATGCATCAATTGAAGGGGCCTCATCAGCTTACAGTGGATCAAAATTTGCTCCCGGGGTTGGTTTGAACAGTTATTTACCAAGTAATTTGAGACATGTACAAAGTACAAACGCCTTTTCCTCAAGCACTGTAACAAAATCATCTTCAATCAAGTTGCCAAGTTCTAATTCTAATCATGAACTGAGCTCATTGAGCTCTCCAACTGAAAATGTGATTGCTGATGGAAGTAAATCACTTCAGCTCGTCCCTGCAAGCAAGATTAATGGTAATTAAATCCCTGCTCAAAGCTCATATACAGGCAGTTTTGGAATAAGTTTTATGATAAATTAGATAGTTTTATAGTTTCTCTCCCTCAAACAAATTTGTCCAGCCAGCTTGCACAGGCCAAGACACCAAATCAAAAAACTGTTAATAATAATATGGGCCATGCACACCCTATTTAATGGAATTACAGATGTATTCAAATTTGTATCAGTAAGATAGTGGTGGAGAGTGCAAATATAATATAATCATATTCTTAATTTCCCATTGAACTTCATTTTGAAGCAACACATAGCAATAAAATGGACTTAGGCTTTGTTTGTTACTGGTATGGATTATGATAATCTCCTTTGGTGCAACTGCTTTTAGTCATTTTTTTTTCCTGTTTGGTGAACTGCTTTCCTTTTAATATCTAAGTTAATGATAATACGAATTGTATTAAAAAAGATTGCGCACTTGTGAGAAAACATTACCGTTGAATGGCATACTTTCTGTAACATTAATTTGATATGTAAATCAAACCACAAGGATTATATAGTTACATTTCTATAGTAATTTAAAAATAAGCACGGTGCAGCACAGCAACCAGAAAATAAGCCTTTGGTTGTGAAGGGGTTATTGTGAATATGTTTATCTTACTTGGGCATTTTGGCAGGATCAATCAACCTTATCACTATGGGCTCTGATGGTCCATCTAGAAAACGTTCTATTTCAGATTTATTTCTGAACCTCCCTTCATTGCAAGGATTGAAACCCAGTAGCCCAAGGAAGCGAAGAAGAATATCAGAATCAATGGAGAGTTGGTCTCCTTTGCAAGCATATTCATCAGACTCACAATCAAGAACAAGCCTCACCTACGGAAATATTCTGGCTGAAAGAAATAATTGTGTCCCAGCAACTACATATGCTTCGGTGCTACTACATGTCATAAGACACTGTTCATTGTCCATTAAACATGCTCAAATAACTGCCCAGATGGATTCTCTTGCCATTCCATATGTTGAAGAAGTGGGCTTACGATCACCATCCTCTAATCTATGGCTAAGGTTACCCTTTGCTCGGGATGATTCTTGGAAACACATATGCTTACGCCTCGGCAAGGCTGGAAGTATGTCTTGGGATGTTAGGATAAACGATCCACATTTTAGGGAACTCTGGGAGCTAAGTACAGGAAGCACCACAACCTCATGGGGTGTTGGTGTTCGTGTCGCAAACACCTCTGAGATGGATTCGCATATCTCTTTTGATGCAGAAGGTGTTATTTTAACTTACAGCAATGTTGAACCAGACAGTGTTCAGAAGCTTGTGTCAGATCTACGAAGGCTTGCAAATGCCCGTTCATTTGCCCGTGGAATGAGGAGATTGATTGGTGTCATACTTAATGACAAGCTAGATGATGATCAGACATCTACGGATATAAAGTCGCAGCCTGTTAATAAAGGTAATAGTGATGCTGCAGACAGGCTATCCGAACAAATGAGAAAGACTTTCAGGATTGAAGCTGTTGGCTTAATGAGCTTGTGGTTCAGTTATGGCACAATGCCTATGGTACACTTTGTTGTTGAGTGGGAAAGTGCTAAGGGAGGCTGCACAATGCATGTTTCTCCTGATCAGCTTTGGCCACACACAAAGGTTTGCCAGTTTTTCTTTAGTTTTCTACTTATGTTTTTCTACTGAGAATGTTTAGTTATAATCAATTTCACATAAATGCAGTTTTTGGAGGATTTCGTGAACGGTGGTGAGGTAGCATCCTTCCTGGACTGCATTCGGCTGACAGCAGGGCCTTTGCTTGCCCTTGGGGGTGCAATTCGTCCAGCAAGAATGCCTGTAACGGTTTCTTCTGGATACAACTCCATGCCAAAGCAGATGAACAACATCCCCACCCAGGGACCATTAGCAAATGGTTCATCATCAACAACCATGCATCACGCACCTTCCCCCGCAAATGTTGCTGCCACCCATGTAGGCAGTCATAATCTCCACACTGCTGCGATGCTTTCCGCTGCTGGACGGGGTGGGCCTGGACTTGTTCCTAGTTCTTTGCTGCCCTTTGATGTTTCTGTCGTGCTCCGTGGGCCATACTGGATACGCATTATATATCGGAAGAAATTTTCTGTTGACATGCGCTGTTTCGCTGGGGATCAGGTTTGGCTACAACCAGCAACTCCTCCTAAAGGAGGACCTCTGGTTGGTGGATCGTTGCCATGCCCACAATTTCGACCATTCATAATGGAACATGTTGCTCAGGGTCTAAATGCTCTTGAACCCAGTTTCATGAATGCTACACAGGCCGGTGCGCATTTAAATAGCAGTGCTGGAACTCTGCAATCTGCACCCAATGCAAATCGTGTAAACGCGACTCAAGGTATTGGTATGTCCAGGCCTGCTTCTGGAGTTGCTAACCATGTAGCAGCCAATTTGAGTCGAGCAGGTAATGCCATGTTGGCCTCTTCAGGACTTGCTTCAGGGATTGGTGGGGCCTCTGTGCGACTAACATCTGGAGCTAACCTTCCTGTTCATGTGAAAGGAGAACTGAATACAGCTTTCATTGGGCTTGGGGATGATGGTGGTTACGGTGGTGGTTGGGTTCCTTTGGCAGCTCTCAAGAAGGTTTTAAGAGGGATCCTCAAGTACCTTGGAGTTCTATGGTTGTTTGCACAATTGCCTGAACTTCTGAAAGAGATACTGGGGTCGATTTTGAAGGAAAATGAGGGTGCTCTCTTGAATTTGGATCAAGAGCAACCTGCACTCCGGTTCTATGTGGGGTAAAATTACTGTTCTAATCTCTACTATTACTTGAGAACCTGAAGTGTGTTGTCATGTTTTGATATCATAAAAAAATGTTATTCACTTCTACATTGAAGTAAGCTACAATAAAATAGTCAATTGCTAATCAGGGTTCAAAAACGAATGGCAACCAGCCAGTCACCGGTCTAGGGTAGTTGAGTGGTTATCAGCTGGAAGGATGCGAATTCAAATTGAAAAAGAATATAATATTTACTATTTAAATTTAGATTTTGTTTGGCCAGCCACTTTTCAAAATTTCAAATATTTGGATCTAATTTTTTTGTCCAGAAAAATTTGGTAATTGTCCAGTTACTGGTTTTCACCAGGGTCCAGTACTTCTGGCAAAACTGGCTTTGGAACCTTGGGGTCAATACTCAATAGCCCAATAATCTTATTGTACATAGGCAGTTCCCATCCATATCACTCTAGTGTTAACAATATTGAGCTCTTCCTGATTTTCTTTGGGAAATTGTGCCACTGCCCAGTGCCCACTACCCTTGAATGCTTCTTTTTTTTTTCTTTTGTAGTGACTATTGTTCTGATGTTCATTTTATTTATTGGGCTGTGATCAACATAACTATGCAAACCTAGTCTCAAGCGATAAGCTGGAAAAGTGACTCTTTATGCAGCTCAAAGTGCTTCTTATTTTTGTGTTCTTTCAAGTTCAAGTATTGAAGAATTTATTATCTCTGGTAAATATTTTCTTCTATCTTGCAGAGGTTATGTATTTGCAGTTAGTGTTCATCGGGTTCAATTGCTTCTACAAGTTTTAAGCGTCAAGCGATTCCATCACCAGCAGCAGCAGCAGCAAGCTCAGAACAGTGCACAGGAAGAGCTAGCTCCACCTGAAATCAACGAGATATGTGATTATTTCAGCAGGCGTGTTGCCTCTGAACCATATGATGCTTCCAGAGTTGCTTCATTTATCACTTTGCTTACACTACCGATTTCAGTGCTGCGAGAATTTTTAAAACTAATTGCTTGGAAGAAAGGTTTCTCCCAGGCTCATGGGGACATTGCCACTGCTCAGAGAGCCCGGATTGAGATTTGTCTGGAAAATCATTCAGGATCAGTTTCAGATGATATCACAGAAAGCACTTTGGCTAAGAGCAATGTTAAGTATGATAGAGCCCACAGTTCTCTAGAGTTTGCTCTGACCTTTGTACTTGATCATGCTCTCATTCCTCATATGAATGTAGCTGGCGGAGCTGCCTGGCTTCCATATTGTGTATCCGTACGACTAAAGTATTCTTTTGGGGAAAGCAACCATATAGCATACCTTGCAATGGACGGTAGCCATGGTGGCAGAGCTTGCTGGTTGCAATACGAGGACTGGGAAAGATGTAAGCAGAAGGTCGCCAGGGCAGTGGAGACTGTGAATGGCTCTGTTGCGGTTGGAGAATCAGGCCAAGGAAGATTGCGAATGGTCGCCGAGATGATCCAAAAGCAACTTCAGCTCTGTCTTCAGCAGCTGAGAGATGGTCCTCTTTCTGCTGGCTCAACTGCATCATGAGCAGACAAGTCTGTTGGGGGAATTTAGTGGCCAGGTTAGAGAATTTTGTCGCAACAGTTTGTCTCATTGAGTGCTGGGGATAGTCTCAGCGCCAAAGGCTCTTATTGTTATGAATGTTTTGTATAGTAAAGGTGTGAAGCCCTTGTTGCTTAACCTAGCCTCTTCCTGTAACATAGAAAATGTGGGTAATAATGCACCTAGGTGTGGTTGCTCATGGACTTCAGCAGTGCAAATTCAGCATAGATCTGTCCATACAGAATTTGTTATTTCCTTTTATCAGAAGGGAGCTGGTGTTTTTGTTGCTGTTAATTTAGACATTTTATCAGGTTTGAGCAGTGTAGTGTACATTATATATAATATACTGGACTTGGACTAGCATTCTGTTTGTAAAATTAGTACACCCAGTAAAACTAGGCTTTTTGTGCTATATACTATTTCTTCTTTTTTGTGTTGTCTGGCGTAATAAAGAATTCACTTCATTGTTTCAGTATGTTGCACCCTGCATTTCATTGTTCTCACACTATAGCCTGCATCGACTCTGAACATTGTACTTAATTTTTCTTAAAATGAATTGTATATGAAAAATCTCAAACTGAAATCACATTGAGAACACGATTGGTTTATGTTCCAATGTTTGTGTAGGGATTGTATTTTGAGTATACTACTAGATTTACCTATAAATATCAAGTACAATCGTGAGTGCAAAGAAGCTTGTTTGTAGCGAACTTGAGTGCAAAGAAGCTTGTTTGTAGCGAACTTTTATTTGGCTCCATCGTTAGGCTGCTTATGCTTATGAGGATAGCTCATCGTCAAGCTGCTTACGCTTATGAGGATAGAGACTAGGCAGATAAACTGTCGCAAAAACTTTCAAATGTTTGTAGTATAATTATAATATAATAACACTATAGTTACATGTAACTATACTGTAATTGCATACAAAGTTGTATATATTATTTTAAAACTTATATACACCTATAAGTTATATTATAGTTATAGTATATTAAGTGGAACTGCATACAAAGTTGTATATATTATTTTAAAACTTATATACACCTATAAGTTATATTATACTTATAGTATATTATAGTGGAATTATATTATAATTATACTATAGTTAGATTTGAAAGTTTTTCCCTTAAAAGAACTTGCGGCAGTTTTTTTAGATATAATAGTTAATCCAGTATTATCTCTACTGGTTATGTAATGCATATGTTGTAACGGATCAGACCCATATAATTAGAAATAAACTAGGAACCCGTATGTTAACGGGCCTGGCCTATATAATTAGGAATTAAGGATGGTCATTTTTTCACGTATTTGGATTAGGCCCATATAATTAGAAATAAACTAGGAACCTGTACGTTAACGGACGGTCTATATAAATTAGGAAGTGACAATGGTCATTTTTCACGTATGGGCGCGTTGCACGTGTTGGAATGAATTGGAAGGAGATGAAAGGAGAATGACATCACTTTTAAAATAATAGAGATAATAATTGACATGTTTCTAGTGTGTTGTAAGGAAACTTTAAAAACGAAGAACAATGTCCTTAGTAGGAGCAAAAGACTTGGCAACAGCCATAATGATATATTATTTAATCGTGAAAATGCCATGCTATGTGCACCTATCAAAATCTTATGCCATCACTTTTTATAAATTATATTTTAAGTTCTACATGTAACTTGTCTACCCACTAGAGTTTCGACCCACGTCACCAACCACTACTGGTCAATTCCACTTTGGGGTCACCCCTAACTCTGTCATCATTATAAGGGTATGGGGTTTATGGGGTTTGAGACAAAGAAGAATCAAGACAACGTATTAGTTTTTTCTATATACTTCATTCCTCCTAAAATATTACTACCTAGTACGAGTACTAGATTGGATATTTCCTAGTACAACGAATATAGACAGGCTCATGTCCATATTTGTTATACTAGAAAGTATCCGATCTCATACTAGGTAGCAACATTTTAGGATGGGGAAGTACTTTACTTGATCCATTTTTGTGCTATTAGCTATCCGTTAATTCTTCTCCAAACAGGAACCACCAATTTACAAATTTTATCAACTGCAGATTTTAGTGAGACAGGTAGACCCTACAAAAAAATTCTTCACAAAAATCAGTGGTCGGTGGTGGTTTATGTCATATTCTCACCTCTCACTTCAATCATTCTTTTAAAATATGAGTACATGTACGATATGTTCTATGATAACATTTAGATTCGTAGTACTAAGTAAAATCGGAGAGAGTACAACGAATATTCTACTAGTAGATAGAGCTTATCTAATGTAGTAGTTGTATCTTGAGTTGCTTGTAGGAGACTTAAAAAGAAGTAAGGTTGTGTTCGTTACGTTTGGTTGAGAAACTTTTTTTTCCGTACGGAAAATGAGATAACTCATTAGCTCATAATTAATTAAGTATTAGCTTAAAAAACTTAAAAAAAGATTAAATGATTTTTTACAATAATTTTTCTATAATATTTTTTGCAAAAAAAATGTAGCGTTTAGTAGTTTAGGAAGCGTGCACGTAAAATATGAGGAAGTATAAGTTGAGAAAGTTGAAGAAAGAACACAGCCTAAATATAGCAGTAGGCTTGTACTGTTAAACTTGCTCTTATACAATGACATGGTTGTGAAGATCATGCGCGCGGAACGGAAGTAGCGGGCGTCCGCAAATTAGCAAAATCAAAACCACCCAATAAACTTTGGAAACATGCTCATTTAGTACTAACTATATAAGCAAATAGTAGTTCTCTATCACACAATGTGTAAAACACACATTTTTTTTCTTGTTAAAATTAAAAAAAGAAAAAAAATTCACAACCAGCTGTCCGGGAGGAGGTCGATGTTCTGGAACCTGAAGGACGAGTCCTTGCCGCCCTTGGCGCCGCCGCCGGCGGCCTCCTCGCCGTCGCCACCGGGCGGCGGCGCGTCCCCTTCCGCGTCGGACGGCGGCGGCGACGGCGGCGACGGCAGCATGAGCATTGTCTGCGGCGGCGGCAGCGGCGGCTTGGCCACGTCCTTGACGGCGAGGGCGGTGTCCCACATGAGGAAGTGGAGCGTGATGGGGCGGAGCGCGTGGCGGTGCAGCGACAGCTTCTGGCTGAGCGACACCGTGTCGAAGCATTTGACGTCGCCGGCGGTGGACACCATCCAGGGGAGCACCTTCTCGCCGCCGACGCGCGACACCACCAGCAGCCGCGACGCCCTGCGCGCGGCGCGGTGCAGCTCCAGGAGCCCCGACCGCGTCGACGCCACGCCGGGCGTGCTCTCCTCCGCCACCGACGACACGTAGATGAACCCTTCCTCGGTGCGGCTGATGGCGAACCCCAGCCGCGTGTCCCCCGGCAGCAGCTTGATCTCCAGCGCCGCCTCGCCAGCCACCGGCGTGTACCACAGCCGCACGGCGCGCACGACGCCGATGTCCACGCCGTGGTAGTCCTCGAACCCGTACAGGCTGGCGTTCGCCATGTTGGCGAGGTCGGACAGCGAGCCCATGTTCACCGTCGACAGCGCCATCTCGCCGGAGATCTTGGTGAGCAGCGCCTCCGTCTGGACGTTCATGAAGGCGACGGGGACGCCGGCGGCCTGCGACGACGCCAGCCACGCGTCGGCGCGGGCGAGGGTGTCCTCCAGCGAGTTGTACCGGGTGTGCGACCCGTCGGCGGACTTGGGCAGCAGCAGCAGCGACAGGAAGCAGCTCGCCGCCGGCACCGGCAACAACTCCTTCATCTTCTTCTCCCACGGGAACGACTCGTAAGCGTAGCTGATCTTCGCGTCGCGCAGCGCCGCCAACACCTTGGCATTCTTGGATCCTTCATCAATGATCAAATTATCAAACACTTATTCTTGATTATCACAATCTCAATCTCAGATGCATTTCATATGAAATTGACCTAATCAATCAGTGTTTGAAGAACTGATGGTTAGAAAAAAAAAACAATGCTGTGCAGATTAATCAACAGTCCATTTGATATGCAACTAAGCTAATTAATTAGTATTTGAAGAGCTGATGATTAGAAAAGAAAATGCAAGTTCTGTGCAGATTAATAAACATTTCTTGATTATAGAAATGAGTTTTGGATCAAGGAACAAAATTTATCAAATGCTCACAAGTGGTCTCCACATTGATCAGTGATTAAGATCACTTGTTTACTGAAAGATATGCAACCTTGGCATGCGTTTTCTTTGACATTATTCAGAATGTCACAAAGATCAAGACATGCTTTGCAAGTGGAATTATTTTGCCTTCTTGGTTTCTAAGCTGCCACTCTGCCAGTGTTTAAGGAAGCATTGGAGATCTAGCTGGCCGATGCTCTTCGCTCCATGACTTGTTGAGATCCAAATCCAACAGAAGATCCAGTGGGAATCTTTTAACCAAATTGGCAGCTAGAAAGATATCATGGTCATGAAGTAAGAGGCTCCAAATGCAGATATTTTTAATAAAACAAGTGAGATAATGAGCACAATACACGAGTCAATTGTCGCTTAACTGTCAGACAAGCATATGTTGGAATTTCGAGTGAAAAAAATACTAGTAAATATGCAGGCATTTCTAAAATGGCTCTGCACCTAAAAAATTTGTGGAAAATTTTGCTTATATTTTTATGCTAGCAATGAATCAAGTAGACCATTTGTGGGTGCCACGTTTCAGTACTCCTTTCCTTCAGTATGACTAGAGCACTGCCAAGTTTTCAGATCCAACCTAAAATTGCATTATCTATAAAAGAAAGTGTGCTGATAAATGTATGGACTATTTGAGAAAGGGACTGCTCAATAAATTTGATCTGCTGTCCAAACTGATATAAGCCACCAATTTTATTAGCATGGGACCCAAGGTATTTTTCTTATGCTCCAGAACATTAAAAGAGCAGGCCAAGAAAGAAAAGGGGAGCCTGCTTGTTAGACTTTGTGATATATGAAAGCTACATCTGGGAAAGAGACAATTTTTCATGTTCTTCAGCTAGTTGAGCAGCAAATATCTCTAATATGAAAAGGCAACTTTCATCCTCTATATTTGCAAAAAAAAAAAAAAAACAAAAAACAAAAAAAAAAACAAAAAAAAAACAAAACAAAACAAACAAACAAACAAACAAACAAAAGGAATGCAAGAACTAAAAGATAACTATTAACTAGGCGAGGCTTAAGAGGAATGGTTGGATTACTTTACCAAAGAAGACAAGGAAAAGGGACAAAACCTAGCAATTCTGTGTTCTTAAGGAAAATTAAGAATGGCAATGATCCAAACTACCGCAAAATTTATTTCTTGTATAGTTAGTGTAGCTTCGAAGAACATGACCGACCATTAATTCTATTAATTACAAAGGAGACTTCGCTGGATAATCATCGATGCTTACGGCGCCACTGAATCATATTGGGATATCTTTATTACAGTACATCCTAACTTCCGTGGTGTTAGTACATGTCTTTCCTAAACATGTTACTGTCATGAATGACAAAAATATTGTGATTAAACATTAGAATTAGGTGAATACAAAAATGGGTGAGCTCTGCAACTAACAGCTTCCACGACCAACTAACCAATCATAAGTCATTGCTTGTTATATAGTTTTTGCAACAGGGAATAAACATCATACTACTACTTAAGAGGGGGGAAATACAATAAAAAAAATTAGCAAGTCCTAACGCACGTTCCCTGATTTGTTGTATTTCATACAAAAAACCATGTGCTATGCTAATGAAATCCCATTAAAGTAGAAGATGAAATATAAACAATAATTTTAGGAAAAGTATTAAACGAATTCTCTCACCTTTTTTAACATAGAAAGAAAGAGTAATTTCACAGAGCGCCATCCATTACGCAATTTGCATATCGATTTATTCATTTGTGCTAACATTATCTTTCAAGACTAATTTATTCTCATTGGTGAATGGACAAACAATTAATAGTTTTATTTTTTTTAAAAAAAAATTGTTGCATAAACCCCAGCTGTGAACAGTTTACGAAGACTGACTTCAATTATGTGTTTTTAGGTGAGTGTTACACACTGCTATCATGCCTTCGATTCTCACTATTATAAGCCGGTGTCTTGCGACAATAATCTATAGATAGTTGACTAGTTAAAAAAAATCTAGCACCAAAAGAAAATGCAGAAATGGTTATCGAGAATTTCTCGTTGTTTTAAATTTTCACCAAACCATATAAAATTCGCTCTAATTTCACCTAATTGATCCAACGAAGCAGATCAACGGAGAAAAATAGAACAAATTACTCTCAAAATTAAGTGGGGCAGGCAGGTCGGCTGCTCACCGTCGAGCTCGCCGCTCTCGCCGTCGACGGAGGAGCAGGAGGCGTCGTCGCCCCTCCTCCCGCCGCCGCGCCTCCCGGAAGACGACGACGCCGCCCTGCTGCTGCTCGCCGCCGACGTCGACGACGACCCGGACGCCGACCGGCTCAGCAGGTCCCCCTCCTGGTCGCCGCCGCCGCCGCCGGGGTGGTGGTGGTCACCGCCGCGCTTGAACGCCGACTTGAGCAGCTTGTGCACCTTCCCGCCGCCGCCGTGGTGGTGGGCCCCCTTCCCCGCCGCCGCCGCCGCCGCATCCGGGTGGTGGTGGTCGGTCGGCATGGCTTGGCTAGCTTAGCTTCTTCGTCTCCGGCGCTGGCGAGCAGCTCGCTTCTCGGCGGCGGCGGCGATGGAAGAAAGGGACAGTAGAGGTTTGGTAATTTTGGTTTGGTTTTGTTGCATTTGATTTCGTGGGGTTGAGGTTATTTATATATGGGGAAGAAGGGGCGTTGGGATCTGAGGTGGGACTAAAAAAATCTGTGGATTAATATTGTATCTGGGCCGTCCAATCGCGTGCGGATGGTCCCGATCCACCGCTGGGAAGAAATTGGAGGGTTGGGATTCCGAGATTTTTGTTTCGCTTTTCCGGACAATCGCGTTGGTTATGGAGGGACAGGCTCAATCAACTGATACGCAGCCAATCACGTCCGTCCACACCTATCTCAATAAGAGCATGTACAACAGTGGGCTATTAGCTAGCTATAAACATATTTTAATGAGATAAAAGATGAGAGAGAAGAGCAGCGGGTTACAGATCTGTAGCCAGCTGCAGCACGGACTGCAAGACGTAATGTGTGTATGACAAGTGGGACCATATGTTAATAATATAGTAAGCAACTATTGTATAAATTAGCTATTAAATCGGCTATAGATAAATTGGAGCTAGTAGGGGCTATACTATTGAACTTGCTCTAAGGGCGCCCCTAAGAGCAAGTTTAATAGTATAGCCAACTAGTAGCTCAAATTTATTTATAGTCAATCTAATAGTTCATTCATACAATAGTTACATACTACACTATTAATACATGGTCCCACCTATCATACACACACTGCGTCTTAGAGTCCGTGCTATAACTAGCTATAAATTTGTAGCCCGCTGCTCTTCTCTCTTCTTATTTTTCTCCTTAAAATATATTTGCAGCTGGCTTATAGTCTACTATTGGACATGCTCTAATGCGCGACCACCCGATCTACTACTACTACTCATACACTACTATTACAACTCATACACTACCACTGCTACTACTACATGTATATATATGTATATACTTTGTATACATACATATAAACTTTGTATTATTGTATACATACGTATAAATTTTGTATTAATAATATAAAATTTATGTATATGTATACAAAGTATATACATATGTGTATATATAATTTTTATGTGTACCAAAATTATACAAAATATACACATATACAAACTTTATATACATGTGTACAAACTTTGTATACGTGTATACAAACTTTACATACGCGTATATAAACTTTGCATACGTGTATACAAACTTTGTATATGTACATATTAAAAACCGAGAGAAAAAAAATACGAATACAAAGTTTGTATACGTATGAATACAAACTTGGTATACACATGATTACAAATACGTAATCTTAAAAAAAAGGGGGGGAAACCAAAAACGGAAGAGAAAAAAAAACAAAAAAACGGAAGAGAAACGAAAAAAAAAGAAAAACAGAAGAGAAAGAAAAAAACAAAAAAAAATAGAAAAATCGCTCCTCAGTCGCGGCGCGCCGTCCGCCGCCCTCTCCGCGCGCGACACGTGTCCAGTCGCGCGGAGGAGGGCGTGCGCGACTAGCCACCCATTAGCTTTTTCGTCTCAATAAGGCATAGTCGTACGGTTAGAGAACTTATTTTATTTCACTATATCCTTCATACGTGTCTTGTGTAGTACTGCATCTATAGTCTATACGAGAATCCTCGTCACTGAGCCTGCTATCATTTGTAACAAGTTTGTGTTTAACATTGGATGGGAAAAATAGAATCACACTTTGATTGGCGAAAGAGAGGTGTCTAATTGGGAGATGCACTTGATAGTGCACTTATAAGGGATAGGGATTCTCTGCAGTCGAAGTCACGTGTCTTTGTCACTAATATGTTGGGGCCCATATGTCAATGATAAAGGCACTGTGCATTTGACTGCAGAGGATCTCAATCTAGTTGCACGAGGTGTGTGGTTTCAATTCTAAGGTTTGTGTTCAATTCTCAACATGTTCATAATTTCTTCTTAGAAAATGTTTGGATGGACGTCTCTTCTCAGGATCTCTTTTGAGTGATGTCTAATTGGGGCCAAAGGTAAAAAAATAAAAAAGAAAAAGAATCTTGCAACATGTAAAGCATTGAATAATTAGGCTATTTTACGTTGACTAAAATAGTGTAAATTTAGGAAGGGTAATGCGGGAAAATGAAGAGAATAGATTAACTCTCAAAGTCAGGGAAGCAAAAGCATATAACCCATTGACCTGAAAGGTGGGCCCGAAGGAATCGAGGGGCAAGAAATGGTGAACTGCACCCAGAGAAACTATTCAAGGTAAACATGATGCACATGATCAGATTAACACAGGGTTCAGAAATTCAGATCAAAGAAGCTGGAAACAGTTATTCAGCAGCAGAAATTTTGTCTTGTGTACGTAATCCATCCACCAATGATGCATTTACCTTTAGTACTATTATTATTTTCTTTAGTTCTGAATAGATTAGTCCACTCAAATGATGATAAACTCAGAGCAGAAACCAAGGTGCCAAACATCAAGGGCGCATTGTTCTAGGTCAAGCTCTCGGATCAAGCAAGATCGAATAGGTTAACTTCTGTTTGTTCATCATTGGTCAAGAGCTCTGCCATTCACTAATGATCTAGTTAACTTCGGTTCAGTTCCAAGTAAAACTTTCAGAAAATTCAGTTTAACAGGGGACCAAGAACGCATTCACTTGCAAAGAAAATACGATCTGATTCAATTCCGAGGCCAGAATTTCTGCAGAGGGATATGGAATCTCCAAGGTAGATTCTAACTATCTACTGGTAACTAGTGACCTGGTGTCAACTGATCAATCAACTTTGTTTTGACTACTGGTCCAAATTTGCTGTCTAATCTTGACATTCCAAGCAGATGATCACTAACTCTGACCTCCCGAATTGTACCCAAAACATTTCTTTTTACCAACTACTACTATCTAGTTGCCAACTTGACATGCAGGATAATCACTTGCCTATGGCTATGATCTGCTTGATGGCATGCAGTTTGCATTGCTAATTTTTTATTTGTGCAGTACAAACGAAGTAAACTGTGAAACATTATTGAAGAAAGAAATTGAACGGACAGATTAATTTGATTCCAACCTAATTAATTAACTGATCAGTTAGTCAAGGGAGAAATTGGAGTACCTTTGGTTGGACTTGTAGGTGAGGAGTTCTTCAGCTTTGGAACGCTCTTTGATCGAATAAGCTTCCAATCCATGCCGATGAATTCGACTTCTTGAAATAGTAGGATCTCAAAATCAGTTTCTACTCTCTCTCTCCCCCCTTCTGAACCAAGAAATTCAGCTATGATCCTAGCCTCCCTTGAACAGAACTAATTTCAGGAACAATTAATCCTCGATTTGTTCAAGGTAGAGAATCATCCAATGCCAGGTTCCTTGTTGCAATGCTGATCTTATGCTTTGGCTATATACCTATAAGATGCCAAGGGCAAAATGCCATTACTTTCAATGTAATTGGTTTGTCTGAAGATGAGAACTAGCTTCTACATTATTCCAGATTCTGAACCAATTGAAAATTTGACATATAATTTTCTTTGCGTTCATATCCAAATTAGACTGCAAGAATTCTGATGGAGACAGGTGGACGGTGCATAGAATTCATCTCCACCATCACAAACCACACAGTGAACTTCTGATAATAGCAAAGCTGCAATGCAGTACAGTCTATGCTTATTGTCAATTCAGTAAGTAGTCTTTTTAGACAAAAGTACAAATTGAAACAAATTTTAAATTGTCCAACTGTACTCAAACTTTATTGGCCCAACCAAACAGGAATTCAGGAAACATATATTAGGCCAACTGGTTGGCTTCTCGCTCATTGTGCAATTTACAATCTGATCATGCAAATAGAACTAATTTTCAAGTATCAGAATCAAGCTAGTTTTCAAATACTAGTTACAGCATTGGCCTGTTCTTGAAAAGTACTAGTGTACTGCAAACTGTAGCCATTGTACCTGTTTTTTGAATGCTGTGAACAAAACAACCTATGAAAGCTAGAATATTTTCTTAATTACTTTGAATGATCCATTGTGCCATGTAACAGACAGTATACTTCCAGTAATCGTACTTGATGTTTTTGCAGCATCAAAATTAATCACAGTGGATGCTCTAATGTCCAATAAAATGAAAGGAAGGATTATTTTTTCAGAGCCAACCAGTGATATGTCCTTAACATGTAGGCAACACATTGAAAAAGGGGACTTTGTTTGTGTGCAAGTGGAAGGATTTATTATAATGAGGCCAGCATGCAGATTAATTCAGCTGCAGCTTGCATGTATACTATTATGCTGTAGTACACTGAATCAGGCAGTGTCCTTGGTCTTGGGGACTTGGCAGTGATTAAAGCTTCTTGATTCTAGAAAGAAAACACACCTAAGAAAATGAGCAACCATGAACCATCCACACATATAGTACTGATTGATTGTAAAGTCAACAAAAGATCATCATGCTCGGCAACCTTCCACTGGAGTTTCGGTGTTGGAAGTGCAGCTGGAATGCATGATTCCTCATGGAATGATGAAAAATCATTGAATCTTCATGTTTCTTTATGTTAATTAATTCTTTTGGTGCAGGATAAGACATTTCAGTATGTCATGAAAAGATAAAGAAATAAAACAAGAGGTTATATATGGCTCATTAGTCTTTAGAGGATCTAAATATGAAATTCTTGAAGGTAAATAACTAAATACGGGCAGATTTCGATTTGCACATTAAAATTGCAAAAGGATAATTGAGGTGTTGTTATACCTTAAGTTCATTTTCAGATTAAATTTCACACATATACAGTTACCTTGACAAAACTATCACAAAATTACAGGTTTGAGTCTATTAAAAAACTACATATTCAGTAGAGAATTTAGTGATAATAAGTACAGATGCAAAGTACATTATCACCAAATTTAGATTCAGCAATGAATTTTTCACAAAACTAGGGATTTACAAATAGATCACTAGGACTATGGTTATGATGATACTTTTGAAATTTGTAGTTTATGATACATTTGGTGCTAAATCTTTTTTGTTTTAAGATACTTGGCAGATATATGTAATTTTGTAACAAATTCAATGTTAAAATTTTAATTTGAGATATTGCGTCTTGAATCTATAGTTTTGCTATAATTTTATCGAAATATCTGTAGTTTCCTGGATTTTATCATATTTTATTTTCTTATGTTTTTTATGTCAGTTCCAATGGTTTATATTTATTGTTTTGCGATAATTTTGTCAAAACTAGTTTTGTTTCGCTCAGAACTCTAAAGACATCACAAATAAACCGTTTCTCCTCTTATTTTCAGAAAATCAAGTCTCCTTATCTTCCAGCTCAGAGCTGAAGTCCTGTGAAACAGTGCATGAACAGTGTTGTGATGTTGGGTGTATCATTCTCATCTATGCATCAAGATGGAGAGACACTCACAACCTTTTTTAAAGACATTGCCTTCCAGGTTTTCAGTAGGGGACAATGGATATACTTGAATCTATCTGTTAGTAACCTTGAAAGATCCCCTTATGGAACTTTGGAAGGATCCCCAGCTTCTGATTTTTGTGCATCAAGAAGATATATTGGAAAGAGGGAGCTGAAACAAGGGGCTCTTCTTGGAAAATTCCCCAGACTAGCTTGAAACTTGATATGTAGAAGCTTCTTTTTCTGGACTTCTCCCTTCATTAGAGGAATAATAATAATACCAGAGAGATGTGATCATGGTAATTAGACAAGGTAACATGGAAGTTCCTGAGTTCTGAAGAAAAGTTGTGTCCAAATTGCATGAAGGATATAACAGAATATGTCACATCTCACAAAGCTTGGGCATTGTTGTAAGATTTCACTGTTAGCATGAAAATCTATTTGGGAGAGGCCCACTACACCACATGATTCATTCACTCATTGCTCAAGAATCAAACCTGTGGGTTGTGCAAAAGATAAGTGCCTGCATTCTTCACACCTGAATATTTGAAGCAGTTTTGGAAATAGTGAACCCTACACTGGTTGTGTACTGGTCTCAGGATCAAGTAGTTTCAACCTTCAGCTATGGGTATTTTCCACCCTCTCCATTTCAAAATGTAAGTACTTTACGTTGTTCAGTAAAATTTAAGGTTCAGAGCAAAAGACTTGGTACCCCTTATTAAACGAGGGAGGTTGAATATGGGATGGCAGTTGGAAGTAAAATGGGAAGAAATTTGAATGGGAGGTAAACGAAGATAAAGTATTACCCTCAATAGTGCTAGAAGTGCTTATATTTTGGTGCAAATTTTAAATACTAGAAATAGAAATGGAGTGAGTATCAAATTGAATATACAAAAGATGATCCGCTGAAGCCTTTGTTGATATATCCTCTTATCGGGCAAAAATTACTGGGACAGAAAATCAATACCACAAGAAAAGGGCTGATTTAAGCACGAAGTACATTTTTCCAGTTTTGGATAATATTGGCAGCAGGAAAAGCTGGCACCTTCAGACTTCAGGAAAACAATATCCTGAATCATTGCAACGTAATGTTGAATTATAGCGTGAGCCCTTTTTCTTTAATTACAGAATGGATTTTCTCTATGTTTTCTAGATGGGCAGAAGTAAGAACAGATAATTAAAGGTTAGTATCTCCATTTTTTTTAATTACACATGTAAGTAAGGTGAAACAAATGCATATATGTTTTGTGCTTGGATAAGAATGATATAGCAAACAGATAAGATTGGGCCAATTATATCTGAGAATGCTCTAAATGACTACACACACCATCACACAATCAGATACAAAAAAGAGTGATTCATAAAATTACAACATATGTGAGTTAACTGTCCGCATGTAGACCTTTTCATCTTTACTCACAGGAATCCCAGCTATTCAGTGTTGATATGGCAGGAGTAGTTTGAAACTCCGAAACAACACAGTACAATGCTATGCCTAGGAGGACATACAACATGATGCTTTGGTTGGAGGGGCTGGCTCCTGACCTGGGACAACAATTTTTGTACCTTTCAGTAAGCTCGAGTTTCCGCTAGAATCAACCTCCTCATTTGCAACAAGGTTTTTCTTGCTGACAATACGGTAAATCTCCGTAAGTACGGTCATGAAAGCATTTTCAACATTGGTAGACTCAAGAGCAGAGGTCTCCATGAAGAAGAGATTCTCACGCTCAGCAAATTCCTTTGCATCCTCAGTCGGTACAACCCGAAGCGTGCCTAGATCAGATTTGTTACCGATAAGCATAATAATAATGTTCTTGTCAGCATGGCCTCTTAACTCCTCGAGCCACCTAGCTACATGATCAAATGACTGACGCTTTGTTATGTCATATACTAACATAGCTCCCACTGCACCTCGGTAGTATGCACTTGTTACTGCTCGGTACCTATTATCACATTCAGAGAGGTTACTTAGCCAGTGAAAAATTTTAGATGAAATGCACCGGAAACAAAATAAACAAATGCCAATATTGGAGTATGCATTCCAAAATGGAAATGTTAGTGATACAATGAACCATTCAACTATAGCAGATCTTACAATAAATCATCTGTACTTTGTTCAAGGGAGTATTCATTAAAAATGTCACTCTAGTACTTCTTTTAGTGCTTTCCAACCAGGATCTTATTTACCATTTCTTACGGTTTAACAAAATATGCAATAGGAAACATCTATGAATACTTCAGATGTAAATTGCTAAACATATTACTATTGGGGTGCCAAAAGTCATCACTGCCACTGGGATTAGAATAGCAAATTCTGGCTTCAGATATATATCTAATTTCCATTATGTAATACCTTTCTCTGAAATAGTTGCTTGTAATATTTAATTACATGAATTTAAAATCCAAACATTTGTCATAGAAGCAGTATGCAATAAGAGAGTATTACTAGATAACATCCTGTTTTACCAACTGCAGCAAGAATATAGATAATTTTTATTTTGGGTAAAATATTTAATTTCTCTGAAAAAAAATATATTGCCTATGAAGTTGCTTAAAGTGATATTTACCTGGACATGTTTTATTATTTTCTCAAGAAAAATGTATCTAGTTGTGTTTACATGTGGCATCTACTACTACATGTGTTCAGTAAAACGAGAAATAACTGTAATATTCACTAACTGAATTGTTAAGTATCTAAATAGGGATAAGTTAAAAGATGTAGATGTCAAATATGAGTTTGTCTTGAGTACACTAATCAATTATTACTCCTTTATTCCACCTGGTTCATGGGATAAGAACATATTGATGGTCCATACAGGGCTGCAAAAAATGGCAGGAATCTGCCAGTTCCCTGTGGTAACTCTGTAACACGAGGTTCATAAGTTGTTTTGACCAATTTTAGCTTAAAAAAAAATCCACTTCTTGTTACGTGGCTGTTGGAAACTTGAATTGCAGAATATTTTTACAAATATATTTTGAATTTTATCTGGGATTAGATAAGTAATCAGGTCCAAAGAAATACTTCCCAAAAGGGAATTGAAACCCTGGCCCAAAGGATATGCACATTATTCAATTCAACGTTACTATATGGCACCATATTCATTGTTCCTTGCTATGGTGCTAATAGCAAATAACAGCTCAAAAGGACATATTCATGTATGCAAGTAATAGACATATTTCACTTTTTTGAGGACTTTTTTTTTAAGGATGCTTGCCGTGCTGCTTGTCAATATATCTTATTTCTTGTTGAAAGTGCAAATTATATGATTCTGTACTGAATAAAATAATAGGTAACCATAATATCTTAAGGGTGTTGGAATATAAACATATTGCTTATGATCTTGCAAGTCAAAACTATCTGATGTGTACAGAAGAACAAACATCTTACATATTGTAAATATCTTATCTGTATAGTAGAACTCCAATTTCAGTATGCATTTCATTGAAGCCTCCTCTTATGTGTTCTGTGTGGGATTTGTGCTAGGTTTTGGCTTTTGGGGTAAACTTCTCACTCGATCGGGGTTTGCGCATGTATTCAGGTTGAGCATCAATTACTAATTGCAGCAAACTGAGTGGATCAATACTTTCAATAATTCTGATTCTTTGAATTTTTTTTTTCTAATGTAAGATTTGTTTGGAGGCGACACCGTGATGTTGCTTTTTAGGCTGGTCTGCTCTAGCTGCTGCAGCCATCTGAACAATGAACACTGGATTTTAGGCAGGTGCTCTAGCATTCATTAAAAAAGAGGTGGAAAACTCGAGCCAATCCTAGGATTCAAGCTTCCGAACTTCTTTCCGAGAAGATAGTGTCCCCATTTCATCATGCCGGGGCACAACAAAATACAGCTCCTCCAGCATCGCTATTTCGTTTTGTTGAACATTATGGGCAAATCAGATTCCAGAAGCAGCACACAAAGGCCTTCCAAGAACTTAGTAAGCTCATGACCTCTTCTCTTCATGTATCCCACAAAAACATCCTCGTTAAGCAATTAAAAAGGGGACTACAAAGAGAGTAACCTACTAACTTCATCAATGGCATAAGTGCACTAAATTGAACATGGCCTACTCCTCTTAATGAAATGAAACTATTGAGTGCATACTACCTTAGCTAAAAAAAACAATTAAGCTCGTAAAACAGCACAGTAGCATCAGTTGTTGTTGGATTAAGGGTTCGCATTTTTTTTTGTTGGATTAAGAAGTAAAAAAACAAAGAAAGGCTGGCAGTGGCAGCTATACCTTTCCTGGCCGGCGGTGTCCCAGATCTGGGCCTTGACGGTGCGGGCGTCGATGTGGAGGGTTCGCGTCTGGAACTCGACGCCGATGGTGGCCTTGGAGTCGAGGTTGAACTCGTTGCGGGCGAACCGCGCTAGCAGCTGCGACTTCCCCACCGCGGAGTCGCCGATCAGCACCACCTTGAACACGTAGTCGATCTTCTGCCCCACCTCCCCGTAGCTCCCTCCTCCTCGCGACATCTTTGCCCACCTCCTCCTCCTCTCCTTCTTCTACCTCAACAACACAGAAGACTGCAATCTTTTCTTTCTTCTTCTCCCGTCTCTCCAATCCAAGAACCGAACAGCAATCGATTCTTGGATCGCCCCTGCTCTCCCTGGCGAGTTGCTGAATTTTTAGTATCAAAATGGAGGGGGGAGCTTGGTGGTGAGATGGGGGTAGAGCAGAGAGAGGCGGCGGTGCTTGGATTTGTTTGGTATTGTTTTTGGGAGAAGAAAGGAGGATGATTACACTGGAATTAGATTAAATAGTAGAGATGATACTCAACTAGTGCTTGATAATTGGATGGTAAAATAGGGCGGTGTTGAAGGGATCAATGGGAAGCCGCCATGAGCATGAGGAGGTGGAAGAAGAGGAGATGGAGACCAAGACGACGACGACCACGCGAACACGAGGAGCAACCAGAGAGGATTAGAGGAGCGTGTTTGTGTTTGTGAGTGTGAGTCAGACTGGAAGTTTTGAGGACCAAAACCAAAGCGAAGCGTGTTCCAGTGTCAACGCAACGGGGGCCCTTCGAGGGGTTCTCTGTAAGATTTTTCTCTTTGTTTATACTCGTCATATTTGAGATAAGATTTGATCAAATGTTTATTAAACATTTTCCAAACAAAAAGGTGTAATTGTATTAATTGAGTAAAGAATTATAACAGTTTGACACCGCATCCTTTCAACTTGCGGTATGACTAATTGTTCGAGCTAATTGAGCTAATTCGTGAGCGATCTTATTACGCCCTTTTGAAAGGGTGCTAGGTCTTAGCTCCTAGTCACGATTGAGCGCCATCTAAACCGGTTTCTCCTATTAGGAACAGAACCAGAATCATCAAAGAGCGATCCGATTCTACGGTCAGTAATTTATAAAAATATTGATATTTCATAAATTTGACTTCTTAACTAGTTGTCATATATTTACATGATGCACTCTACTATATATTTATTAGATTTTGCAAATTTATTTTAATATAAAATTGACAATCAAAATTTAGAGCAACTATGGAGTACTTATTACATAATCTTGTCCCAAGTATCTAATATCTAGTATGACTATATTTTTGCAAATCTTTACATGAATTGAATAACTTGAAGAGAAATCTGAGACAAGAAGGGGACAAATTGTCGACTAATTTCAAGTTCTGTAGCTATTTAAGTGGATTCATGCGCATGTTGACCTATTCTTGATTTGATTGTGAAGTTGTAAACGACAAATTTGTAAGATGATTTGAGGCGTGAAAAGGACAGTTTGTGTCTACGCGTTGATAAAGACCGGAAATAAGTATAGTAAAGAAATGAAAAAAATTGCTTGACGAATGATTATCAATAATCCATTTGCCAACAAGCCCGAATAATCTTTAGATTCTCTAGTTTTCTTCTCGCAAATAGCATGTATATTTCTTCTCGCAAATAGCATGTATATGGGCATAGATAAAGAACTCCCTCGATCTTTCATTGAGGGAGTTGATTGGTTTATTAGGCATATGATTGGTTTATTGTCATAGTTGTAGCTTTTGCCACACTTTTTTAATAACATCCCACAGATCATGGACTTGATTTTTTTTTCAACTTTATCATACTTTGCGACTATCAATTTGTCCACCACACTTTTGTGGCTGTCATGTTGTCTAATCTTAGTTGTGGTAAAATATGACTAGCAACCAAACACACTCACAGTTTATTAGGCATATGATTAGTTTATTGCCACACTTGACAGTTTATTAGGCATATGATTGGTTTATCACCACATTTGTAGCTTTAGACACATTTTTTTAATAACACGTCCCACACATCATAAACTTAATTTTCTTGTCAACTTTGTCACACTTTGCGACTAGCAATTTATCCACCACATTTTTTAGCTGTCACAACTTGTCTAATGTTAGCTGTGGTGAAATAAATATGACCGGCAACCAAACACATGCATGTGCAAATATTTTTTTTCTTTGAACATGTCAGAGAAAACTCCAGAAGAATTTGATCATATACATCATTCAACCAACGTAACTGAAAGCATTTGATTTCTGTAGCGAAGCAAATAAATCAAATTGAGAGCTAGCTGACGGCTGACCTGGAGTGAACCCCTGATATTGTTATTAATGCCAGTTCTTCAAAACAACAACTAGAATAACTTTCGATTAGTATTTCGGAAGCATATGCTTTACAGTTTCCACATATTTGCAGAAACAAGGAGTAGCAATCACGTGACATAAGTTCAATATGGGTTGAATAATCATGAAGATACATTATTCATCAATAGCAACATGAATACATCACCATGTGAAACAAAAGGGGAAACACACACCAAATGACATGTTGAAAGTAGCATAGATGTAACACTACGTAAAACCAAAGCTACTGCAGAACACCGGGAAGCCTCTGGCATTCAAAGATTATATGCTGAATAAATGAACTTCTGGCTTCTCTGCTGGTGAACAAAAACTTTCAATACTGTTAGTGATATCCCTAGGCAGTAGTTAGTTCTGTTAGCTAAAATGTAACAAAATTGTGCCTTACATCGCCCCTTGGATGACCTCCCATTATATCAGTAGTATGCTTTCCTTGGATTGTTCTGTAAAAGTGAGATGATCATTAGGTGAACAGGGATGACCAAACCACTCATTTACACAGCTTATGGCAGACAACATACCAGTGGGTTTGGCCTATAACGGTAGCCAAGCATCATTCGCTTCTTGTATTGCTCATAGATATCATCTTCAGATGTGACCTCACCAGGTTGGACAGCGCCAACACCAAGATGGTCCTTCTTCACGTCTCCAGCCATAATGGGATCTGCACGTCCACTTCTCTCACTGCCAAGACCCTCACCTGCACAAGACAACTTAGCATCTCAAAATCTGATGTATAAAACATAACCTTGAGAAAACAGGAAACACCAGCAACAGTTGCGTTCTGTTAATCATTAATGATAAATTCTTATCACAATTTTTAGCACGGTGTCTGTGGGTAGAGGTTGCTAATTTGCGACAGAACTGTACAGCAACAAATATTTGCTGGAAGAATACAGGAAACAGGATATGGCGATAGACAGGAGGAGATGGGCAGCAACCAGCAAGAGACAACACAGAATCAAGAATGAATACCAGAGTTCAGATAGGATTTGAAATGAAATTTACAGTCTACCACTACCAGACACCCAATTGATTTCTTTGCTGGGGGGTTGATTTGGATTTCGTACTGATTAAAGGGAAATCCAAGAGGAACAAAGTAAGATCCAAATGATAATTCAAATATTCAAGGACTAACCTTCCCTCCATCCCATCTTAGACAGAAGTTTGTGTCCGATATTGTCAGCCTGAATCTTAGCCTTCTCTGCAGCTTCTTTGGTAGCTTTTTGTGCAGCAGCATCATTACAACGTGCCATAAACTTTTCAAGTTCTTCTTGAGGAATGAAGTCGCCCATGTGATGTCCCTTCTTGGAAGAAGGAGCTGCAAAACACAGACCAGATAAAAAGGAAACAAATATGAGGTCTCCGGTTTCCCCAACCCTTGAATACAGACAAACAAATACTATAAAAGAAGGGTACCTTGAAGAGAAGGAGGTGGTGGCATTTCATCTTTTGATTGTTTCGGTGGCCTTTTCCGTTCTTCCTGTGCAGCTTTCTTCATGTAGAATTCCATCAATGCTACTGGATCCTTGGGAGGCTCACCTGCAAAAAAATAAAACAACACTGAGCACATCAAAAAAATTTAAGATGAAAAGATCAAATATATCAAGTTGGAAGAGAGACAGACATGACAACTTCTGAGGGAAACTAAAAGTTGGAAATAGAACAGCCAATACAGTTTGAAGCATGAAAAAAAGAAACTCGTGTTGGTTCTGTTTGTTGCAGTACACCCCAACTATATAAAACAGGCCATGCAACATAGTTGTAGCAAAAAAGAAATTAGAAGTAACAATAACAATTGAAGCGGCAAACTTACATTGGGCATAAAAGTTTGATAACCAGAACACAGTATAGAAACACAGGTAATGTAATTGAACACTCACCACAAGACAATAAAAAACAAGGAAACAACGAATATAATTTACCATAGCCAGATGAGCTTCCTTGGGAAGAACTACCCTCATATGCCCCATACAAAGCTGAAGCAGGTGTTTGATAATTAGTCTTTTGTTCAAATGAGCTTCTCTGTGGGGCACTTGGTGCTCTGGAGCTTGGAGTGCTTGAGCTAGCTGAATTTGACAAGGGCATGTAATTTGATTACTTGCACTGAAGCCGAATTAAACCAAAAACCACAGAACTTTTGTGTCACAAACCATGTTTTGATGCCTGGGCCTCCTTTGATTGAGCGAGTAACATTTCTTCTTCAGCAAGCCGAAACTCATAGTATTTGTAGTCTGAACAGTTCTTATCGAACAGAAACCTGAAAATCACCAAAGAATTGTATTAACACAATGGTGCAGCTAGTCTTACAAGCTGAAAGTCAAAACTCAAATACATTTATCTATAAATTATTTTTAAAAATAATTTCATAGAATAGAATAGTGATAACGCAATCAGAACAGTTTAGCCTGCATACTTGAATGGTGTATCTCCAGGATTCCTTTGACGCGTGACATTCTCAAACTGTCTCCCATTTTTGGCAACAAAATTTGCTAATTTGTCAGCAACTTGCTTCACAGTCATATCATTTGGTGGTGATGGGGCTGCATGTCACTTAAATAACTGATTAATATCAAGCGCATGAACAAGGAATGCAAATTACTGCTGTAGCAGTAATGCATCCAACTCTTTCAATCAACATCCTTCCCATCAATGTCGATACAGTTAATCTATAAGCTGCAGTCAGAAGAAAAAAAAAACAAAGCCTTCACAAATTTCTGTTGCCAATACCAGTTCAAGTAATTTCATATGCTGGGAACAGATGCTTATTTTTTACAACCTAAACAGTATATCATATATGCATGAATTATATATATTATGTCCACAGCTCCTTGGTTTAACAGTAAATTGTCCTGGTATAAGAGCTTGAGAGCTTTACAATAGGCAGACCATGTCAGCCAGCAGCTCAAGGGATACTTATGTAGTATCACCAGTTAGTTCAGCAGTTTATCAGAAACCTACGACATATCAAATGCTTGTATAAAGACTGCAACAAATTCAATGCGCTAATCTAAACCATGGACAGAAGCTATACTGAATAATGATGAATACCTACTATTTCGATTGTGCTTTCATTATAATCAAAATACATCCAATGTTTAAATCCAAAGTTCCAATCCAGTTGGAGATGGACTATAACCCATAGTAACCAACAAACATATATAACAAAAGTATTTGATATTATGTCACAAGAAAACAATGCGATTACAGGAACAAATGTGAATAAATGATTACCAACGACCCCTGACGGGGCAGCCGCCGATGCAGGAGCTTCGGGTTGCGCATACTTCTGCCGCTTCACAGGCTCCTCCCTGTCCGCACCAACATCTTCCTCATCCTCATCGTCAGCCGCAAACTTGACTGGCGCCACGGCGACCTTATTCTTCTTGAGGCTAAAGGCGAGCTTGGCGCCCGACGAGATCGAACCGGCCTTCTTCACCTCGCCCCCCTTGAGCTCCAGCGGCCTCTTGCTCGCCGACGAGGTGTTGGCGGCGGCGGCGGCGACAACCGGCTTGGGGTTGGTGGCCTTGGCCGCGGCGGCGGCGGAGGACGAGGCGGCAGCGGCCTTCTCCTTCTCCTTCTCCTGCATCTGCTTGAACCGCTCCATGAAGGAGCCGTCGTTGGCGAAGAGCCCCTTGTCGCCCATGGCTGCTGCTGCTGCTGCTACTACACAAAATCCTTTCAAGCCCCAATCAACAACGCCATCGTTACACCACAAGATGCAGTAGAACTACGCTGACCGATCCGACCCCCCACGAGAGCAAACCACCCAAGCGGAAGCGATTGGTCTCGGGCTCGAATCTAGCTCGAATCCGCGGCGAGAGCAATACCGGGAGAGAATCGGGGGCGACAAAACAAAAAAAAAAATCGAGGGGCAATTGGAGGACGGAGGCTCGAGGCCTCCGGCTAGTAGGCGGGATCGGGAAGGGAGAGGAGGTTACCTTGGTCGGCCGGGAGGGATCGGAGCGGAAACCCTAGAAAATAATTTGGTGCGGCGAGCGAGAGCGCGTCTGCGCGTGGGTGTGGTGGGGATCGGTGGAGAGAGAATATGACGATGGGATCGTGGGAGGATGCCGACCGATTCCGATTTCCGCGATTCGTGAACAGCTCCGCGTGGTTCTGGGCCGGACAAGTGTGAAATGGTTCGTACGGGCCCAACAATTCTGATGGTGTTTTGGACTATTTTTTGCCGCTCTCCCGATAGCGTGCTGTCAAACTGCCGCTCTTCCGGACGACTTTGGCTGCATTCGCTGTGGGCATTTGGGAACAAACCCGCTGCGAACGGAAAACGGAGCAGTCTATTAGTACGTGCTTAATTAAGTATTACTCCATCCGTCCTAAAATATAAAAACCTAGGATCGGATGGGATATTTCATAGTACTACGAATGCTGAAATGTCCCATCCGGTCCTAGGTTTTTATATTTTGGGACGGAGGGAGTAGCTATTTTTCTTAAAAATAGATCAAAGCAATTTTCGTATAGAAACTTTTTATAAAAAAACACATTGTTTAGCAGTTTGAAAAACGTGCGCGCGGAATACGAGTGAGAGGGGTTGGGAAAACCTAGCAACGAACACGGCTTTTGTCATTTTGTCATTGGAGATTTAAGATTATTATTTTTTTTAATTGTGTCATTTTTGAGCCCACGAGGCGCCACATCACCAAATCTAAGGATAAAATAGTAGTTTTGCCCTTCTTCATCCTCTAGCTTGGGTCTATCTCTTCCAACCTTCCTCCAAAATAAATGAGCTGGTGATGTCGCCGCCACCGGTGTTGAGCCATCAATCCGAAGCCAAGACGACGTGAAGAGGACCTTAAGCGTCCTGCCACCAAATAGCTATGGAGGAGACGGACGACCCTAGGCTCTCTACCACCGAACTGACCATGTCGCCGCCTTGCCATGCGCCACCAGATCTGTCGCCCCGCATCGGCACCACCTCCGCCAGATCTGTTGCAAGTCAGGGCCATGCTTCCCCTTTGAATGTGAGGCCATTATTGGAAAAGAAGAAAAGGAAGAAGCTCTCCACTCTGGTGCTCTGTGCTCAGAGGACGACGACGGCGGTGGTGATGGAGTGAGGTACCGACGGTGGCATCTTGTCGTCGAACAACCATCCCCGCTGGTCCCCAACTGCGTTGGCAACAGCAGAATGACCGAGGGGTCAAGGAGATAGGGTCGTAGGCATGGAGTGGAGCGAAGGAGGGAGGAGCACGAGGCTGGGCGCTCACCGGCCAGGGAAATGAAGAGATGAAAGAGATTGAACAAGGGAAGGAGAAATGAAGAAGAAAGGCAAGACAGTTATTTTGCCCTCAGATCTGGTGACATGGCGCCTCGCGGGCTCAAAAATGGCACACGAGCAAGAAATATTCTCTCTGCGGTGGAAAAAAGACAAAGTCATCGAGAAGTGGCATTTGAGAACACACCATTTGGGAGAGTGGCAAATAGTCCAAAACACCAATTCTAGGGGTTTTGGGTCAGCTTTATTCGTGCCCTTCGGCTGTAAAACCGGATATGGCTTGTCCTACAACTTTTAAAACCAACATAAATCGAATTCCTAGACAGTATTGATAAAAGTTTCAGCTAACATGGCACCTACATGACTTCTTAACTTGATATCCGTCCCCTACGACATCTACATAGCTCTAGAAGAAAAAAAATGAAACTAAAAACACCACCAGACCTACATGTCATTGAGAATCTGGTTAGAAGAAAACTAAAACAGATAAACATGGAGGCCGCCTATCAATCCACTGCTCCTTCACCACCACCCGTGCACCCCCGTTGTCATGGCTGCACACTTCTCTGCTGCTCGATCAGGTTAACTTGGCTTCTCCTGTGCAGATCCCGCAACCAATTCTCTATATTGTGGTGATGCCATGTGTCCCTCGATCACACGATGCTTCAGTGCCGCTTGGCTGATAGGTGGGCCCCCTTGTCCCAACCTGTTAACACTAAAATTTGGTACGGTTGTTTAGTGGATTCGGTTAAGGAAAGAAATCGATTGGCAGAAAAAATTTATATAGGCTAGACGATGCATCGTGCTTTGCTGTGGGATATATGTTTTCGGCTCTTCTTTATTGGTAGTCTTTCTTGCTATAGGTAATGTCTTGACTTCGTTGATGGTTGCATGAATTGCTTCAGTTTCACAAGGCCCCTCTTAGAACGACATGTAGTAGTTCATTCTAATTGAAGTATTTCATTCTAGCGAGCGTTCCTTTCTTTACATAGAAATGACAGAATGATCGATTTGGATTGAAATATTATGAAATGTCTTGAGAATGAGAATGATGATTTAGCATGTGTATGTTGAGTTTTAGAATAAAATAAATTGTTAATGTAATTACTATGATTGCATGTTGAGCTTTGGGTGTTTAGTGGGTTAATTTGGCATGCTTGCATGTTAGGCTTTAGAAGTACTAATAAATATACTATGCTTTCATGTGAAGCTTTAGGTGTTTAGTGGGTTGTAACTTTATAGAAGATATAGATAAGATTGAATTCAAGGAGGAATTATAAAGACCACGACAAGGCATTTTTATTTTTAGTATATCACTTAAATAGGCAGGATTAGTTATTTTTCTTTTCTTTTTAGGTAATCTTATCTCGTGTCCGGTATGGACTTGTACAAACCCAAGGGTATAAATATGTACACCCAGGGTATTTGTAATCATCAACAAAATCAATGCAATAAAATTTTGGCGCATCGCCACTCTTTCGATGGGTTCTTGATTTCGAGTAGGGCTGCATCGGTTAAGTTTGATCTCCAGCAAGAAATCAAGTTCGGGGTCTTACTCTCGAGTTGGGCTGTATTGGTTAAGTTCGATCTCTAGTGAGGAAGTAAGTTTCGTCAACTTCGTTTATATCTGCCCTGGTTAGGACTTCCTCGGTTTGGTCTGATATTATAATCAAGTATTTGTAAATGTTGTCTTTTTTTTTTGTTTTTATCGGTTTGGTTAGGACTTTCTCGGTTAAGTTTGATATTCTAATTGGACTATTACGAGCATTGCTTATCTGATATATCGACTCTATTTTTAGCTGCATCACTATTTAAAGTTGTATTGGCTTAGTCAGGACTACCTCGGTTAGGTCCCATATTCTAATTAGATTAGATTGATATCTCTTTTAACCACATTGATGTTTTAGATTGATTTGATATATCCATCACGTTTGTGTAGATTTATCAGCTAAATAAGTTTTTCTTATTATATTCAATCCTATACTGTTTCGGTTAGGTCTGATCTATTAGATTGCTGCTAATAAGTTTAATTCTAGTAAGCCGATAGGTTTTATGCAATGTTTCATCGGAGTTCTAACCGATGTCATCATTATTATGGGCTTTATCTATGAGATGAATCGGTTAGTTAGCCGATATACATGCGAATCTACCTGCATCAGATCTTTAGCTGATATATGCTTTAACCATTGGACCTGCACCTACCACACTATATCAATATCGGCCAATTGGTTTATTGGTTCAATTCTGTCTATCTATCTTGTTAGTTACATAAACAAACTAACTATCACGTCCTAAATTTAGGACCTACACTGGAGTTAAACAAATCTCCCAGTGCTTCGTGTGTTGGACAAATTTTGTGCTAACACAACAGCCAGCAACCCCTCTCCTCTACGCGGTCACACCTCCACGACACATGTCACGCCCAGAAATTCCCGAATAGAATTCCAAGCAGAATGTGCATTAAAATCCCTGTCCAGGACCGGCCGGGGTACACAAACGACAATGTTGATATTCAGATCCACGTCTTACAAACATTATAAAAGTCTTACACAAATGCAGCGGAAAAACGAGAGATAACAGGAGCTAAGCCTTGACAAGAACTGCAGCGGGAACACCACTCCACAGGCATCCTTGACGGCACGGACGAAGCCTACTCCTCGGAGAAACCACCATCTGACACATACTCGCACTCTGGAGTGGGGAAAATAGAGCAAGACTGAGTACTACCCACTGTACTCAGCAAGTCATACCGGAATAGGGGTATGATGCAGGGAATTATCAACGGAGAGCTAGACTGGTTCATTTGCATAAAGCGAGCATTTATAAACAGGAGTTGAAAGAAGAAAACAGTTGTAATAATTACTCAATATTAATCATCCACTGTTCAACGCTATCCCACGTTGCAACAGGCCCAACCATCCACCTAGACTATCCAATTTCATTAGACTAAACTAGGGTGAAACTAATCACGGTGAATCTGGTTGACCGCCCATAACCGCGGGCACGGCTATTCGAATAGTTTTACTCTGATCAGAGGTGTACAACTGTACCCACAAGACACAGCCCCACGACACGTTACCGTGCGCCGACATGACACCACGACATACCGGAAAGAGGCCGTGACAGGACCCTTCACATAACCCCCTCTAACCAAGCACACCACACCTCAGGATTCACCCCCACTCCTCGCAAGGCAGCGGGCAGTCCCCTCTCGTGCCTAGGTGAATCCGGAAGCAACAGAGGCCGTCGCAGGGCCCGCCCCGCTCCATCACGCCCACCCTTGCCTGGATGCGTCAGCTAGAGGAAAGCTACACTACAAGCCCAGCCGTTGCCCACGCTGGCTTGTGGTAAGCACGATAAATTCTTCTAGGGTTTCCCGCGAACCGGTCCTTAATTGCCATGGGTGCGACTAACAAAACCATGCACCCACATCCCACCATGTGATTCATTTTAATTAACCCACACCAAAACGGTGGTACTAATCCAACCTTACCATTAGGACCTACAGTCTAAACATTAATAGGTTTTCCCTCATTCTGTGCTAGTTGAACTAAGCATGGCTAAGCAATCCCTAGTCCAATCTCTAGTCATGTTATATCCCAAGCTAACAAAGGAACATGGTACGGAATAGTACGGCTATGACAGTAGGTGAATATCCCATAGATATTATAAAACTATGCAGTGTTTAAAGGAAAACAAGAGAGCATTTGCAATATAGGTTCAATATGTTCAATTGACAAGCATGACTTGCCTTGCTCTGCTGCTGGAGGAACCTCGGCGACTATCTCGAAATACACCGGAGCGTCGGAAGAACCGGAATCTAAGCGACATACAAGGCAAACAATGCAAACAGGCTATAAGACTACTGAAACAGGGAACAAAACCATTTTAACGGATTCTACACATTTTTCTTGATTTACTGAGACTTGAATGGGCTTAAACGGAGCACGGATGAATTAGTTATGAATTTTAGAAGATTCACTGTGCTTTTACTATAAACAGAAAAATCCTTAATTGATTTATTGCACAATAAATAAATCCCGGAGAGAGAGAGCGCGGCGCCGACATGCGGGCCCCACATGGCAGTGACTCGGGGGGGGGGGCGGTTCACGGTGGACCGAGTCCACGGACCGGGGAAGGGCGGCGCACCACGTGGCGCTGACGTGGCGCCGACGCGGCGCACACGTGGCGGCCACGTGGGCAGCCGAACCGACGGCCCACGGCGACGGGGCGCGAGGCCGGCGCGCGCGGGCGGCTCAAGCCAGCCCGGCGGCCATGGCGCGCGGCGGCGCGAGACGGCGACCGGCGGCGACCGGCCGGCGGCGGCGGGCGGCGGCGTCGCGGCGGCTAAGCGGCGCGGGAGAGAGAGGGAGAAAGGGGAGGGGATGCCTCACTGACGGCGATCAACGACGGCGAGCGACGGAAGGAGACGACGGCGGCGGGACGAGCACCGGGACCACCTAGCGAACAAGATGAGAGGGGTTAGAGAGGGAGAGGGATTCGGAGGAGAGCGAGGACGCCGGCCGAAGGCAGCGGCCATGGCGGTGCTCACCGGCGCACGATGCGGAGGGGTTCCGACGACGGATTTCGATGGAGGAGGGGTGGACGGGGCGGCCCGCACGACGGCGAACGCGACGGCGTCGACGGCGCGGCTCGGCACGGCGGCTAGCGGCGGCTAACGGCGACCGGAGCGGCGGCGACGGCGGCGGAGAAGAGGGCGACGGCGCTAGGGCGGTAGAGGGCACGGGAGAGCTCGGCGAAATGGGGAAAAAGAGAGAAGGGATGGCGGTGGTGCTTAAATAGGGAGGGAGGGAGCCGGACGTGGCCAGGAAAGGCGGGAATCACCGGCCGACGTGGGGGAGCGGGGAGGAGAGAGAGGCGGGATTCGAAAATCGAATCCCGGCCATCTCGGGAGCGTGGGCGAGCGGGAAAGAGGGGGAAGTGGGCGCGAGAGGCGTGGGCGCAAGGGCGACGTGGGCGGCGTGGCCCGGGAGACGCGGGAGCATGGGCGCGGCGGCGGTTGCGGGCGCGGCGGCGGCGGGCGGAGGAAGGAGACGGGCCCGACAGGTGGGCCCCACCTGTCGGTGACCCCGGGAGAGAGGAGGGGGCGCGGCTGAGCTGGGCTGGGCCTCGGCCTGCGGCCAGCCTAGCGGGAGAGAGGGGGGGAGAGAGAGAGAATGGGCCGGCGGCCATTCAAAGGAAGAAAGAAAAAAAAGAAAAGAAAAAGAAAGAAAAAGGAAAAAGGAGGAAAAAGGATTTTCCTAGGATTAAATATTGCTTGTGCTCATTTTTAATTGGTTAAAATTATTTCGAGGGCTCTGAGAATTCCACTAAAAATCTTGTTAGCGAATTTCGACATGTAGAACTCAAGAAAAATTCCACATGCCAATTCCGATTGCTATTTGCATTAATTTATTAAGGTTTTCTCATGCTTTACACTGCTATTTTCTTGAGACCATTTGTAACTTCAATTTAGGATTGGGAAAGAACTTCAGGGTGTGACAACACACGACACATGATGGTTCATGTTTGCACCCTCACGTAAAAAAGCGAAGGAATGGGAGCTCAACATAACTGTCAACTGCTACCTCACGTGCCTCTCTAATTGATCTCCCTCCTTCATATCATGATTCACGTGTAGTGGCGGTGGCATGACATCTCGATCTCTAACGTACGCGGGAGGAGGTGAGAAGGGGAGTCAAGCTATACAAGCGTGTGCTTGTGCATACTGGCTGCCGGCTGCGGTGGCATCTGCGGCCATAGCCACCAGGATCACTTAATACCATTTGTTTTAAGGGTTAGTCTGTTTTACCCTCCTCAATTATCACAAAAGTTTGATTTACCCCCAACTTTAATACCGGTCATTATATACCTTCCAACTTTTCAGACAAGACCAATTATCCCCTTCCTAAATTCAGTGTGGTTTTAGTCCCATGTGGCATCCAAATGTCCTTGGTCAGACATGTGGCGTCCTAATCAGCTTTGTAGGGCCTAGGCGCCCCTCCCACCTAATCAACACTGCAGGCTCAAGATCTATGTTGATACTACTGCAATTGGCTGAGGAAGAAAGTAGTTTGGTCAAGGAAGGAGGCAGACGTGAGGCAAGACAAGGCGTGATGACAAATTGGAGCTAAAGGATGAGCTAGCGGCGGGCAGGGCAACGCTGACTTGGTGTTGGGGGAGGTTGAGCAACAAAGGCGACTTAAGGGGGCGATGAATTGGTCCCAAGCTCCGAGGGCACCGCCATGAATCTTTTTTTTATTATCACTACTCTTTGCATTGTGTGTGTGGGCCCACTTGTGGCTTTACGTAATTATTTCGTTTGAGACTACAACACTTCTTCGACTCCCTTGTCCTCCTGGTTGCTTGGCACTTATGGAAACAAAGGAACGCCCGCATCTTCGACAACGTTATGTCCCAGGTGCCGACAATGGTGGATTGGATTGTGCAAGAAGGGTGGCAATGGGTTGAGGCAAGAGCTTAGTTTCGTTTCGCTTCTCTCACCTTCCTTTTAGTAGTTGCACTCAGTTTTGCAAGCTCTTCAGCGCCATACTATACCCCCTACCCCTGTAACTGCCTCAGCGTGTTACCGATGCATGCTACTCTTCTTCTAATATATTGATGTGTAATGCTTTTGCACGTTCGAAAAAAAGAGAAAACTTTGACACTTGCTGCTTCCCGTCCCACTCACACGAGTGCTGTCTTTATATTTTAAAGTTAAATTAGTGTATTTCGAGGAATAGTAGAAGGGAAAAGTCAAAATTTAACGTTTGTTTAGATGGACGATTAGGAACCTGAATATGTAGATTTTGTTGAGTTGCAAAATTAAATTAAGTTGGTGGTAATTAGGGTCCGAACAAGTTATGGGTTTGAATTAATAGGGGCTGTTAAATCCTTTCTAGTAGTTTCTTTCTAACAAAATTGGTTATAGAGCATCGAAAATTTACGTTTTTTTCTAGAACTTAAAGTTACTGAGTTCACTTTAATAACACCGAGTTTAGTCCGTCCCCTTTTTGAAACTATTCTCTTTTATCTGAGTTTGCCCTCAATTTTGACCCAAATTGAGCAAGATCTCTCTCACTGCCGTGGAAGATCGACCTCGCTCTAGATCAAATTAAATTGGAAGATTGGAACCAGCAAAGCCTGAATGACTTTATTTCATTCTATTTCACTTCTGAGCACTTGCTAATATAACCCAAACGGAGGAGAGAACAAACAGCCGAACACATAATCATATTAACCCAATTGTTGTGGGATTGAGGAATGATGCTGCCACAGCACCACCTGCAGAGAGAGAAAGAGAGGTCACGGGATGCTGCTCGATTCGATGTCTTGTGGGGTAGAATTACTTAAAGTTGACGGCAAATTGAGTTGAGAGAGAAAGAGACGGTAGTGTTTAAAAAATAAAGTAAACGGAGTAAACTTTCAGTGCTACTAACATAAAAGGTACTAACTTTCGATGTTACATAATGTAAAACGTGAACATTCGGTGTTTTAAAACCAATTTTGCTCTTCTTTGTTAAACCAACAAATGAAAAAAGAGTAAATTATATTTTAGACAATGTATACTTATGTAAGTTTCACTTTGGATCACTTTTAAAACATTTTATTCGACTAACCACCTCTGCTGTTATCATTTAGTACATGTGAACCATCTCATTGTAATATCTATTGCAATAATATATAGTCCAAAGTAAAAAAAAATATTATAAGGATCGTACAAAGAATATATGCCCAAAGTGCAATGTACTTAAAAAAAAAAGGAAGAAGAAGAAAATGGGGAAAGGAGAAAAAGAGACATCGGGGGGTTTTCCAGCCCTAAGCGCCGACATTCATCGCTGCTGCGTCGTCGTCGCCGCCGCCGTCGTCCGCCATTACCGCCGACTGATCCCTCCCGCTCGGCTCCTTCCTGGTGAGCTACTGCTGCCGGCGGATTCTTCGCTATCTTTCCCCCATTCACAGCCGCCTCTCCCGTCTCCCCGTGCAGCCGTGCTCACTCACTCACTCACTCACTCACTCACCAGTGAGGAGCAAGCGAATCCGGTGAGCAAGCGCGTCGAGGAGGACAGCAAGGGGGAGAGATGGGGGACACCGAGAGGAGCTCTATACTGGTCCACATCTTGGTCATCGCCCTCTGCCTCACCGCATTCGGCTTCGCCATCGCCGCCGAGCGCCGCCGCAGCACGGTACTCAACTATGCCTCCTCGCTTTTCTTTTTCTTTTTTTTTTTACATTCCCTTTCCCCTTTCATTTTCATTCCAGTAATCCTCCAAGAATCGATCTTCCCGAGTAGAGGACCTCTGGATCGGAAGGATTTGAATAGAGCATTGGACTTTTGTTAAGGGGCTGGGCTGGCTACTGATGATTTTTAGTTTAGCCGACGTTTTTTTGTGACCAAGATTCTCGATATGAATTGTTTTGTCTTTGGATAAGGGAGATTAACTTGTGTTTCAGTTGATGTACTGGATGTCCTAACTTGGCTTCTTTATGGAGTGCGTAACTAGTACTCGCGAGTCCAGATTAATCCTTAGTCATCGGAATAGCAAATTAGCACTACTAATAATTGTTTATCTGATGTACGGTCACTCAATGTTCAACTGCTTACTGTTGAGGTTGGATACTTAGATCCACAGTTTTTCTGAGCTAACGTGCTATAGAGTGTAATGGAAGGGGGTGGGGCGTTAGGAGTAGGGAATTGCTCTGAGACTTTTGGGATTTAGTTTGAACTAAACCTAATTGTTGGGTGTAAGGCATCCAAACATCGAATGGAAGTGTATTTCTCTTGGCAATCCCAACCAATATCTCAATAGATTGTAAGATGACTAGAAACTCGTTGTGAATCTTAACAGTCCTATCCCAAACATGCAAGCACAACTTATGTGGACTTACTGTGTTTAGAATGATATGTGGTATTAACATGTGTTTTTTTCCCTATTAAGTTGTTAAATTCCTATATGTTAGAGTTCAGTTCTTAAGCTCTTTTTAGAACAATAGGAAGGGTTTAACATGAGGGAAAAAATGTGAGAGAATTACTCAAGCACTTCGTTATATTTGTTTTTGTCTCTCATCTAATTGGACCATGTGATTTACATAGGTCAAAAGTACATATCTAAGATACATTTTGAATTTTGTTTTTGAGTTTATGGATGGAGTATTTTTTACAATTTACATAGTTCAGGTAATTTGCAACACATTCCAACCTAGTTATGACATTGTGTGAAGTTTCATGTCTTTTTTTTTTCTTTGGAACTCTAGTGCTAGTTGATATTATGGAAGCTTTGTCTAGGTACTTATTGACTGCTTATCTCTTGCTGATAAAAAATTAAGGGTTGGAATCAAGTTTTATCATACTGAAATAAAGTACATATTTTGCTAGCAACTTAGCATTGGTTTGTATGCTCATGTTCTTGGGTTTCTACCTTATTTCATCTAGTCGTAGATATCTTTTTTTTCTTGAAAATGCATGAGGCTTGAGCTTCATTTCATTAAGAAGAGAAGAAATACACAGGCGAGGCCAAAAGGGCCCTCCTCCAAAACACGTCAGACAAAGACGCACCACCAAAACCCCTACTAAGTCTTAAGGATCTTAGAGATGTACATATGATGCTTTTGCAAACTTCACTCAAAGCTAACTCTGAAGACCAAAACGTTGGTCAAATCTATTTTCATATGAAAGTAACTCCATAAAACTTTTACCCAATCCTATGCACGGACTCGTTTGCATGTAACCAAATTTGGATTTTTAACAGTAATTGAAACATCGCATTTTCAGAACATTTGCAAATGTATATACTGCACTAAAAAGGTAAGTTTGTTGCAATAATGAACAAGAAACAAAACAAAGCAGATTGTAAGACATGCATTCACTAATCAAATATCAAAGTGGATATGCGGTATAAAGATTATTTTAGCTCACTGCCTTAGCTATCTGGACGGTTCTTTTTTTTGCAACTTCTCTCCCTAGCGGTCCTTGGAGATTACCTACCTATAAGCATAGATGGTTCAGCCTCCACCAGATTGTGCTTTCCCCATGCATTATTTTGACACTGGCAGTGTGCCGGTGGATGATTTGAGACAGCAGTGAAAAGGACAGCTGATCAATCTAGGGTCAAAGATCTGAAACAATAATGGTCTGGACAATTCAGTCAAGTGAGGACGGTCCATTGATTATACTCTAACCTAGCTTTGGGCAGGATGGTCTGCTCCTTTCGTAGGACGGTCGGTTTGTTGTATCTTACCCAGTCAACATCTCTATTTGGCGGATGGTCCGCCAACCTTGTCATACTGTCTTTCCCATAGAGGTTACCTATACATGCCCTATAATGTACGGACAGTCTGGCAACACCGGACAGCCCTGTCCATTTAACTAGGGAACCCTTTACCCTATCCAATTATTATTGAACACCCAATTAACTTGGAACTGTTTTGTATAATGCAATAGTATGAGCTACTGTTTCAAGCAAATTTTCATTTAACATTACAACAAAGATAACATAAAATTAAGTAAAAAAAAAGATAACATAATCGAATGCACATTACGTCAACATATGCACAAGCATATCAGAGGATAAAATGTCTATGTCAAAACTACCAAGAATTGTGCCTACTGTAAGAAAATAATTTGCTTTAGTTGCATTGCTGGATTGTGGTATGAGCTCGGCAACTTTGGAGACAAGTCTGGAAAAGGCTAACTAGATTGTCGTAGTTGTGCGTAGGAATTAGTACGAGCCCACTAATTTGACCATTTATCTAGACATAATTGGAAGCAATAAAATTCTACAGTACACAGTTCACTAATTGACCTTCATGAGCTTATTCCTCACCATTGGGAGATGCAGTTAACAGTGCCACAGTGTTGTTGATTCATATGCCTCTGGTAAAGTGATAAACTGATAATATTCAGAAGCAAATGTGGAGTCTACTATAGCATTCATCTAGGAGTACTTCCAGGGTATGTTTTATCCTCGCAAAATTCAGGATGTAAATCCTGAAATCCCCTTTTATCTCTGAGGCACAACCAAAGTTAGGCAAGTGCTTGGAGTCCTAGTAATAAAAATGGACCTAATTTCTTCTGTGTGCTTAAGATGTCTACATTCTATCGCACCATGGCCCATACAAGTAGTAAAAAAATGACTATCCACAATTCCTGGTGCCAATCATCCTAGTTGATCCTTAGATTGTTTGCAGCTTGCTCTAGGTGGCTGAGTGTGGTGGTCAACCTAGGGTACATTCTGTTGTTGACATGAAATATGCAAAATATTTTTAATACCAAACGATTGTACTGGGTAACTGTACCTTTTCCTCCAGAGTATTGTATAGCTATCTTAAGTCTTAACCATAAGTAATCAACTATCTTAAGTCTTAACCATAAGTAATCAACTACTGAACAATTCAGGTTTCCTAACCAATATATAGACTAACCTCAAATCAAAACTAAGGTATTGCATGGCCCAGAGTTGTTTTAGTGCATATTTGCATTTCAGCAAGAAAGATTATAATTGCATTAATAATGGAAGGACGAGAAACAGCCATCTTGCTGTATTTTGAAGGTCAAATAGGAAATGTGTTCTTTAACCACCAAAGTAGCTTGACTAATCAATTCACCGCCTTATAATGTTGTCTAAATCTTCAACATTAACACAGTTACACCCTTGCCCAAAGGTCCATTTGCCTCTGTTGCTATATATTGAGACTGTCGTCCTTATGAAGAATTCGGACTGAAATTTTCACAGAAAATATCAACCATCTTGTATAGTAAAATATTGTTAACTGGAATTTTGAAGTCAAATTTTATTGGGGATGTACACCTGAACTTTTTAGTTTCAACATGGTTTTACTTGTTTGTTACCAACTTCTGGTTCGCAATCTTGTTCTAATTGCAGTATTGCTACACTAAAGTTAGTTATGTTTTTTTTTTTTAACAAATTTAGCTTCTATGTTCTATCAGAAGAGGAATATCTTTCTACTGCAAGCACTTATCCAAAGGGCTAGCATGTAATAATCTCTAATATGCTAAACATTGATTTTTTTTTCTAGTTTATACTAGTCGTATGTTCTCTTGAGTTGATTCTGTTTATCTTACATTTCTGCTGACCATAATATCTTGTCAATTACTTTGTACATAACAGGGCTCAATTGTTACAGACAGCTTCAATTCCACATTTTGTGTTTATGACTCTGATATTGCTACTGGCTATGGTGTTGGTGCATTCCTGTTTCTCCTCTCTGGTCAGTCACTTCTTATGGTAGTTACCAAATGCATGTGTTTTGGCAAGCCACTTGCACCTGGAGGAAGTAGAGCCTGGTCAATCATATACTTTGCATCTTCATGGTAAATTGCTAAGAACATAAATAGAACAAATTTTGGGTCGTGCCCATTTCTTGTTTCCTTACATAATAAATGTTTCCTGCCCCATTGTCAGGGTCACATTCATAATCGCGGAGTCATGCCTGATAGCTGGAGCAACAAAGAACGCATACCACACTAGGTATAGGCATATGGTATACGTGGGGAGCTGGACTTGTGAGTCCCTGCGCAAAGGAGTTTTTATAGCAGGAGCGGTCTTCGTGGTGTTCACTATGATTCTGAACGTGTACTTCTACATGTACTACACGAAATCGACAAGCCAGGCTGCCAAAAAGATCAACAAGACTACCCCCAATGTTGGTATGACTGGCTACGCATGACAATTGGATTTCGGTGTATCCTGGGACAGAAGATTAGTTTTTGGAAAACTTGGCTACGGTGTCATTGTACTATCAGATGCTTCCGAAGAAGCATGTGGTGCAGGGTTGTGCAGGTTTTGGCCTGTCAGAGCTAATTCTAGTCAGTTTATGGCTGGGTGCCTGGGCCAAGCCTTATATGCTGGGATGAGAGTGACTCGTTTTTGTTTTGTGCTGGTTAGGGTTAAGCACATCATATTCTGTTTGTAACTGGTGAAGCTGCCGCCTAGAGCTGCTTGGCAGGCTAGCAATTTGGTGTTTGTTGTAGTCTGTTGTAAGTCGATTGCCTGTATTTTATTTGTGTGCGCTAGAGGAGTTGAATCTGCTGGTTTCAGTAATTTCCTGGCCAAGGACATACAATTTATTTGCTTTGGAGGATCTGAGCCAATCTATAAAAATCCTATATTAGTGTGACCATTAGCTCGGATTGTGTGTAGCCACATCATCAATAATAGGCTGACCGTTGGATTTCATCTAAATGGCTGAAGAGAAGTGCTTGCATATCAGATGGTTCAGTGCCTGCCTGTTCCATCTTCTATTAATGATGTTATTTTCTTTATCTTAGTAATGGTGTTAATTGATGCATCAGCAAATTAAACTGTCTAAGGACGTGAACAGTTCACAATTCCTTACTCCCTAAGTTAACTCCATTGCACTATATATATTTGCGCCAGATGTCACTCATTCACACAGCATGCATCTACTTTTGGTTCTTCACACACTTCATCGAGAACATATTCAGCGTTCATTTTTAGACGATTGGCCATGTCTCTACCCCAATCTAGCTGATGATTAATTCTTCTTCTTGCTGTGTGCTTAACCATTGTTTTTCTTTTCTCAAGTTACCACAGAGCAATTGCTAGGCCGTGCACGACTTCATGCAAATCCTGGAGTCCAACATAAGATAGGTCACTCTCATTGGTTATTTACTACGTGCTCTTCAGATTTCATATGAGTTTTATGAGAAGAATCACTTATCTAAATTAAATTTCAGGGGAAGTTAAAAGAGGGTGCATGCTTTCTAAGTGAAACCAAATACCATCCTAGAACGATGTTGATCAACTGCCCTAAATATCATCCTTTTGGATAATCATGTTTGCTTCTAAATGTGTTTTAAAGAAACTAAAGTATCACAGTGTTATAGCATACTTTTAAGCACATCATGTGCTGCTTTATATATTCCTCTAATTTCTCATGATATATTTTGAGTTAGTCTGTCAAACGCGTCGTACGACAAGGTAGCTGGCCCTCGGCTACGGAGTTCGTAGCCGCGCGCCGTGGTGTTCGGGCGAGGTTTTGCCCCTCAGCACCGATACAGCCAAGAGAGAAGGGTAGGAAGTTTTGAGATTCAAATTGCTTGCCTTCCCAAATATCAGTACAGCAGCTAAATAGGCTCTTGGGCCTTAATTCTTGGGATAAAGTAAATCTTTGAACTAATTATTCCTATTTCTAAGGATCTCATCGATCCTCTTTCCTTCTGAACCGTGCGAAATCTTCTCCTGGCGCGTGTGATCGCAGCTATGGCGCTGCTGGCGCGTCATTAGAGTCCCTGCTAATACGCCCTTTCCTTGTATAGGTGCGGCCCCACATGACATAGTCCGCGGCAACGCACGAGGTATCCGCTAGTTCAACTAACACTTATATGCTCCTGTTTAATTATTTTTGAAATACGGTAGTGATGTCTACAAATATTAAATTTCATTAGTTTTTATTATGCAACCTCTCTTGTTTCAGATACAGAGTAGTACAAGAGAGATCGCATAATATATACGAAAGTGGAAGACACAAGGATATGGCGGTGTTGCACGCTTTCTCATTCATTCATTCTATCAATTTTACTATCCTGGCCAATCGTCTAAATGAATGAGTGATGCATCCGTGTTAATTTCACGCGAAAAATTAACACGGATCTTAATTACCCAGAAATAAAATTAAAGAAAGAAAAGCTAGAAGAGTTAACATGGATGATCTTACCAGGAATAAAAGAAAGAAAAGTTAGCATATATGGATTACTCAGGGATAAAAGAGCTAGAGAATGTAATAACTGTACTAGCTAAGTACATCTTCCTTTTGAGTCGAGTTGATCAGCCAATGTTACAACTACGATAACGAGAGCAAATAAAATTCGATTGTGCTGCTAGCCACAACTTGTCATCTAGAAAGAAAGAGAGGAAAGCTAGCTATTGTGCACAGGAGAATATATATATATATATATCGTCTCCCGGATACACACACGTATGTATGGGATAGCTGTGAATTATGGTGGCCGGTGGCGAGGCGTGTAACTGTTTAGGGAAAGGATGGATTACTTACATTGGATATTATGCTCCACATTGATCAGAATCCCGAACTTGGATTGGAACGGATTTTACAGACAAAAATGCACGCGGCATGACCGCGTCAGCATCTATCGAGACGAAGAAATAGTGCAGAGCTGGTTGAAGTCAAATAATCTGGGAATGTCACAAATTATTGTCACAAAGTAATCTGGGCATGTCACAAAATTATTGAAGGCCTATATAATATATGCTGCCTAAGATTGTCACAGAATATAATCTACCATCAATATACTACCTCCGTTTTTTAATAGATGACGTCGTTGACTTTTTCACATATGTTTGATCATTCGTTTTATTCAAAAAATTTACATAATTATAATTTATTTTGTTACGAGTTGTTTTATCACTTATAGTATTTTAAGTGTGATTTATATCTTATACATTTGAATAAAATTTTTAAATAAGATGAATGGTCAAACATGTGAGAAAAAAATATCGGCGTCATCTATTAAAAGACGGATGGAGTATATTGGAACGGGTAATTGATGATAGGCTTGAACATTATATTAGCTGAAGTTGAGGAGGGAGAGCGCAGCGCGTCTCGATTAGTTTTAGGCGCGCGCGTGTGTCTTTTCGTTCTAATTAAGATCGATCGAGCTTAGCGACCGTGCCGTGTCCACCTGCGCTTCGCTGATCTACTACGCCGCTCCTGCTCGGCCGTTCGATCGGTGGTCGCTGCTCGTCGATCCGGGACAATCTGCCGTTGTTGCCGCAGCAACCGCAACACAGCACGCAGTTTGGCTACGGCAGTGAAGCGGCACAAGGCAACGTTAGGTATGTGCAGTACTAAAATTTTATCTTGGTCACCTGCAGGTTTTCGATTTAGTAGTAATCTGTCCGCGCTAGCGCTACGGCGATGTTCACAAATAAAAATTAAGATCGATAGATATATAGTTATTATGTTATTAATTAAATTATTATCTTTGTTCAAATGGGATCATTAATTAGTGACAACATAGCAAAGATTCTCTATGGAAGGATCCGAAATGATCAAACTTAATATTCGACGTGCATGACGAGCATATTGGAAAAGGAAGCAATTTGCGCACCATATTCTATGTAGATAGTGTTTTAACTATGCTGCACAAGTTGTTTTCTATAGCTAGCTTCATGCATTAGGGTGGATTGTGATTCAGTAATCTTCAAGAGGCAGCTGCTTCATACATTAGGGTGGATTGCGTTTCAGTAACCTCAAGCATTTTTCCATGAAAATCAGATATAAACGCGACTCAGATCATAAAAGAAGTGAATATTTTACATGGCAATGGGTAAATAAATATACACCTTACTCCGTTCATGCAAACAAAAATTGGCATACCCACTTAACTATACTTGCTACACAAATTAAACCCTGATGATAAACTGGATAATTATTAATATCTAAAAACACTGTAATAACTAAAAAATACAGGAGCTAGCTTACAATACACAAAAAGATGAAATATTCATATATTGAGAATTCGTTGATATGCGAAAGGACAAAATAACTGAAATAATAGGAGCTAGCTTTTGAGCCAATATAAAAGCAGAGATCTAATTTTATATATGCATTACGCATTGATCATACGTCATCTTACATTGCAATGTGACCAAAGTAACGAATGACATTAATCTATCACCATATATATAGCATTGACTTAAGAATGATAATAATGATTCGTTTTACAAAATCAATCGGTTGTCTTTTGGGCTAAATAATGAAAAATCTATCGCCGACAAAATGTGATACAACACCAAGTCCACCGGCCCATAGGATGGTAGTTAATTAACATGTCAAACTTCCACAATCGCAGGTTGAGGCTGATCTCGCCAATGAAGGAGCTGTAGACTAATTGGACTCAGCCTTATTAGCACCTCAAGTAACAAGGGGTTGAAAAGAAACACCTCCTTAGTAAATAATAGCAAGTGTAACCATAATAAATGTATAAAAAACACACTCTTTCGTTTGCTTGTGGAATCAATTGTTAATCTATAAATGCTATGGGATAAGTCTCTATATGGATAACATAATACAAATGGGGGGGGGGTAAAATCAATATTCTCAAAGATATATGCTGTCCTAGAGAGTAGTAGAAACCCTGAAAAAAATTGACAGCTCTATCGGAACTATTGATAATACAGGCAAAATAATACCTAAGAAGCTTATATTAGCTAATACAAAACAGCATTCAAGAATAGACTAAACCTTCTGGCTAGTGAGACATCGTTCAATACAGTAACTCAGTAAGAGAAAGAGCTCTGAACTTCATCGTTTTCTGAATTGTTCTGAAGTTCATCATTCTGGCGTTGTGAATCTGCTTAGTACATCATGTGCTTAACTGTATTGACTAAATAAGGACACAACTTACATGAGCAGCTTTTATAATTTAAGTAAAATATCCTAGATTTTATAAATAGTAAAATATCTATCCTATATGCTGACTAACAGACATACTTGATGACCTGAATTCACAGGGAGCTGTTGGCAGCCAAAAATACAAATTAACAAATCATGTTTGATGGTAGTTAAGGGTTCAACACAAATTCAGTTATAGTTATGTGCACTTAATCTGAAGGTAGCATTATATAGTTTGGAAAGGATATGGCGTTGAGGTAGGTAAAAAAGTGTCAAAATCCTCAATGATAGAGCAGAATTGGACAGTGAAGCGTCAACATCGGTTTCTTACGGCAGCAAGATCTTGATATCCTCCCTTCACAAGCGTTAGCTAGATCCTATATACACATAACTCCTGTCAATTCGACACACTGGAAAGCAAATATGAAAATTATTTGTAGCACAAGAGACCTTTGCAGCGACACAGATGGAGGCAGGATCCGGCTGGAGGGGCGCAGACGAAGGCGAGATCTGGTGGTCGTCGATGGAGATCAGGCAGCGGTGCCTAAGGTGCAACTCAGTGGCGTAGCGAGGAAGTTTTCGTTGGGTAATCCTACTTCACAAATCACAAGTTCATACCACATACCAAAATTTTCGAGCACCATATCCCATATACATGTTGATATGGGACGGCGTGGGGCACCAACCCTAGCCTCTCTCCTTTCCATTGGTTTGACTTATTGGGCCTAAGCGAGCAACTGGGCTGATATTCTTTTTTGGAATAAGTTCACCGGAGTTCCCTCCACTTAAAATTGAGATTTTTTTTGAGGTCCCTCAACCACAAAACTAGAAATGTTCGCCCCTAAACTCATTCAAACCGTTCACCGGAGGTCCCTTGTCATTATATATGGGTGGTTTCATTGACGTGGCATCCTAGTCAGCAAAAAAAAATTTAAAAAAAATTAATGGGGCCCACATGTCAGCTACAGTTTTTTTTCTTCTCTTTTCTCTCCTCTTCTCTTTCCTCTCCTCTCTCTTTGCCGGCGGCGGGCGGCGATGGGCGAACGCGCGGCCGGAGTAGGCGGAGGGGCGGCGTCATCACGCGGCCAGAGCAGGCGGAGCGGCGGTGTCTCCGGGCGAGCGTGGCTGCGGCGGCGGCAAGCGGCGGGCGGAGCAGAGGGGCGGGGGACGCGTGGGGCGCGGCGGGCGAGCAGCGGCGAGGCATCGCCTCTTTCCCCCTCTCCTGCCGGCCTCATCTCCCCCCACTCCGTCCGACCTCCTCTTCCCCTCTCCGGCGGGGCGCGGGGAGAACCGGCCGCCGGACATCGAGGCGCCGGTTGCTCAAGCCTTTGCCACCCGAAGCGCCGCGCATTGCCATGTCGATGCCGATCACCGCGGCGGGTGATTGCGACGGCGGCGGCGGGAACCAGCGGTGAGAACGACGTGCTTGTTCGCTCTGTCCGCTCTGCGCGCCGATATCGCCACTGACGACGACGCGGCTGGCGGAGTAGGCCAGCGGAGCTCGTCCACCGCTGCCACGCTCCTCCTTCGGCCACCTCCGCCGTTGCGGCCCTCTCCTCCGCGCTTGCCTTCCACTCGCCCGCCGCCGTCCATCACCGCTCCGCCTGCCACCGCGCCGCTCACCTCCGTTCTGCCTGTAGGCCGTGCTCGGCTACCGCGCGGACCTGCCGCCTCCTCCCGCCGCTCGGCTGCCGCGCAGACCCACCGCCCGCCCATCGCCGCTCTACCGGCCTCACTCACACTGAAGAAGAAGAGAAAGAGGAGAGAAAAGAGAATTGAAGGAGAAGAAAAGAAAAATAATGTGCAACTAACATGTGGGCCCCACGTATTTTTAAATTTTTTTTCTAACTAGGATGCCACGTCAGCGAAATCACCCACATATACTGCTAAGGGACCTCCGGTGAACGGTTTGGATAAGTTTAGGGGCGAACATTTCTGGTTTGTGGCTGAGAGACCTCAGAAAATCTCGCTTCTAAGTTGAGGGACCTCCGGTGAACTTATTCCTTCTTTTTTTTTTTGGGAAGGTAGTCCCGGGCCTACTACACCTCTTGTGCCAGTGGTGACTGGTGACGCGACGCGGCGTGGGGGTGCAGCGGCGCCTCCTGAGCGGGATGACCGGATGACGGTGGCCTGAGTCACGGAGGGGATTGCGGAGGGGCGCGGTGGAGACTGGAGAGCGGAGAGATTCACGGAAGGGAGAAGCTAGCGGTGGGTTGTGTTGTGACAACAGGTGCCGCTCGATGCGAAGCAAGTTAGGGTGTGTTTGTTTCCCGGTCAAGATTGGATGGGATATGGCGATCCATATTTTGCTGGATATAGTGATCCAGTTTTTTGTTTGGTGGAGTGAATATGGCTATAAAGTTTTTTGTTTGGTTGTATGGATAGAGGTGGATTTGGTGATCCATTTTTTTTTGGAGGAGTAGGATGAATGAGTGGTTGCAATCACCCTTTCATTAGAGCTGGTGAGTATACCTCCCTTAAAATTCACCAAACCCAAAAATATATCAATCTACTACAATAAAAAAATCTAAATAGAAATAAAAAGACAGAAATAAATAAAAGGGGAAGGAGAAAAAAGAAAAAAAAGGTCTTCTTTGCCGACTGCCGCTGCGCCTCCTCTCCCGTAGCCGCCGCGTCTCATCTCCCGCCCGCCGGCCTGCCTCCTCTACCGCCGGTCGCTGCCCCGTCTCCAAATCATCGTCTCGGTCATCGTCGTCGTCTAGATCTGGTCGCCGCCTCGAGCGCTCGGGCTCACCGCCCCGCCTCCTCTCCCGCCGGCCGCCGGCCCGCCTCCTCTCCTGCCGGTTGCCACCCCGCCTCCAAATCGTCGTCCCAGTCAGTCATCATCGTCGTCCAGATCTGGTCGCCGCCTTGAGCGATCCGGCTCGCCGCCCTGCCTCCTATCCCGCCGATCGTCGTCATCTCGTCCTGGTCGGCAGCGGCGGACCTCTTCCCGCTGCGCCGCCGTCCCCTCTTCCTGTGCTGGCGCTCGCATCCCACTGCCTCCCTCGCATCGTCGTCGCTGTTCTTGCATGGTGAGAGGGGTGACGCGACCCTCATCATCGCTCGCCCCGCTTGCCTGAGTGCTCGGGTGGCTCCATCCGGCCAAATCGGCCGGATTCTACGATCCGGCATCTGGAGGGAATATCCCCTCCTGGTTGCCCTATCCCACTCCCACCCATCAACCAAACACCTAAAAAAATGGGCCACCGTGTCCTATCTACCTAAATCCCTCCATCTAAACACATCCTTAAATGCGTAGATACAGAGAGAACCGTGTGTCTGCCTATCGATCTGAACCATTCGATCTACCAATCCTATGGTCCATATTATGTGCGTCTATCAGGTTGGCTTCACCGCCACCACTACATACTTTTTATTAAAAAAGATAAAAAAAGTAAATATAAATCTATCTATCCTATAGTTAAACAATTATTTATCATGTGACACATCAACGATCAAAACTCATCCACGCATGAGATCCGACGATAGTGCACGCACGCACGCAGCACGCGGGATCACCCAGTATGAGATCGTGCACGCGGGGCCACCGGCCGAAAATCACGCACGCCAGCTAATCAGTCACCGCCCCTTTCCCTTGGCACGCCTTCCTCCGCTCATCGCCGCGTCCCCGTCCCGTCCGCGGCCGAGATCGGCGCTCGATCCCAGGTCGCTCCCATCTGCCTCCCGTCTCTCGCACCCTCTCCTACCTTTGCCGCTGCCGACGCCGCCGCCGCCGCGTGAGGGTGCAGCTGCGGTGGAGCTCCCCTATTGAACATGCCGGTTGCGGATTAAAATCGAGGATGATTTTGTGTGGTGAATTGATGCCCACTACACAAGAAACCCATTTTTGCGATCAATTGAAAGGGGAAAGGCTTGATCTAGGTGGCGGATGGTGCTAGGGTTCAACGGCGGGAGAGAGAGGAACGGTCGGGCTGGAGGTAGGGGACGCCTCCGACAGGCGGACCCCACGGGGGGCGCACGCGTGCATCGCACGTGCGGCCTGGTGGGCGCGATGGCTCGGTTGGGCTGGGAAGGAGAGAAGGGCTGGAGCAAGAGCAGGATAGTTTTTCTTTTTTTTTAAAAAAAAAATCTGAGAAAGGTTATTGCTACATTAAAATTATTTATAATACTCTTAAAATTCCAGTAAAAAATGGTTAAGTGTTTTGTAGCACGAGGAACTTAAAATAAAATTCTCACACATGAATTTGAGTTGAAACTTGATGATATTTAATTGTTGAAGGCTATTTTTAGCTTTTTACAATTTATAGGAATAATTTAGACGATAAAATTTTAGGATGATCTTATGGCGCGGCATCCTGTGTGCTCTTTGCTCGTGTGCGCTGGATGAAGAAGAGAGCAAGACGTTTCTTCAACGTGATGAAGCGGGCCACGAGTTCAAGCTCACGACACCATTCTCATAGCTCGAACGCATGCTCGTCCAACGAGTACGCGTCGAGTGACCAATGCCCAACTCGGAAGCTGGCTGGCACTAACGTGGGCACCGTCAACTCGCCAACGCAAGCACGAGTAACAGTGAGAATTTCTTTTTTTCTTTTTTTTTCTATAGTCCTTTACTTTGTGCGTGAGAGGCATGGATTAAAGATTCAATCTTTAACTGGTCTTCTTCAATCAAAGGCGTGATTTTTTGTGAGTTGGATTTGAAGGATATGGGGCATGGCATCGGGTCTGCGAGATTGATCGCCGCAAGACTGAGGGTCTGAGGCACAAGCGGAGGCCAAAGTTTCTTCTTCTTTTTTTTTCTGAAGTACTTTCCTCCGTGTGCTGTCATGAGATGATTAAAGATCAAGTTTCTGCCTTAATTTCTCAATTGGAGCATGATTTTTCATGAGTTCCATTGTTTTCAGAATGGAACCAATAATGTTAGAAGGTGCTTTATTTCATACCTAGAAAAATGTGCGTTGCAGAGAAATCAAGAGGCCATGGTAGGAGACCTTGCCATATATTTTTTAGGAAGAATCGCTAATATACATTGGCTAGGGTTTAATATCTAATTTTATTGCAGCTGGCCATGCTTGGAGACCTTGCCATGTATATAAGTGAGGTATAGCATTATGTTCTATATTGATGCCAACTTTAGGATAAGGGATATTTTACGTTCCTCTGATTCAGCTCATGGTGAGTTGGTGACAAGTTATTATATGACTTACAGTTGCAGGGGAACACCTACCAAAGTAAATTGCTATTGGAGAGAAATTGTGTGTATTTTGGTGGTATTTTGGATGAACAATGTATTTTTTCAGACGAACAATGTGAAATACCTACTTTGTAATTTGCCTTAAATATATAGCATAATTTGAATTAAAGCTCCCATTAAACTGATTATTTTTACTAACACAAAATTTTAGTCATTTATTAAAAAATATTAAAGGAGTAAAGTCCATCACCGGTCCCTAAACTTTACCGCTGTGTCATCCGGGTCCCTAAACTCGCAAATAGACCGTTCAGGTCCTCAAACTTGTTCGACTGTGTCATCTCAGTCCCTAAACTTGCATATCACTCATTTAGATCCTCCAACTTGTTCAGTTGTGTCACCCCGGTCCCTAAACTTGGATTTGAATATTATCTGGGTCAAATAGGACGGTCTAAAGACTTTATATTTAAAAATAATTCATAACTTTTTCATGTGAACTCTAATAAAGACAAATTTTATATCAAACTTGTAACCCTCGACGCGATCTACAACTTTGTAGTTGATTTTTTTTATTCTAAGTCATTTTTTTGTCCCAAAATGTAATTTTAAAATTAAAATTTCAAAATCTATAAACATGCAATAATATTTTGGGGTCCTAAACTGTTTTAATTCAAAAACTTTTCAACTACAAAGTTGTAGTCGCGTCGAGAGCTACAATTTTGATATAAAATTTGTTTTCATTAGAGTTCACATGAAAAAGTTATGAATTATTTTTTAATATAAAGTTTTTAGACCATCCTGTTTAAGGACCGGAATGACACAACTGAACAATTTGGAGCATCTAAACAAGTGATCAGCAAGTTTAGGGACCGGGATGACACAGTCGAACAAGTTTGAGGACCTGAACGGTCGATTTGCGAGTTTAGGGACCGGGATGACACAGCGGTACAAGTTTAGGGACCGGTGATGGATTTTACTCATATTAAAAATCGTAATATTAGCATGGGCTAGTATAAATAAAAGTAGAAATTTTGGTGAGAAGATAGAATGCAGAAAAGGTCCGAAATACTAGTAGATTTCAACTTTCAAGTAATATATTATGCAAATCATTGGAAATTTTATTTCAATAAACACTAAAAGAAATGATGCTTGTCAAGTGAAGATTTTACACGGATTTAATTTCTGTTCTTGTTTATATTGCTATAAAATATACCATGAAGTACATATTATTTAGTAGTTTACTTTTATTGTTTAAGTTAGTACTCCAACAAGATTTTATATGGGCCGCTCAAATTTCACGGATAGTCCTGGTTAAACAAAGGCCCATTAATTACATAATAATTAGCAGCAATTACTGTGTAGGATGGTGTCGAAGAGGACGGAGAAAATGATGGTGGTCCTTAGGACCCTATGCCTGTTTTTCTGTGCGGCGGCATTTAGGATGGCCTTCCTAGCGACCAACAAAGCTCCGATATGGTTCACGCCTATCGCGTAAGTGTCGATAAGTATGTAACAATCGATAACTATAAAACATATGCTTTTTTTTTTTCTAAGTTGTGCATGTACGTGCAGGACCATGATTGTGGCGGTGGCGTTTCAGATGTGCTGGAGCACGTTGCGGCTTTGCTTTCAGGTGGCATCTCTCTGGTTCGGGCTCGCCGCGCCGCAGCCAGGTAGAAACACCCTCGCCGTTCTGACCGTCGAATGGGTGCGTAAATTCTGCGACTATAATGTCTATTACAAGTTGACAAATGCAACACAAGTTTACTACTCCCTCAATCCTAATCCTAATATGTTTGACGCTGTTGACTTTTTTAAATTTATTAATTCTTTTCCTATCATTTGATTTATTGTTAGATATTGTTAAAAATTTGGTCATAATTCGGCATATTTTAATCCAAAATAACAAGATAATAAACATGATATCTATAATGGGATTTGATCCAGTGATAGTGGTGAATGTAATTAACATGAGCATGCTTAATGTAGAATAAGTATCAACAATCACATAATAACACAATGTTGGCATTGCGATGAATATTAACAGTAAAACTTCTAATTGAAATAATGTAAGAAGGTTATACCCCAAGAATGGTCCTCCGTTAGAGTTTGAGGCAGTATTACCTCCGTTGGTATTGACGGGAGCCTCCTTCTCCTTGTATCCAGTGTTGCCGTTGTCTCCAGTGTTCGACATATTGGTAAAGGTGAAGTAGATGTTGACAAATAGTGAGTAGTCGCGCCTTGCGCTCCCCAAAAACCTGATCGCCTGCCCGTCCGTGCAAACGTCGCAGCAGCGCGTGGTTTCGGAGGCCTACTCTCCCAACGAGTGTGCACACACTCATCGGGATGGGATTACCGTAGCAGTAACAGCGTTGGAAAATGGATGAAAGTGTGTCTCACTCTTCTCGCGGGAGATCAAATCCATTCTCATTTTATAAGAGGAATGGAAGATGAAGAGTAAGAGTCATGGAATAGGAAGAGAAATAGAGCAACTAATTGTCATCAACTAGCCATGAACCATCCTCCACTACATAACCATCAACCATCCATCAATTAGGACTAATTGATATAAGTTACCAATTCCCTAATCAAATGGATTAATTCTCAAAACTCTTCATCCCATTGATATTCCATAAAAAAATGAATTCACATGAATTCCTAGCATAATGAGCCTTGGAATTTATTTGATTTAATTGATTTAAATGGATCAATTACCCAATTAAATCTAACAATCCCCACCAAATTTTAAGGCTCATGAGAATGCTCTCTATTCCATAGCAGCTTTTATATACTAGTGTTTCGGTGAAGACTGTTAAGTTGAACTTTCACCTAGAAAAGGAGCTACACCTGACTACAACTGAACAATGGACTAAGCCTTGAATTGTCAGTCTTGTGCAGTTAGGTTTCACTCAATTCCATAACTGATACTAGGCAACCGTTAGTATTCCCTCGGGTTGGAGCTTATAAGTCATACTCCAGGCCTTTCATGAGTATCTAGAGATCACCCAAATTTCATAGACTGTAACTAGCAGTCGAACTCATATAGGTGTGTTCCTTCTAAGATGTTCTGCAGGTCAACATCTCTGCTTAATGAAAGCCACTCGGAACACATTGAGGCATAAGCCATCCTACCATACAGAATAGAAGAGAAGTACATCATGAAAATGAGCCCATTTAAGGGTCTGTTCTCTCGGTTACACAATAGTTTGTTTCGCCATCCAAATTCACGGGATCTCCGATCACAACGGACAGGTTTCCACTATTGTGCAACTCTAAGTGGGTCTCAGGCCCATTTCCCTCGATGCACTATCTATCACATTACGTGGTAGCCCCTTGGTAAACTGATCTGCCAGATTTTTAGCTGTCTGGACATAGTCCAGTGCTATCACTCCGGAGTTTTTCTGCTTTCTGGCAGATTTTAGTCTTCTCTTTACATGCCTAGATGACTTCATGTTGTCCTTCGAACTGTTCACCTTAATAATCACTGTTTGATTATCACAGTTCATTAGGATAGCTGGCACTGGTTTTTCAACCACCGGCAAATCCATCAGGAGTTCACGAAGCCACTCGGCCTCAACTGTGGCAGTATCTAGTGCTGTGAGTTCTGCTTCCATTATTGACCTCGTTAAGATGGTCTGCTTGCAAGACTTCTAGGAAACAGCGCCACCTCCAAGTGTGAACACATATCCACTTGTGGCCTTTATCTCATCAGCATCAGATATCCAGTTTGAGTCACTATACCCTTCCAGTACTTTTGGGTAACCAGTATAGTGAATTCCATAGCTCATTGTACCCTTTAGATAGCGCATGACCCTTTTCAGAGCTTGCCAATGATCATCTCCCGGATTTGAAACAAACCGGCTCAGCTTGCTCACAGCAAATGAGATGTCAGGCCTCGTTGCACTAGCCAAGTACATCAATGAACCAATGATTTGGGAGTATCTCAATTGATCTCTTGCTATTCTTCGGTTTTTCCTTAATAGCACACTGGAGTCATAAGGAGTTGGAGCTGGCTTGCAGTCACTATAACCAAAGCGACTCAAAACCTTGTCCACATAGTGAGATTGCACGAGTGTAATCCCACCCTCATCTCCTTTCAGTAGCTTAATGTTAAGAATAACATCAGCCACTCCCAAATCCTTCATTTCAAAGCTTTTGGACAACAAGTCCTTAGCCTCCTCAATCACATTGAGGCTGGCTCCAAAAATCAATATGTCATCGACATATAAACACAAGATCACTCCCTTTCCCCCACCATAGCGATAGTACACACATTTGTCAGCTTCGTTCACAACAAAGCCAGCAGATGTAAGTGTTGTGTCAAACTTCTCATGTCATTGCTTAGGTGCTTGCTTAAGGCCATACAAGGATTTCAACAGTTTACACACCATTCCCTCCTGACCTTCTAGTACATATCCTTCTGGTTGATCCATATAGATCTCCTCTTCCAGCTCTCCGTTTAGGAAAGCTGTCTTAACGTCCATCTGATGGACGAGAAGACCATGAGAGGCTGCCAGAGCAAGTAGTACTCGAATTGTGGTCAAGCGGGCAACTGGTGAGTAGGTGTCGAAAAAATCCTCGCCTTCTTTTTGGGTATAACCCTTGGCCACAAGCTTTGCCTTATACTTTTCAATTGTACCATCAGGCCTAAGCTTTTTCTTGAAAATCCATTTGCATCCTACAGGCTTGCACCCATATGGACGCTCAACGACTTTCCAAGTACTATTAGACATAATTGAGTCCATCTCACTGCGTACCGCTTCCTTCTAATAGTCAGCGTCAGGAGATGAATATGCCTCTTCTATGGTTCTTGGAGTGTCATCCACGAGGTATACAATGTAGTCATCTCCAAAAGACTTTGCAGTCCTTTGTCTCTTACTCTTTCGAGTTGCTACAATGTTATCCTCCTCAGGATTTTCCTCAGGCGTTTGATCATTGTGTTTTATCGGTGCAAAGTGCTCATGGGGTAAAACAGGTTCTTGACTAGATGTGCTAGGTTCATTTTTCATGGGAAATTCATTCTCAAAAAATGTGGCATCTCTGGACTCAGTAATTGTACCAACACGCATGTCGGGTACTCCAAAGTTTACTATTAAGAACCTATAGCCCACACTGTGGATAGCATAACCAAGGAACACACAGTCTACGGTTTTTGTCCAAGTTTACGCTTTTTGCCTATAGGTACATTTACCTTGGCCAAGCAGCCCCATGTGCGTAGGTATGAGAGATTTAATTTCTTTCTTTCCCATTCTTCGAATGGTGTTACTTCCTTATGCTTCATTAGAATTTTATTCAGGACATGACAAGCAGTCAAAATTGCCTCACCCCACCATTCCTTGGAAAGTCCCGCAGTGTCTAACATGGCATTCACCATCTCAGTTAGAGTGCGGTTCTTTCTTTCGGCTACCCCATTTGATTGGGGTGAATAGGGAGGCGTCCTCTCATGAATAATTCCAAACTCTTCGCAAAAGGACGTAAACTCATTGGAAAAATATTCTCCACCCCTATCAGACCTCAACCGTTTGATTTTCCTTTCAAGTTGGTTTTCTACCTCAGCTTTATAGATCTTAAAGTAATGCAATGCCTCATCCTTTGTTTTCAATAGGTACACATAGCAATATCTAGTGCAATCATCTATCAGTGTCATGAAATATTTCTTTCCCCCTTTAGTCAACACGCCGTTCATTTCGCACAGATCGGAATGAACTAGTTCTAGTGGTGCCAAATTTCTCGCCTCAGATGCCTTGTGAGGCTTGCGAGGTTGTTTCGATTGAACACAAGTATGGCACTTGGAACCTTTGACCAAAGTGAATTTTGGAATTAAACTCATGTTAGCCAACCGCGTCATACAACCGAAATTCACATGACAAAGTCGCGAATGCCACACATTGGACTCATCATTCTCGCTAATATGGTTTACAACATTATTATTATTATTACACATGTCATCCAAAGAAAAAGGGAACAGACCTCCGCTGTCATAACCTTTTCCAATAAAAGTTCCATATTTAGATACGACACATTTATTGGATTCAAACACAAGTCTAAAACCATCTCTACACAGTAGAGAGCCGCTAACTAGATTTTTCTTTATTGAAGGGACATGCTGCACGTTCTTCAGCTGCACGGTCTTTCCCGAAGTAAACTTCAGATCGACCATACCAACACCATGAACAGCCGCAAGCGACCCGTTTCCCATCAACAAGGAGGAACCTCTCCCGACCTGATAAGAAGAAAACAGGGAAATATCAGCACACACATGAATATTAGCACCAGTATCAACCCACCAATCAGGTGAATGAAAAACAGAGAGAACTGTAGGTAAAAAATTACCGTACCCCGATGTTCCTCCGCCCTCGCTAATAACCATGTTGGCAGACTTCTTGTCCTTGCGATCAGGACAATTCTTCGCCCAATGCCCAGGCTTACCGCACACAAAGCAGTCGCCCTTGGCCTTTCCCTTGCCTTTCTTCTTAAAATTGGTTGTAGCCTTTGGTTTGACATCAGGCTTGACTTTCTTGTTGTTGTTGTTGTGGGATGCGTGAGGGTTCTTCTTTTGCACCAAATTGGCGCTAGAACCTCCCTCGATATTTTTGCCCCGGTTGTCCTTTGCTCTCGCCTTCTCCTCAATACCCAAAGAGCCAATGAGATCAGTAACACTGAACTCTTGCCTCTTGTGTTTTAGAGAAGTAGCAAAGTCCGACCAAGAAGGTGACAATTTGGCAATAATGCCACCCGCCACAAACTTGTCCGGCACCTCACAGTTGTTGTTCTCAAATTCCTTTGCCAGCATCTGAATCTCATGAGCCTGTTCCACTACAGAACGGTCATCGACCATCTTGTAGTCATAGAACTGCTCCATGACATACAGCTCGCTGCCGGCGTCGGAAACTCCGAACTTGGCTTCAAGTGCATCCCACATGTCCTTCCCTGAAGGCATGTGCATGTACACGTCCACTATATTGTCAGCGAGTACACTGATCAATGCTCCACGGAACAGGCAATCCGAAGCCTCGAACTTAGCCTCCTCCTTAGGAGAGAGAGGCGGTTCACTTCGTTTGCCCCATGAAACATAGAAGCATTGCATCGCTGTCAACCACAGTAGTGCACGTGCTTTCCATCTCTTATAATTAGAACCATCAAAAGCATGTGGTTTCAGTGTTGCAGCAAAGCCAACTACTGAAAATGACCTATCAGGTTTTTGGATTGTTGGAAATTTGGTCATAATTCGGCATATTTTAATCCAAAATAACAAGATAATAAACATGATATTTACAATGGGATTTGATCCAGTGATAGTGGTGAATGTAATTAACATGAGCATGCTTAATGTAGAATAAGCATTAACAATCACATAATAACACAATGTTGACATTGCGATGAACATTAACAGTAAAACTTCTAATTGAAATAATGTAAGAAGGTTATACCCCAAGAATGGTCCTCCATTGGAGTTTGAGGCAGTATTACCTCCGTTGGTGTTGACGGGAGCCTCCTTCTCCTTGTATCCAGTGTTGCCGTTGTCTCCAGTGTTCGACATATTGGTAAAGGTGAAGTAGATGTTGACGAATAGTGAGTAGTCGCGCCTTGCGCTCCCCAAAAACCTGATCGCCTGCCCGTCCGTGCAAACGTCGCAGCAGCGTGTGGTTTCGGAGGCCTACTCTCTCAACGCGTGTGCACACACTCGTCGGGATGGGATTACCGTAGCAGCAACAGCGTTGGAAAATGGATGAAAGTGTGTCTCACTCTTCTCGCGGGAGATCAAATCCATTCTCATTTTATAAGAGGAATGGAAGATGAAGAGTAAGAGTCATGGAATAGGAAGAGAAATAGAGCAACTAATTGTCATCAACTAGCCATGAACCATCCTCCACTACATAACCATCAACCATCCATCAATTAGGACTAATTGATATAAGTTACCAATGGAATAGGAAGAGGAATAGAGCAACTAATTGTCATCAACTAGCCATGAACCATCCTCCACTACACAACCATCAACCATCCATCAATTAGGACTAATTGATATAAGTTACCAATTCCCTAATTAAATGGATTAATTCTCTAAACTCTTCATCCCATTGATATCCCATAAAAGAATGAATTCACATGAATTCCTAGCATAATGAGCCTTGGAATTTATTTGATTTAATTGATTTAAATGGATCAATTACCCAATTAAATCTAACAGATATACTTTTATGTATACATATAGTTTTACATATTTCACAAAGGTTTTTGAATAAGACGAACGGTCAAATATGTTTAAAAAAATCAACGGCGTCAAACATCTAGGAAGGAGGGAGTAATTTATTAGCGCAGCGCATATGTATAAATAGTTTAAGTAGGAATTTCTCATGTAGATTCTGATGTTGGTAACCTTTGGAACGGGTTGGTCCACCGTCGCCATGGTTGTGTTCCTCAAGAGAGACACCAACCTCCGCAGCGAACTCCCTGTGAGCTGCCAAAATTACGTGGCAGCCGCCGCGTTTGCGCTAGTGGCCGGATATCTAAGCCTGACCATAGCAGTTGTGGCGTTCTGGGTGGAGGGACGAGCACACTGCCACGCTAATTAAGAGAAATATATCTTCATACACACTCCTTATATGACATATAATTAATTAATGTAATATCAATCTTTTAGCAAGAACATGCATACTAGTAATAGGCAAATGGATGTTTGGCTATATATATATAGTGATGTTTAATTTGGAGTCCTTCCCTTGGTCTATAAAACGGAACTTCAATTGTAATTGACGCATGGGAATAGAAGAACGATGAGCAACAAAGCCACGATGAACAGATCGACCAATCTCAAGTGAGAACGACCAAACCCAACACTGATCACTAAATATTTAGGATACAAATCAGGGAGAAGTAGAGGTTTAGACTGGGAGTAAGCAGCTAGCTAGACTGGGAAGTGAAGCAAGGGACCAGGAACCGGAGAAATTGAACTCATTGCTTCTCCTCCTTTTGACAATGATTTCATCAAGTATAGCAATTATGTTCGTTAAAGTTCAAGAGCTTAGCATACATATAGCATATCAAGTCATGTGTTACAATAAAAAGGAGATGAACCCATCTATAATATAGCAAGCATGCATTAAAGTATAATCATAAACCAAAGATTTTACAATTAAGCTTAAATCAACAATCAAAAATCATGATTTCATACGATTTATAATGCAACATCTTTACAAGCACATAGGTTGAAAAATAAACACTATACATATATACCTATTGCATTTATCACTCTTTCTCAAATTAGCTTTAGCACAAAACAACCAAGAGAATTTATTAACCTTTTCTTTTCTTGAGCCTTTTTGCTCATATTTTTTCTCTCAATTATTCCGGGTACGTCCTCGTTGTCAAGACTGTTTCCAAGAATTCGACACCCATTATTTTTGCTCACATCGAATACGTCCTTGTCGTCAAGACTGTTTCCAAGGATTCGGTATTCATTTTTTTCATAGATATTTTTATTCTCTTTGCACAATGAGCAATTACAAAGCTATTTGAGGAATAATAATTCAATAAAGCATTTATACATCAAACCATATGCTTGCATCAATATTGCATATTTGCTTAATTCAATTATAGAATTTAACTGTCATGCATCATATCCCTTAAAAGCAATATTGAAGCCTCATAAAAAGACTAGATTACATACAAGCTATACTAGAGACAAATAAATTTTCATAGTATTGCTAGCATGAATAAGAAAATATCATATCTATGGAACAAAGCTCTCTTTTCTCAATTGTTCTTATTGTCAAATTTTGCTTGATAAAACCATGAGGTACAAAACTCCCCTCAAATCATGCCAAAAGGATGAATTATTTCCAATTCTCCACGAAGAAAAGCAAAGCGATTAGAATCCAAAGGTTTAGTGAAAATATCAGCAAGTTGCAACTTTATATCCAAAAACGTCAATTCAACATCTCCTTTCTCAACATGATCCCTCGAAAAGTGAAAGCGAATATCAATGTGCTTTGTGCGTGAGTGTTGAACATGATTCTTAGCAATGTTAATAGCACTAGTATTATCACAAAAGAGAGGTATTTTCTCAAAATTAAGACCATAATCTTTCAAAGTTGAAATAAGCCAAAGCACCTGTGAACAACAACTAGCAGCAGCAACATGTTCAGATTCAGCAGTTGATTGAGCAACACTAGATTGTTTCCTAGAAGACCATGCAATCAATGATGTACCAAGAAAATGACATGTTCCACTAGTATTTTTCCTATCAATTTTACAACCAGCAAAATCAGCATCGGAATATCCACTCAAGCATATAGAAGATGAAGTAGAATACCAAATTCCAAACTCAAGTGTATGATTCAAATACCTCATTATTCGCTTGACCGCTTGACGATGTGAAGCCCGAGAAGCTTGAAAGCGTGCACACAAACACACAACAAATTGTATGTCTAGCTTAGAAGCAGCTAGATACAACAAAGATTCAATTATGCTTCTATACTCCTTTTAATCAATAGCTTCACCATCTTCATCAGGATCCAACACAGCTGTAGAACCAATTGATGCTGAAATTGGCTTGCAATTCTCCATCTTGAACCGTCTCAAAAGATCATTTGTGTACTTCGTTTGATGCACAAATGTACCTTGAGGAGTTTGCATAATTTGCAATCCCAAAAAGTACGATAACTCACCCATTATGCTCATCTCAAATTTCCTGCGCATAGTCTCAGCAAACTCCACAACCAAAGCGTGAGTTGAACAACCAAAGATGATATCATCCACATAAACCTGAACGAATAGTTGATTATCACCATGCTTAAGAACAAAAAGCGTTTTGCAAACCTTTCCTATTGTAAATCCTTTCGCAAGCAAAAAGTTCTCAAGCCTATCATACCATGCTCTAGGTACTTGTTTCTAGCCATACAAAGCTTTAGACAATTTAAAAACATGGTTGGGAAAATCAGAATTTTCAAAACCTGGTGGTTGTTTGATATAAACTTCCTCCTGTATAAAACCATTTAGAAAAGCACTTTTCACATCCATTTGATACAATTTAAAACCTTTTGAAGCAGCAAAAGCCAACAAAAGTCTAATTGCCTCAATTCTAGCTACAAGAGCAAAAGTTTCATCAAAATCCAAACTCTCCACCTGGGTAAAACCTTGAGCAACAAGTTTTACTTCCAGTTTTCTTAAAGTGAACCTCAAAATTTTCATCAGCAATTTGTGAAACTGAAAGCAAATTGTACTTTTAAGTCCTCAACCAAAGCTACGTTTTTCAATTAAAACTTGTCATTTACCTTGACCAAACCTATAGCGAGAACGGCACTAGTAGAAGCATCACCAAAGATAATCGATTCAGTCTTGGATGCCTGTTTATGGGAGGAGAACCAATTTTTATCACCGGTCATGTGCCGTGAACAACCGGATTCCACGATCCACACGTTCTCCTTCCTCGCCACCAAAGCCTACACACAAGAAGATGTCGAAGCCTCAGTACTAGAGTTAGATAATAAAAATTTAGAAATCCAGTACTGAGACACACGACCAGTAGATCCAATAGGCATATATCCACGTGCAAAAACAGTTTGAAAATTTTTAGAAAAATCTCTGCGAGGCCAGTCTGACCGAAGTACAGTAGCTGGTCTGACCAGGGGCCGGTCTGACCGCCACTGTACCGCCAGTCTGACCAGTTCCCGGTCTGACCGAGAGACAGCTACCGGTCTAACCGGTCGCCGGTCTGACCGCAGGACCCACTGCGGTCTGACCGGTTTCCTCAAGGGAAAACCAGATTTTTGCCACTTTGATTTTGCAACAGCAATTTCTCTCTCCTTTTTCTGTTTACGAGTTAATCTAAAACAAAAACCAACGAGATGTCCATCTTTACCACAAAAAGAACAAGTATACTTTTTTTTAGAAGAAGATGGTTTTGAAATATTTGTTTTTGTTTCTTTTAGTGTTGCAGAAAGAGAAGGCAAAATTCCAGCAAATTTGAAAACTGTTTTCTTAGCACTTGGTTTTGTCAAAATTTCAGCATGTTCAGTTACACTCAAAACATTAGGTTGATTTTTGGTGAAATAGTCATGAACATCAAAACCAACACCTCTATTGTAACTGGTTACTTTAGATTGATCCAAAATCATGCTAAGTTGTTTCTTATCATTAGAAAATCTTTGCAAAGAACTTTTCAAATAAGAAATCTCTTTTTCCAAATTAGCACAATTTTTACAATCTACTATGATACCTTTGCTTTTACGATATTTGGGGCAAGAAAGCACTTCATTGGTTTTCACAACATCTTCCATGTACTCAACACGACCTAAAGCATCTTTTAGTTTCATCTTGTTTAAAGTGCATGTTGAGCAATCCAAAACATCATGTTGTTGTTTTAACTTTTTGGAACAAATCGTGTTAAACATTAAACTAGCATGAAAAGCAATTCGATATTTTTGCAATTACTTTTTAGTCAAAAACAACTCATCTAAATTGCGTGTGTGCAAAGCAAATCCAAGAGCTAGAGAAGATCTATTTTTCAAATCATGTGCTGCATTGACATCTCTAATTTTAGAAATCACATTCATTAACACCTCACAACTTTTGTAATCATCATCATTGGGAATAAGAGATTTTAATCCAGCAATTTCAGAATTTAGAGATTCAATAATAAACTCATGTTTTCTATACATCTTCTCACACTTCTTATTTTTTGCACTTAAAATAAGAATAGCTTCCTCAAAAGAACGTACCTCATTGTCTTCACACTCTGAATCTGATTCACCACGTGCCATGAAGCAAACACCGGAGATGTTCTTTCCCTTATCTTCATCTCCACTTTCACCATCTACATCGCTTAGTGGCTCAAAAGCGGCATAGACTTGATCAAAAGCCTTCTTGAGAGTCTCCTTGTTCTTCTTCCCTTTGAATGTGATCTTCGACTTGTTGTCATTGGTCTTCTCTCCACCATTGTCTTCCTTCTTGCCTCTCCCAAGCTTTGGACAATGCGAACGAAGGTGGTCAAGAGAACTACATTCAAAGCAACGATTTGGACTTCTTTTCCTGTACCTAACATTATTTATAGCTCGAGAAAATTTGTTAGTAACCAAAACCAAATCCTCCTCTTCGAACTGTTTGAGTTGCTCATCGGATATGCAATTAATTAAAGCAAGAATAGAGGACTTTGATGAAGAAGCACCAACATCCAAAGAAATCGAGGAAGAAACCAAAGCACTAGACTTAGAATCAACTTTTCAAGAAAGAATATTCATCTCATGTGTTTTAAGTTTCGTGTAAAGCGAATCTAAAGTCAAAGTAGACATATCAACAGACTCTTGAATAGATGTAACTTTCATCTCCCAAATAGAGATGTCAAGACCATTCAAAAAGTGGCGAGAGACCTCAGATTGTGTGTAATTAACATCATAAGAAGAACCAACATAGCTAACATCACTCAAAATTTTGTTAAACCTAGAAAGATAATCATTCAAAGCTTCTCCCGGTTTCATGTCAAATTTAATGTACTTCTTTTTGAAAAGATCCTGACGAAGTTCTTTAATATTGGTAGTTCCTTGATGAAAATTACTCAAAGAAATCCAAATCTCATTGGCGATTTGAAGATCAGAAACACGATCATAATCCGAATGAGAAATCCCACTCAATAGAATATTGCGAGCTTTGCAATTTTGTTCAAATTCAGTTTTTAAAGCAGCAGTATTAATTTGTTCAGGAATCACATAAGGATTAGAAACTTTTCTCCAAATATCAAGATCCTCAGCCATAATGTAAGATTGCATCTTACTACACCAATAAGAAAAATCCGTTCCATCGAAAACATGGGACTTAATTGTAAATTTATTAGCCATGGCAAAAAAAACTCTAGATCGGTTAAAGTCCAAAGAAGAAAACAAGGCTCTGATACCACTTGCAGGATCGAAACACAAGAACTAAGCCAATTAGATGCGGGGGGGGGGGGGAGGTGAATGGTTGGTATACCCAAAACCTAAACTTTTCGTGGAATAAAAAGTTACCCTCGAATCGATATAGGTTGGTCTGACCGAAGGTGATCTGCCGGTCTGGCCGCCCCTGCACCACCGGTCTGACCGGTGTGAATTGCTCGGTCCGACCGCTCCGAAGTCACCTCAGCCTCCTGATGCCGACGCCTTTCTAACCGTAGGTATGCCACCAGTCCGACCGCCGGTATGTCGTCGGTCCGACCGCCGGTATGTCGTCGGTTAGACCGCCGAACCCGATGAAACACAAATCAAAGAATTCTCAAAGTATATGACAACTCTATTGCTTCTCTCTGTGTTTACAAAGTGCAACAACAGCACTCCTTACAAAAATTTCGACTAAACTCGAAACCCTAACTAAACTATCAACTCAGTTGCTCTCAAAAGTGATACATGGAAGCCTCACACTCCCTCTCTATTTATACATGAGGTAGGCAGCCTAAAGCCACGAACCAAACTCATACTAGAAGTCCTAATCCACCTAGGAAACCTTCTCATACAAGAAACAAACTTTACAAACTCCAATCATACCAAATTTGGACTCCTTCCAAATTCGACTCCGCATTCCATACGCACACAATACCTCCATTGTATGCCATATGGAATCTTCACCAATCACGTGCATTAAACTCTAGCCTAAGTATCCCGCATGATATCTAACCGTCACGGACATCGTCTTATCCCCAAGCCGACTCCTGATCCATCACCGGCAATACTCTCCCGAGGCATCAAGTCACCTACACATGAATCAAACAAAGAAACCATATTCCGAGACCAAGCTATCTTCAACTTGACTCATTAGTAGCACCAACAATATTACATATGCATAGTATCCATCTAGAAGCCATAATCATGAAATAATCACGGATATCCAAACAAACAACCCGAAACCGAAACCGACACAGAGTCGGCCGGTCACACAAGCAGCAGTTCCTATTCACCTGCAAATTCCAATAATCTCCAAAACCACTTCGAAAATAAATTCCAAATATCAAAACCAATAATCTCATATGCCAATTGTTCATCACAGAATAACAATCAAAAACACTTTGATTTTACAATTGAAGCATTAGGTTGGGGAGAAGATGGAGGAGGAAGAAGAGCCGTGGCCAGTCCATCAATTCATCGATCCCTCTTCTAGTGGTGCCTGGTTCCTTTTTGTATTAGCTACTTGATATAACATATTGGGCCTAACATGCCACAGTCCACGGGGGCGCCTAGTTGGTGCGAGCGTGGCCCCCGGCGCACGTTCTCTAGGACTGTAAGGTATGTTAACTAATCAATTAGTTTTAGATAATTATAGTTTGAGATAATGACAGTAGTAGTTAGGATTTTTTTTTCCATGAGATTTTTTAACTAACAAATTGAAAAGAAATCTATATCTGAAGTTAAATTTTCAAAAATTTAAATCCAGATTTGAAAATTTTAACTCGAAATTTGAATTTTTTAGGTGAAATTTTGAAAAGTTTCAACTTTTCATATCAAATTTGAAAAACTTTCAACTCAACTTTGAAAAATTTCAACATAGATTTGAAAACTTTCGACGCAGATTTGAAATCTTTCAACCCAGATTTGAAAACTTTTAACTCGAGATTTGAAAACTTTCAACTTAAATTTTAAAACTTTTCAACTCGAGATTTGAAAACTTTGAAATCAGATTTGAAAATTTTTAAGTCAAGATTTAAAATATTTCATCGTAGATTTAAAAACTTTTATTTCGGATTTGAAAACTTTCAAATTAGGATTTGAAATTTTCAACTCGAATTTGAAAACTTTCATCTCAAAATTCAAAACATTTATATTACATTTAGACAACATTCAAACTAAAAATTTAAAACTTCTAACTACAATTTTAAAAACTTTTGACTCCAAATTTAAGTTGAATTATGCGCCTAGATTAAAAAAGTTCATGAAAAAAATCACCAAAAAAATATCGTAAAAAGAGGAAATCATGTGCATATGGAAAAAAATTGTAAAAAAACCCCCTAAAGTTGCACGTGGGCCTGCGCGGGCAACGCGTAACCAACTAGCGTGTCTACGCGAATTAGTTTTTCCGCAGTCCGTCATGGATGTCCAGCCCAGCACGAGTCCGTGACAATCATCAACACAAACTGGGTGTCTAGGTGCTACTCTTTCCGTTATTATAAGTGCAGCCATGATTTTCCACGCCCAACTTTGACCGTCCGTCTTATTTGAAAAGTTTTAAAAAAATTAAAAACATAAGTCACAAGCAAAGTATTTTTCATGTTTTATTATCTCATACCAACAAAAATATTAATTATAAAAAATTTTCAAATAAGATGAACGATCAAAGTTGGGCGTATAAACTTATGGTTGCACTTAAAATAGGACGGAGGGAATACTAATCAAATCCAAACAAACGAGCATTGGAACTCAGACACATCGCAAATTAAACAAGTCTAATATGAGTGGAATGAGCTGAGCAGCAGGAGACACTATAATGATGCCCTGACTTTCACCATGCAGTCTGAAGCAATAAATATTTAGGAACTTCAGGAATCGCTACCATCAAATAAATTACCTAGAATGTCCCTACCAATCAATGTCAAGGAAACTGCAAAGCGCAATGAGTAAACATCAGATTTGCATCTCACAAACAGATAAAAGGAAACAAAAGTTTGGTTAATGCATTTGCACACAACCTCCATATTTTTAAACTACTACCCACCAATTCCACTTTTTTTCCCTTCTAGCAGACATAATACAATGGATAGTACTATATAACATCTTGAAGTCCATTCAGAAGTTCATCCAAACTAATTGACATGCATAATAGATGTTAATCTTGAGATTTTTGAATTTTCAGAAGATACAGAAATCATGTTAATCTTGAAGTTGTTTATCTTAACTTGTCTGCATTTTCAGAAGATGCAGAGACCATATATACTACTTATATAGATATACAATAAAAGAATAATTGTTGATTCATTGATACATTTTTTTTTACTTTGTTTCGCAGTACAGAGAAATGGAGACTGTTATGTTATCTAGCAGCTACAGGCAAAGGGACAAAAGGGATAGCAACATGTATACTGTACTAATTACTAATTTACTATAGATAAGTATGGTCGAAAGAGCTAACACCAGAACTGTATGCTCCAATGAAATTAATAAACCATAGGGATTAGGACCTTCTGTAGTTAAATTGCTAAGGTCAACATTTATGTAGAACACACTTCAGTAATTAAATTCAAATGGAAAGTAAACAATGGTAGCTATGGCTGAGGAATTATACTTGTCCTTAATTAGGGAAAATCTTTGTGCGTGGCATGTAAAAACTAGGATTATCAGCATAAGTGTAGGATATATATACAAGTGATTTTAGGGTATCTAGAGAAAAGAACTTGACAACTCAAAGTTATGCACAAGACATGAACTAGGATCATCGTCAACTTTTGGCATTCTTAAACATCTTGGACATGACATGAAGTAGAATCTGCTTCCATAACTAGAGCAGTGTATGTGAACTAAAAAGAGCAGAGCAAACACCATCTGAACTAAACTTGGTGACTACAGAAGTTTCCAGTTGCAAACATTTTCCTTAAAAAAAGACACTTGATGATGCCTGCATATATGTGAACTAAAAAGAGCAGACCAAGCATCATCTGAACTAAACATGAGAAAGAAACTACCACAGCAACATCAGCTTGAGTAAGTCAGCTACCTCATGATAGGGGCAACATTCAGTGTGGTTCAAAGAACTTAATTTCATTTTAATGAACTTGATGGCCCTGTTTTTCCTTTTTCAGTCACTAAACACATTCAAGTTTAGTGAATAAGTTCATCTGAGTCTCTGGAGTCTAATTTTCTTTTTCTGAATAAGTTCACCTGAGTTCACTTAACTTATCGACGAATCCGATTTTCATCCGTCAACCGTACAACCAAACACAACGTATCCCTCAACTATTAAAACCGGTGCAATATAGGTCCCAAGACGGTTTGGATGGCGGTTTTAGCTGAAATGGCGCCTCGTAGCTAATTTGACTCAGTCTTCATCTGATGTGGCTTTGACATGACGCTTACATGGTAATTTGACGAGAAAAAGGACAATATGCCACTCCCTATGTATGGTTTCAGCAAAATGCCACTCATTAGACTGCAAAGGATAAAATGCCACTTATCATGTTAGATTTCACGATAGTTTGCCACTTTAGAGGATTTTACCTATTTTCTTTTCTTTTCTCCTTATTTTCTTTTATAAACAGACCAAACTGCCCCTGGCTCTAATCTAATAAGATTAGAGTGGTACTCTCTGTGTTTCAACAACATCAAAATTAAATAGCAGGCAAGTACGAGAGGGATGTGAGGAGGTACTGGGACATCTTGTAGTACAGGCGGCCATACATAAGAGCATCAAACTCAAATTTTCAGGTTAATATGAGCAAACCAAAAGTGCACAAATTTTCAGATTAATAGTAGCAAACCAAAAATGCACAGATTCATAGCAGCAAACAAAAAGGGGGAGAGGGAGAAGTCGCGCTGGGGAGGGGGAAGGCGGCGCGTGGCGTTGGGGGAGCGGCGGCGCGCGGCGAGAGGGACGGACGAGCGGCGTGCGGCGCTGGAGGAGAGCGTCCACGAGCGCAAGGCGGCGAGGGCGCTGGGAACAGGCGCACGCTCGATTTGGATCGGCCCGATCTGATCTGATTAGAGCCAAGGGTAGTTTGGTCAATTCATAAAAGAAAATAAGAAGAAAAGAAAAGAAAATAGGTAAAATCCCCTAAAGTGGCAAACTATCCTGAAATCTAACATAATGAGTGGCATTTTATCCTTTGCAGTCTAATGAGTGGCATTTTGCTGAAACCACACATAGGGAGTGGCATACTGTCCTTTTTCTCGTAATTTGACTTGGAAAATAATAAAAATTGTGACCCTACATGTCTATTACACAAAAAGTATTAATAAAATTGGTGGAGCCCACGTGGACCCCACGTGTCATTCTCAACCCTCTTCTTCCTCCTCTCTCCCCATTGCATTCCATTCTCAGAGGAGCGGCCACCCAACCAGAGAAGATGCAGCCCCGTGGCAGAGGAGATGACATCGACGAGGAGGAGGAGGTAGACTACTCGTCCCATCGGAGCGCGCTGGAGCCGGAGCCAGAGTCTGAGATCGACGCCGACGCCGCGCTATAGCCGCTGCCGCTGCCTCCCCCCGCTCGCGCCCCTCTCAGTAGGCTCATTGTCAAGCCCTGGCCGCGCGAGGGGAACGACGCTTCCTCCTCTTCGGATGCCGCCGCGCTCGTCCCCGACCCCATCCGCCGGTGCTCTTGGCCCCCATCACGGGTCCTTGCTCCCTCGCCAACAGTGTGACCACTCGCCGTCAGATTCCCGGGAGAGGGAGAGGCGACGCTCGCCTCCGCCACCGCCGCTGGCTAGGAGGCACCTCCTGCGAGTCCGCCGCCACAGCTTCTTCGCCTAAAGGGCGCTGCCACAGCACCATCGGCGAAGGACGCGCTGCTCAGCGAGTGCGACAAGTGCTGAACACGGAGGTCTTCGTGGGACGCGAAGAGCAAGGCATGGACGACAGACATCGCAGCCCCATGACAGACCCAGCAGCCAAAGAAGGGACCAAGTTGTAGCCGCGGAAGCGGGATGGAACTCGACATTGGAGAAGAACACCCAGTGGGACGAGAAAGATGACCTGAACAACACGACGTCACCGACCAGCAACTGCATGACGTCACGGAAGATGTCGTTGAAACAGCCACACGCGCCGTGGTCCGCTTCATTGACCGCGACCCGTACCGCTGTCCGCTGCTTGCCCCGCAGCGCTGCCCCAAGCGGCGGGACGTCGGCACAGACGAGCACACTCCCATCGGGCCCAAGCCCCGCACCGCCGCCGGTGAAGAAGACAACACTGAGCGACCACGAGAGCTGGTCCGCGCGGAGGCGGAGGTCGTTGTGTGAGCCACCGAGCAGGACACGGACCCCAGTCAACACTACGTGTGACGAGGACCCAGTCAAACCAACCACGTCAGCAGAAACCGCCATCCACTGCCTTGGGACAAAGTTTGCACGGTTTCGAGAGTTGAAGAATGTGTTATATCTAGTTTTTCGGTTGAAGGACGAAAATTGGATTCCTTGACAAGTCAAAGGACCTTAGATGAACTTATTCCTTTTTTTTGGCTGGGGTGAGGGGAAAAGGCCGGGATTGGCTGGGTTAGGATCCTGATTGGGCTTAACCGAACACATTTTCATGGAGGCTGTGATTTTTCCATGCCAGGCTGATAGGGTTTTGGTCACAGTCCTGCCCAATCCCGCCCGAAACGAACTAGGCCTCAAGGCCCTACTGGCTCCGCCGTCCACGAGCACTGACACAACCAAGCCATACGCCACGGTTTCGCCACCTCTCATCAGAAGAGATGAATGAGCTAGCATCGTGACAAGGGGTTTGCTTCAATTTCCTAGAGAAAGATCACCCCAACCATAGTTGTGCGGCCAAGGGACCAAGGGAGCATATTGGATTGAGGTCGATGACGGTGGGTGTCCGTCGACACCAACTGATGACGAAGAAGTGCAGATTTCCTTGCTCGCACTTGTTGGCATTTGTGTCACTCAGATGATGCTGCTCCCTGTGGTAGTCAATGGCGAGACAATGGTGGCCCTCGTTGACACGGGTTCTAGGCACACCTTCCTCTCCGACGATGTGGCGCGACACCTAGGGGTCCAGCACACACCCCTGCTAGACATCAAGGTCATAGTAGCCAACAGCGACAAGGTTCCCTGTGCCGGCCGCCGCCTCGACCTCCGCATCACCATTTACGACATCGTGTTGGCATTGTCATGCCCTGAAGTTTCCCCTTCTTCCTAAGCATTAATGCAATTAATAAATCACCCTGTGAAATTGTTGTTTAAGCTAGAGCTAAACCCTAAGTAATAAAATGCAATTAATAATTGGAAATGGCATGGTGGGATTTTTCTTGAGTTCGCTGTGCTCTCATGCATAACATGATTTTTAGCGAAATTTTCAGTGCAATGGAAGTAATTTTAATAATTCAAATCGAATTATCGAAATTAAATTAATTCTCAAATCCTTTCTTCTTCTCTTTTCGGCCGTGGGCCGCCTTCGGCCACTTTCCCTCTCTCACGCCCCTCTACTGGGCCGGCAAAAGGACCAATTTTCCTTATGTCGATCAACGGCACCAGAATAAGTCTTGTACTCATGTTAAAGAAATAGCGATACATAGTCAACTTTGAGAATCCATGAACAACTTTTGTTTTCAGAGTGCAAGATAGATTATTTTGCTAAACCATAACTCAAAAATCAAGGCCAAAAGGTTGTAACTACGTTTATGCAACTCATCAAATAGATGTACGGGGTCTACATTTTTGCCCGATTGTTGCAAAAATTTAGACCCCGTTTATCGGTAAACACAGTTTAATCTCTGGATAGATGAATATTGGATAATATTATTATCATGTTATAATGCCTTTGAGATTACAAGCAGGAGCAGTTGATCACACATGAGGATCAAGATCATTAGGGCAATTGGATTGGCAATCTGACACACTGCCGTAGCACCTGCCGAGATTCGGGCTGTTTTTGTTCTGACAACAGAATTGCGATGAGAAAGGTTTTCTGATGCAAGCTGTCACATTATTGATGTCGATCCCGTAGCTTTCCCCGTTCCTTATTCCATTCCCTGTGTAATCCATACTTTTATGTTAAAGATCAAAGCAAACAATTTTATAATGAAAACATAAAAAATACAAAATGCACGGATGTTTGAAGAAGGCCCGCATGGAAGTTGAAAAAAATGGAATGGGGATTTTTTGTTTTCTTACTATACTACTTGAGATGATGAAATAACTCAAAATAAATACTAAATTTCACCTTGAGAACAAACAACGGGAATGGTAAAACATCCCAGAAGAATCAAGGACATAATCAAGAATCCTTGGCTACGGTGCTTCATTTGCTTGCCCATTTGCTTAATTTGTATGAGCTTGTGTATCTTGTTATTTCCGCTTGGTGATATATATATATATATTGCACAATTGCAATAGATAGCTGAATTTAATATTGGCAGCATTAATATCATCCAAATTTCAGACTTATCCTAATGTCATTTTTATAATAAATCAATGGCAAAAAAATTGGTGGATAATCTTATCATTTATATTTTATGGCCAATGCTAAAAATGGATGACAATGTATGACAATGTCATCTAGAACCAGTGACATATTGTCTTGCTATTTTTATAATAACTTAATGATAATAAATTTGGGGGATGTTATCATTATCTAGATTTTATTGGCACTACTAAAAATGGATGACAACTTATTGCAATGGCTCCGAGATGCTAGATGGGATATATAATCAGATAAAGTAGGGCATGTTGGGATTTTGAGCATCAGAAGATTCACTTATCTAAAATACATATCAACAGACAAATAGAGAAGAGACGTTGAAGGTGTCACTAATGCTATAGATGCTTGGAAGATTAATCTTGTATGCATTATCATTGATGCGTTTTAGCACTTTGAAAGGTCCATCACCCCGGGGCTGTAGCTTGCAATTGCGTTGATTAGGAAATCGATCCTTTAGTAGATGTACCCATACAAAATCACCTGGTTCAAACAACATCTTTTTTCGTCCTTTGTTTGCACGCTTCTCATATAGCTTGGTCATCTTTTCAAAATTTGTGCGAGTCTTCTCGTGAATTTTCTTGACATAATCAGCATGTTTACTTGCATCAAAGTTCAAACGCTTTTGTAAAGGCAATGGCAAAAGATTGATGGGAGCGTTGGGTTTGAAACCATAAACAATCTTGAATGGACAAAGATGAGTAGTGGAGTGTATTGCCTTGTACGCAAACTCCACGTGAGGTAGACATTCTTACCATAGTTTCAAATTCTTCTTGTGGACAGTCCGTAACAACATACCGAGTGTGCGGTTGACGACTTCTGTTTGTCCATTAGTTTTGGGGGTGATATGTGGTAGAGAACAATAGCTTCGTGCCAAGCTTTCCCCACAATGTTTTCCAAAAGTATCTCAAAAACTTGGTGTCTCGATCTGAAACAATGGTGCGTGGCACTCCATGTAGACGTACAATTTCCTTGAAAAAACAATTCAGCAATATGTGAAGCATTGTTGCTTTTGTGACAGGGAATAAAATGTGTCATCTTGTTAAATCAATCAACAACAATAAAAATGGAGTCCCTCCCCCTCTTTGTTTGAGGTAATCCAAGAACAAAGTCCATTGAAATATCTTAACAAGTAATGCTAGGAATAGGTAGAGGAGTGTATAAACTATGAGGGTTAAAAAGGACTTAGCTTTGTGGCATGTCGCACAGTGTAGCACATATCGTTCAACATCACACCGCATCTTTGGCCGAAACAAATGATCAGTCAACACTTGTTCAATTTTCTTGGCAAAAAAATGACCCATAAGTCCACCGACATGAGCTTCCTGCAAAAGGAGTAACCGAACAGAGCAATCTGGAATGCACAATTTGTTAGCTCAAAATAAAAATCCATCATGCAAATCATGCTCATCCCAACCCTTGCCATCACTGCTTTTAGCATAGGGGTTAGAAAAATATATGTCATGAGCATATAATTCTTTGATACTTTCAAGGCCAAGAATTTTAGCATCAAGTTGAGAAAGTAATACATGACGCCTCGACAAAGCATCAGCAACAATATTATCCTTGGCCTTCTTGTACTTGACAACATAAGGGAAAGATTCTATGAATTCACTCCATTTAGCATGCCTACGGTTCAGCTTTAATTGTCCCTTAAGATGCTTTAAAGATTCATGGACAGAATGTATGACAAATTTTTTAGACCATAGATAATGTTGCCACATTTCCAGAGATTGCACTAAAGCATACAACTCTTTATCATAAACAGAATAATTGAGAGTTGAGCCACTGAGTTTCTCACTAAACTATGCAATGTGCTTTCCTTCTTCCATAAGTACACCTCCAATACCAACATCAGTGGAATCACATTCAATTTCATAAGTCTTACCAAAGTCTGGTAGTGCAAGTAGTGGTGCTGATGTTAACTTATCTTTTAGCAACTCAAAAGTCTTGTGTTGTGCTTCACCCCATTGAAACGGAACATCTTTCTTTGTCAATTCATTGACTGGTGTTGAAATCTTTGACAAACCGACGATAGAAACCGTTAAGACCTAGAAAGCTTCTTACTTGGCTCACATTTTGTGGGGGTAATCATTCACGAACAGCTTTGATCTTTTCTTCATCCACCTCCACACCCTGTCCTGAAACAACAAAGCCAAGAAAGACTACCTTGGCGGTGCAAAAGGTACTTGGCAAGGACCAAGGTTAGCATACAACTTTTCTTCCCTCGAAACAGCAAGCACACATTTGATATGCTCAACATGTTCATGAATAGATTTGCTGTAAATCAAGATGTCATCAAAGTAAATCACAACAAACTTGACAATGAAGGGTCTAAGAACATGATTCATTAGTCTCATGAAAGTATACATGGAGCATTTGTCAAATCAAACGTCATAACCAACCACTCATACAAACTAAATTTTGTTTTTGAAAGCTGTTTTCCACTCATCACCTTCTTTCATGCGGATTTGATGATAGCCACTTCGCAAATCAATTTTGCAGAAAATAGTAGAACCACTAAGTTCATCAAGCATATCATCAAGTCTAGGTATGGGAAGCCTATAGTGCATGGTGATGTTATTGATAGCTCGACAATCGACACACATGCGTCATGAACCATATTTCTTGGGAACTAAAAGAACAAGGACAACACAAGGAGAACGACTTTCTTTTACAAACCCTTTGTTGAGCAATTCTCGTACTTGGTGCTGAATTTCTTTTGTTTCTTTGGGGTTGGTGCGGTACGGTGGGCGATTGGAAGTTGAGCTCCAGGAATAAGTTAAATTTGATGTTCAATCCCTCTTTTTGGTGGCAGCCCAGGTGACACTGTATCTGAAAATACATTCTCATATGTCTACAAAAGATAAAGAACAATACTAGGCAAGGTAGAGGGTAAGTCGTTAGTTGATAATAAACTTTCTTTCTACTGGAGTACAAAGAATATGGCATCGGGTTCACTCATTTCTTTTATATTCCCATTCCTAGCCATCATCACCAAACCCTCTTTTGGTCATTTGCAGCTGTGGGGTTTTATTTGGCTTTGGCATCTCTTGCTCACTATGTTTGGTGTTCTCACTCAAGTGTTTCTCACTTTCTCGCTGTTGTCTTTTGAGATCATCGGGTTTTATTTCCTGTGGTGTTAACGGTAGTAATGAGATATGCTCGTCTTTGTACATTAAAACATGCTTGTTGTTGCGGCCACTAATTTGAACATCATGATCATATAACCAAGGTCTTCCGAGCAGCAACTGACATGCTTGCTTTGGTACAACATCGCATTCAACTTGGTCTTCATACTTACTAATGGAGAAATGAACCGTCACAATAGTTTTCACCCGGAGTGCACCACAGTCATTCAACCACTGCAATTTGTATGGGGCTGGATGGCGTCGTTGTCTCAAGCCTAATATTTTCACCAACTCCAAACTAACAATGTTGTTGCAGCTGCCATTATCAACAATAATACGACAAACAATATTATTTATGGTACCTCGAGTGTGAGAAATATTGTGTCGCTGACCATGTTCTTCCTGTGCAACTTGCACACTAAGCACTCGACGAGAGATGAAACAAGTGTTGTCTCCATTATCTGCGCGAATAGCATCACTATTCGCTTGCTCGTTAACCAACTCTTGGTCATGTAAACCATCATCCTCGGTCTCACTTGCTGAGTCCGATTCACCCGTCTCATTCACAATCATCGTCCTCCTACTAGGAGACTCAGCAGCAATGTGGCCACGACCTTGGCATTTGTGACACACAATATCGTGACTACGGGACAAAGATGTTGTTGTGGGTGCAGCAGGCTGACGAGAATCTATGCATGCAGCTGGAGATGATGCCGAAGATGGTTGTGGCTTGGCTGTAGCAGCAGGTGGAGATGCTCGTGTAGAGGCTCCCTGAGAACGAGCGCCGACAAAAGTGGTAGTTTGCTGCGTGCGACGCCATGGGGCTGCATTGGAGCGGCCACTAGAGGACCGATTACGTCGTTCTTGCCGAATGGACATTTCCGTGTGCCAAGCTTGATCAAAAAGATCTTGCAAAGTGTTGTAAGGAAACATCTCCACAAAGTCAGAAATTTCATCATTGAGACCATGCGAAAATCTTGCCATTTTTGACTCATCATGTTCTCTAATTTGAGCACGGATCAGGAGCAACTCCATTTCCCTATAACACGCATCCACTATATGAGTCTCTTGTCTCAACACTTGCAGCTGATTGTGAAGGTCACGCCTATAACTTGAAGACACAAAACATTCTCATAACACGGCATCCCATGTTTCAATAGGGTCATGACCCAACACATACTGATTTTCTTGCATTTGATTCCTCCAAGAGAGAGCATAACTAGAGAAATCCACGGAAGCAAGGTTTACTCTCCTCTGAGATAAAAGATTATGCACTCTAAAAATTTCATCACACTGTTCTTCCCAATTAAGATAAGCATCCGAGTCTTCCTTTCCAGTAAACTTGGGAACACTCAACTTTACCCAAGCAACATTATCCGGGTCATCACAATCTTGGCGACCACAATGGTGGCCTCCATTGTCAAGGACAGCACCTCGGCGAGGATGGGCGTGCCGTTGCTCAAAATTATTTTCTGCAAAAAGAGCATCATTATCACCATATTCCTACTCATGGTGAGGACCATGGGGTTCAAAATGACCGCCAAATTGTGAACGGGGGCAAAAGCCTCGCTTGCGAGCACCTCCTCCTCATGCTCCAGCAGCTACAAAACGACAACCTCCACCATTAGGCGGGCCATGGAGCTCGTCATCAGCATCATCCGCCGAATGTGCATCCAAAATCTCATCCGCGGGATCAACAAGCGGTGGTTGAACCACTCCACCTCCGGTAACCAGAAGTCGTGCATTCAGCAACCATTCCATCGCTTGAAGAAGATTATTCCCCATTTGCTGCACCTCAGCCCATGTGACAGGGGCATCGGGTTCGTCACGATTTTCACCATGGACACTCGATTGAGAACCTGCCATGTTAGCTCTAACAAATATAGTGGAATAGGTAAATTTATGAAATAACACAATCTCACCACTTACTCACAAATGTTCTTATGCGATCTCAAGGACTGCAAGAGTGTGCAAAATGTGGTAGTACACGAGTGTGATTTTGTGATTGAAAGGATGCGAATTGAAAGACCAAAACTTCAGTTTATGTGGAGCTAGGTGGAATGATCAAAGGAATGTTGTATTACTGATACAAGATGGCATAAACCACACAAAGAATGACATGAGCGCTGCTGTCCAAAGCACCAAAAGATAGAAAAGCGATTACCGCAGCACCTTCCAAAACATACAACTTTCTTGTGTCAAAATATTCCTCTCTTTCTCTCTTTTTTTGATATATTTTTTTCACTTCTTCTCGACTCTTTTTTTATAACTATTTCTTTTTTTTCTATTTTATTAACACGAGCCAGCAAACAAGAAACAAAAGGGTGGGTGGGTGGGAAAAAATGATGATGCAACATAACAAGAGGAACTAGCAACGTGATGGAAAAGAACAACACGAAATATCAGTGCTTCCAAAGGCTTGGTATTTTTTTTGTAGGGATTTTGTGGACTATAGGGAAAACAACCAGATCAACAAGAACACATGAACTTCTAATGAAGACAAGGCTAATATGTGCATGATGAACCTACTACCGTGCCAACAAAACTCTGAAATCATATGATGCGAACACACTCGCGAGGGGTGGCTCGATCTTCAAGACAGTAGGTTTGAAGCAAAGAGTACTGGCGTAAACCGTGCACAAGAGGGTAATTAGCTGTGAGCAGTAAGAGGATAACTAACTTTATACCTGCCAAGGTTGGATGCGACCAAATGGTGAGGGTGAGAGCGATCTGAAACCTCTTGGACTCCGATCCGTCAAACCGAGCAATCACAGAACCACAATCCGGGACTAATCCACACAAGAGGCCCGAGAGCCAAAAACATGAACTAGGGGGCACAAGAGGAGCCTTCTCACAAGTCTAAAAGAACTCAGAAGAACAAAGGGGGTAAGACACTTATGCAGTCTTCAATAATCTCTCATATATAAGGCTTTCAATTGAACAAAAGTTGTCTACTAGATGAAGTAGAGGGGTATTTTTACTAAGAATGTCCCTCCTAGTTTAGGTGTGAACAAAAGAAGTCATGTTCTGTTGGTCAAGGCTAACATAAATGAGAATGCAAAGAGTTTTCTCTGGTTCACGCACAGCCCTTCAGCTACTTTGTAGCCTTTAGTAAAAATGCTCTAACTTTTTATTGGAAAATGATATTGAGGTGGGGTTTGGAGCATTGGAAACTAGACTTGTCCCTCTTTCCAATCATGTATGCCATGTAACCCGTCTCTTGACTAGCTGGGTCGTACAAGCCTTAGAAGTTGAGCCTTTGTAGTGTACACCATCTTTGGCGTAGAGAGTTGCCGGTAGTGCATGGGTTGATTTCTGCTCGGCGTAACCCTTGTCGTCCTCAGTTTAACCCATCCTTCTTGGAGTAGTGATGATGTCTACGGGTGTAAACCTTAGCAATACAAAGGTAGAATATTTTGGTAGTATAAAATTCTCACTAAAATTTCGGTTAAGTTGAGCAAAGAGTGATTTCACCTCTAGTTGTATTGCACGCAATTGGACCATGATTTGTTTGATCGTTCTTGCTGAGATGTAATCCATCAACTTGGTTTACGTCATCTTCATTTTCTTCATGTGATGTATGATGTAAACCATCACCCTTGTTTACGTCAAGTGTAGCTGGGATGTTCTCATGATATCCACTTTAGATCTCGTGCGCTACCCCTTTTCTTATTGCCAACTTCTAGAATCGACAATATCAACAAACAAATAGAGATGAGAGAGCGTGTTTGAGCACCACTTGATGCACTCAGAAGGAAGAACAGAGGAAGAGAAAGGAGGGGCAGTTTGGTCATGCCATGTAAAGAAGTGGGCCACTCCAGCCTTGTTAGCACGACGACACTAATTTAACCACAATTACATAGGGCATTCCTCCAAAAGTGACTTCGTGTTGTATCCTACAACTAAAACCACGAAGTCACGATGACCTGCAAAACAATTTGCCTAACATAAATTGTCTTGGTCGTGAACATAAAAATGAACATCGAACAACATTGAACGAGATATGTACATGATAATATTTTCAAATACATGAAAAATGATAGTTTCATAGCTAATTTCTATTTTCTTAGGATTCCAAATATGATGTTCAAAGCATGCATGGTTGTACGCTAAGATGCCATGTCATCAACGGGCACCATGTTAGATCAATTTTCCTTAGGTTGATCAACGGCACCAAAATAAGTCTTATACTTATGTTAAAGAAATAGCAAAACATAGTCCACTTTGAAAATCTATGAACAACTTTTGTTTTCAGAGTGCAAGATAGATTATTTCGCTAAACCATAACTCAAAAATCAAGGCCAAAAGGTTGTAACTACGTTTATGCAACTCATCAAATAGATGTACGGGGTCTACATTTTTGCCTTGCACTTGCAAAAATGTAGACCCCGTTTATCGGTAAACACAGTTTAATCTCTGGATAGATGAATATTGGACAATATTATTATCATGTTATAATGCCTTTGAGATTACAAGCAGGAGCAGTTGATCACACATGAGGATCAAGATCATTAGGGCAATTGGATTGGCAATCTGACACACTGCCGTAGCACCTGCCGAGATTCGGACTGTTTTTGTTCTGACAACAGAATTGCGATGAGAAAGGTTTTCTGATGCAAGCTGTCACATTATTGATGTCGATCCCATAGCTTTCCCCGTTCCTTATTCCATTCCCTATGTAATCCATATTTTTATGTTAAAGATCAAAGCAAACAATTCTATAATGAAAACATAAAAAATACAAAATGCATGGATGTTTGAAGAAGGCCTGCATGGAAATTGAAAAAAAATGGAATGGGGGAAGATTTGTTTTCTTACTATACACCGACTACTTGAGATGATGAAATAACTCAAAATAAACACTAAATTTCACCTTGAGAACATGAAATAACTCAAAATAAACACTAAATTTCACCTTGAGAACAAACAACAGGAATGGTAAAACATCCTAGAAGAATCAAGGACAAAACCAAGAATCCTTGGCTACAATGCTTCATTTGCTTGCCCATTTGCTTAATCAGTATGAGCTTGTGTATCTTGTTATTTCCGCTTGGTGATATATATATATATTGCACAATTGCAATAGATACTGAATTTAATATTGGCAGCACTAATATCATCCAAATTTCAGACTTATCCTAATGTCATCTTTATAATAAATCAGTGGCAAAAATATGGTGGATAATCTTATCATTTCTATTTTACGGCAAATGCTAAAAATGAATGGCAATGTATCACAATGTCATCCTAGGTCTTAAAGAGACATCTAGAGCTAGTGACATATTGTCTTGCTATTTTTATAATAACTTAATGATAACAAATTTGGTGGATATCATCATTATCTAGATTTTATTGGCATTACTAAAAATGGATGACAACTTGTTGCAATGTCTCCGAGATACTAGGTGGGACATATAATTGTCGCGCCCAGGGATTCGACAACCCGAATCACCGGCTATCTGTGCATTTAACCCCTGTCCAGGGCTCGAGGCATCAACCAGAGTACACAGATGACAATTTGATACAATTTCACGTCTTACAAAAATAACAAAATAAAACCCATACGCAGTGGAAAAACTAGAGAACTAGACTTAATCTTCTCAGTAAAGCGCAGCTTCCTCCGTACTCCACAGGCAAACTCTTGACAGATTCTTAGCTTCTCGGGGATTGGGAAAAATAAAGCAAGACTAATTACAACCACCGTACTCAACAAGTCATACCAAGGGGAAGGTATGATGCAAGGGTAAACAAAGGATTGGCCCATAGGGTTATTTTGCAGTAAAAACAGCAATTATAAATCATAATTTGAAAGAAGTAAAACCGTAGATAATTAAGCAGTATTAATATCATCAAAGTCCAATGCTAAACCACGTTGCGACAGGCCCAAACCAAAACCACCTGAACTACACCAGTTCATTAAGTCAAATTATTAAGGTGAGACTAATCACGGTGAGCTGGTTGACCGCACAATAACCGCGAGCACGGCTATTCGAATAGTTTTACTCTGATTAGAGGTGTACAACTTTACCCACAAGACACAACCCACCGATATGTCACCATGTCATCATGCGCCCATGATGAACATGTTACCATGTCGAGTGATTGTGACAAAACCCATCATATTACTCTCCCTAACCGAACATACCCACCTCAGGTTTCACCCCCTCCTTATTCCAAGTCGGGCAGTCCTCTCTCGTGCCTAGGTAAATCCGGAAGCAGCATAGACCAAAATCCAGGTCCATCCATACTCCATCATGCCCACCTTTGCCATGGTACGTCAGCTAGGTTAAGTTATACTCCTGATTCAGCCTGGAGCCCATCTGGCTTGTGGTTAGTACGGGTATATCTTCCAGGGATTCCCGATAACTAATCCTTAATTGTCATGAGCACGACCACCAAATAAATCATGCATGTACCCACGACCCACCAAGTAAAGCATATTTTAATTAATTAACCATATGCCAAGATGGCATAACATCATCATAAAATTAAGGACTAAATTATAGTGAATCCCATTGTGAGCTAGTTGATCTAAGCATGGCTAAGCAATCCTAGACCAATCATCTAGTCAAATTATTATCCTAGGCTATCAATGAATCAAGGTATTCAAAAGGTTGAGTACGGGTAAAAACCATCCCACATGACATTATAAAAATAATGCAGTTTTAAGAGAAAAGTAGGGGGTTTGCAAATATGCTCAATATGATCAATGATATCGGTATGACTTGCCTTACTCTTGAGCTGACAGGACCTCGGCGACCACTTCAAAATAAATTGGAGCGTCGGAACTGCCGGAGTCTAAACGACAAACAAGGCACACAATAAATACAAGCTAAGAAGCTACTAAAAAGCAAAAGAAACCAATTTTAATGGATTCTTGACATTTTAACGAGTTCACTACAATTTGAATGGGTTAAAACGGAGCTTAGATTATTTAGTTATGAATTTCACCTAAATGATCAACCGAAACCGGCAAACGGAACCGGCAGCTCTGAACGGCTCTAACTAAAGGACGACTTAGGACGGACGAATGAACGAACCATAGGGGAACACCTCGTTCGAGCGAATGAGCGGATGACTCAACAACGACTGTGGCTAAACCGGCGGGCTAGACACGATTCACGGTAAAGTCCTGGTACGGCAAACGATAGGCCGGTAGGAACCTAGGGTTTCACCTATGGCTCGACAACTCAACTACCGAGCTATGGGCTAAAGCGGCTGCTAGGCAAAGACTCACGGCGGAGGCACGCGGCGCAACGGCGGCAGTTCGGCAGTGGCTCGGCAGCGGCAGTGGCTAGGCGGCAGTGACTCGGTGGCTCGGCGCGGCACGCGGCAGCGGCGGGCGGCGCGACAGCGGCTAGGGCAGCACGTGGCAGCGGTGGCTAGGGCAGCTAGGGTGGCAGCGACGACAACTCGGCCAACTACGACTCATGGGAACAAAACCCTAAAACAGGAGGAAGGTTCTCACCGGGGAGCAAACCGGCGAGGGAGCATGACGACGGCGGTGGCGGTCTGACGGCAAGCACAAGATCGACGACGACGGCGGTGCTAGAGAGGACACAACAGGCTAGGTTAGACGGGGAAACAATTGACATTTGGATTAACCAATTCAATTGAGAGGGATGCGAGGGCGACGACGGCGGAGACGGCGGCGGCGGCGGCTAGGTAGGGTGGTGGCAGCTAACGGGAGGAAAAAGAAAGAAAAACAGGGGGGAAACACTTAAATAGGGGAGGACTAGATTAGGAAAGGAGGAGTCCTAGAGGGAGTAGGACTAGGAGGAGGGGAGGGAGTCCGACTCAAGGGGGAGAGGGGGAGGGAAAGGGGAGAGGAAACAAAGAGGCTAGGACTTTCCCAAAAAGGAAAAACAAAGCGGTGTCGTTTTACGCAAAGAAAGGAAATGGTCCCGCGAATAGACACGGATACAGTTCGTCATGCAAAACGAAACCGCGGACTGAGAGGGGAGTGAGTTGGGCACGATTCACGACCAAAGGCAAAGGAAGGAACTTATTATCTTGACATTTTTAACTTAGCAACTTTGCCTCCGGTGATCTGATATTTACTCTTTTAAGTCTTGTTAGTGATTTTCAGAGCAAAGAGAATTAAAAAAAATTCTCCCTAGCAATTCCGATTATTAAATGCATTGTTAACATGGGTTTTCTCTTGGTTAACCAAAGCAATTTCTTCAAGTCATTTACTAGTGATTTGGAACCTAAGACAAGGGAAAACTTTAGCTATGACAATAATTGGATAAAGTAGGGCGTATTGAGATTTTGAGCATCGAAAGATTCACTTATCTAAAATACATATCAACAGACAAATAGTGAAGAGAGCGCATCTTTGAGCAACGATCGACGTACTCATGAGGAATAGGGAGGAAGATGAAGAGAAAGAGAAAGGAGGGGGCAATTTGGTCATGCCATGTCACACCATCACTTTTTCATCTTCTGTTATTTTCGCACAATTGCGAAAATTCACCTTTGGATTGTTTGCCTAGATTTAGCTTAATGAAAATATCGTTAACCAAAATGATGTAATGTGATTAATTAATTAATTAATTACATCGTTGGTGTTGTCTCTTCTTAATTAAAGTTATTTGGATTTTATTTGTATTTTGGATGTGGAGCTCAAATTCCTAATCAAATTCCACACAAATCCAAAATGTTCCTATTCAATTCCTATTTGCCTAAATCCTCTTAAAATTCCAAATATTCTAAATTTGAAATTTTCCGGAAAAGTCCTGTCGTAGGCTCTCTGGACCTTCCACTATATTTGAGAGATGAAGTGAATAATTCAAGTCATCAAACAAGCATAATAAAATATCTGACGCCTCGAGAAAAGAATATTGGAGACATTGCTGGGCCTTTAGACTGCCAGTCAACTTCAGCCTGAGATGTACCCGTCAAACCACTCGAAGGTGGCGACCAGATGTGTTACACATTCAGGAGACTTGACAAAAATAGCTAAAGATCTACAACATCTCAAATATTCTTAACTCATACTCATGTGCATTTAATTCCCAGGATATGCACTAGATTCACACTTCTATCTTAAGCATCGACATACATAGCAAACACATTTAAAGCAAATAAAATTCAGGCTACAACTACTTAATAGGTACATAGGCCGATCGGCCAAATAGACATATTAGTGAACAACGGAAGCTTGACTACCCAAACACAAGCACACCGACTAGGGGTTCACCCACTAAGTTCTCATCCTAGAAGAAGCAATCGAAACCCGCATCACTCAAGGACTAACTCTAAAACCTGCAAGCAAAAGGTTAATTCAACAACAAGAGTCAGTACATTAATCAAATTAATGTACTAGCAAGCACAAGACAATTCTAACATACTACATGTAAGGCATATATTCAAAGGAGGGCAATATGTAGTTCAATTTCAGCATTAAACAAGTTTTGTTTCACAATATTTTTGTAAAGAAGTTGATGATTCAGTTAACAAAACATTTTTTTTTGTAAGTTCATCATAAATATCATTATATCATCATAAACATACTCTTGTTGTCATCCTGACGACAAGTCATATAATCATCATCACACTTACACAACTCAACACTTTTCACCCATTCCAAACCCAAGTTTCATAACACATTTTAAAACATAAGTCTATACTCATGACACTTCACCAAGCGCTCATGACCGTGAGCTAATCGATTAGTTTTTAGACTGCAGAGTTTGTATAGCTTTACCCACATGATATGAACACTCTAGTTTGTAGAGTTTGTTTTGTTCTCGCGACGCACTACCACACTCTTCATGGTGAATGTGGTCTAGAGGTCATAACGAAGCCTTTACATTATTTATTATCTAATCCTTGCATGAGCACGATGAGTGTTGTTCCACACTAAGTCTAGAATCTTAATGTCATTATAGTGGGGAGGTCTTTACCAATATAACACTATAGGAAAGCCGGTACAATCGCTTCCTATGTGGCACTCAACATTGTACGTGAGGCGGAACATTTCAGTTGTCCCCTCACGCAGAACAATACAGTCATTCCCTATCAAACCATAAATAAAAGCGAGGCAGAACGTTACAGTCGTCCCCTCATAAACATCATACACATAAAAGGCGGATCGGTACAGTCGTCCCCTTTGCAATTCACATAAACACAAATAGTCCTATAGTTCACTAGTAGGCACGATCGCTACTACAACGGCCTCCCTAATGCAAAGATAGATAATAAACAACTTAATGAGCTAAGGCCATCCCATACTAGCACATGTGGATGTACGGTTAACTTTAAGTTGGTGATACAAGTTGGCAAACACTCCCTCTATCGCCCTATCGGTATGCAACTAACACCATATGCATACCTCTTACCGCCCAGATCTAAAACCAATTTTACACATTTTAGTTCGCAAATACCCAACATATTCATTTTATTCCAGCAGGTGTTCATATATCAAAATCACATTTTAATAATAGATGAAATAAGTACTATTTGCATAATTCTAAGCATGGCTAAGCAAGTAGTTGCATATAGAGCATATATACACCCATTTGAGCACAATGAGTGTACTCTAACCATTTCTAGGGGTACAAACAATGAGGATCACAATTATTCAAGGAGGAATATGCAGCAAATAGGACATAACTACCATAACCAAGTTTAAAATACCGATATAGTCTAAGTTCATATGCAACTTTGCAAACAAATATTTTCATTCCTCAAATCATGGAATTCAATGTGATCAAAGGATGGGAGGAGAACTTGCCTTAATCTTGAGCAATTAGATAGCATTTTAATTTACTCCTTCACCGTCACTGCAATAATCTATACAAATAACACGGTATGCAAATAATTACCAAAATATGCTCAAAATACAAAACGCTCTAAAATGCATGAGTTTTCTACCATGCACATATACTGTGTGGATAGGATTTGTGATGAAAGAATTTTTATTTTATTGCTTTGCATTTGTGAATTATTAATTTTCAAAGTTTTAATACTAGCACTATATTATTAAATTCTATTAGACCTTAGGTACATTTTAGGGTCATGTTTTGTGAAGTGCTGGGTTACTGCAGTAAAGGGGATTTCTTAGGAGTTCAACAAAATTCGTTTCACCATTTTTAGAGTTAGCATGATTTTATTATAAACTCTACAAGCTAGATCATTTGCTATAGTTTTTATTAGTTATTTCAAATTTTAGTTATGTTTTGGATATGGTTCCACCTAGAGATTAGTCTATATATCTAAAGTGCATACTCTGCGAAACTAACAAAATTTTAGTTTTGCCCATTTAGAGTTAAAATGAATTACTTATGGATTTTATAGTTTCTAGTTTTCACTACACTAGTTATTTTAATAGATAGATATTTGGTAATATTTGTACTACAGAAGGTATTAAGTTTTAGTTCATGAAAATTAAGAGTATAGTTTTGTGAGCACACTGGAACTTGGCTCTCTCCAAATTAATTGAGTTTAGATAAATTTTATATGAATTTTCTAAGTTGGAGATTGCCCTATGTTCATTATTTCTTATGTGAATTATTAGAGCTATTTCTTCTACTGTAAGTGCCAAGTTTTATGTTTCCATATTAAAGTTCATAACTTGGTGAATCTAAAGAAATTTAGTTTATCCAGATTGGAGCTAAGATGTATTTTATATGCAGTTTATAAGTTAACCTATTTTTCTGTTAATTAGATATTCACTAAGGCATTTTCTTTAGCATTTTCAGATTCTAAAAGGATGGATACACGAGTCATTGACTGAGACCAATATACAAAAAGGTCCCTGGGCTTTAGATGAATTGCATTTAGCTCCGAGGGTCCACAAGTCATGCAGAGAACATTTACAAATAAGATCCTACAAGATTTAAACTCGTACTAATCAAATCCTTAGCACCTAATGAAGTGGGCCCCGCTTGTCAGTGAGAAAGTGGCAGGGAGATGCAGAGCAGCGGCGGTCGGCAAACTTTTCGCCGTCGCCGGCGGCGAACGGCGGCCAATCTCTTCGGGCGACCAAAATCAAAAAAATGCAGCAGATTATGGCGAATCTAGTGGTAGTGTTTTCACGGGCTGCGGTGGTCGGTGTCAACGACGGCGGCAACGCGAGCGGCGGTGTGCTTCGGGGTGAGGTGCCATTTAGAGCATGCATGTGCCTCTACGGGACTCCTGGAGACTCACTTGAGGTCGTGTGTGCTCCGGCGAAGCTTGGACAGCGATGGCGAACCGAGGAACGCTCCGGCAGCGGCGGAAAACAGCAGGGCGACGGCGTCGGCTTCCTCCGGTCTTCGGGCTGCCAGGGAGAGAAGGGGAATGGATTAGAGATGCCCTAGGTATACTACTCGAGCGAGGAATTGGGCCGAAGCTCACCCGAGAACGATGAACTGACGCCGATAGCCGGCGGCCGGACTTGAGGAAGAATGGTTCGATCTCGCGATTGGGAGCTCCCCAGCTTGATTTCCTTGGTGGGTAGCCTACTAGTACCTTGGCGACGCTCGTGGCGCGAGGGCTCGGTCAGCGGGGGCTCGAGTCGACGGGAACGGCGAAGTGGCCGACGGCGGCGCTCTGGACACCGAGAGCGACGTCGAGCTTGGCACAAGGTGCTCGATCTGTGCCAAAATAGAAACCAGAGAGACGGATCGATTAGGCAGAGGAAGAAGATCACGTTGACATGAATGAAATGCGGCGAAGTTCACTAGAGAAAAATATCTACGAATCAAACATCTTCGGTCCGAGAGAAAAGGGCGAAGTTCTCGGCTCCTCCGAGGAAGTTCTTGTGGATTTTCCTAAGGGATCACGGTGAGGGAGAGATGGAGATTACAGTGGGGTGTTTTCTTGTTTAATGGTGAAAGTTGAGGTGGCATGGTGAGAGCTAGGTGTCAACATTTGGCTCTTGACACGATTTTAAAAGGTTGGCTAAATCTAGGGCGGTGTAATCTCTTCTACTTCACCAAAAATAGCTCTAGTGGCTGTCAAGTGGTCCCTTGTGGATGTTTCCTAGAAGATGGAAGAGGTATGGTGATGTTTTGGGTGAAAATTGGACTATAACTATCTCATGAAGTATACATAGATTAAAGAGAAAAACTATGGGACGGTGTACCATCTCAACGGTATATTTTATAATTTATATTTACCAATCACTCATCGATTCTTTCTCTCTGAAAGCGTGTCGTGTGCTGTCCTTTCAGATGGAGGCTGACGACTAGTGACGACTGACGAGAGGTCTCTTTTCTCCTACAGTACAAAATAGCTATGAAATACTCTAATACAGCACTACTTCTACACCTCTTTAGGTCCATATGGGTTTGACACCTGCTTCAACTAGCAAAGTTAGAATTAAGCACTAGACCTAGTAGCATGAGCCTAAACAAAGCATGTCAGCGGCACGTGAGCAAGTTTGGCTGTACTTTCTGGCCTACCTATGCATGGTCCATCTTTTTATTTGATGGTTGAATAGAAGTATATAACCCATAAATATTAGAATTAGTGGTATCACATCTAAAGTCTCGTACCATCACACCCTATATTTGGTATCAGATCTGCTACTAATATGTATCAACCCGGTATCTAGGTATTGGATCCGGTACTCATAGGTATCAAACCCGACCTAGGTATCGAATCCGGTGCTTATAGGTATCAGACCCAATACCTAGGTATTAGATTTGGTATTCATAGGTATCATACTCGGTACTTGGGTATCCGACCAAGTACGTGCAGGTATCGGAACTGATACTCATAGGTATCAGATCAGTATCCGATCCGATACTCATAAGTATCATACGAGATACCGGATCCGGTACTCATAGATATTAAACCTGATCTAGGTATCGAATCCGGTACTCATAGGTATCAAACCCGATACTTAGGTATCAGACTTGGTATTCATAAGTATCATACTCGGTACATGGGTATCCGACCCGTTACGCATAGGTATTGGAACAAATACTCATAGGTATCAGATCAGATACCCGATACCCGGGTATCCGATCTGGTACTCATAGGTAACAGACGCGATACCTAGTTATCGGATCCGGTACTTATAGGTATTAAATCCGATAACTCGGCATCAGATCTTGTATTTATAGGTTTCATACTTGGTACCTAGGTATTCGACCCAGTATCTGGATATCAGATATGATAATCTAGCATCTATGTATCACATACTAGAATTTCTAAGATGTGGTATAACCAAGAGCCCAACATGATATATCTAATTAGAATCCATTGTATCCATATATAATCTAGGTAATTATTTGTCTGGTCTAATCCGTGCATGGTATAGGACATATGCAAATAGATGCAACCCATCTTAGACACATAGCTAGGCTACTAGGCTCTGTCATATATAATAAATACCCTACATAGCTAGGGTACGGGACTACTAGTAGCTATTATAGGGATTTGGCATGCACAGCAAGCTAGTAGAGGGATTTGGCATGCACAGCAAGCTAATAGTATCTCCGGTTTTATTTAATAGCTAGGCTAGTATCAAAGGCAGGACAAGCATGCTGGGTACTAGCTAGCTGTTAGGAACAAGACTATACACTGATACACACAGCAAACGTGCGTGATGATAATCGTAGAAGCACACGACATACTCGGGAGAAGCCGGCACGCGGGGCCACGGCATGGGGGATAAGCGGTATACTGTTCAACGGTATACCGTTGTGTAGTCTTTCTCTAGATTAAAATGAGTGATCACATGGTTAGAAGGCTGGCATATGGATGACAAATGGGCGCAAGTAGATACTTTCTAGGTAGGCTTGAGAGGTAGAGTAGTACTTTAGGTAGGAATTGTATTTTAATCTCTCTCTCACCTTTTAATAAATAAGGGAAAAATTAAATGTGTGATGAGTAGATGATGTGTTGGCTGTGGGTGTATGACACATGGGTCCCACATGAACAGGATCCCACATGCAAGAGAGAGGTGTAGAAGGAGTGGACTAGAAGCTCTAAATTTTCCAAGTGTTGGCACTATTTCATTTTACTAGATTACTCTCATCCTCTCATCCATTTAATTTTAGAATTAAGGGGAGACAAGGTTGCTGCAAAGTGGACAAAGATTTGATGGTTCAATGTGCCAAGTTCCAAGATTTAATTGCTTTTTGAGTTACCATGGTAATTTCATAAAGTTGACTAGTTAATCTATTGACTGCAGTTAAAATACTGTTTATCTAACTTGTGGCTCTCATTTCATGTGGTTTCTTTTCTAATTTAACTAGGCCATTGCATCAGGTGGTAGAGTAATGTGTGTTTAACATTCTGACCAAGAGGCTTTGATAGATGAGTTATGGTTAAATTTTGGTGATGGCGTAAAGTAGGCTAATTGGTATGCTGTTTTCAGATTTATAGCTGAGTTGAAGAATTTATTTGTGGTATCAATTGTTGTGATAAATTGTTGCTTAATTTATTTTTAGGAATTTTCTTTCTACGTGACATGCATATGAAACCTACTATGAGATACACCAAGAATATCCAAAAACAAACCTAAAATAATAAAATACACATACAACCAAGTGTATTTATTTTCATTTAGGTTTTGCTTATTTTAAAACTTATAGTCCCATCTATTTGCTTTTAGTTCAAATATTTTGGTTAGGTTAAAATGCAAAACCAAAAGGGTTAAATTTTCATTTTAAGATTAAACCAACTTATTTGAATTGAAGTTTATTAACTCAAGATTTTATAAAATCAAATTTTGGATTAGCTCTAATCTTGTCCCAACAAAACTTTGTGTTTTATTTTATCTATAGGATTTTAACTACAAGATCAGCTAATATTTTCTCAAATGCATTAGCTTTCAAAAAGTTTTAAATTTTCCTCAAAAATTTTTCTAGGTGAAATTCTTGGTATGTTACAAGTCCCTTTCCTTCTTTTCTCTCATTTCCATTTTTCCACTTTGCCCCTTCATCTTTCTTCTTTTTCCTTTTTTCCTCTTCTTCTTCAACCTTCGGCCATGGGAGGCCGAAGCCTCCACTCTCCCTCCCCAGCCCGGCCAGGGAGAGTCGAAGCTCCGAGACTAGCCATCTCCTCCACGCCGCCCTCAGCCCACACCACAGACTCAAATCCGGCCCAAAGCTGTTGTTGCCGCCAGCTCGTGCCGCACAATACCACCACCAGACTCAATCGACTAATAGACAACTCATCTTTAATTGTGCTAAAGAAAAAAAGTAAATTATTCTTAAAAGTTCTCATATTATTCTTTTCATTTACAGAACAACTAACTTTACATTTCAATTTGGACCACCCTATTTCATCCATCTCCAAGTCCAGTGACTCAGCAACCACACACTAACTCTCTCTCTCCATTTTCTTTTTCCCTCCGACGGTTAGGGAACCGCTAGATCCAGCAAGAAGGAGCTTGGATCTAGCGTCTCCGCTCTTCATCGGGTCGACTCCTGCCTCCGTGAGTCCCTGCAATAGTGTGCATGACGAGAGGGAGAGGAAAAAAAAGTAGCTTATGGAGTGTAACTAGAGCGTGCGGTTGCACATGCAAAGACGCAGAGGAGTAAAGAGTGACTCCTGAAGAAAGAGCGGTGGTGGCGATGCGTGGAGTAACAGTTAGTGGTTGCTAGTAGTACGAGGAGTTTGTTGTCGATACAAATTGCTAACCGAGTTTGTTAATTATTTTTTAGAATGTGGGCCACTAGTCATTATAAAAAAATAGCTAGTCTTAAAGTAGTAAAATGTTGAGATAAAGATGAGAGTACTTGTGGGGATCTTTTAACTTTTTATCACTTTTAAAATATGGTAATTAAGAATTTACTACTCACATATTATGTTTATATATGTGTATATGACCAGCGGCAAATTCCGGCGAATTCTTAATTGAGCGTCTTCCCCCCTTTTGTGGCAAATTTTCCGGCAAAGAAAGAAAATCTCCCGCTCCTTGCGCCGCCAAGACGAGTCGCGGACGCGGCTGAACAGGGGAGGGGCGGCGATCTCCATCTGGCGAGCAGAGCAGAGCAGAGCAGGGGAGAAGATCATGGTGAGCATCCACATCCTCTTTCTGATTCATCTCTCTCTCTCTCTCTCTCTCCCATCGATCGGGACTACTTTTGTCTGGAATTTGCTTGCGTTCGTTCGTTCGTTAACCCTAGCTTCTCTTCTAGATCTGGAAGAATCTCTTCTCCTCCTTAATTTGAGAGCCTTAAACCTCTCTTAATACACGTAGTAACAGTTTGTTTGTTCCCCGAAAAGTTTCCCAAATTGGATCCGCCCCTGACAGATAGATATATATGTTCATGTTGTAAATGATAGTGAGGTATCTGTTAGGCCTTGTTCCAATTTCCACACCTATTCTCAATCCCCCCCAATCCTCTTCAATCCCCTCTAAACCTAACAAGGCCTTAGGGGGGGGGGGGGGAGACCAGGATTTCTATACCACGGTCTTGATGCATGTCAGATGCTTATTGAAATGCTGGTAGGTGGATCTTTACAGTGCTGCTGAAATGTGATGGAATTGTATTCTACGCGACTTAATTTGTCTTACAAACCCTGTCATTCGAATATGTTTTACATCATGCCATATTGCCATCCACTAAAAATGTCTGGCTGAAGAAACAGCCATAAGAAATATAACTGATTTTAAGATGTTTAAAGCCTACAATGCTACTCTTGCTAACTGATAGTTCCATCAAGTTATTTTGGTCCATGAGCACAGAAATTTTCTTCTATTTAGTATTTAGCAACCACCTTTGTTTAGTTTAATTTCTAACTGTTGCTCTCCATATGGTGCTTAGTCGAAGAAGAGGGGTCTTTCGTTGGAGGAGAAGAGGGAGCAGATGCTACAAATATTTTATGACAGTCAAGACTTCTATCTCGTAAGTTCTTCTGTCAAGATTTCATGATATCTGCCCTAGGATTGCCGTATTAGATGTTCGCAAGTTATCTGTAACAAATTCAAGTGTTATGTTGTTTCTTCTGCTAATGTGGAGGCACTGGTTGGCAGATATCCCAGTAGCTCTTTTCATTCCTTTCTGCTGCTGCATTATTATGCTTTACAATGTAGGTGAATAAATGAAACCAATCAGCGCCCAAGTGCCAATCTAATACTGTAATTTGTTTCCAGTTTCTTGCTTTTTTGGTTTGGGTTTGTAAAGTTGACATGGCAATGCTTCGTTATATGTACACAGGAAAAGTCATTATCTGTTTCAATTTGTAGTAAAACTAACTAATCATCAATTTTCAGAACTAATCCTCGGATATACAATTATGCAACTATTAATGCTAGTGCAAGCATACACCCATATATTAGTGCCAGCAGGTTGAGGTTTTGATGCATTTGTATTTCTGTTACTACAAATTTAGGGTCAGATGCTCATACTGGTCATTATTATGTATTTCTGTTGTTTGCCCATGTCATACATTGCTATTCTAAGCGCTGTTCTGCTAGGTTTCTGAGTAGACTATATTTTCATATGTCCTAAGTTCCAGTCCATACTTCTGCTTTCAGCTTAAAGAGCTTGAGAAGTTGGGTCCCAAAAAGGGTGTCATCAGTCAGTCAGTGAAGGATGTTGTACAAAGCCTGGTGGATGATGATCTTGTCTTGAAAGATAAAATAGGGACTTCAGTAAGTGTAGCTGCTTATCTAAATTGTGGCATGGACCTAGATTTGTCAAACTGCTTTCTCAGTAATGGAGCCTTGTCATATAATGTTTTTCATCAAAGTTGATGCATCTGTAACTCAAGAAAGGTTTCTTTTCTGTATTCTTCAAGAGCTAGTGCACTGAGTTTCATGTAACTACATTCTGCATGTTTTGCAAAGGGCCAGTTCTTAGTTAATTTTTTGTTTACATATCCTCACCGATGTGCCTTTTGCGTTTGGTTTCTCAAACTAAATAGTTTCCTTACAGGTGTACTTTTGGAGTCTTCCCAGCTGTGCTGGAAATCAGGTATTTTTTTTATACCACTACCACCCCCTTTAACCTTGCATGTGTCAATTCTCATGTTTGATTTTATTTATTTGGTGATAACATGGCACAAATTCGGTACCAAGAGTTAGATCCCCTGACCATATATTTTTTTTCCTAATGACAATTGGTAACACGAGTAAAAGTAAGGAAGGTAGACGGCACACTGTCCTTTAAATTCTTCTTACAGATCTGCGAAGAACAAAATACTTTTTATGTTAATTTTCTGAGTATATAGTGTGGTGCTGGTTCCATGTATTAGTATCACAACTAGCTTTTGAAGCTTTGCAGAAGAGAGTATTAACTGCCATGAATCATTCCTATTAGTGCAGCATACCCTAGTGGTTTGAGAATCAGGATAATATACAGGTAAGAAGAGCTTTTGTTTACTCATCAAGATAGAGGCAAGCAAAGAGGGATTTTCGTCATTTTGTTGATCACTTGAATAAATTCAGCAACTAGTAATATATTTCTTATTGCAAATTTTAGTGCACATTAATACCTTCATTTGCCATTACTTGTCATAGTTTAAGCTAATCCATCTATGTATCTGTTTGTAGCTGAGGACTACTTACAGCAAACTGGAATCTGATCTTTCAAGCTCTAAAAAGCGCTTCATAGAGCTTGTTGAGCAGAGAGAGAATTTGAAAAGAGGCAGAGAGGACTCTGTAAGTAATTGTGCATTTTCCTACAACCCTATGACAAAAATGTAAATCCAATTCATATACACTGATCTAGGATGAGAGAGAAGCTGCTTTGGAGGAGCTGAAGGCTGTAGAGCAACAGCACAAGAAGTTAAAGGTGTATTCACAGTCTTGTCTTTTATTTAATTTATCTTTTCCATTTAGGTATCTACAACTCAATTGTTTCACATTGTTTTTCAGGAGGAACTGGCTGCTTATGCTGATAGTGATCCAGCAGCACTAGAGGCAATGAGTATGGCATACAGCATCCCTTTTTTGTTTCTATTTACGCCTTTGCATGTCTGTTATCTGATGGTACAATCAATGTGAAATTGTCAATTACTTTCCATGTAGCATCTCTTTTTCATCCAAGTTTAGCAGCAACTTAACATTGCTTAGGATATTCCGTGCACAAAATTGTTCCACAATTTAACTACTGTAAAATGGTAATTACAGATGATGCTATTGAGGTTGCTCATGCGGCAGCTAACAGATGGACAGGTATCGGTGGTCTTGCTAGTCACATTCCCTATATATTTATATGTCTGCAGCTTGTTTATCATCAGAACAGGCTAACGGAATTCTGAATGTAACTACAGACAATATCTTCACTCTGCAACAGTGGTGTTCGACCACTTTCCCTCAAGCAAAAGAACAACTCGAACACATGTACAGGGAGGTAGGTTCTGTCCTCTTAAACATCCATTTTCTTTCTTATAATATCATCCATCGCTTCAATAATACATATCCAAATGATAAAATCATAGCATGTTTTTTCCAATGAATATCTGACAGACTGGTCATTTGCAAGAGATGTTTTCCTATATTACTGAGTGATATATTCAGTTATAACCTGCATATTTAAAGAAGAACCTAAGGTGGCAATAACAAAAAAATTATGTTCTGTACATAAAAATTCAGATTGATGAAGTCTGCAACAGTCTGTCCTGTTCAAACCTGACAGTAGGCCATCCATATCAGGCATCAAGCCATGAATGACAAATCAATTCTGGACATTTGTTAGTATCTGGTCGCCCAATCAGGTTTTTGATGACTCTAGTGAGTCACCAATCATGTACTGATCGGTCAACTATTTTACGATTATTATAGTTTATTAGCATTACTGACCTACAACCTGGCCATCTGAGTACTCGTTGTGTATCTTTAGACTAGATCATATATAAAAAATAACTTAAATTCTCTCATACTTAACTGAGGATATTGAAATTAGAGAGAAAACAGTGATAGCATTTCACAACTTAACTTTTGGGTTCCCATTGTAGAACTAAAGATCCAGAGATCTAAGCTTTGGTGAATCAGTTGTTAGTAATAATTGCTGCATGGATGTGATCATTAATTAGTTTCTTTTGGTCCTCAAATGGCGTAAGAAAAAATATTCGAAGGGTCTATGAACCTTCAAACAGCCTCATTAAATGCAGCAAGCATTTTATCATGTATGCATGCTGTACTATATTCTTTTCAGTAGTTATGTTAGGTCCTGTTTCAGTTAGTCAAGCACTATATATCTTTTCCTTGTCTAAGATCCTACATATTGGTATTGGATGCATTTTTTGTAATAATATTGTTTTAAGGGTATGAGCATTTTGAGGCCATGCTGATGATGTTATTTAAAAAGCTTGCACTTGTTTGCTGTTTGGACTCTATACTGATAAGCCTAAATCATGTCCATCTGTTTTGATTAGTTCTTGGTGCTATTTGTCTTCTCTTAGCTATCATACCAAACTTGTTATTCTAGTTACTTCTGGGATTGATTATAGAGTGTAATATCCACATGAGTACAATATTTCTTCATGTTGTAAGTTATGCTAAGCACCCTCAATAAGGATATCCCTCAAATTTCCTTGGCTTGAATGGTCACTAAATTGCAAGGGAGCAAAGCCATTGCCCTGTAGAACACTTCTACCCTTCATGTGTCTGGCTTGAGTGATCATACCCCAACGGCCCAACCCAGTCACATTCCTTATCAGGACTCAAAAGCTTGTCATTCTCTCGGGTTGATAGAAGTGTTCTAAAAATATTGATATCTTTGTGAGTGATGATCCAATAGTTTAGCTTTGGCTATGTTTAGTTCCCTTCAAACTTCCAACTTTTTCGTCACATCAAATATTTGGACACATGCATGGAGCATTAAATGTGGATGAAAAAAAACCAATTACACAGTTTGCATGTAAATTGCGAGACGAATCTTTTGAGCCTAATTACGCCATGATTTGACAATGTGGTGCTACAGTAAACATTTACTAATGACGGATTAATTAGGCTTAACAGATTCGTCTCGTAGTTTACAGCCGGAATCTGTAATTTATTTTGTTATTAGTCTACGTTTAATACTTCAAATGTGTGTCCGTATACGTCAAATTTTTTTTGCCAAAACAACTAAACACGCCCTTTGTCCACTCCACATCACCACAACTAAAGTTTCACATATGTTGTGCTGCTGGTTTTTTGGGCATCGCCAATGCTTTTCCTTCACGCTAGTACCCTCTGTTTGTCTAACAAGGCGTTTTCACTTCTCATAGTTTCCTCTGTTCTGATTTACTCTTGTGAAATTTCAGGTGGGGATAACTGAAGATTTCGAATATCTGCAGTAATGCATAACATCCTGCTTGCGCTGTTACAAAACCGTATGTAACCCAACTCAGCAAATCTAGAGTAGTTCACCTGGAATCTGTAGAAGTTTATTCATACCCATGTTAGCAATCTTACAGTAAATGATCCCAATATGCTCCATATTTTCTGCTTTGTAAGTAAGGTACCTATGGAATGCTGTCAGAAAAACAGTTCTCTATGATGACAGAACACTAACAGATGAGATATCGGATGAATTTGGTAGATGCATGCCAGATATTGATAACCCATTTTAATCTGGTAGATGCATGCCTGAAAAGAAATTGCAACAGAAATCAAATTTCCTGACCATTGGAGCAGATGCCCGCTTTTCATGTACCGCCTATCAATTTCATTCTTAAATTTGACTTTACTTTATGAGAATAAATTGTGACCTGTCATTTTTCACTAGATTATTCACACCGACTACTGCTTGTATTTTTCTTCAAAAATTATGCTTGACAATGCATGCACTACATCCATCCGATAAGACGTTAATCAGGAAGATTATCAACTTGTTATCTTAATTTAATCATTGCATTATTTGCAATGCCTAAAGAATGACACGTAGCTAATAATTAAGGATGTGGATAGCAAGAGTTGTTGCCCTGGCCCAGTGTCTCCTCTTGAATTTATGTTGGGAAGTAGAAACAGGCTTTCTCCTAAGATGTGCTTTCACATCAATCAATTCAAAAGTGTCTCAAATTTGTCTTCTGCGATGGCATCATCTCCCTTTCGTCTTGTTTTCAGATATGATGCAACTTGATAATTGATTAAGCACAAAGCTATAACCTGCTTAATTATAAAACTGTTATCAGAAGCAGCTAACATTAACGATCAATGGGCAGCGCGTATCACGCAATTATTCCGCGATAGTTTTGAAGCACGTCTCCAAGACCGTGTCAGAATGCTACATCCAAACATTCAGAGGCTTGAACTTTCAAGAGTTCAGACATACTGAAAATGGCCACCAGTATTATTGAAACATATAATTTGTCCTATTAAATTGTCGAGTGGAAAGATAACTTTCTTGCAGAGGTGGTTAACCTGTAAAACTTGACACTTTCAGTAACAAGGAATTGACTATATGCTTTTATGACATCGGGTGTTTAAGTGGAAATGGTCACCACGTTGCCCTGTTCCTTTACAAGGAATGGATGAATGGACTAAGGGGCATGCTTATGAACGGTATGATTTTGCAAAAGTATGAATTAGAACACTTCTTTAATCTAATTTTCAACCTTACAATAATTAATTCACTCGTTTGTAACCTCAAATAATTATCACAAATCATTCATCTGTTCAGGCATTCAGTACAAAGGAACAAATAAGTGCACATCAGAGATCGATGAGACAATAACTTTTGCACAAACCAGGAATGCGCGTAGCCTTTAGATTACCAAAATTGGAGGAAAAATAGAACGAAAGGTAAAAATAAAAATCAGCATGACAAATCAACATTTCATGTTTAGACTAGCGATCGACTAGGAAAACTTATACTAGTGTGCAACAGCTTCTTTCCAAGAACTAAGGGACAAGACATGATGTCTAAAAACTGTGAAAATTCAAAACACATTGAAATTGCCTCGAAAGTATAGGCTACTCGAACTAATGAACGCTATATCGTACTACCATTTCCAAAGTTTTTTCTGTCAATGTTCTCCAATGCAACCATTTAAGGCCATACCTTATTTCTCGCCCTAGAGCCATAGCTCCAACAAGGAATCGGTCAAAATTACCGATGTTGCTATATTTAGCTAATGAAACCAGATTGAAATTTTCACCTTGGAGAAATGCGTCATAATATACTTGATGTCTGAACTTCATGAAACCATCCACTTATATTAATATTAATGTTATCATTATCATTGCTAGTATTAGTAGCAGAAGCAACAGTAGCAGATGACATTTTAATTGCAAACGTGTTTTAACTAATCTGAATAACGTGTAAAGACAAGCTTTGTTTAGTAGTTATTTTTATTTCCTGAACTCCCGGTCACAGATATATAAGGTCCAAAGTTTTCCAAAAAACATTGGGCCTGGCTACAAAATAAAGACACCAGTGAAAAAGATTGGAAATCACTATACTCGTCGCTATCTCGGAAGAATATATGACATACCTTTTCATCTTGAATCGATCTCTAGCAGGTTTATTCTGATAGTGAAAGGGAGGAGAGCAATTGAAATGCAATGGCTGGGAGAACATAAAAGCATAGGGACCAGGGAGTGATTGGAAATGAGAGATGGGCTTGTGTACGTTTACATAAATAAGAGAATGGAAAAATAAATAAATTTTATAAAACTTGCAAGAGATCGATAGTATATAGATGGAAAGTAAAGAAGATAAAAACACAGTGTGAAATTGTATTTGCATAATGTATATGTGGGTGATTAAGTTATACCTATGGTTACTCATGGACCTTCTACAGATAATTAAGTATTTTCAGTGTTAGTATTTGTTGAAATATGCAACATTAATTATTGAGAATGTTGTAGTAAGGAAATTAACTAGAGAGAAAACATGGCTTTGACTATAAATTTCATTTGGTGCAGGGATTTTAGACCTGGTATCTTGACCTGAATGGTGAGATGCACTGTTTGTGGCAAGTGTACATGTATCACATACTACCTCCATTCTTTTTTATCTACCGTTTTGGACATCGACACAATCTCCAATGCACATGTTTCATCATTAAATTTTTCTAACTGTTAATTAAAAATATAACCATATGAAATTACATTTCATGGCAATTCTATCATTTTCTTATGTCAAATTCTAATGTTTTTTGTATTAGTTAATTAATTAATTTTTGAAGGTTAGATTACACACATTTAAGGACACCTACTTAAGAACAGAAGTAGTAGTATATAAGTACATTGTGATCTTAGTCTAAGGTAAACGTTGTCGGGCATGACTTTTAACCTGTTATCCCCAACACGGCTCATGTCTATGGACACATGCCAGGCTTTCTTTTTTTTTAAAAAAAAAGACCTGTACTACGGAAAAAATACGAAGCCTTGAAGATTGTAACCAGGAAAAAACTAAAACATGCCACCACCGCGTGCTAGCGGTTCCTCACACAACTCAGGAGAAGGCACTAGTACCAAGCCGGCCACTGCTAAGCGTGGCCAATTGCTGTTAGACCTGCAAGGAGGTCACAAATTCCCCGCCAAACACCAACTGCGCATAGAAAATCATCAATGTGAGTTCCTGGCCATCTTTGACGTAGAGTGGTTGAGGAGGGAGAGGGTACGAGAGAAGAAGATCTGCTCATTCCTTGTGCCAATTAGATGACGACAACCAAGAATCTGCCAGAGACCAAACTAAGAGGAGATGGCAAAGGCGAGGAACAAAGACCTCCAAAGCAACGCTTCCAATGACGCCTTAGGTGCCATCATCGCCCATCCATCCGAACTGGGTTTTTACTTGGAGAATCCTGTCAGGGAATGGGAGGATGGTAGCCCAACAACACCCCAAGGTGGGACCATGCCTCTTGGAGACATTGTCATTGTCGCTTGTAGCACCCACACTTGCACTAGTTGTCGCCACCCTAGTGCTCCAGCAATTGAACAACCTCCGCTAGCCTGAGGTTCTGCCGCATCGGCGCCCCACCACTAGCCAGCCCAGACCCGCCGGTCTCCAACACAACATCATCGCTATCTCCTGCAGCCCACCATGATACAACTCCCATGAAGCCTCATTGCTGGAACATCCTCTTCCCTAACTGCCACCAACACCATCTCACCAAAAGTGCTTTCCATGACCGTAAGGAATCAACAAAAGCAAGGGAGAAGCTCCCTAGAGAATCAAAAGGGGTACGGTTGGCTAGTTTGGACGATTTGAGTCTGGTAGCTCCCATGCTAACTATTGTGTTGCCATTTGCTGTCAGCCCCTACTGTCGGTGTGGGTGACCAGTGTTCGCCATCATCCTCACCGGCTAGACCCTACTATATGCACCGGCCTCCACGCTTGCTTTTGCCACCTCACGCCACGCCCTCTAGCGGCCACCTGCTGTCATCACCGACACCAGCCTACTACTGACGATGCCCATGCCATGGCGCTGCCGTCGCCATCACCACCCATGCCGGCTGGATCTTTCCATGAGAGCAACGGATTCGGCTACCACGGCGTCGGACCCCCAGCCTCCATCTAGGGCAGAATTGAACCTAATATAATTAGCTGGGATGGATGTCATTTGTTGAACATCTCCTAGTACAAGGTCACTGATGGTCTATTTCCAATTTCTGTTAAACTTGAATTGAGCTCTGATGAAAAACTTTTGAATAATACATTAGGTTGAATGGAAGGACTGAACAAACACGCAACATTAGCGAACAAATTTCAGAGGGGATATGAGACTCTGCAAGTTTTTTTTCCCCTTAGAGCATTTATCTCATGATTTTGTTACCAGCAAGTATTAGAAACACTATCCAAATCAATGATGTAGTTCCAGGTGAACTTACATCTAGCTGGCAAAGAAGTAGAAAAAGTCAGGGATAAAAAGAAACAAAAGAAAGTTCAAATTAAGTTTCCACTATTCCCTACTTCTATTCTTTTCTAACACCTAAGAAGCTATATACAACTTACAAAGTTGCAAGTTACACATCTGAGAGAGCATTACTCTCACATACACCTCTCTTCAAATGTGCTCCCTAGTTCAATTCACTGCATGCAGCTAACTACCTAATTCTTAACCAGGTTAAATTTTGCAAGCATTGTTGTTGATGTTCTTGATCTTCTCTGAGACACTTATTCTACATTGCCGGCCCCTCCTCCGGCCTCGGCCTCGCAACCCATAGTGTGCTGAGTGCGCGTAAGCGGTGGAAGTAGTCGGAGATTGCCACGAAGCACCGGGCGGCTTGCCGGATGGTCAGCATATGCTGCAGCTTGTGCAGGGTCTGCTGCCTCAGGCCATCTGCCTGCAGTACAAATAAGAGACAATTGCACAAAAGGTGAGTACTTGTTGACAAAATATTTTGAGAAATAACTCAGGTTCACAAGCTGATTCTATTGAGATGAAAGTAATGTTTCAACCAAAGGGAGAAAGGAGAAGCAGTTGCACCTGCTCTCAATAATCAATATAGAGGGAACTTATTGACTTCTATTCATTAATAACTACTACATATATACTCCCTCCGTTTTAAAATATCAGAACTTTTAGCATTTTAAATATGTAAAAAAAATATTAAACACTTCTATCACTATTCAGAGTACTACTTATTCCATCAGTCATCTTCGATTTAAATTTCTTCTGATCTTATCCCCAGTCACCCCTCATTTAACGAGGGGTACCACTTTTGTCTTTAATCTTAATTAAATCTGCTAAACAACCTAGAAATGCCTATATGTTGGAACAGAGGAGTACATTTTTAATTTTTAGGTTCTCCCAAAAAGAACACATTTAATTTCCTTACCAAATGAAAAAAATGTAAAAGAGGGATTAGATGAGCTTTTTCATTTGAATTAAAAATCAGTATCATTCTGGCATATATCATTCTAATTAATTTTGGGATAAGTTAATGATTTGAGAAGAGTTTATACAGAGATCTAGTCTCATATGATCATTTTCTTAATTAACAGATTGAGGTTGGGTATATTTTTTGTGTGTGTTTTTCTTCAATTCAAGTAAATTGATCAGTTAATTGTGTTCCCTACATAAAATGGGTATATGTTTATTTAAATGGTTAAAATATTTTCGATATTATTTTCCATTGCAAATTTAAGTTAACATATCTACCGAATTATGTATCCATGCATACGCATGTTTTTCTAATGGAGAAGTGTTACATTTCCAAGTGTTACATGCTTTTAAGCTTGTTCTTAGTCCTTACAAAATTCTAAACATATTCCCTTATATGTGTTGCACTATTATTTTGTATTTATATCCATGAAAGAATACCAATATTCAATTTCGATCCGTTGACACTCCAAATTAAATAATTTAACCGTGCATGTGTAACCAACAATCATGCACAAATATACTATTCCAGCTAGCTCCTCTGATAATTGGTGCCCCAGAATACAAGACACATATTTGTTAATTTGACAGACTGAAGATATGTTCTGCAGGGTAAACGTTTGAGTATACAAATATTTTATACCGTGTGCATGCATTCTAATCTAGCTTTTGACTTGACAGCTGCGAGGTTGTGTACGTCTAATATATAGGAGGTGAATTGACTATTGCATACACACTCAACAACCATATGATGACGAGATGATGACCTTGTGATGATCTATGATGAGTTTTACTCATGTTCATGTAATTGTTGGATCTTACAGAAAACGTTCTCTTATTATTAATCGGTCTCAAATTGCAATCAACCACGCCCAATCACAGTAACATATATATAGACTTGTACAGGAATATATTTTTTAGCCAATTAAAACATGTGTGACACTTGTGTAATTGTGTGCTCCCTCTATTTTAAAATAGAGAAAATTCTGACACTCAAAGTTTACAAATTTCCTTATATGTCATTAAAAATTACTATTTCCGTATATTGCATCAATGAAATTTTTCATCCTTTATATGCCACTATCGAGGTCAAACTGCTTTGACCTTGTTAGTTTTTCAACAAAATGACAAAACACACTCGTGTGTTTTTCCGACTGCTTCTGTTCAGCTATCATCAATATACATATTGATCATGATTGTTTCATCTTACAGTTGATTAATTATTTTTGCTAGTCCATTCAGGGGATATCCCTTATTATTGCAGTCATTAAAATATTTATGAACTTTTCAAAAATTAATGATAAAATAGATTAATATTTGATATATCAGTCTAAAAAATTCAAATTCAAATTTGATATTCACAATTGTAATAAAAACAATAAATTTTAATGCAAACCAGTATATGTGTGCTCACAACAAAATTTGACTTTTTCAAAAAAAATTATAAAAGTGAAATTTAAACTTGCATATTTGTGAAGCGATATATCACATATTATTCTATCTTATTAAAATATTATTTTTTTATAATTATTTGGATGACATGAGAAAAAACAAGTGGACACATCCCCTCAAGAGATTAAAAGGGTAATATTGTACTTTTACATCCTTATAACACAAGATGATGATGCGGATGGCGTATATTGGAAGAAAAAGTTCAATTAGTGACATAAAGGAATAGCACCTTTTCGATGGCATATAAGAAAACTCGTAAATTTTGAGTGGCAAATAAAAAATTTTGTTTTTAAAATATATGACATATTTCGTTTTGTTAGGACACGATTTTGACCAACAATTATTTTGTTATAATACTATAAATTTTTGAAGCAAAACTTATGTTATTAGATATATCTACCAAAAGCACTTGTGAATAATTATACTTTATGCATAACAAATTAATCGTTAGTTAAAGCTTATCCTAATAAAATAAAATACATTTTATAAGACACTACTACTATATTAGTTGAATTAATTGTACAAAACATACCTGCCTGACGATGTCCTCCATAGCGGAGATCTTGTTCATGGCGAGGGACATGTGCCCCATGAAGCCGCCGGCGGCGGCGACGTCAGGGGCGGCGACGGTGTCGGAGAGCGACTGCTGGAGGCCGTCCATGGCGTGGCTGAGGCCGTCCTCCGTCCCCTTCGCCGCTTGCTGGAGCTCGTAGATGCTCATCAGCTGCCCCTCCGACAACGGCTCCACCTGCTTAAGCATCACCTGCATGCCAAGAATATAATTCACTTCAATTAATTAATCCATCTCAAATTATTTCCACACATTATTTTTGAGAGATTATTAATTGATCGGAAATATATATATATATATATATATATATATATATACTCCCTGCAGAACATGGTCTTCAAAAGATAAATTTTAATTACTATTTTCTATTACGTACACGACGTATCAACAAATCTATGATTTTATTGGAGTATGACTGTGATTTGCCATCTTCCAAATGGATATGATTAAGATTAACCAATACATAGTCCCATGTTTTCAAGACAAGTATATATTTTAGAAGTTATTTATAGTAAAAAAATTAAAGTTTAACATCGATATTGTCCAATACGATAATTATTTTTAACCTAGAGGGAGGGTACAAGCTAGGACTACGGTGAAAGATGCAAACTTTTGGAAAAAAAAAAAGCAAAGCAAAATAGAAGGAAAAAATGGTCCTATATAATTAATTAGTTATTAATGGTAGGACTAACTTAGACTCTTAGAGACCAATTAAAGGAGTATTTTGGATTACATATATCGTTCTAGCTTAGCTTGTTGTTTACCGGAAATTTGGTACATTTACTACGTAAAATTGTCAATACACCATATATAGACAAGTCTAAGAGAAAGTGTGTGCGGGGAACAGTATTTAATCAGTGATTTGTACATTCCATCTGAAATGTGTACTAGAGAAGTTCAAAACATAAATGTGATGGAAAGTCCACATGAAAAGACACATAAATTTTGTGGATGTTTTATTTATGAGAAGAATATTGTTGCAGGTGATCTTCTCACATCAAATTATGAGCAGATCAAGGGATGCCTTCTAGAAGGTCAAAGCAATTGATTAGTCGCAGAATATAAGTGGTAAAGATAAAAGGGGAATATAAGTCCTTCCAATCACCCAATTATATATGCGACAACATCGTATATGAAATATGCATGATCAGTTGAAGATTTGTAAAATTAAATTGCAGGTTGTTTGAAGAAAAAATATAGGACAGATGCATATACTAAGAAAAATCTGCTCAATCAAGTTTCAAAATCTACACCCTTTACTTCAATAAATGTCATTTACTTTTCATCAATCAATTGTTAAAACCACTAGTGCAAATTATGTAGTTACTACAACAAGTTTTGGTTATGTGGTATTCACGTAATTAACATCGTTTCGGAAACCCCACAAATTTCTTTGCATAATCATCACACCATGCACTATGTAGGATATGCCACTTCACCAACCCTAAAAAATGTACCGTGCAGGATGGTTTGTAGTATTCTTGAAGTTTATAATGTAAATTAAAACCGAACGGTATTTTCTTTTTGGGAATAAACCAAACAAGAATCGTGGGGACCAAAAGTAGACTGTTTTTTTTAAAGAAATGTGAATGCTTTACAATTAATGAAGAAAATTTCCAAGCAGAGCAAGGATCTCTGTTATATTACTAATTATTTTTTGAACATTTACAGGAGGTTTGTGTTCTAATTATCCAACTATAAAGGTGTTCAATATATGGACTCCATTCACCTCATCTATATAGTGTGAGCATACATATATGCATGAGATATATCATATCTCTTCTAGAAGGCCAAGGTAATTTAATGAATTATTGGCTAGAAATAACGAATGGAAGAAGGGCCAAACACCCAGGGATCATCATCTTATTATTTGGAAACCATCCCCATCACACATCTAACCTCTCCCATACCTGTTTCTGTCCAATTACCTACTCCCCAATCAATATACCTTCTGTCCCAGCAAATTCATATGGATCCAAATATAACTATTCCCATCTATATAGTACTTAACTGGACCTCCTACCACATCAGCCAACCTTTTTCAAATCTCTATCGATTATGGAATCAATTAAGGGACCTATCTAATTGTTTGATCAAGTAAAATGGGGAAATGTTGAGTTGGGCAAGCTAGCATTCAAAGTTTTCAAAGCTTGTATAGTTGGTGGAGACTACAACAGCAAACCAAGACAAGGGGGAGGCATTGAAAGTTCATTCAGATGGAAACGAGTTTGCAGTTACTTAATCTGACACTTGGCATTAGGCTTACTAAGACACTTAACCTACCATTTATATACATATGCAATTAATTATGTATCCTAGAAAAGCAAGGGTGGCCTCTATTATTCAAGGGAGAGTCCATGAATATATTAGAACCTTTTATTTATTAAATTTACTCCCCCACTCACAAATATAAGAGATTTTATAAAAAACAAAGAACTTCGTGAAGGCAAATACTTTTGTATAAAATAAGGGAAATAATGGAAAGTCCACCCAGAGCTGGACGTATACTACTAACTTCTGACTTTATAATTTGGACCAGTATGTTCGTCGAGTACGTAATGAAAGGAAATTGGTAATAACTTAACCCCAGATTAAAAATTAAAGGATAATATGAATGTATATCCGCGGCCTGGTTAGCTTGTATAGACTGTATATTGATAGGATTAGTTGAGCTCTTGAATAAGTAAAAGAATGGCTGTGTACTTGGTTGTTTAAGTTTTCATTAAACAATGACTAGCGTGAAAGCTAGAATTAATATTTTGGCCTCTTATATCTCGAAAGGTCGATATATTAGTTTTTCATGCAAAAGTAAGATGCTTTTCGTGGATAGATACTATGAGGGACCAATCATATATATTTCATAGTTTCTATGCATGCCAATGGTGCAACTATATATGGTTTACTACTCGATACTCCTTTTTTTTTTGTTCGATCTCTCGTATAATTCCACATTTTAAAACATCACCAACATATATATACGTATGCAAAATCTTATCTAACAGAAGATCTGTGCATATACACAAATTAAAGGTGCAGAAGAAATAGAAATGTTTTTTTTCTCAAAAAAATTAAATACAAATGTTTGTGAACTTGTTTATAAACTGGAGAGTACGGTGCACATTATGAACTGTTGCGTATATATCATGGTATATATTGGGAATACATATTGATCAGAAAGTTGATTCAGCCAAATTGAATTGTCTTTTTATATAAAAAGCTGATTTATCAGTAGCAACGCAAACTGGACCCAAATCTCTACTCTTATCTGTTTAGGATCCTACATGCATATAATTACGTACGACTTATACTACCTCAATCTTTTAATAGATGATGGCATTAACTTTTGACCATTTGTCTTATTCAAAACATTACGTAATTATCATTTATTTTGTTGTTAGTTGTTTAACCAGTAAAAGTACGTTAAGCCTGATTTATATATATTATGCATTTGCACAAAAATATTTTAGATACGATGAATTATCAAATATGTACTGTATTAAAAAACGAAGGGAATACGTTTTCATTGGTTCAGAAGCAATATAATAATTTAATTTTTGACAACCATATATATATATATATACCTTGATGGCCTCAGAGGGTCTAAATCCACCGAGCCAAAGGAAGCAGCGTTCGGCGGGGGTAGCCCAGACGCCACAGAGGAGATGGAAGATGTCAGCCCTGGCAATGGCGCCCTTGAGGCTCAGCAGCTCGTCGTGCTGCGCCATCGCGCCGTTGACGAACACCTGCAGCTGGTTGTCCGCCATCTGCTCGTTCAGGGCTGCCCTCAGCTGGAATATCAGCTTGCTGTGCTCCTCCACCCATCTCCCATACTCCAGGTCAAACAACGATGCTGCATATATGCTCATCACAATGAGATAGTTATTAATTATTTGTGTTCTTTTTCGAAACGAACCAGCCGAAAAACTGCCAATTATATTAATAAAGCAGGAGAAAAACTTTACGAAGGAAAACAATCGAATACGGGATTTGTGTTTTTACTAAAATTAATGCTGTTTAATTAAATTATAGAGGCATATCCTTAATTGTAATAAAATTGAGTACTCTATCCGTTACAAAATATAGTAACTTTTAATTATAAAAATACTTGTTCAGGTATCTAAAAGTTGCAACCTTTTGGAATGGAGGAAGTAACTGATAAAAAAAAAGAGAGAGATAGGTTGGAGTGTCTCATTACCAGCTGAAGGGCCAGAAGGAAGGCCCTGGTGCTGATCTCCAGCACCCAGCATAGCACCCTGAAATATCATATATAGTAGTTATTTGTCAGGACTTGCATAATATATGTAGAGGCCAGAAATTAAATATTTTTCAGAAGAAAATAAAGAAGTAAGTTTCCAAAAAATATACTGGGAGATATAATTAATTTGTTAATAATTAGACATTTTCAAGCCTAGCTTTTTACCTGTACTCTTGCCACGTGAACTTGTTGTTCAAGCTGGCTTAGCCTAATCCTACTTGACTCCAACTGCTGAATGTAAGCCTGAAGAATAAAGCAATGTATATATATACTCATCAATATAAATAGCATAAATCCACATCCAATTTTAGCAGAAACCATGGATTTGTTATTGTACGTGCCCATAAAATGAATATATGAAATATCGGAGACGATTTTTTTAAAAGAAACTGCTACTAACTTAAATTCTACTGACACGTTAATTGATGGTTTTTTTTTTCTGGCCAATTAATGGATTTTTTAGATGATAACTAATTATTAAAGGATGGTACATAAAAAAATCATGGGCATTATTCTTAATATAAGACTCATGCATGTTTCAAATAGCCAGTACCATCATAATAATTCACACCTGAGACCATAAAGAAATTGGAAATGTACATATGAAAAGTGATAATGTTTCTTGCATTGGTTGGGCGGTCAAATTCACAATAAAGCTAGTAAAAATAAGTATATCCTTCAGCACATAAGTCCCAAAGAAAGAGCCAAAAACAACTACATCACAAAGTCGGTCAGTACATTTAATCGCGAGCTAGCACTCCATGCATGCATGTAGCAAACAAAATAAAGTTGATAACAAAAATACATATTGGGAACACTTGCGTGAACAACATATACATGTCATCTATATTAACATTATTGTTAAGAGATATGTTTGTACTTTTCCTAGAGTATTGTACGTTTCTGCAAACACAAATATATACAAAAACACACACAAACAGTACATGTAGGAGAGATTCCTTTCTAGCTTGAATTAATAAGCTGTTGAGTTTCTTGGTTGACCCACTCACCTTCTTCCTAAGCCTACTTTTCCTTGCTGCCTCTCTATTCTGTGCAAGCCTCCTCAGTGTCTGCAGCATGTGCATATACATACACACATATTCACACAATTAAGTTGTCAGGCTCAAAAAAAGTCATAAAATATGCAGGTTATTTCCTGCAGACAGTGACTGTTCAACCTCCTAATTACTTTCTTATGCACTTTTGTGTGCTGTTGAAGTCCTGCAGAGAGAGAGAGATCATGAAATGTATCAAAGGATGGATGGATGGATGATTGACTCACTAACCTTAGGGTCTAGTGTCCTCCTTCCTTCTCTTTCTGGATCATTGGATGTTGTTGCACCCTTCCCACTGCTGCTTCCTTCCTTCTGCAAGCCACATTTTTTTGGCCCCTTCAGAAGACACACAGAGAAAAAAAAGGATATACATATATATATGCAGCATATATATATATATATAGCCAGATTTCTATCCATTGTCTAAAAAATATGATATGAGAGAGAGAGAGAGAGAGAGAAAGAGAGAGATGAATACCTTAATGAGGCTACTATTGTTGTTATCCTTGGCAGAGTTAGGCAAGGGAAGATTAGGGCCAGGAGGATTAGTAGGGACACTGGAAATAATCTTTTGACCACCTTGCTGATCAGGCTTCTTGCTGGGATGAGAAGGAAGAACCTGCAGCTGGTTGCCATTGGGAAGCATGGCCATGGCTACCCCAGCACTCTGAACATATATATACATGTCAAAATTCAGAAGACAGTAACTAGTACTAAAAACTAGTACTCCACATGTGGTCCAAGAATTAATCGATCTGCATGCATGCATGCACACACACGTACCTTTGCTTCATAAGCTGGGTCGGCTACATGCATCGGCTGGGAAGGAAAGATGTTCAGAGTTTCTGCAAATTAAACCATGCAATTAGCAAGCAACTAATGTGCATATGTAAGCATTCAGAAAGGCTATTTGGTTCAGTACTTTTAGGAAGCTTCTGGAAAGTAGTTCAGGCTAAGCTACTCTTGCTTCAGTAAAACTGCTTATTAATTACTCCCTCCGTTTCGAAATATTTGACGCCGTTGACTTTTTAGCACATGTTTGACCGTTCGTCTTATTGAAAAAATTTAAGTAATTATTAATTTTTTTTCCTATCATTTGATTCATTGTTAAATATATTTTTATGTAGGCATATAATTTTACATATTTTACAAAATTTTTTAAATAAGACGAACTGTCAAACATATGCTAAAAAGTCAATGGTGTCAAACATTTCGAAACGGAGGGAGTACATGTTTACAAAATCTCTCTCTCTAGATATGTTTCTCACTCCATGTCTGACATATATGCACGGTTAGAGAAAGGACACAACAGGTAGTACTGGTGGTATAACAACAGTTGGAAGGGATGCTTCTGGGGCTATGATTCAGTAGAGTACATGAGAAGCTTGGAAATGGAAAGTAATGGGGGAGAAATGGAAAGAAGGAATATTTATAGCTTCTTTTAGATCAAGTTCTTTGCAGAGAGAGAGAGAGAAGGTCATCGTCAGAGAGTCTGTTACATGTCACACTCCTCACACCGGAAAGAAATACCAAATCCGAAGAAAAAGAGAACAAAAATTAACACAAGAAAAACACATGAATCAGAAGAAAAAGAATCAGAGATACATCCATACATATATATGTACACACACACACGTATATCCTATGAAAAGGCAGGGGACAAAACATTATGGTGTACGAAATGGAAAAAGGAAAAGGGAATTACTAACACATATATACACATCATCATCAGTGTATTTTGAGAGGAAAAAGAAGCTGGGTAAATATCAGGTTTTTCGCGGTAACGTACGTCGTTGTTCTTGGATGGATTGTTGATCATGACTGTCTAGGTAGAGAAAAAGCGAAGCTTGATCGAAATCGGCCATGTCGTAGTTGCTCGATTCCTTGCTCCTAGAAAGGAAATTAGAAGGTGAAACAAGCAAGAATCAGTAGGTATATTGCATACACATTAGAAAGCAAGTAGGAGGAGTACAACTTTTTGTTTAATGGAGCAGATAGAAGAGTCGGTATGTGAAGACCATTAAAAACCATCTCTGATCTAGCTACTTGTTGCTTGTTGAAAGATACAAAGAAAAGAAATATATCCTAGTATTTGGTGATTTGTTGTCTAGCTTCTCTCCTTATCTTAGCCCATGGCTAAACAATTTCCATGATCCCTAACTAACCAATAAACTATCTTATATGGTGATCCCTGATGTCCATGGTTGAATTTTGGAAAACAATTAATTAAAAATTCAAACATGACGCGAGATGCAAGATACATGATGAGAAAACCTCTACGGCAGAAGAAGAATCAATGGAAAATTAAACCCCAATAGCAGAAGAATGATTCAATCTCTTTGAAGTAGCAGAGAAAATCAGCAAAGATGCATGTCAAGAAACCAAAAGGGTAAGAAGAAAACCATAAATCAGCTTGGAATTTTCAAATTCCTATTCTAAAGAAACAAGAAACCAACTGAAGATGGATAAAACACCAGCAGGGCTCTGAAGAAGGTGCAAATTAAACGAGGAACACTCTGAATTAGCTTCATGGCTAGTAGCATAATTCAGCAACAAACAAACAAACATCTTGTCTTACATGGAGGAAGAGGCGATCATCGTCGTCGGTGAGGAGCTCCGGAAGCCGAGGGGGAGCTCAGAAGGGAGGTGATTGTGGTGCTGCCGATCTTCCTCTCTGGAGCCCCCCATGAAGCCCTTATGAAGGCCCTGACCATCCTCCTGCAGCACACCTCTACTACTGCTCTCTTAATTTCTCTCTTCTTGTTGTACCTCTCTCTCCTCGCACTATGCACATCCCCTCTTGCTAGCAAAAGATACAAAATCAGACATTAATGGCAAAACTGACTTCTGTTTGCACCCTTGTTTTTATACTTGTAACAAAAGGCTATAAAGAAGGGGGCTGAAGCTTTTCGTTTGGATGTCACCTAAAATCTCCTCCCCTTCTCCCCTCACCTTTTGACCAAGAACTTGAAAGGAGACTTTTAAGAGAAGATGGTAGACAGAGATAAAGAGAGGTGTGAAAAATACCAGGTCTATGTGTCATTTGGAAGCTTGTGGGGAGGTAAGCTTACTCACCTGGCCATATATATCTCTCACTAAAAGTGGGCTCGAATGTCAGTGGCTCCGTTCCTACGAAGTTGGGAGGCTATTTTGTTGTTATGGGGTCGTGTTAAATGTGATCAAATATAGCTCGCAGCTCGCGTTTCACTAATTATGACTCGTATCTCGAACACCTGATCAAGTTGTAATAACTGCATATATATCGAGATATCTATGTAGGTAGGATCATTTACGATATACTTACGTATGTAATTATGTGAATCTGAATAGTGTCTTAAAATATACAATTATTTATATGCATCAATATTTCTTTGTTACCTGTATGTCCTACTTGTGCATTGCCATGAACAAAAGATTTGAAAATGAGCATGGTTACATATGATTATTAATGACATATATATGACAAGCTATGATAATGTTTGCTAAAATGGTAATTTGATTGTAAAAGGTAGACGAACTTTAATTTGGTGCAATTAGTTATATATGTTGATGGAGGTACACTTGAGCCATAAAGTATTCTTGTTCATGTGCCTATCCAAATACCCATTAGTGTCAAATTATAAAAGAATTATATAATATAATCTAAATACATGCATGGTTCATGCATCCCATATATAATTCCTCAATTTACCAACATGTACAAAAGATAAAATCAACTTGAAAAGTTCTCTGTAGAAATTAAACAGATCGATACAACAGAGGATGCTGCTAATATGCAAGACATATGAGACTTATAGCAATGTAAGATTATTAGTAAAATTGATACCAAGCACACTTTGATCTAAGGGTTTCCAAACTAGATATTGCCTTCTTACAGTACTCCAATCGATTTATCAGCTATTTTTCTGTTAGATATGTGTACAAGGTTTTGTACAACTTTTGATGAATATATGGTGTGGATGCATGAGAAAGCATCCTTTGTGTTGATGCAGGAAATGCATGACACTCTTTGACTCTTGCAGAAGTCTTACAAGGGTCGGAGAGAGCTATAAATCAGCTGAATTGTCCTGTTGTAAAAATCAGTCAACTTGCATGCCATTTATGCTGTGTTTGTATGTATATGTAACTGGTGTTGAAGAGATGGTAGCATTAATTTCAGCAAGAATCCGGTCAATGCAGCTGATTTTTAAAGTGTCTCTAGAAAAACTGAACAGACCAAAAGTTTTTCCTTTTTTGTATATCAGATTTGTATATGTAAAGATGTAGCTGATTTAGTATATGTCAAATTTCTATAATCAAAGTTGTAGCCGATTTAGTATATGTCAAATTTATATAATCTTTTTGAACGGAAAATAGCACTAGAGTGCCTTTTCATTGAATAGAACATGAGGTCAAATTTATATAATCAATGTTGTAGCTGATTTAGTATGTATGTATTTGTGCATTGGATCCAATAAATTGAGAGCATTTGCAAAGGTAAATTTTGTTTAAGGAACAGCTGTAGAGTACCTTGGTTAGTTAATTACTTACCTCTTTGTCATAATGCTAGGCAATATTAGAGATGAAGATCAAGCAAGCTCATGAGCGTTAAGGTGTTGTATGTGCATTGCATAACTGTAAAACATAAGGGGAGATTTTAGATCACATATTCTTGCCTAATTCAATCGCAAACAAAACAGAGGATGATTTCCTTGTAATGACAAGGCCTTCCATCCGTTGTTTTGCCTTTTAGCACTAGTTTTCCCTGAAAGAGCACTTCTATTGAAAACTGGCAACTAAAGTGTCGTTTGGAAACATTTGATTAACCGTACGCAAAACGATAAACATGATTAACATATAATTATTTAAGTATTAATTATTAAAAACTTAGAAAATAGATTTATTTTTTAAAAGTAACTTCTATATAAAGCTTTCACATGAAAATGTGAAACGTATTATTTTAGTAGTTTGAAAAGTGTGCTAACGAAAAACAAGGAAGGGGGCAAACTGAATATGCCATGAATCTAATTAATGAGTTCAGCTTAAGTTTCATGGTAACTAACTATTAATTTTTATCACTTGAGAGAGTGTTCTGCTGGGAACTAGTTAGCCCGAACAATTCATAGAGTATAAATTACTTTTGCAATTATTCCGTAATAGCTTTACATGCAAGGGCGTTTGAGAGCATCAAGCGTGTACAACCTTCTACAGTAAATTCATGTAAATAAGTCTTCTAATAAATCATATACTGATCTTTAAAAGTGTGTAGACATTTTAGGATATAAGTAAAAGATAAAATATATTTCAACTAAAATTAAAGAAAATGATATTGGGGAATTGAAGTTAGAAAAGTCACTACTCCGTAAAAACGGTTCACTAAAACTGACACAAATACTAGACTTGCACAATTAAGAAGTTCATAGAATTACCTGATGCAAGTAAATTATAGAACTATAAAGAATTATATTTAAATTACAAGTCCAAGTGTGTCCTAGAGATATCTCTAGTTCTGTACAGCTGATTTATCATTTAAATAAAAGCAATCTTTTGTCATTCCAAAGCAGTTCACTCAATATTTTTTTTCACCCTTTGACATTATGACAGCAAAAGGGGTGCCCAAGAATAAAAAAATCTTTGACATTGACTCCTCAGATACAATAGCAAAGGAATAAAACTTGATGTCCCTTTCCAGCACAAATTATCAAGTAAATTAGGCTAAAAGTCAAATAGTTGTTCTCATTTTTCTTAAATTGGCCTTTGGTGTCAATGTCACTCAGAGCTTCTACTTGCACTAGTTGTGCATCTTGCACATCATATATTAATTAAAGCATAATAAATTTGTTACTCCTACTAGTAATTCTTATCATGATGTTACTTACCTGATATTAGTATGTACACTAAAAATTCAAAAAAGAAGTTTCACAAAGGTCATAATCCAATCCATATCCCACGCAGTTCCTTAACTTTATTGCGGTCTACATAATTTGGAAAAATGTTACGTAGGAGAAAAAGAATCTCAAATACCAAGATGTACAATAAGATCTCGCCATTCATTGCTAGCATGCATGTTGGGTAATAGGTACTCTACAACTATTCCTTAAATACCAAATATGCAAATATAATAGTACTTGGCACTAAGTATGACACTGCAAACATGGATCTTTTGGGTAATGGATGAAACTATGGATCTATTTGACTAGACAATGCAAACACTACTTTCCTAGTTACATTGATGATGCAAGGAAAAAACTCCATTCACAGGAATAGACACCATTTCCACCACAGGCAGATAGAACTAAGATCATGCAACAAATAGATCCACTTCTCAATATATAACTCCAAAACAAAGGAAGCATCAACATTAAATCACAGACAATAAATACGAAAGAAGATTAACCCTGCATTCAAAGTTTGCAATAATGCAGAATACTATTCACTAATCCAAAATAATCTAGCATCAAATCATACATGAATAGACTATGCAACAAGAATCTAATTAAGATCTTTTAGCACAATATCTCATAGCATGCTATCTATTATCCTTGGAAGCCTTCTGAAAGAAGTTGAGAGTAACAAACATAAGCCTTTGGCAGAATCTAGGATGCCTCGGCCCATGTATATTTTATTGGCGGAGCTCAAGATTTTTTTTTCTGAACACTCAGGAGATCTGTATATCATTCATTAATCAAGAAATAAAGGTGAAGGTATTACAAGGAAAATATAATGGAAAAAAAGACAAAAACACACCCACGAACACCCTCTTCTAGGATTTTGAATGGGAGCTAATGAGAATATGGAAAACGTGTGTTTCCAGCTTGTGGCTTTTATTTTATTTTCTGGATTCTATTCTAAAATTCTAGTTTACTTTCTAGGTTTTCCGTTGTGAAAATTTTCATTTCAAATCTCTATTTTTTTTAAAAAAAACTATAAAATAGTAAATCCTAATCAGATCTTGTGACTTGATAACATCAATTAGCTTGACCATCTCTAGGTACAATTTCGGCATTACTCATTAGATTGCAATGCTTCTGGGAAATTATGTTTTATATTGCGTACCCATTCTCGTCACCATCTAGACGGCACCAGCGTGGCACCAAGGGGCTATGATACGCAACCCTCTTTGCAACTTCATTAAGGTTAAGCACAACTCGCCTAGTGAAAACATCCTTAGCAAAGTCTTTGTCATTGAAAATGGCCTCACCATAGGAGAACTGGATTTGTTCCTTGGAGAAGGCAAAGACATCGTTCCACTTTGGATTAGTACTCTTTTCTAAGTGTGGAGTGGTGCTCTAATTGCCAAAACATATGGGTCACACCTCCCAGTAATTTCTTTTAGAAGGAGGTCCCTGCACGCCTATAGAAATATTGAATGTACTCCATAAGATCAAAATGTACTTTTGAGTATATCATTAGCTGCCACCCAAAGGCGTTGCAGAGTTTACACGTTTTGATTTCGGTGATTTCGGTAGGACCGAAATTTACGAATTTTTAGCACTTTTCGGACCAAAATTGTCTGAAATTTTGACATATTTTGATTGAATTTGAATAAACTTTGACAAACTTCAACAAAAATTTTAGAAAACCCAAAAATTTCGGTTGATATAATGATTTGCCGGTGGGGTCCAAAATTACCGAAATTGCAATATTAATCACTGAGGCATTGTCTCTCCTAGCTTTCAAGTAGTAGTCCCCTCGGAGCCATGACTATAGTATCTGTAACTTTCTAGCTCACAACAAGATGTCATAGCTAGTGTCTACACGACAGTAAATTCACAACCAATTACTTCCTACGACGAAATATACAAGCGTACTTCTCCAACTGCTTTGATCATCACAACCAATAACCACCATCTCTCATTTAATTTCCCTACCTACTTTCCCATCTCAACCGATCAAAATATGCGTATGTTCTTGGACAGAGGGAGTAGCACACAAAGTTTTAAGTTTAAGCATGGTGGAACATACAAGAGAACACAAATTTACCGGTAATGAAACAAAAAATTAAGTATAAAGTCAGCTTGTTGTTCAAAGTTAAACAACCATACATGAACTCGCTCAAGATCAGCAATAAAATATAAGGAAGCATTCAAAGTTAAAGAGAGAATTAAGACCATACTGCATTGTACTATATATGCTTAAGGAAAAGGCATAGGCTTGCTTCTCTAAAACTCCTATTTATATATGTTCCCTTGCACACTGAAAAGCCCAAGCCCAACCTTTGCTGACATAATTACAACTGCTCTCCATAAGAAATTAGGGAAGTCAATATCTTCACAAAACTTAGTCCAAGACATGGCAAGGGCAGCTTGCTATTCAGGGTCAGACTGTAACTAACATTTTACTGTTACTACAAACACCTTGCCAACTTGCCAACTAGCTATATTCAAACTGAAAGAAAAGCAACAGTGATAAGGAAATTTGCCTCACTAGGCTCTTTATACAACACAGCATATGAATACTAGTTTTGCATATATAATTTTTATATGGGGAAATAGTGGGAGATCTCCTACCATCATGGTATATTAAATTAAAGGTTTAACGTACATATTTGCTCAGCAGTACTTTTCAGTTTTGACAAGGTAGTATAGATGGAACGAGTACAAGCAAGGTCCTCAAGAAACCATGATCTATTCAAATATTTTCCAAACATAACAAATGGTTTGAACACCTTTCTTACAATTATGCAAAATTTTCCAAATGTAGAGTGCATACAAATTAAAACATAAGGAAACTCTGATTAATTAAAAGCAACTATGTAATTCATTGTCTAACAATGATAACCATCACAAACATTGTTTCTAACTCTATTTTATGAATTTCACGAACAATGCTCACTATACTTTAGTACTCCTGCTCACCACAGTCATGGCCGATAGATTTTAATACAACAGGCATATATAGGGACGTATGATGGCAACGGTGCAATTGTTGTGGGAACCATAGCTTGGGGGTATGGGTGTATGGCAAGTGTGCACAGAGCGGAAGCTTGAGGAGAGGAGGAAAGGGGGTATGATTGTCATTTAGTGGGATAAAAGTGCAAAACAGGACACATGATCATCAAATCATTACTAAACTTGATGGCAAAACTAACAAGGCCAAAAAAATACATAAAACTTGGTGGCATTTAACACGATAGATGCCACCAAACCAAGGCTGTATATTAGCAGGTGTAAGATATTGTTAACAGTGAAATTTGGCAATTTCGTTAGTCAAAACCGGGTCAAAGAAGATCTTCACGCCGTGATATTAGGGGATTGATTGATGGATTTTGTTCAAGATTCAGCTAAGTTTGTGGGATAAGGAAAGTGTATCATAATAATAAAGTCCTGGGCCGATGGAGTCATGTTAGAATCAGACTCAAATATATTTTGGTAATGTTTAGTTGATACAAGTTGTATAAAAGTCAGAGTCTGTAACAGTTTCCTTAAATTATAGATAGAGTTTTAGTTTGATCCGATCGCAATAGAGTCAGACTTAGTTTTACCTATGGATATAAATATGTACACCCATGGTGTTTGTAAAACAAATAAGAGTTCAATAATACAATTTTCAACATATCGCCACCCTAGTTTCTCTCGGCGAGTTCTTATTTTTGAGTTAGGCTGTGTCAATTGAGTTCGTTCTCCGACGACGAGGTGAGTTCTGTCTTTATCACTTGCACCAATGGGGCTAAGGCTTCCTTGGTTGGGTCCGATACTTTATCCTAGCCAGTGCAAGAGTTATTTATCATATATATTATTTAATATAAGTTAACAACATTGTTTATTCTTATCAGCCGATGCACTTTGATTAGGCCGATACTGGTTAAACAAGTTTGTTATCTTAGATTGATTGGTGTATCCACCACCCTAAATAACAATTATCGACTCGATTAGATCTATCAAATTTAATTTTAACTTGGTCTGCATTAGTTAGGTTTGATCTACTAAGTTGTAGTTAAAATTGTAAGAATTAACTTGCTATAACTGTTCTTAGTTTAAGATTGCATTGGAGTTTCAGCCGATCTTACTTAATATAACAATTCTTAGTGTAAGATTGCATGTTTGTCTTTACTTGTTCCATTATATCTATTGACTTATTTAATTGTATTATACATTTAAATCTATTAAGCGTGTTATCAGTCTTGCAATGCCTCGGTTGGGTCCAATCTGCTAAGAACATGATTTGTTTAATATATTTGATTAAGTTTGATATTTTTAAATAGGGTTGTATCGGAGCTATAGCCGATACATTATCTACCTACAACTTAAGTAACTTTTTTGAAAGGGAATATCACCAGGTTAAGCCCAGTAGTGTAATTTTTATAAAGAACAGAGAGTTATTTACAAAGGAAAAAACAAAAACTCAATACAAAATTACAAGCTTTGTAACCAATCAACTTTAGTAACTTTATTGGCTATTGTTTAAATCATATAATTATTAATTAATCTGATCTTTGTTACCAACAGCTGATATTGTCTCGGTTAGGTCCGATCTATTGTGGTCGCTTGTACTAGAGATAGATTGAGTTAACAAATGCATGATATTTTACCTTTCAGCCGATCATTGTTTTCTTAGGTTTTGTTCATATTATCTTGTACATCAACTAGTCATTTAGATCGTATAATTGTACAAACATCGACTTTATTATTATCAATCCTATGCTGCATCGATTTGGTTCGACCTATCAAGATTGATTTTATTAAAGGAAGTTTATGCTACATCGATTTGGTTGGACGATTGATTTTACTAAAGGAAGTTTATTTACAATTATAGTCAATTAATATAAATCTTGTCAATGCATAGTATACATTATACTCTTTTTGGGTATAGCCAATTCTTTAGGCATCGGCTGAACGATACGATTTTTAATCGGCTTTTTAGTCGTTTGGACATCGTCATCTACATTTGCCTTGATTATCTTGTTGGTTGCAGGATGAAACCAACTAGCGCACACACACAGAACCCGAATTTTAGGACCTATACTGAAGTAAAGCAAATATTCTAGGCGGTACATCCTAAGACCCAGAGCTGCTACCATGGAACCAAGCCATGCAGCCACGCAGGTATCTCTAGATGATTTTGTCCATATAAGGGCCTATTTGATGTAGCTCTAACTCCTAGATTCACCTCAAATCAAGCTGGAGCCTAACCAAACGGTCCAGCTCCAAAAAAAAAGGGAGTGGAGCAAGCCAGATGCTGCACGAAAATGAACTAGCGGTGTGGAGCGGCATTCTGGTATCCTCCTCTATCCCCTCTATCCCCTCTACCCCCTCTATCCCTCCGCCTCTATCCCCTCTATCCCTCCGCCTACCCCCTCTATCCCTCCGCCTCCCCACTCCCTGTATCCCTTCGCCTCGTCACTGTATCATGCGTCAGTGAAGAGGAGCGTGTGGTTCCAGTGAAAAAGCACGAGGGGAGGTGGTGCACCGGAGACGGCGGTGCACCGGCGGTGACGGTGCATCGGTGGTGGTGGCGAGTAGGTTCCCCCTCCTGTCTCTTCTCTCTCCTATCCTTCTTGATGGAAGTGACCCTTGCTGCAGACGCAGGGGCGGTGCACGGTAGTGGAGGCGCGAGGAAGTTAGGCCCCACCACTCCCCAGTCCCATACGATATCCCCTCCTCAAACTCTAAGTCCCCCAACTCTTGGCTTGAAATGTGCACGATCCTTGTGGGATGAATTAATTTTTTAGGGTTGATTACTTGGTATTATGCAATGAACAAGAGTGAAATTACTAGATCTGTGATATACCATGCGAAGTACTAATACCAATGTATCTGCACACAATGTAAAAGAATGTTTCTTTAGGATTTGTATGCACCATGCACTGGTGGAGAAATCGTTTGTAGTCCCGGTTCGTAACCCCCCTTTAGTCCCGGTTGTCCAACCGGGACTATGAATCCGGGACTAAAGATAGCGATCTTTAGTCCCGAGTAAAATAACCGGGACTAAAGATCGGTCAGCCACGTGGCCGGCTGATCCATCTTTAATCCCGGTTGGTGTTACCAACCGGGACTAAAGATCCATGTACCATTTTTTTTATTTGCATGGCCCTGTTTGCTACATGGTTGATTATATATATATATATATATATATATATATATATATATATATATATATATATATTACAATACATATATATGCATTGTAATATATATATTATGCATGTATATAGAATACATACACATATATATATATATGCGTATGTATATATGTATAAATACATATATTACACACATATTTATAATTTAAAGCACTTAACATTTTACATTTTATGTACATATATGTTACCAAAATATATATTAACACTAAAGTAAATGTACGTACATATATAAATATATATATATATATACATGCATGTATAGTACAATTCATTTGCTCGCTAGCTATAGCTACGACTTCGACGCCTGCGTTACGTCAGAAGAGGAAGGACCGACGTTACGAATTGTCGATCCGTCGTAGTAGAATTCACCATCGGGATTAAGGACTTCTTCGTTGATGAACCCCATCAGTTTTTCTTGAACAGCCGTGATAAAATCCTTATGTGGGAGTTTTTCCCTCATGTGAATACGCTATCATTCGAAAAATAATGACATATCAATATATGAAATTAATAAACAACTTAACAAATCGATACGCAATGAAATTTTGAATGGTTTATGTATACGTACATCGAGCTCTCGTGTGGTGTATATTTGGTTTGATAGGCAGTGGGCATACTCGCATACGTAGTAGCCGCATAAGTTAGTTCCCTTGTCCTGCTTTGCACACTACATGAGAAACGATGAGAGATTTAATATACTCTTTATATTAACTGTAACTAGAGATTCAATTCAATATAATTTTGGATCATACATGTACTCACTGGAAAATGAAACCTCCGTCCAAGTTTTTCTTTCCAAGTCCCGCGGACCAATTGACGGAACCGATCCCAAGCCCTACATATGCAGTTGCAAGCAATGATTAATTAAATATTACCCGAGATCAACATAATAGCAACAGAGTCCCGCGACTTTGGAATAGATGGCATTATATTACCTGTCTATCAGTTGGAAGACCTTGTCAAAAACCTTCTCCTCTTTATTCATTGAGTCGTACACAATGACTCTGCATGCGTACAAGTCGAAAAAGAACAGCACCCAGTGGAATCTGGAATATGCGTGAGATGAGATAAATATCAGAATGTACATGTTATATGTATGGGAATGAAATTTGTTCGAACGACAATAAAAACTCACTCTGTGTTGTACGGCAATAGTATGAACGTCTTGAAATGCTGTTGCGTTAGGAGATGGACGAGATTGTCCTCTGTGTCTTTCTCGTACTTGTCAAGCATTTCGGTGTTGATTTTCCGATGGTCGATGAACCCAGTATCGTAAACCCCACGCCGTCGGGCCCTTTGAATCTCCATTCTACAACAATTAAAGGAAATTATTATTGCTTACATATATGCCAGGAGCTAATTATTGAACGAAACAAATCGAACTCAAAGAAACTTACAAAATCCATGCGCTCAGAAGAGAGACGTCGAGGGCGTCCCAATGGTACAGATCGAAGACATCCTTGAAATGGATCCATAGAACATCTTCTCCTTACAAGAAGTCGGGGTTTCTGATCCTCGCTCCGAACATCTCTCTACCATTGGCGCTCATTTCCATGTACCGTTCATGGAATTTGTACATTTGTGTCGGTAGGGACTGCAGCTGCTCAGGCCTGACAAGCGGTTTACCGAGTTCAAACTTGTATGCCACTTCCGCCTTCGGGATTGGTGCGCCTCCAACCAACTGAGCCATGGTTAGACCGGTGTCCGAAATGAAATCCGTTATGCCAAAGTCTTCGCCGGTCACCAACGGCTTGACCACTTGGTGTGGTTGTTCTCCAAGCTGAGGAACTGGTTTGGACTTCTTGTAATAGGCTTTCCTAAGTGTTCGGTCATAGTCCGATAGCTTTAAGGCCTCCTTGTTTGCGGTGGACATTCCCTTGAAGAAATTCTTCACGCTCGGGTCAATAGGTATCTTCTTTTCAGGACTCCGAGGCTTGAGTTGCCTCTTCACTTCTGCTGCCACATAAGCGTCAAGCTCCTCTTGACTGCAACCGTACGGCGGCTCATTGTTTTTGGTGGTGTCAACTTTGGCCTTCTTCGTTGCCCTTGTGCTGGCAGGAGGTGGAGCTTGGCGAGACCTTGTCTTGGGAGGTGCAGGCGGACACGGTGGAGGAGGAGGCGGAGGAAGCGGAGGAGCCAGAGGAGATGGTGCAGGAGGAGGCGGAGAAGGCGGAGCAGCCGGAGGAGATGGTGCAGGAGGAGGTGGCGGAGGAGCCGGAGGAGATGGTGCAGGAGGAGACGGCGGAGCCGGAGGAGATGGTGCACGAGACGCCGCTTATCGCCCGGGGAGGATGATGTACCGCTTGCGCCATAGTATAATGGCGTGGCTTGTATCTCGTAGATGCGTCTCACCGTCTCCTCCTGGGTAGTCCAACTCGAGGTCCTCGTACACGGCTTCCACCAGCTCAACTTCGACCCTCGAGTATCCTGCTGGAATCGACCTGCAGTGGTAAGTCCCTGAAATGTCCGTTGGGATGGCCATTCCCGACACCACCTTCACGTGATGAGAGGTTATCTATTAGTAATCAACCTAAGCAGCAACTTGCGGAATGTACGAGTCAAAAATCATATATTACATCGAGCATACCTTGATTGATAAGTTCTTGAAGGGAATATGCAGCTCACATGGTGTCCGATGCGTGATCTCATCAACGGGGCAGGTGGTTTCGTCCTGGGTTTGCATGGCGTCCATGCTATGTGATACTACCTGCCCCATTGAGGCGCAGCTGCTACGATTGCCTGATGGGCTGACCATTGGAGGAGGTATGTACGGCTAGGGATCGTGTGACCGATGTGCTGCCATGCGTTTATCCACCTTCCGGGCCACCTCCTCTTGCATGCTGAGCTCGTAGCTCGATATCCTGTACTCGAGATCTGCAATCTTCGCCTCGGTATCTCTCTTGCTCCTCATCCGACTCCTGTACGTGTGGATGTCCTCCTTGAATCCCATCTTCTAGGGAATCACGCCTTTCCCTCGTGTTCGTCCTGGATGCTCGGGAGTCTGTAGGGCGAGTGACAGCTCGTCCTTCTCTCTGTCGGGTTGGAACGTGCCCTGAGAAGAGGCTTCCACTGCGTCCGTTAGTCGATTCGCTGCCTCGTGTATCTGATCGCTGAAGACCAAGGAGCCATCACCTGGGTTGAGCGTTCCACCGTGAGCATAGTACCAGAACTTCGATCGATCAGGCCATTTAGCGGTGGCCGGTTCGATACCCCTCTCAAGCAATCTTGCCTCCATCTCCTCCCACTTCGGCATCGCGATGCTATAGCCGCCTGACCCCAAGTGGTGATGGTACTTCTTCTTGGCGGCATTTTCTTTGTTTCTTTCCATCATCGCCTGCCCTTGTTGACCTGTCTTGTAAGCAACGAACTCGTCCTAGTGATCCCTTAGCTTCGGGAATACGTCGAAGTTCGGTGTCTGCCCCTTCAGGATGTATTTCCGGTACAGATCTCCCTTGAAGGTCTGGAACTGTTCTGCCATTTTCTTAAGAGTCCACTGTTTCACTATGTTCTCTGTACCCACAGGGAGCGTGAACGTCTCGAGCATTGTGGTCCACAGCATCTCTTTCTCTGATTCCGGGACAAAGCTGTCATCACCCCCGCGTGCCCTTGTTCTGCACCAGTACACCTTGCTGACAGGCACGTTATCCCTCACAACCCAACCGCTGTGGCGTACAAAATTCTTGGCTGCTTGTGCCGGGGCACTAGGTCGGCCGTCTGCGTCCACCTCAGTTATGATGTGCCGACCCTCTATCTTCTTTGCGGCACCTCGTTGTCCGCATGCCTTCTTCTGTCCAGCGGAGGGATGACTTCCACTAGCCTCCTCCTCGTTCCCCTCCGCATCCCTTTCCACGTTCCCCTCCTCGTTGCCCTCTGCATCCCTCTCCGCGTTCCCCTCCTCGTTCAAGTACTGGTTTGGATCCTCGTTCCCCTCTTCTTCGTTCCAGTACTGGCTGCTTCCCGATGCGATTGTATCGTACAGTATCTGTTCCTCATCGCGATCAGCCATCTATTCATAGAAGAAATATTTGCTAAGCGTAATATTAACACTCTACTAATCTTGTATTAAAACTCAAATAATCATATATGCTAAGTCTAATTAAGTTTCGAATATTACATCTCTAATAATCTTATATTAAATCTCTAACAATCAAATATGTTTCGAATATTACATCTCTAATAATCTTATATTAAATCTCTAACACTCACATATCCTAAGTCTAATTAAGTTTCGTATATTAAACCTCTAATAATCTTATATTAAATCTCTAACTATCTCTAACACTCAAATATGCTAAGTCTAATAATCTAATAATCTCTAACACTCACATATGCTAACTCTAATAATCTAATAATATTATATTAGAAATCTAACAATCTTATATTATATCTCTAACAATCACATCTTTACATCACTTGCCTGCGCGAATTCCTTCGAGGGCTAGCTACCACTTCGGCTTGAGGGACGACGACGACGACGTCTTCTCTGCAACATGCAAAAAAAATGTATTAGTCTAAATGCAAAGGAACATATAATGTATTTCACGTTTTCAAGTATATATAATCATATATATATATGCTAAGTTCAACAATAGTTTAATTACTCGTTCGTACACATTTTGCTCGCGTTCGTTCTCACACTTTTAGTTCAAGTGCATTCACGTTCGTTAACGTTTTAATCACGTTTGTTCACGTTTCATTCACGTTCGTTCGCGTTCGTTCACGTTCGTTCACGTTTCGTTCGCGTTCGTTCACATTTCTTTAACGTTTCGTTCGCGTTCGTTCACGTTCGTTCGTGTTCGTTCGCGTTCGTTCACGTTCGTTCGCGTTCGTTCACTAACACTCACGTTCGTTCATGTTTCAGTCACGTTCGTTCGCGTTCGTTCACGTTCGTTCACGTTTCGTTCGTGTTCGTTCATGTTTCTCTAACGTTTCGTTCGCGTTCGTTCACGTTTGTTCGCGTTCGTTCGCGTTTGGTCATGTTCGTTAAGCGTTCGTTCACGGCGGCGGCGTCTCGTGGCGGTGGGGGCGCGGTCCGCGCCGTGGGCCGGCCCGGCGGCGTGGGGGCGGCGGCGGCGTGGCGGCGGCGGCATCGTCTCGCGGTGGCGGCGTCTCATGGCGGTAGCGGCGGCGTAACGTAGCGGCCTGGCGGCGTACGTCGGCGTCGGCGTCGTCGGCGTTCGTCGGCGAAAGAGAGAGAGACAGAGAGCTACATCGAGAGAGAGAGAGAGGGCGGGAGTTCTCACCCAAGAGACGCGGCGGCGGCGTCTGCGGCGGAGGCGGCGAGGACCGCCAGGCGACGGTGAGAGATGACGGCGGCGTCGGCGCGGGATCCCTAGGCAGTGGCGGCGAAGGAGAAGCCGATGCTCGATCTCGATGGAAAAACGTCTAAGTGTTGGTGGATTAAAGATCTTATCTTTAATCCCGGTTGTTGTTACGAACCGGGAGTAAAGATATCTTTACTCCCGGTTCTTCTCACCAACCGGGAGTAAAGATATTTTCCCGCTATTTCCAAATTCCTTTTTAAACCCGGTTAGGGTTAAGAACTGGGACTAAAGTTAATAGCACTGAATATTGAATTTCGTTGCATATATGTTTCTAAAATAGTAAATAATGCATTAAAAATGCTAATTAACATATGTAAATCCCACATGCATGATTTAAAACTATTAAAAATTCTAATAATCATATATAATTAGCATATGCATGATATTAAATTGTTAAAAATTGTAACTAACATATGTAAATCCCACATGCATGATTTAAAACTTTTAAAAATTCTAATAATCGTATATAATTAGCATATGCATGATATTAAATTGTTAAAAATTGTAACTAACATATGTAAATCCTGCATGCATGATTTAAAACTTTTAAAAATTCTAATAATCGTATATAATTAGTATATGCATGATATTAAATTGTTAAAAATTGTAATTAATCATATATAACTAGCATATTCAATACATCGAAAATAGTTTACAACAATTACGGCAATAGATCGGCGGTGACGGTTGTCCGCACGTACTTTCTCCTCACTATTGTTCCTTCCTTGTGATCGCTACGTGAGTAAGGGGTGTCTTCGTTTGATAGGAGGATGCTAGGGTCAACCGTCACCGTGAAAGGGGGTTGCCCATCAAACCGATCGTAATCCTCGTCAGTCTTGTCCTCTACTCCGATGATTTTTCTTTTGCCTGGGAGAACCACGTGGCGCTTCGGCTTGTCAGGCCCTTTGCCCTTCTTTCCTTTGCTAGACATGTCCTTCACATAAAAAACTTGCGTTACATCATTGGCAAGGACAAAAGGTTTGTCCGAGTATCCAACCTTGTTAAGGTCAACCGTTGTCATCCCACTGTCATCAATCGTTACGTCTCCACCAGTTAACCTGACCCATTGGCACCGGAACAGAGGGACCTTGAGAGGTCCATAGTCAAGTTCCCATATCTCCTCGATGGCACCGTAATACGTGCCAATTGTACCATCATGTCCCATGGCATCGATACGAACATCACTATTCTGGTTCATGCTCTTCATGTCTTGGGCTCTTGTGTAAAATGTGTACCCATTGATCTCATATCCCTGGAATGTTGCGATCGAGCCAGATGGACCCCTCGCCAAGAAGGCCAGTTGCTGGTTAATCGTCTCGTTACCCATGAGATGTTGTCGCAGCCATGCGGGCAAAGTATCAATGTGATGCCGTGTAATCCATGCATCGGGCTTACCGATGTTTCTAGCGCGAACTAGAGCCAAGTGCTCCGCGATGTAAGGAGCCACCAATGAAGATTGTTGTAAAACCGTGAAATGGGCTTTACGGAATAAATTGTTGTCTACCGTCATTATAGCTTTCCTTCCAAGAGTCCCCTTTCCCTGTAGTCTCCCTTCATGGCGTGATTCAGGTATCCCGATTGGGCGAAGGTCTTCAATAAATTCTACGCAGAATTCAATGACCTCCTCTGTTCCATACCCCTTGGCGATGCTTGCCTCTGGACGAGCACGGTTACGAACATACTTCTTCAGAACGCTCATGTACCTCTCGAAAGGAAACTTGTTGTGTAGGAACACAGGCCCGAGAATACCGATCTCTTTTACTAGGTGACAAAGCAGATGCGTCACTATATTGAAAAATGAAGGTGGAAATATCAACTCAAAGCTGACAAGACATTGCACCACATCATTCTGAAGGGCTTCTAACCTATCCGGATCGATGACCTTCTGCGAAATTGCGTTCATGAAAGAACATAGCTTTGTTATTGTTGCCCGGACATTGTCTGGGAGGATACCCCTTATTATAACTGGTAGCAGCTGTGTCATCAACACGTGACAGTCATGAGACTTTAGGTTTGTGAACTTCTTCTCCTTCGTGCTTATTATTCGCTTTATATTCGTGGAGTATCCAGATGGTACCTTGATGCTCTCCAAGCATTGAAACATACTTTCCTTCTCTGCCTTGCTAAGAGTGTAGCTGGCTGGACTCAAGTAATGGCTGCCTTTCTCCTTTGGTTCCAGGTGAAGGTCGCCGCGTTGTTCCATATGCTTCAGATCATTACGTGCTTCCAGTGTATCTTTCGACTTTCCATATACACCTAGGAAGCCAAGAAGGTTTACACAAAGGTTCTTAGTGAGGTGCATCACGTCGATTGCGTGGCGGATGTCCAAGAATTCCCAATAGGGTAACTCTCAAAATATGGAGTTTTTTTTCCACATCGCAGCGTGACCATCTTCACTCTCTATAGGCTGGCTGCCAGGCCCCTTTCCAAACACTACTTTAAGATCTTTAACCATAGCAAACACTGTTTTCCCGCTGCGATGTTTAGGCTTCGTACGGTGGTCCGCCGTATGTTCAAAGTGGTTGCCTTTCTTCCGTACCGGGTGGTTTGCTGCAAGGAATCGACGATGACCCATGTGCACAACCTTCCTACAGTGCTTAAGATACGTACTTTCTGTTTCATCCATACAGTGAGTGCAAGCCTTGTACCCCTTGTTGGACTGCCCGGATAGGTTGCTAAGTGCAGGCCAATCGTTGATGGTTACGAACAGTAGCGCTCGTAGGTTAAACTCCTCCTGTTTGTCCTCGTCCCACACGGGGACACCTTCCTTCTTCCACAACAGTTTAAGATCTTCGACCAGTGGTCTTAGGAACACATCGATGTCATTACCAGGCTGCTTGGGGCCTTGAATAATAATCGACATCATTATATACTTCCTCTTCATGCATAAGCAAGGGGGGAGGTCGTAGATACACATCGTAACGGACCAAGTGCTATGGCCGCTGCTCATCTCTCCAAAAGGATTCATGCCATCCGTACTTAAACCAAACCATATGTTTCGTGAGTCCTTTCCAAAGTCTTTAAATTTTCTGTCGATGTTTCGCCACTGCGAACCATCTGTGGGGTGTCTCAGCATCCCGTCCTGTTGACGTTCTTCAGCGTGCCAACGCATCATTCTAGCATTCCCCTTGTTCCTGAACAAACGCCTTAGCCGTGGTATTATAGGGAAATACCACATCACCTTAGCAGGAATTCTCTTCTTCGTTAGCTGCCCGTCAACCTCACCTGGATCATCTCGTCTAATCTTGTATCGTAGTGCTTTACAAACAGGGCATGCTTCTAGGTTCTCGTACTCCTCACCGTGATATAGGATACAATCATTCGGACATGCGTGAATCTTCTGAACTTCCAGTCCTAGAGGGCAGACTATCTTCTTAGCCTCGTACATTGTCTTGGGCAATTTGTTTCCCTCCGGAAGAATGTTCTTGACGAGTTTCAATAAATCGCCAAATGCCTTGTCACTAACACCATTTTTTGGCTTCCATTGCAAGAACTCCAGAGTGGTATCCAACTTTTTGTGCCCCTGCTCGCAACCTGGGTACAACGACGTTCTGTGGTCCTCTAACATCTTATCCAATTTATGGGCCCCCTTTTCACTTTCGCAGTCCTTCTTGGCATCCTACAACATCTGATCAAGATCATCCGCAACGTCATTATAATCAGCATCTATGTCCTCCTCGCCCGTTTGATTTCCTTCAAATCCAGCGTACTGAGCAAAGTCTAGAATATTGTCGTCTTCCACTTCATCTTCTTCCATTGCAACCCCTTGCTCTCCGTGCGATGTCCAACAATTATAGCTTGGCATGAACCCTGACTCAAACAAGTGGAAATGAATAGTCCTGGATGCAGAATACTCCTTCTGATTCTTACACTTATTGCATGGACAACAAATAAAACCCTTCTGCTTGTTAGCTTCGGCCACTCTCAAAAAATAATGCACGCCGTCAATAAACTCTTTGGACCGCCGGTCAGCGTCATCCGTTGCCGATCCATCTACATGAAATAAAAAAAAAGGTACACAAATAATCATTCGTACAATAATGACAGTCATACAATAATGATAAAATAATCACAAACTCTTTCAACAGTCATACAATAATGACATATCATTATTCATACAAAAATTATAAAATATTCCACCAAATAATTCTTATTTATTATTTTTAAGTTTTAAATTCTTTTAATTTTCAATTTAGTTTGTTTTCTTTTATTTAAGATTAACTTTCACTATATTTTCCTACTCAACTATTTTATAAAACCTTATTTAGCAAATAAACAAAATTTCTATTTATTCTTTCTTTTCCCACACAAATTTTCTCTCTCATCAACTTACAACAAATTTTTAGAGACAAAAAAGTGTGCAAAACATAGCTCCAAATGTAATATGACCAAAAAAAACATTGGAGGATGAAGTTGCTAACCTTTTAGGCACCTCCGATTTGTATATAATCACCAAAGTAAATTCACTATAAATTTTGGCATGACCTCCCCACTTTTTTGAAGAAATTTTGAAGCTTGCTTGGGCTGGAGGAGGAAGAAGACATATATAAAGGGGTGGGACTTTAGTCCCGGTTGGTGTTACCAACCGGTACTAAAGATCACCGGGATCTTTAGTCCCTGTTGGTAACACCAACCGGGACTAAAGATCCCGGGGGGCCTGACAAGCCCTGACAGCATTTGAACCGGGACTAAAGATGGTTGGTGTTACCAACCGGGACTAAAGATCAAATATGCCCGTTACCCTTTTTAACCGGGACTAAAGATCATCTTTAGTCCCGGTTTTTGTTGCAACCGGGACTATCGTGGAATTCGGCCGACCGATGAAAGATGGTTTCTCCACCAGTGATGGATTATTTCTGATTGATTCATGCATATACTTGTGTTCAGAGAAAAAGACGGTCCATTTCAGTGTTCTTTCCTATATAATTTGGCCAAAAATTATATAGGTATATATTTATATGTAGTATGCATCTGTATGGGTCTATTGGGTATACGTATATGTCAGCCTAACTAATCAAGTCTACTCTAAGTTGGCTTTAATAGACCATGTGAAATTACAATAGTGCACTCTGAACCTTTATCTGAATTTTGTAAACTATGGTGTGAGTGGATGGCAGGCATGGCTCAAAATGTGCCATCGAAGAGTGTTAAAATACCCATTGACTCTTCTTATTGGAATGACTACAACACTAGAGTTGTGTGTGACATTTTTGTTGATCAAGTAGCTACTGGTAATCGTCCAAATACTCATTTATCCAATTCTGGGTTATGATGAAGTCATTGAGCGATTTGCCTCAAGGATAGGGCTAAGATACACTGGGCTTCAAATTAAGGACAAATAGGATAAACTTAGGATCGAGTACAATTGTTGAAAAAAAAATTGAAATCTCAAACAGGTTTGGGATTGGATGATGCAAGGAAAGCAGTCACAACTATTGCTGCACGTTGGAAACAACTAAAATCAGTAAGTTTTTATTCATATGGTGTTAAATTAAACAAATGCAAACCAAAAGAAGTGTTCTAACTTATTTTATAATGTCATGTCATGTAAGACATAGCAGGTTGTACCAAATTTATGAAGGCTGGCTTGCAAAATGAAGAGTTACTTGAGAAGATGTTTGAAGACATTCACAATACCGATGCTAATCATTGATCTTTAGGGCATGGAATTATATCAATAGCTACCAATAATCCTATCGATGTTGACTATCCAAATCGTCCTGGGTATTTGGTATCATACAAGGGACAAAGATACTATGTCTCGGAATTTCGAAGAGGTTCAACACCAAGTGGGGAGAAGGAAAAATTCAATTTCTTACACCCAAGTTTGCGCACTATCATTGAGAAATGCTTTGGTGTATGGAAGATGAAGTGACAAGTTCTCCACAAAATACATAGCTTTCCGATGTGGAAACAAAAAATGGTTGTGGCAGCAACATTGGTATTGCATAATTTCATTAGTGACTATAATGTGCCAGATAGATATTTTCATGTGTTTGAAAGGAATCCAGATTATGTGTCTATCATTCCATCTAGATTTAGGAGATATGTCCTTTCTTAAGATGCATCAGATACATCCACCGAGAGTCGAAGTGATATATCTATGGATGCATTTCATGATGACCAGCCGGTTGTATTACAGGATGATGGACCTATACCATAGTATAATACATTTTGTGGTATGTTGCTCTATCTATTCCTAAACATTTGTATTATTCATATATGTCATGAGACAACTTGAACTTTATCAATCTTTTAATTACCAATTATTTTAACTTAATTTTAACCTTCCATACGTATAATGTTCAAATCATTAAGGAAAAACAACGACTATTAATTCTACATCAAATAAACATAAAAACGACCAGGGTAGTATTGTCCACCTCTCTCTCCTATCCTCTCTTTAAGAAATTTTAAAGTGTCAAACACTTTCAAAAGCACCTCACCTCCTAAAAGAGATAGCTCCCATTAAAACTAGAGTTTGGAGTAAGGATCTTTTTTTAAGAAGCTAGGATCTTGTTTGCAGCAAGGATCTTTTTTTAAGAAGCTAGGATCTGAAGGGTATTTTTTACCCGGCCGGTCTCTATATCCAATCGGATATATGTAGCCATTTTAATTTAGGAACTTAGTCTATCAAACATGGAATTTAGCCCTCAAATAATCCAATCTGAATCGGATATATGCAGCCATTTTAATTTAGAAACATAGTTCCTCAAACAGGGAACTTAGCCCCCAAATAATCCAATATAAAATTCGTTCGTATAGAAATTTGAACTTAATACCTTAAGATGCTACTCAGATCACTGCAACCACTAAGCTACATGCCTTTTCACTAGAGCTAGGGTCCTAGAGTTAGAGTTCTATCAAACATGTTTTAATTCTATAAGTAAAGTCTCTTATATTTTTGAACGGAGATATATAATAATAATAATTAACAATAAACCACTATGTACGACTGCGACGAACAGAGCCACGCAAGTTTATCCATCTCCGGCGCTAGCTAACCTTGATGATCAACGCGATCAATAGGATCGATAACGACAAGTGTAGGAGGGGCTCGATTCGATGTAGCCGGATTATCATACCAGTGGCAGACAGAACGGCCACGTCACCGCGCCGATGGAGCAGCAGACGCCGCCGCAACACGAGCACACGTGTACGACGCCCAACGGAAAGCGAGCGGGCAACGCAAAGGCAGCAGCACCCACTACTGGGCCTTCCTATATAACGCGCTGAATTCTGATGCAGATTTTATTCGTGGATTGGGCTCAGTTCTTGGGCTCATCAACTTCAAGGCTTACTTACCTTGGAATAAGTTCACCGGAGGTCCCTCAACTTAACAGTGAGATTTTTTGATGTCCCTTAACCACAAAACCAGAAATGTGGACCCCTAAACTCTCACAAACCGTTCACCGGAGGTCCCTCGTCAGTATTTTTGCCCGATTTTACTGATGTGGCATCCTAGTCAGCAAAAAAAATTAACAAAAAGAACGTGGGACCCACATGTCAGCTGCACATCTTATTTTCTTCTCTTTTCTTCACCTTCTCTTCTCTTTACTCTCTTTTCTCCGGCGAGTGCGGGAGGCCGGCAGCGAGCGAGCGCGCATGCCAGCGGTCTGCGAGTGGCGGGCAGAGCGGCGGCGGGCAGAGCGGCGGAGGGCGAGCACGGCAGCAGCCGGCCGCCTTTCCCCTCTCCCATCTGGCCATCTCCCGTGGACCACCTCTCCCTCTCCCATCCTGTCCACGCGTCGCGCCGGTAGGAGACGGGGTGGAGCGCCGCATTGGCGGCCGCATGTCGTGAGGAAGAAGGCGGCGGTTGGTGGCGGAGGTGGAGGTGGAGGGAAGGGCGTGGTGGCGCCGACGACGGCGCCGACCGACCTACTCGTCTGCTTCCTGGCGAGGCAGCACCTGGCGCTGATGCCCAAGCCGATGTGCAGCCCATCGAGGACCACCGTGGACAAGGTGGTGGCCGTACGGCGGCGGCGGCAGCAACAACTCCCGACGGTGAGGTTTGGAGGACGAGGGCGTGGGCGTAGTAGCGTAACAGCCCGCTGTTCCGCGGGTCCAAGTCGAAGCAGGCCACCGTCAAGGTCGACGACGAGCCGCAGTCGCCCAAGGTGACGTGCGTCGGGCAGATCAAGGTCGCTCGCCCCAAGAAGCAGAGGAAGGTGGCCGGGAAGCCAGGTAATGGCGGCGGCGGCGGCGGCGGTGTAGGCGGTGGAGCCGTGGAGGAGGAGGAGGTGGGAGGAGTTGGATCACCGCGGTGGAGGAGATCGAGCGGCTGCACGAGCGGAGGAAGAAGGTGAGCTGGCTGGAAGCTGTCGGGATCAGGAGGGACGCGCTCCCGTTCCTCGGTGGCGCGCTCCGGAGCCTCCGGCTCAAGATGCGCTGCTTCGGGTCTCTTCACGGCGCGGTGGAGTCCTCCACCGACGACGAAGACGACGACGACGACGGCCGCGGCGCGGAGGAGCACGAAGCCGAGTCGGCCGGATGCGGCGGCAGCGCCGCCTCGAGCGTGTTCTCCAAGTGGCTCATGGTGCTGAAGGGAGCGAAGAGACACGACACGCCGGCCTCACCTCCGCCCTCTCCGGCCGGCACCAGCTGTTGCCGCGCCACCGCCTGTTCCTCCCGAGCCTGGAGCCGCCGCTCGCCCGCCGCTGCCGCCGCGCTCACCGCAGTCGCACTCGCGAACCGCCGCTCACCCGCCGTGCCGCCGCGCCCAGCTCAGCCTTCCGGACCCCTATGCGCCAAAGAAAAAAGCAATTAAGAATATCAGTGCTGACTAGGATTGTTGACCTAACATTTTTTGTCACTTACATGTGGGCCCCACATATTTATTTTTTATGTTTTGCTGACTAGGATGCCACGTTAGCAAAACCGGGCAAAAATACTGCTGAGGGACCTCCGGTGAACGGTTTGTGAGAGTTTAGGGGCATACATTTCTAATTTTGTGGTTAAGGGGCCTTAAAAATTCTCGATCTCAAATTAAGGGACCTCCGGTGAACTTATTCCACTTACCTTCAGTCCTTCAGTCAGCTCCCTCTGGCCCTTGTGTACAAAACGAAGCTTACCGATATTAACCCGGAGATTATTTTTACCACCGGGGGCCATCAAGCCTGGTAACTCAAAGTCATCGTTTCGCTTATGCTAATTGGATGACGGCTTACACTTTCATGCATGTATGTGATATTAGCAATTTAAAAGAAAATGTTAGAAAATAAACTATGTTGAAAAAACTCAAATTCAACTTCAAAATTAAGTTCTATTTTCAAATTTTGGAAGTGGCTTATAACCTGAAAGACTGATTATCGCATGGGATGGCAACTTGACTGTGCAGTTGGAGACCAACAAGCCGAAGTGCATTGTTTTGGTGTGTAATACTCCCTCCGTCCCTAAATATTTGATGCCATTGACTTTTTTAAATATATTTGACCGTTCGTCTTATTCAAAAACTTTTGTGAATATTATTCAAAAACTTGAGTAGTAGTATATTTAATAATGAATCAAATGATAGGAAAAGAATTAATAATTATTTAAATTTTTTGAATAAGATGAACGGTTAAACATGTTTAAAAAAATCAACAGCGTCAAATATTTAGGAACGGGGGAGTAATCAATTTGTCAATGGCAACAAGCCAACAAATATGTATGGAGTCAAAGAAAGTTGGTTCTCTGGAAACACTGCTATTTGCACGGTGTACTCTCAATGGTACGTGTGAACTTGGAAAAAATGTTCCTTATTAGTAAAGCTACAAAATGGCGCAATTGTAATTGGTGTACCCACTTGCTGAATAGTAGATTTCCTCTCTTTTTTGGAACAATTTTATGAATGTTAGAATTTCTTCACTTGGACCATGGTTCCATGCATGTTTCTCACTAGAATCAAGCATGGCTTCTAGAACGGCGACATCTTGTGCGCCTTCAACATAAGAACTGCGGGGTTCAGCCTTGTGATCCCCATCCTGCACGACCAACCAGTGACATCAAGTCAGCAAGAGTGCACCAAAATCCTATCATATTTTAATAATCGGATAGGATTCAAAGAATATGGCGCCGATTATTTAATATTTTAGTGGTTTTATGGTCTGTTTCCCTGGCAAGTTTTTTCTATGTCATATATCTACCTCTTCTACCCTATAGTTCAACAAATAGTTTTACTCATTCATCGTGTAACACATCCAACGATCGAAAATCATCTGATTATGTCGATCCAACGGCTCCCCGCCTCCCTCCAAATCCGATCCAGATCGGATCGCCTCCCCTCGCCCGGCAAAATCACCGCGTACTCGCCAGAACATCACGGACAGCCTCGCACAGGGGTTCACCGGCCTGCTGCAGGCGCAACCGCCGCAGTTCCCGTGGCCGGCGGATTCCCTTCGAGATCGACCTCCCCGTGGTCCCCTTCGGCGCCTCCTGGGGTGCCCGGGCCGGGAAGGAGTTCTTCCCCGCCGCGGCCGTCGCCTCCGTCATCGACATCGGCAGGAGGCTCGGCCAGGCTGGCGTAGAGATTGGGGCGTCCGTGGTAAATGCATCATTCAAGAAATGGTTTTCAAACAGGCGAGCAGCCTGACGGGATCATCCCAGGGACCACGATGCTCTTCGCCCCGTGCTTCATCAGCCTCTGTTTGAAGAACAACAAAGAGAGATTGGTGGATTAGTTGCTAATTTACCATGGTCTGATTGTACTTGCCTGTTCGGTTCCAAATTAAAGCATTTTCTAATCTCTACGCCATTTCCTTGGTAGATTAGGAACTAATCTGTTTGAATGATGCATTTGCCTGTTCGGTTCCAAATTAGAGCATTTTCTTTGTGCATTTTAGCTTATTTGGCAACATTCATGACCCGTGAGGGCAATATGAGATATTTAGTTCTGCTTTGTATGACCTGACCTAGAGAAGCTTTGTACGCCATCCATTTTTATTTACATGAGCTAAGCTGTGTGGATTTTGAAGATTCCACAATGCTTTCTTCTGATTTATTAAAGATAATTCTCCATGAACCCAAGTTCATAAATGATAAGTTGTCAGTATTTAATCACTTTGTTCCTTTGCCACAATGGGATACAGTTCTCTTTAATTTATTAGTGTAATGTGAATGATGTAGTGTAAATGTTTCTTTTTTACGTGACCTAAGCTGTGTGAGTTTTGAAGTACATTCACTCTGTCTTGTCTCTTCTTGTACATTGGTGACCACAAGTTACCCGTGTATATCATAATCAACATTTTTTTAGTACACGAAGCATATAGTATGAGATTAAACCTGTGCAAAAGACATCTGATGGTTTCAGATTAGACTCTATTATTACTTCGTAATAGATTTATCTGTTATTTCAAATGATCGAATGTTCCATGACTCCTTATATCTTTTCAGTTTCGGAACCTGGAATGTTGTCCTTGCACGACTAATGAATTATTGATGTGCTCTTGATTTGCAGAATAAGGGGACTAGAGAGTGTTTGGGAGGATCTGCTACTGATTGGCAGGATGAGCAGAGTTGTTTTAGTTTCATTCCCACCTCTGATGGTATGCCCTTGGCTAACCAACTAGAGTGTGCTGCTAGCCTATTACTAATAGGAGCAATACATTTTTATCTTGGTCATATGATAGGTGATAACCTATTTTCTATAAAGAAATATTGCATGGAAGGCACTCGGACAGATTGTTTTGTTGGGAAAAAATTGCTTTAGCTGCAGCCTATCTGCTGGGAGACCACTGCATTACCAACGTATGATTGATTGTTTTGTGTTCCTCTGAAAAAATGGCTAATTCCATATCCATAAGGGAAGATGCTCTTAGTATTGGAGGTTTTCTTGTAATCGGCAAACATATGAATGTTACAAATAAACTAAAATTAAATTCATAACTTTGAGCAAATCTCCAGGAAAAAATCACTTTAGGTTTCTATATTATTATAAGAAATTTCTAAATTTGGGGCACTGTGTGAATAATATCAAATTTTTAATTATGTGTACTGTATTTGTCACCCTAGGAATATTTGAGGGGCAATATATTTGTCAAGCTTAAGTATTGAATTTCAATCCATGTGAGAAGATAGTACAAATGAATTGTAAACAGAACATACCGTCACTGGCTTCAAGGTAAACATGAATATATTTCTAAGATGTCATTTTAGTCTACAGTAGATATATACACTGTAACTAGGTATGTCGTTTTTATTTGTGAAACTCAATAGGTGTTACTGTTGCTATTTAAATGCAGATTTCAAAAACAAGTATACCACAAATTGGTGTTGTTAAGTAGTTATGCAGCAATACTGATTATTATTTGGTTTTTATACAATTAGTGTGGAATCACATCACCCATGTTCTTTTGGGATTATTGGGATCAATTGTTTCCAATGTGCAAGGGCTATGGCATTTCAAGGTGCTGAGATATTGCACACCCCATGATAATCTGCCTAGACTTGCATGAACACTGGAAGCGTGTCATGCAAGGCCATGTTAGTGCTAGCTCCATATTGCCATATGCTTTTTTTTCCCTACAAATCATTTTTGAATAAGTTGTTTGAACCGATCTACTCCAAAGGACCAATGGATCGGTGGAAGAGAGAAGCATCCTTTTCAATTTGCCATACTACTGAGAGCATTTTTATTTTCATCACAATCTTGATGTTATACCTATTATCTTGCAAAATAACATTGTCTTGAACTTTCAAGTCAGAACATGACAAATTGTTTCGCATATAGCAATTTTCCTCAGTTGCCAGCAGCTGGCATCATCAACCTTGAAGTGAAGAATAGACAAATTAGATGGCAGTTGTTTTATTTTATTCTAAATATTAGAGGCACCTGTAATATATTATTAATCTATTGTAAAGATATTGTTGTTATACTCAGTGAATTTCCGAAAAAAATAAGGCTTAGTTTCTTCTCTGTTGCAATGATTTATTTCTTGCCAACATAGATTTCATATACATTATTGTACTCCGGTTACATGATCTGAAGTGTGGTGTTTATTTTTCATTTTTCAACTTCAATGCAAACTACAATGAAGCTTGATTTCTGTCTAAAATGAAAATGTACCGTCTTGTGTATGTATTGAGTCCGTGCTACAAAATGTTAGGTTCAACCAACATTTTGCGGACAAATTTCAGTGATTGCATATTTTGTGGGGGTATATCTCACTGTATACTCAGTGTTTTTCGGGTGTTTCATTTTTAATATCCATTTTGTCGTATCTTTAGCACGGGCATATTACTAGTGAAGTATTAAATATAGAAAGAAAAAACTAATTACACAGATTGGGTGTAAATTGCGAGACGAATCTTTTAAGCCAAATTGCTCCATGATTTGACAATACGGTGCTATGGTAAACATTTGCTAATGACGGATTAATTAGGCTTAATAAATTCGTCTCGTAATTTACAAGCGGATTCTATAATTTATATGGTTATTAGACTACGTTTAATACTTCAAATGTGTATCCGTATATCCGATGTGACACGTCAAAAATTTTCACCCTTTTATCTAAACACAGCCTCAATATAAATTGCGCCTGAGAAAATGTTATAGATGTTCGACGTTGTACTCTAAAATTATTTAAGACTAGTCATATGTTTTAAGAAGCAAGTCACACAATGCCAACTCTCTGGAGCCTGGACTGCGGACTAAATGGAAGAATAGCCCATGAGCAAGTTGGCTATATGGTATCATAATATGTTCTCAAAGGAAATCCCATTATACCTAAATCATTGTTCTATGATGCATTGAAGAAGAAATAAAAATTGAAATTTGCTCTCGAAATTCGCTCATGCATAGTTGGTCCACTATACAAGAGTGTGCCAATAAGTTTGCTGGTTATGTAAGTTGTATCGAGAATAGACCTCAAAGTAGTGTCAATGCTGAGGACAAGGTAAAAATTGAACTCTTTTATATGTCATTGTTGGTCATTTATTAGTTACTTTTTTAGCATGACTTTGTTTTCCAGTTATTTTTTTCAGCTTCTACGGGCTAGGGTGTTGCATAAGAAGGAAGATGAAAAAGATAGATCTTTTCAGTTTCATGCATTGCTACAAATTTTTAAAGGATCAGCCAAACTGGATTGACGGTGAATCCTGAAGGCAGGTCAAAAAAAATGTAAATAAGAAGCAGAAAACTATTTTAGGTCCTCAGAACTGCGTCCCACCTGAAATAGAGAATCCTATTGCAGCTGATGGTATGCATCCACCAGAAAGACCTGCAGGGTGGAAGGAAGAGAATGAAAAACAGCGTCAACACTCAGACCAATCACAAATTGGTTCTTTGGATCATTTATGGTCTAAGAAGAAAGAGGCTGATGTGGAGAAGGAGCGGCAAAGAGCGGAGAGGTACAAAGTTGCATTCCACTTATCAGTTCAGGATTGATTTGGACAAAGAAAAGTTTAAGTTCAAGAGGATGATAGAAGAAGATAGGATTCTAAGGCTAGATACAAGTGCGATGTCCATCAAGGAGCAGGAGTACTATAAAAATGTGAAGAAAAATATTCTAAGTTGTCACACGGCTCAAACATAAATTTGTCTTATTTTCCATCAAATAGCACTCAAATTTCTATCTCACCCTGTGAGAGTTGTGAAATTTCTGTTGAAATGTAAGCTGTACATAGTAGATCGTTCTCGTGGAATTTATAATACATGCGTTCGAGTGTCCAGGTTCAGAACTCTCCTGTCTCGATTTCCTCGCGTATGTTTTTTTTAAAAAGTTTCATTACGAAATTTGTTTTACAAAAAATCATATTATTCCTTTTTTTTTAAAAAAAATAGCTAATACTTAATTAATCACGTGCTAATGGATCACTCCGTTTTCCGTGCGGGGGGAAGCGTTCTAAACCTGAATCACGAACCAGAATTTGTAAGAAATTTGGGAATCTAATTGAGATACCAATCCTGGGTAACCCAGTTGTCAACCAGTAGTAACCTATAGCCATGTCACTACCGTACGTATAGTGTTCTGCCTTTTTTTTTCTTTTGATAAATTGGTTACTTTCAAAAACTTATTTCAAAACTAGATCACACGAGAAAAACTTCAACCAATTTATGAAAAAAAAATGCAGAAAACTGACCAATATTTTGTTGAAGTCTTTCGAGATCTAGTTTGAGATAAGTTTTAAAATACCAATTTATAAAAGATGAGTAGTTTTCAGTGTGTCAAATAGATAGCACAGTAGCCATTACTTCAACGTTTCCGCGCAATAACTAGGCATAGTTGAAAGTTGAAACCTAGTGATCTAAGCTTGGAACCCATAAATAGCTGTAAACAGTTTTCAAGATAATTTCGGTTTGGAAGTTGAAATAGAATGTGTGCAATGACGGTCGTCGAGAAAGAAAGGACGACGTCGCTCTGACGTAGCAGTGATTCTAGCCAACTGGGTGATTTTCTTTAATAAAGGATTAAAACCCGATCTCCATCTACATTTAAAATGAATTGAATGTACATAGTCAAACAATCAACGAGCATATTTAGACTCACACCCGGACAAACAGGTTTAAATTAACCAACCACTCACTGTGAGCACTTAATTAGGCACCCAAAACAAGCACAAGAATACGCAACGGAGTTTTACGAGAGGGAATACAAGTTTCTTCGACCACAATTAAATACCACCTAAATCCAAAAAAAAAATCCAATTCTAGTAATATACGTGTCCAGGTTGGAGTAGTAGAGAAAAAACATAACAAACCTTTCAGTTTTCTTCTAGGTTTCATCCATTCTTTTCAAAGAAGTTCTATACTCCTGCTTCTAACATCTTGCACCGTTGTTTCACATTATTGGTTGTGTTTATTTCTTTAGGTGTAAAGTTTTTAAAGTATATAGACACATATTTAAAGTATTAAACGTAGAATAATAACAAAATAAATTACAGATTCCGCATGTAAACTGTAAGATGAATTTATTAAGCCTAATTAATCCGTCATTAGCAAATGTTTACTGTAGCATCACATTGTCAAATAATGGCGTAATTAGGCTCAAAAGTTTCGCCTCGCAATTTACATGCAAACTGTGCAATTGGTTTTTTTCCCATATTTAATGCCCTATACATGTGCCCAAACATTTGATGTGACGTTTTTGGTCAAAATTTTTAGATGTAAACAAGGCCTATGATCATCCTCCTCCTTACGTGGCATGGATCATTGCTGTGCTTAGAAAGTTTCCCTGAATATTCCTTGTAGAAAACAGTTAAATTAATTGGGCGCCATTAATGAAGACTACTACTACATTATTTCTATTTCTAGGGTGAATAGCTAATTTAGTCCCTCAAGTTTCACCGAAGGCTCAATTTGGTCCTTTTAGATTTTATTTTGTCCACGTAGGTCCTCTAAGTATTTGTATTGGCTTAAAATCATCCTTAAGCCCAGTTAATATGCTGTATGGCTATTTCTAGTTAATATTTTTCTTAGAAAATGTCCCTTTTGCCCATAATTTATATACAACTATACACTAGAAAAGAGAAAACCAAGATGAATAAATAATATTATAGAAATACATCTCATTATTTCAACATGTGCATATGAAACTTAAGCAATGTCTATCGTACTTGCAAATACATAATTTATTTTCGTTTTACATAAATTACTATGCATTATCTATAAAAAAAATTCATTGCATACAATATTTTTCTTGTATATATATGTGAATGAGAGGGTAAAAGTGTCATTTATTAAGAGAGTTTGTTAGTTATGTTTAGCCATGTGGTTTCTTAGTGGGTTCAATGATAAGTTTGAACTAAAATGAAAACTTAAAGAACTAATATGGATATACTGAAACATCAGGGACTAAACTGAGAGCCTCAACTGATACTTGGAGGACCACTTCGGCTACTCCCCTTATTTGTGCGTAACCTTACCGTCCAAGACAAAGCTACAACACAAATTTTTTTTTGAGATTTTAGCCCAAGTTAAACACCATTTAACAAATTATAGACAACGTAGGCGATTGGATTCTGAAAATTATAAAGACAATGTTTCACATGAATCTTGTCAAATAACGATAATGTATTGTTTCGAAGGAGCGCAACACTATAATTTTCGAAGGAAGGGAAGCACGAGACAACGACAAATGTTGTTGGAGGTGTTTGCGGAGGAGCTCTCGTTATGGCGATCGTCGGGTGTGTTGATAACCTGATTAATTTGGTTTGATGTTGTAGCTGTAGCAGTAATTTGATCTCTGGGTACTGCATGCAGCGCGGTGTATCGGTGCTGCCAACAACCGTGTGTTGTTGTAAAATTGCTTGGTTTCTCCCTTTTCTGCTTAATAAATCTTGATGGGCGTGCTTCCGCCGGTGCGACGTAAAAATGTTTAAATAGAATAGTGCATTATATTTTCCGTTTCTTGCAGCACTATCGAGTTTCAAACATTAACAGTTCTTATGCGAGAAACTCAAAAATCAATCGATTATTCTAGCTTGTTCTTCAATTTATATAAAATTGCAATCTACTTGAATATGCAAAATATCATCATAATATTGATTTTAGGCTTTTCTCTATTAAAATTTATTCATCATTTATCGCTCTGTGTAAGTTGGGTGTTTCTCACAAAGGTCCAATGTGAAGAAAAGTGTCAACCAATTAAGGAAGAGTGACTCGATTACATAGAAAATGCACATGAACCCACACCACACCACACACATCATATTTGTTTTTCACACACTCACATACCACCCCACTCAAACATCATTCACGTTCATGATGGGTCTATCAAAAAATATGGTGACAGATTTCTAGGTAAAAAAATTTAAATGTAATTATAGTCTCACTACTACATAACTCTAGATAGGTACGGCCTAAAGGTGCTTTTTAGAATAAATTGGCACCTATTATCAAATATAAGTACCAGTTAAGCTAGAAAACCGACATAAATATAAGTACCAATTAAATAAAAGCCAACACCTACGGTTCATCCGGCCACCATGGGACACATAATAGTACGTATATATATAGGTGCTGATTTTAATGGACAGGTACCGGTTATTAAAAAAATGGCACTTATAAGTGCTAATAACTGCTGGTTTTAAATAAATAACCGACACCCATTCTAATTTATAGGTATTGGTTGCTATTTACCATACCCAGCAGCTATTAGGACTTATAGGTGCCAGTTTTTGTTAAATAGGTACTCCCTCTGTTTCAGGTTATAAGACGTTTCGACTTTGGTTAAAGTGAAACTGTTTCAAATTTAACTAAGTTTATAGACAAATATAGTAATATTTATAATAGTAAATTAGTTTCGTCAAATCAATAATTAAATATATTTTCATAATAAATTTGTCTTGGATTGCAAATGTTTCTACTTTTTCCTAAGGTCAAAGTTAAAGCAGTTTGATTTGACCAAATTCAAAACGTCTTATAACCTTAAACAGAGGGAGTACCGGTTATTAAACCGACACCTATGCAATTAGACATTGGTACCCCTAAATTAGTTCCAGCACCAATAAGGGTTTCTGCAGTAGTGAGTATAAATTTGAGAAAATTCCTTATTTAGCATAAAAAAAAGTTGCTCTTCCCTCTATAACACCCAAACTTAAAAAGTTCTCTATCTAGGCACTTCTAAAATTTCTCTTCTTTATGTAACACTTCCGTTAGTTTTTTCACTTAACGGTGTTAACTAGCAAGAAAAAAGACGGTTTTGCCCTTCTTTAGTTTTCAGACTTGCCCGTATATGATCGTTGGTATTTTAGACGTGCTTTCTCTTGATTTAACGTAACACTGTAAATATAACATGTTGATCCACTCTTTTGAAAAACAATAATAATTATCCTCTTGTGGTTTCACTTGTCATTAATTAACTTAAGTAATTAATAACCAACATCATGTACAGGCAAGTCTGAAACTAAATAAGGGCAAAGCCGTCTTTTCTCCTACTAGTTAACACCATCAAGTGTAAAAACTAACGGAAGTGCTACGTAGGGAAGGGAAATTTTAGAAGTGCCTAGTTATGGAACTTTTTAAGTTTGGGTGCTATGCAGGGAAGAGCAACTTTTTTTTATGCTAGATAGAGAATTTTCTCTATAAATTTAGTATAATTACATATGTAATCTAGGGACTTACATTATAAATACACTAAAATTACGTATACAATTTAGGGGCTTACAATATAAATACATACCGACTATTTTTTCATGAAAAATATTATAGCAAATCCGTTCATGATTGCTATCCAATGATTGAGAAAAGTGATTAAAATTTTTTATGTGAACTGAATGTACACTCATAAAATTCCAAAGAGTGAAAAACGTAATTATTTTTTTGTACTCCAATAAAAATGGGTTGCATTTTTTATCTAATTTATTATTGTTAGTAAGTACGCAACCATAAACGTTTTATTATCTTTGCTACTTTTCAAAGTCGTCATTCTTCCGTCTCCTCCCTATCGCGTGAAGGAGGTCGTCACTAGTGGACAAACCCTTTTTAGTCCCGGTTCACAACCCCCCTATAGTCCCGGTTATGCAACCGGGACTACGAATTCAGGACTAAAAATACCCATTTTTAAGCCCCGGTTGAAACAACCGGGACTTAAAAAAGGATCTTTAGTCCCGGTTGGAGTTACTAACCGGGACTAAAGAGTTAACAACCGGGACTAATGTTCTTTTTTTTTCTTTTACTGCTGCTTGCATGATTTCGACATCCACAAATCATTCCAACACCACAGATCATTCACAAAATCCCCAAATACATCAAGCTGTATTTTCTATCTCCAAATACATCACAAATCATTCACAAAATCACAAAATCATCCCCACAAATTCATTCACACATCACACATCACACAGATCAGAAAAAGAAATCACATCGCACAGATCGGTCGCACAGATCAGAAAAAGAAATCCACATTGCACAGATCGGCCGCACACATCGCACAGATCAGGAAAAAACCACATCGCAGAGATCGGGTGCTGGCCGTCCGCTGCCTCGCCGGCCTACGGCCCGGCCGCCTCGGGCTCCGCTGTCGCCTGGGGAGCATTGCCGCCCGCCGCCCGCCGCCTCGGCGGCCGGTGCCCGCCCGCTGCCGCATCGGGCTCCGCCGCCCGCCCGGGGAGCGTCGCCGCCTCGCTGGCTGCCTGCTCGGCCGCCCGCCTCGCCTGCCTCGCGGGCCGCCACCTCGGTCGGCCGCCTGCCCGGCCGCCCGCCTCGCCTGCCTCGCGGGCCGCCGCCTTGGCCGCCTGCCCGGCCCCCTGCCCGGCCGCCCGCCGCTCCGCGCCCTCCCTACCGCCGCGCGCCGCCCGGCCTCACGTGGTAGGAGGAGGAGGAGGAAGAGAAGAGAAGGGAGAGGAATGGGAGAGGAGAAGGGATGGAGGAGGGATGGATAAGGATGGAAAAGGGATTAATGAGAGGGGAGGGGAAAGAAAGGGGGAGAGACCGAGGCGGCCGGGCAGGGCAGTGGTGCTAGCTCGGTTGATTTTTTTTTTGTCCCGGTTGTTTATATCAACCGGGACTAAAGATCCATTTTTAGTCCCGGTTGTTTATACCAACCGGGACTAAAAAAGAATTGGGGTCTAACTCGGTCCGATAACTTTTTGAACCGGGACTAAAAATGATCTTTAGTCCCGGTTGGTGTTAACAACCGGGGCTAAAGATCAAAATTTTTTTAACCGGGACTAAAAATAATCTTTAGTCCCGGTTCTTATTCGAACCGGGACTATTGTGGATTTTGGGTGACCGAGTAAAGATGGTTTTTCCACCAGTGCGTCCTTTGAGCAATCACCGTAGATCTAGTGCTTTATCTTTAATCCATCCATCAAACAAACCCTAATCATATGAGCCTGATCCGTTGCAAAGTACCAGCTTGTTACTGATTTATATAAATCATTTGCTAGGAGCATATAGCTATTTGAATTTAACTATTAGTTATAGACAGTAACATACAAAATAACAATTCGTAGATAGATGTCAATCTCTGTGTGTGTCAACTAGCTAGCAGGTTGTATTGTCAGTGCAATTATAGATAGATAGATGTTGATCCGAATCACATGCAGGAACACTAAATTAATAATCGATTAATGACTGTCTTCTTCACTACAATAGTACACAATTGGTGGTTAGAGTCATCTCTTCAGCATATTATATATATATAACACTAAAAATTACAACTTGTTGTCCGTTAATTAATAATAGTCGTACATATTTATTTTGAGGGGAATTAGTCTCACAATTTAAGATAGATAGAGATCAGTAGACAAGTAGTATCTACCATGAGCTTTGAGCTAGACAACTTCAGCCATTCATGTAGTATAAATCTACACTGGATATATATGGCGGCGAGGCCAGAAGAGCTTTCCTAGCTAGGGCCTACGGTTGCTACTTGCTAGGCGGCAATGGCGATGGCATCAGGCAATGGCAACGCGGCCGAAATGAACGCAGAGGCCCACCGCGGCGAGCCTCACCCTCACGCACCGGCGATGGCATGGCTGTTTGCTCGGTGCTGAACGCCTCACGCACCGGCAATGACGCGGAGCTCAAACGCCTTCTTCTGCGTACGGCGGGGGAAGACGTGGAGGACGGGGCAGCAGCCCAACGCCAGCCGTCGTCGTCGACGTCGGCGCCGGCGAGGCCTCCTCAGGTCCCCCACGACGTGCACGTGTCGCCGTTGGAGCGGCTGACGTACCAGGGTGACACCGCCCTCCACATGGTGGCCGCCTCCGGCGACGAAGAAAACTTCCTCAAGAGCGCGGGTATCATATGCAGCAGCGGCAAGGGGGCCATGGAGCTCCTCGTGACGCCCAACTGCAACGGCGACACGCCGCTGCACTCCGCCGCCACGGCCGGTAACCTGGCCATGGCGAGGAAGCTCATCGAGCTCAGCAAAGGTGTGGATGGATCATCGGCGATGCTGAGAAGAGAAAACAAGAGCGGGGAGACGGCGTTGCACGGGGCGATCCGCTTCGGCAGCGTCCGCATGGTCAGAGGGCTCTTGGAGGAGGACCCTCAGCTGGTCTGCGTGCCGCGCTGCGGCGGCGGCGGTACGTCGCCGTTGTACCTCGCCGTGCTGCTAGGGCACAAACAGATCGTACGGGAGATACACACCACTATTGTTGCTCAAGCTCCCAATCAAATATCTTTCTGTGGCCCGGACGGCCAAACTGCCATGCATGCTGCTGTTCTCCGAGGAGAAGGTACGCCCAATATTACAACGGGGGAATGTTATTACAGAAAGGGAATATTATTACAGAAATTGTGCGAGAAATTTCATATTATAGGTACTTATTTTTCTAGTGAAACTTTTTTTAAATGTTTGATCAAGTTTACAGAAAAATATAGCAATACTTTTAACACAAAACAAACATATTATTAAAATATATTCAATATTACATTTAATAAACTAAATTGGTGTTATAGATGTTGCCAATTTTTTCTACAAATTTAATCAAACCTAAAATTTTGAACTCAGAAAAATAATCGGAACGATTTATAATATGAACGGAGCTAGTATAAAATTCTTGGGTTCCAAAAAAAATCCCTAAAGTTTTAGAATTTTACGACATTAGAAAGAGCATCGCATTATTACATCGTACGCCATATATGCAGCATCCAAATATCTAACCGTTGAATTGTTTGATATTATTATGAACAAATTTCGCTTAAACTCATGAGAATTAATATTTTTTCCTTTCTTTTCTATATATTACAAGGAAGTAACAAGCATGAAAAAAAATAAATTTCACAAAATATATATTTTAGCCAAACTACAAATTTGAAGTGTGGTATCACAAAACTACAGATTTCACTAGTGGAGAAACCATCTTTGCCCGGTCGACCAAAAACCACAATAGTCTCGGTTGTAGTAAAAACCGGGACTAAAGATGGTTTTTAGTCCCGGTTTATAAGTAGAACGGGACTACGTGATCTTTAGTCCCGGTTGGTGATCATCTTTAGTCCCGGTTCACATGCCGTCAGGTGTTGTCAGGCCCCTCCAGGATCTTTAGTCCCGGTTGGAGTTACGAACCGGGAGTAAAGATCGGATCTTTAATCCCGGTTCGTAACACCAACCGGGACTAAAGATCACGTGATCTTTAGTCCCGGTTGGTGTTACGAACCGGGATTAAAGATCCGATCTTTACTCCCGGTTCGTAACTCCAACCGGGATTAAAGATCAAAACGCACTATATAATCCCTATTACTTATCCTCTTTTCTCATCCACTCTTTTCTCATCCACACAAACTCCTCTCTTCCTCTATCTCTAATCCTTATCTCGTCCCTTCTTCCCTTCCTCCTTATCTCTTTCCCTTCTTATCCCTTCCCAACTCCCCTTCCCAACTCGATCCCGTGTACGCAGCAGGAGGGGGTGGGCGGCCCGGCCGGCGGAGGGCAGCGCGGCGGCGCGGCGGCGGCCGGCGCGGAGGGCCGCGCGGCGACGCGGCGAAGCGGAGGGCCGCGCGGCGGCACGGCGTGGCGGCGACGCAGAGGGCTGCACGGCGGCGGCCGGCGCGGCGGGGGCGGCGGCAGCCGGGGAGGAGGGGAGGCGGCAGCCGGCTCAGCCGACTGGCGGCTTTGCTTCCTTTTTTTCAAAGAATTTGTGATCCAGGTATAGATTGAGATGAAGAATCTGTGATTCATTGTATGGATTGAGGTGTATAATTTTTTTGGAATCTTATTATATGGATCTGAGATGTACATGATTTGTGTATTTGCGATGTTTCTTTGATTTGGGATTTGATTTGGGATGTATAATCTGTAGTGTATATGATTGATTGATTTGTGTATTTGGGATGGTACTTTGATTTTAGGGTTTGATTTAGGAATATGCATCCCACCTAATTTGGGAGAAAATAAATTAGAGATTAAATAGTAAGTAAATGAAAAAAAAACTATTGCCCGCTCCCATCTTTAGTCCCGGTTGGTAACACCAACCGGGACTAAAGATCGATCTCTAGTCCCGGGTATTTGAACCGGGACTAAAGATAGGGATCTTTAGTCCCGGATTCGTAGTCCCGGTTTAAAAACCGGGACTATAGGGGGGTTACGAACCGGGACTAAAAACGATTTCTCTACCAGTGTTTAACACCAATTTTATCATAAAACTATACTCCCTCCTTCCAAAATCTAAGACATATTTCTTTTTTCATCAAAACCAAGAAGCAATTAACTCACTCACCATGTGGCAAAACCAATGAGCATGCAACCAATAAGTACTAGAATGGTTTTTTGGTTTCCGATCAACAATTTAATTTAGCACATAGTGACTACAAATACAACTTAGATTTTTGGAAAAACCAAAGAACGAAATAGGTCTCAGATTTTTTGAAGGAAGGAGTACATTCAACATCAAATTTGTTATAAAACTATAGATTTAAAGTCAGATATCACAAAACTATGGATTTAGTGTTGAAGTTATCATAAAACTACATACTTAGGAGTTTAAATCCTTAGAACTTCCACATTATGCTGGAGCCATAAACATCATAATTTTATGATCAAATAGTCACTAGATGTGTAGTTTTCTGATAAATTTGCTACTTAATTTACGAAACTCCTTGTTAAATTAATATGTGGCTAGTTTTGTGATGAATTTGGCGATAAATATATAGTTTTATTATGATATAACATATTAAATATGTAGTTTTTGAGTGATATATAGTATATATAGTTTACTTTAATAAAACCATCGCACTAACTGAGGGTGCCTCCTTAACGCACTTAACTACGCATAAGATCGACAGACAAATTTAATTGAACCATGACACTGAAGTTGCTTCCCAATATGATCAGTTGGTTTAACACCAGTCGACACACAAAACTGTTACTTCCTTATTTGCTATAATAACACTTCATTAATTTGGCTTTTTTTGACTTTACGTGTATTTGGAATTAATAATATTTCTATCTTTTTGTCGGTGACCTTTACAACGAACCTCATGTCGATCTTATGTATATCATGGCCGTTAATTAATTGGCAGTTTTCATTTTCCGGTGTGCTAATGATATCTGGTTTTATTTTGATGGGTTTGCAAAAACAAGTTGTTTTTAGACCTCTTTCTTCTAAGCAGAGTATCCGTAATTTCTTGGACAAATGTCACTCGATGCGTCTGTTTATATTGTTTTATTTCTTAAAAACGAGTAGGTGGGAAACTCGGATCAGCTAGCTTCACCCGTGTAGAGGTCAATAACTTGAGGCAAAACATACGATCGATACTGTCCATTTGTTTGTTTACGTTGTTTTCAGTTATAATGAAATACGATAATTTTATTCTCAAAAGTTGACTAGGTAGTGGGCGCGCAGATTAACTCAGACTGTGAACAATAAAAGATTAAGGTTAACTTTGACTAAATCTTCTCATAGTAAAAAGTTGAGTTGTAGAGGTGCAACCACCTCCATAATATCACATAGATACATCACATACTTCCTCTATTTTATATTATAAGTCTCTTTGATTTTTATGGTCAAACTATGCTAACTTTGACTAAGTTTTAAAAAATTAGTAACATTTGAAACACCAAATTAGTTTCATTAAATTTAGCATTGAACATATTCTGCTAATTAATATGTTTTTTTAAACATGCTACTATATTTTTTATAAACTTACTCAAACGTAAAAAAATTTAACAAAAAAAATCAAAACGGCTAATAATATAAAACGGAGGGAGTAACAAACATCTCTAACTACTCGAAGACAAACTCGTTCTCCTCCCACACCCTTCCACTCAACCGTGCGCAACATTAGAAAACCCCGTAAAAAACCAAACTGGCCCACCCACCACACCCCACCATGTGAGTGAAAAAACAGCACAATTCCAAGTTCCACGTCGTCACCTCGCCAAAAAAATATGTATTTTTTAATAACCAACAAAAATACCACCTAAAAAATTATTCAATAGGCCCACCTAAAAAAAGAATGCCTAAAAACTGGTTTAAATGGACCTAAAATATAGAAACAGGATAATCATATTTTATGAGATGTTGCAACAAACAAGCATTTTAACAAGTATAAGAAAGATTGGAGATCTAAGTGTTTTAAACAGTGAACATGTACAAGGACTAAATCATAGGAAAATATGAAAAAAAAATTATGTTACTAAAATGAAGTGAAAAGGTTCCACTGCAAGGACCTAACATATTCAATTTGTATCTCTAAAAGGTGTGTTTTGACCCAATATATGTACCAACAATAGTTTAGCATCTCTCTGGACAAATGATTATCTTTTCCCTTTGTAGAGTTAGTTTATATTTTTGAAAATTTTGATGACAAAAGGAATAATTAATGAACCGGCCTGCAGCTATGACAAGAATGCTGATTGAACTGAACAAGCAGGTAGATTTTACCGATACCGATATGTCATGCAACCTTTACCTGATGCAAAGAGCAGACAACTATGGGAGTACACCTCTTCACTTTGCGGCATCACTGGAAGGACCATCTAGTAACAAGTATGTCCAGCTCCAGCTTCTCCTCTTATACAGTGGAATCGCTCGTTTTCTGGCTCGCCGTTTTTCTTGCCGACACGAAAGAAACTGCGTGACATCCCAGCTGCTGGAGATCAGCCTGGATGCAGCATATCAGCCTGACAAGAGAGGCCTGTTCCCAATCCACGTCGCTGCATCGGCAGGCAGGCTCAAGGCCGTCATCATTCTGCTCAAGAAATGTCCCGGGACAGCCGGACTGCAGGTAGGGATGCAAATGGGTGGACCGGGAATCTATTTATCCTATTTACTATATAGGTGATATATACTAACTACTCAATCTCAACTTACGAATATACCACATCATCACCCACTAACATTAATTACATATTTAACTTTATGTGAGCATACAACATTATCTATAATTTATTTAATTCTACAAATTAACATGTAAGAATATTTTATTATCACTCCTCACATCGTTTATATATTATTTTCACAAATCTATCTATTATCTATTATCTATCTATTATTATTATATACTAAAAATCCATTAAACTTTTTATAAACACTCCTAAGCCACCACATGTCTTCCTACAAACGCTCTTGATTCGACATGTGGCACTTTTAAATAAGGTGGACCCATCAATTTCTTTTATTTAACAAAAGACCCTCTATTTTCTTTCATTGCATTTACTTTAATAATAATAATAATAATAATAATAATAATAAAAGAAAAGGCCCACGGGGCCTGTACATGTACGTGTGCTGCACAACTCATGTACGTATACCCATAACCGGCCGGTGCACCTTCTCTTTTCTATTTCCATGCCCTATTATATTGAAACATATTTTGTGGTAAATTTTTTTTAACATCTATCTATTATCTATTATAAACTAAAAGTCCATTAAACTTCCTATAAACACTCCTAAGTTGCCACATATCTTCCTAAAAACGCTCTTGATTCGACATTTGTCACTTTTAAATAAGGTCGGCCCATCAATTTCTTTTATTTAAAAAAGGACCCACTATTCTCCTTCATTGCATTTACTTGAATAATAATAAAAATAATAAAAGAAAAGGCCCATGGGGTCTGTATATGTACGTGTGCTGCATAATTCACATACGTACGCCCATAACCGGCCGGTGCATCTCCTCTTTTCTATTTCCATGTCCTATTAGATTGAAACATATTTTGTGGTAAATTTGTTTTTGAACACCTATAACTTCTACATCATATATATATAGCTAATTTTTTTATTCATGTATACTATTAGATCATTTATAACAAAATTTATAACTCAAGTCCCAAATTAACTGTATTTAACAAGTGAGAGAAATACATTGCTTTGGACTTTGGACCAGCTATTGGACACTCAACACGCATTTTTAACGGAAAAACACATAGATTTTTAATGGAAAAACACATGGATTTTTAATGGAAAAACACGTAGTTTACACTAGACATTATGAAACACATAAAACTAATTAATAAGATTAAAATAATAAGAAGTTAATTAGAAAATACATATTCCCCTGGCCCAAAATATAAGAAATTTTCGTTAGATGGACAGGGATTTAGATTTGTATTACTATGACATCCGATTCAACCAAAATCACTTATATTTTGTGCCACTACAAATATGTCATTTTAGAAAAAATACCACTACTTTGCCACTTAAATTGATGAAATTGGAACCATGCCACTCCATCATGTTTAGACCCCTAGACGTGGGACCCACCTGTCAGTTCCATCTCCCTCTTCTTTCTTCCCCATCTCTTCCTCCATCCGTGCGACTGCTATGAGGACAACAACGACGACGGCGGCGGCTCCCGAGCACTCCCGTTGCGGATGGTGTCAAGGATGGCGGTGGCGGCGGCACCCGAGACCTCCCATCGCGGATGTGATCGAGGATAAAGACGACGGCGGCGGCCCCCGAACCCTCCCGCGCGGATGGCGTCGAGGATAGCGCTGGCGGCCGTTACAAGTTCCGAGCCCTCCCATCGTGAATGGGGTCGAGGATAGTGACGGCGGTGGCGGCTCCCGTGCCCTCCCACGTGGATGGCGTTGAGGACGGCTGCTCCCGAGCCTCCCGCCGCAGACGGCAGCGGCGGCAACGGCTCCCAAGCCTCCCGCCGCGGATAGGGCCGACGATAGCGGTGACGGCAGTGGCTCCCGAGGCCTTCGCGGAGGTGGTCGATGATAGCGGCAGCAACGGTGGTGGTCGATGAGAGTGGTGGAGAGAGAGGAAGGGGAAAGAGAAGAGATGGGAGCGAGGTGAAGATGAAACTGACAGCTAGGTCCCACGTGCAGTTGGGGCTAACGGAGATTTTTGACGGAAAACGTGATGGAGTGGCATGGTTCTAATTTTACCAAATTCCAATGGCACGTAGCCAATATCATGAATAGTAATGACATTTTTGTAAAATGGCATATTTGTAGTGGCATGGATCCAATTAACCCTTAAAAAATATCACTTCATACTCAATGCACGCAACCTTCTCTTCCCTTTCCTTTAATCTTTTTTTATAGTAGTTGAGATAATATTTGTTATTTATATAATAAATTCTAAACAACAGTAAATTCAAAATTACACATACAATTTTTACATAATAGTTGAGATAGGCTTAAAGTGGTGCTGAAATATTTTATATTATAATAAATAAATAAATAAATGTTTTTTGGTCATATATTGACCATTTTCCTCATATATGATAAACAAATGGCGACATATATTATTTTATCATATACACCGGTGGAGAAAAATTTTTTACTCCCGGTTGGTAACCCACTTTAGTCCCGGGTTTCCAACCGGGAGTAGGAATCCGAGACTAAAGATGCGGTTGAAATAACCGGGACTAAAGATGGATCTTTAGTCCCGGGTAGTAACAAAAACCGGGACTAAAGAGAGGGATTTTTAGTCCCGGTTGGTGTTACCAACGGGGACTACAGAGAGGGTAGTGGCAGTCCAGATGGTCCCCTTTTCTTTTTTGTTTCTTTTTTATTTTCTCCCGAATCGAGTGGCATGCACATTCCAAATCAAACCCCAAATCCCCAAATCAAAATAACATCCCAAATCCACATCACAAATCTTAAAGTTACTTATACACACAAATCAAATACATCACAAATCCTAAAAAAATTACACACAAATCAAATACATAACAAATTATCATCTCAGATCCATACAATGAATCACAAAATTATACATCTCAGTGAATCACAAATATAAAAAAAAAGAGAAAAGAAGCTATCGGCTGCCGCTACTACTGCTACTACTCAAGAAATCAATCCCACAAATCCAAGTGGACAAAACTCCAAGCACAGTGCCACTACTACTGCTACTACTCAGCGCACCGTGTCGCACGTGCTCCCCCCTGCAACCGCACGTCTGTGCCGCACGCCGCGCGTCCGTCCGTCCACCTCGTCCGCGCGGCGCGGCCTCCTCCGTCTCCAGGGGAGGGAGGAGGAATTGAAGGGGAGGAGGGGAAGGGGAGGAGGAAGGGGAGGATCTGTGTAAGATAGGAGAGGGGAGGAAGGGGAGGAAGGGGAGGAGGGGGTGGAGAGGGGGGGATCGATCTGTGTGTGAGTAAGTGGTTGCGATTGTGAAGGAGAGGATAAGAGTTAGAGATTAGATACTACGTGTTGAATTTTAGTCCTGGTTGGTGTTAGTATTTCTTAACGACATTACTAGAAATATAATTCCCAGCAATGGCGCAGAAATACTCCTGGTATATTATGGTTACAGAGTTCATCCGCAAGCGCACGGATATACCATTGTAGTATTTCACCCAAGAGTATTCCAAGGGTATCGTATTTATTTAATCCCGTGGAAAGATCATAGTAGAGAGAACCTAACTAATAATTTATATGTTACTTGTAATAATCATAGTCTAAGCAGAGGTTAAGATAATCCAAGGAAAGAGTGACACACAAGTTCATTCTCAAACTAATTATCTAAGGTAAGTGGAAAGAAAAAGAGAAAGAGAATTTATTCCCATACTTCTAGTATACATAGTATACATACATCCTAGTTATCTGACATACTAGCTAATACCCTCTATCCGATGCCCTCCTGGTACTTCGAGAAGCCACCCCTGACTGCCGAGTTCCTTACGACAGCCCGTCATGACCATACAACCGGGACTAAATACGGAGGAGTATCCTCCCCAGGAAATTAACTTAGGACTATATACACGCGCGGAGCAATACCCGTACTGAGCTGTCACCATCAGCGGCCCACCTCTCATCCGCAGCATATAACCCCAAATAATGATATCCTGTAGTCTAGACACCACGCCAAAACTACCAGATACTACTCTAAAATCATCGTCATGATATAGAGTAATTGCATAAGCAAACACTATACCCGTACCAATGCATCTTCCAGATAAGCTAACAGTATAATCAATATAACATGAATATAAAGTAAAGTTGGCATTCATATACTCAGAAAGTATTCCAATACCATAAATGTATATAGAAGAGTATTCTAATAAAAGTACATAGCTTACAAAAGAGAAGAGAAGAGCTACTAGAGCTATACCCAAACTCTTCCGAAGGCTTCCGGACTCCGATTTCTACTCTATTCCTATTCCACTAGCTTGAGAACACTAAACTAACTTGAGAGAATATGAGAGAGCTTTGCTTGAGGTGTGTGAGTGAAGTGAGAAGAGGAGCTCTTTAAATAGGCAGGTAATGATGGTTATGGTGGTTGGAATGGTCGTTAATACCCTCCAACCGCCACAGGGAGTGAATCTCTACCGTTCCCTCAAAACCCTGCATCCATCGACGCTGGCATTGGTTCGGCACCCTAGGCTGGCCCAACCAGCCCGCAAGTTGGCTGGTTGCCTCCTGGACTTTTCTTCTCCGCAGACTTGTGAATTTTGGTCCAATTGGTCGTGTCATTTCTGAGTTCTTGGCCCATTCATACATAAGTCTGATTCTCGACATCGTCCGATTGGTTTATCGTCTGATTTGATGTCGATTCTCCTCTACTTTATAGTTATTCTCTGCAAAAGGTTAGTGAACCAAATACTAGTGGAATATTATTGTTCTAACATAAATATGCATTGCAAGTATAACTATTTCTCTTCTATTATGGTTATATTGACGGTCAAAACTGATCGCTAACGACCGTCAACAGTTGATAATACCAACTGAGAGTAAAGATCTATATGATCTTTAGTTCCGATTGGTAATATCAACCGGAACTAAAGTGGTAATCTTTAGTCCCGGTTGGTGACAACAACCGAGGGTAAAGATCCTTGGCCCCCTGACATGCCTCTGACATGGATTGAACCGGGACAAAAGACCATCTTTAGTCCACTAAAGATCATATAATGGCTGTGGAGTTTTCAACCGGGGCTAAAGATCATTTTTAGTCCGTTTCTTTTTGGAACCGGGACTATTGTGGTTTTGGGTCGACCCAGCAAAGATCATTTCTCCAGTAGTGATATCACTTTTACAAACATGCATAACTAAATTCGCTCTACAATTGAAAACGAAGTTTACCATCATATTATTTATCATTAAGTTAATATTTTACTATCTGTATTGAATATATTTCAACTTATAAAATAAAATTATATTTTAGATCGCATTTTGATTCTTTTCATGTAATCCAAACAGACATGAAAATTATATAACAAATGACAATATAAAGTATATTATTATATATCCGTTGTCAGTTGACAAATATTTACGACTAAATAGGATGACAAAAATCCAAAAATGCTATTGAAAAACGCTCAATTTCAAGAAATGTCATCAACAATTTTATTTATAAATACTCCATACATACTAATTTTATTTATATAATTGTTCTCTTATTTCAATTTAAATTCATTTTTCCAAGAACATAGTAAGCATACGAAAAAAGGAGGTATTAGAAGTAAATATAAATTTGTCATAATTGGATAAAATTTTTCTCTTACCATATATCTTAATAGAAAGTTTCTTCCATTAATATATCCTAAATTCCATAAATATATCTATAGTACACAAGAAAAGCTATTACTTAAAGTTTAGAAACTCCAAAAATAAGATATACTAAATATTAAAAACACATAGAGTACAAATGATAGGTCCATATGAATCAACTCCATTTCCACGACAGGATATTTTCTCATAAACTCAAGATTTTACGATTTCAAATAATTTTAGTGTAGAATTTATATGTTGCTAGGGTAGTTAGAAGAAAATCATGACCAACATTCAAAACAATCCTAAACAAATTATGGACAAAAACATATTTAGAATATAATAAAAAAAGGGTGAATAGCTAATTTAATCCCTTAAGTTTCACCGAAGGCACAATTAGGTCCTTCAGGTTTCATTTTGTCCACGTAGGTCCTCTAAGTAATTGTTTTGGCTTAAAATCATCCTTAGGCTCACTTAATATGCCATATGGCTATTTCTAGTCAATATTTCTGTTAGAAAATGTTCCTTTTGCCTATAATTTATATACAACTATACACTAGAAAAGAGAAAACCAAGATGAATAAATAACATTGCAGAAGTACTTCCCATTATTTCTACATGTGCACATCAAACTTAATCAATGTCTATCGTATACACTTACAAATACATAATTATTTTCGTTTTACATAAATTACTATGCATTATCTATAAAAAAAATCATTGCATTCGATTTTTTTTCTCTTATATATGTGAATGAGGGGGTAAAAGTGTCATTTATCAAGAGAGTTGTTGGTTATGTTTGGCCATGTGGGTTCTAAGTGTGGGTTCAAGGATAAATTTGAACTAAAATGAAAACTTGAAAGACTAATATGGATAGATTGAAATATCAAGGACTAAATTGAGCCTCCGATGATACTTGGAGGACCACTTATACCCAAAAAATCACCCACATATTAATATTATTCATAAAAGTTTAAGCAACATTAAACAAGGTGTCTGCAACATGCAAGCGCATGTGCGCGGGCCACCTTTCTAGTTTTTATAATATTTAACATATACTTATCAATATGTTCCACATTAAATAGTAGGTATCATTTGATTGTTTTATGCTAAGCACTGATAAGCCCTCGCATTTCATTATTATCTTTTCTTTTTACTCCTTGCAGGATTGCCGAAAAAAATATTGTAAATTGCTTAGTAATTCCCGCAGTAAAGCGCGAGAAATCATCCAGTATGTTAAATAAATGAGATAACCCGTAGGTTTTCGTGTCGTGGCTTGGCTCGTCGTGCTGCAGGACGCCAGGGGGAGGACCTTCCTTCACATCGCCGTCGAGAAGAGAAGGCATCGCATCGTCTCCTACGCCTGCAGCACGCCGCTCATGGATCCGATCGTCAACATGCAGGACAAGGACGGCAACATCTCGCTGTCCAGCTTGGTGACATGGACCTCGCGAGCTGCCTGATGATGAACCACAAGGTTCGCCTGAACCTGGCTAACAACAAGTGGCAGACTCCTCGGCATCTCGCGGAGATTGGGATCCCTCCCGTGCTTTATTACTCAAAGGTAACTACGAACTCATTTCTCGAATTAGTCAAGAGATTTCTTTTTTTCATTGAGAGGTGACCAAATTTTGACGGGAATTGACCAATTTTATTATTTTAGAAAAAAAAATCGAAATTTTCAGCTACAAGAACAACCTACTAGGGACCCAGAAAGATATATAAATATAAACATTTGATTGATTATATTAAGCCCCATGAGACTGGTATTTCCTAGTTTGAATTTAAAGTATTTCTAGATATAGAGAGGAAAACACTACTATAGAAACCGTAATACATGCCGGTTGGAAATCTTGCATACATACCGGATTTCCCAACCAGCAACGCTCAGGCAAACAAAAAATAAGTCGGCTCGATGCATTGGCTAGCAGCCCATCAATCCAAGATCATCCCACATCCAAGAACACCTTCATGCATGATTCATCCACATACCACATCATCAATCCATCCAACAACACTCCCCCGCCCTCCCCAGGTGGACACGATTGATCCATCCAACAAGAGCATCCCCCTGCACAAATCACACAACACAAAGAATTTGATTCACAAATTTTAGCACAAATGAATAATTCCATCACTTCAATTAAAAGTCCCACGCCCTCTGTCGTGGATAATCTGTACTCACCGTCAAGCTGGTATTAGTAATAGTGTGATAAGTAATAGAAGAAAAAACTAGCGGATAGGATCCCGTTGATTCAATAAGATACTTTATTTACTGACGTCAATATGATGCGTACCAGATCTAATATCGAGGGTGATAAGGTGTGGTACCTAGGTACCATGCTTATATCATCGTAAAGTTATCTCGACGTCAACAATATAAACTTTTTTGTTCTAATGGTATGTCGTGCTAGCTGTACTATTTATGTAGGTAATATTATCCTGGTTTAATATTTTGTGCACCTGTTAATCTTACAGCATCAACGACGAATGATCTACCGATCGTTGTTAGTCTACTGCGGTGCACCCGGTGGCAACCTCCGGCATGACCACTTTCTTGAGCAGGACATCACCAGCCAAAACGAAGCCGATGAATCAAAGAAAATCATCGAGTCGACCCAGATCCTGGGCATCGGCTCGGTGCTCGTCGCGACCGTCGCGTTCGCCGCGGCTATCACCGTGCTGGGCGGCTACCGCGACGGCGGCGCGCCGACGCTGGCGGGGGGCTACGCGTTCGACGCGTTCATCGTGGCCAACGCGCTGGCGTTCGTCTGCTCCCTGCACGCCACGGTGGGGCTCATGTACGCCGGCATGGCGTCCGTCGACTTCGCCACCCGCTCCCGGCACTTCGCCTCCGCCGTCGGGCAGGTGCGGAGCTCCATCCGGAGCCTGGCCCGGACGACGGCGATGGCGGCGTGCGTGTTCGCGTCGACCATCTTGGTGTACGGGAACACCGAGCTGATGTCGATGATGGTTCTTGCATGGACCATGAGCAGGAAGTCCGTGGCGAGGATTGTTGTTGGTTCCTTGTCGAAACTGTGGCCCTACGTATTGATCTTTGGTCTGCCTGCTGTCCTGAAGAAATGGCCCAGTCTGAAGTCTCAATCATGATACTTAAAAGATTAGCTCCCTCTCAAAATATAATAATGGTTACGGATAAAGGTGGGTCTAGATCCATCATCAAAAGTCATATTTTAGAACTGCCTCGGTAGTAGGAGATAGTGGGTAGCAAGTGTTATGTAAGAAAATATTGTGAATTTGAATTGTATATATATGCCTACGAATGCATTGTATGTGTTGATCAAGTGATATAAATAACATGTATATATTGATTTATGATATAATAAGCGTATATATTTGAAAATTTGATTGAGTGAATTGCACTTAGATCACCTATTAGGTCCCGTTTGGTATAGCTCCAGCTTCCAACTCTAACTTACCTGGAGCCAAAGTTGTGCCAAGATCATCCGTTTTTGGGAGCGGAGTTGGCAGAGCTGCTCCACAAAATTGTACTACAGGGTGAAGCTGGGTTTTTCTGCTCCACAGCTCCACTCCACCTCAAAAGACCTACCACCCTTTAATTTTTTAGTGTATTTACGCAAAAATGCCACTGAACTACCCCTACCCACCTCCTCTCCTCCTGTTCTCTCTCCTCCCCCATCTTCCTCCCGAGTCCCAACCTAGCTGCGGTGGGTGGCGGTGGCGGTGTCAGCGGCGGCAGTGACGGCAGGCACACGCGGCAGCAAGGCGGCGGGAAGACGCGCGGGCAGCGGGCGGCAAGCGTGGTGACGATGCGCGGGAGGCGGCCGGCCGGCGGCGGGCAGCGTGCCTAGGACTGTGGCCGGCAGCTAGGGATTTATTTTTTCTTTTAATTTTTTTTAAGATCTAAAGCTGAAAGCTAGCCAAACACTTCTCAGCAAGTCTCCAACTCCAACAGAAGTTAGTTAGGAGTTTGGAGTTTGGAGCCCTACCAAAGGGTCTTATTACTTAAGACTTTGGATCTCTCTCTATCCACCACACATCCAACCTCACCACCTATAAAGACCGGTAAAACTGTGAGCCACATACAAACGGAGGAGATTGTCCATACAAGGGTGCCGATACGCTTGAGATTGTGATGTGCTTGCGAATAGAGTTTAGTGATCGAATATGTAATCACTATATGACACCCCGTACATTGTTGCGGGGCTTTATAATACTGTGCAAAATATGCAAATCAACTTAAAAATTAGAATAAAGTCCGTCACTGGTCCCTAAACTTGTACCGTTGTGTCATCCCGGTCCCTAAACACGCAAATCGATCGTTCAGGTCCTCAAACTTGTTCGACTGTGTCATCCCGGTCCCTAAACTTGCAGATCACTCGTTTAGGTCCTCCAACTTGTTCAGTTGTGTCACTCCGGTCCCTAAACAGGACGGTCTAAAAACTTTATATCAAAAAATAATTCATAACTTTTTCATGTGAACTCTAATGAAGACAAACTTTATATCAAAATTGTAGCCCTCGACGACCTACAACTTTGTAGTTGAAAAATTTTTGAATTAAAACTTTTTAGGGTCCCAAAATATTGTTGCATGTTTATAGATTTTGAAATTTTAATTTTAAAATTACATTTTGGGACAAAAAATGACTTAAAATAAAAAAAATTCAACTACAAAGTTGTAGATCGCGTTGTGGGCTACAAGTTTGATATAAAGTTTGACTTCATTAGAGTTCACATGAAAAAGTTATAAATTATTTTTAAACATAAAGTCTTTAGACCGTCCTATTTGACCCAGATGATATTCAAATCCAAGTTTAAGGATCGGGGTGACACAACTGAATAAGTTGGAGAATCTAAACGAGTGATCTACAAGTTTAGGGACCGGGATGACACAGTCGAACAAGTTTGAGGATCTGAACAGTCGATTTGCGAGTTTAGGCACCAGGATGACACATCGGTACAAGTTTAGGGACCGGTGATGGACTTTACACTAAAAATTATATAAAGTTGGTACAAAATAAATCGTTCGAACAAAAATTAAATATCTATATATGTTAACAAATTAGATAAACAATTAAACAATTCCTTTTACCTTAACTATGGTGCCTGGAGAGAATAAATTAGGCAAAGACAGAACATGATGCGTGGTTGGAAGAAATTGACTGGCAAACTAGCAGCTATACTCAGGATATATAATCTATTGCGAGAAGAAAAAAACATGGATTAATTTTTTTTGACATAAAAAAAACATGGATTACTTGGGATAATGGCTAGAGGTGAAATAGTTGTTTGAACAATGGCCAGAGGCCAATAGTTTCTTTTGGCGACTGGTGCTTTGCCAGTGTTGGCAAGAGAATGAACTTATGCTATGTTATGCATGCTTGGCTCCCTTCAGGAAATGGCACATAGATGAGATGAAAGTGATATTCTTTTTTTAGTTTTGAGTTCATTTATGGAATCTAGTTGGTACTTGATTATGGCGTTAATTGGTCCACTAAATTTTAGCTGTATAGATACAATTCTCTTCTGAAAATAAGCATAGTTGATATTTTTATTATTATTATTGATCTTATTCATCTATGCATGTTCGTGGGGTAATATATGATGGAACTATATATGTTATCAAGTTTGTTTGTGCTGATTATTAAGACTATTTATAATAACATGAAGATTGATAGAATGTGGTACCATGTAATATTTTTTTATTCAAAAGATAGTTAACATATTTATAAATTTTCTACAGAAAAAAGTGGGTTGTAAATGAATATAATATCCACTACCAGTTATTAAAAAGGATGGAGTAATTGTTAAGATTATTTGGGTAAGAAAGACATAAAAATGGCTAGAATATTGTTTCATGTTATAACTTTTTAATCCGAATTGCTATATATGTCGCGAATTTCACTTTGGGTCATATTTTCTTACGAATGTTTTATTTTAGACTACCCTTTAACCAATATTTTTATTTTGGACGGGGTACATATCAACGGCCTTGGGTCTATCGGCTCGTAATGATCAATTAGCTGTCACAGTTATATGTAAGACCATATTTTTAATATATGATGTTGATGGATAGAAGAGTTGAGGTGGCCCAAAGTATCATAGTGGTAAAAAGAACTTGGTGCAAAGTAAAAATATTGGTTAAAGGGTGGTACAAAGCGAAATATCAGTAATAAAATGATGCCTTAAAGTGAAATTTATTTTTTATATCGAGATTCGTGTTATATGTGGTAGAATGTGGAGAGATGTAAAAGTTGACATGAACTGCCTTCTTAGCTGAGCTATTGCTACTACTTCACCCTCTACTACTACCAGTGCATGATGAGTAGAAATGTCAGATGCTACGCATCCACGCGACTGGCAAAGTGCAGAGAGAGAGAGGGGGTCATAATTAGTAGAATCTTCAATGTTTTCATTGTAAAAAGTAGCCCGCGCGTATGCGATACGCGCGGGCATGTTGTTTAATCTTGTTTGAACTTTTATTATAAATGTTTATGTGTAGATGATATTTGAAATATTTTTTGACTACATTTTTAAAGGTATGTTCTTAATAACTGGTTTAATAACTGGTTTGGGTGTATTACTTAAAACTGTATATCCTCAAATTCATTAGAAAAAATATGTCACAATATTGAAGTTAGTTCATATCTATTTGTATTATGTGTGATTTTTTTTCAATTTTTGGAGTTTCCAATCTTTATATAAGATGACTTTAAGTAACATTTTAACTCTATTAATGAAAGATATTTTCTATTAAAAATATAGCTAATGATACTACTTCATCTAATTAAAGATAGACTAATATTACTTATATTCCCTCCATCGCATAAATCGAAGGAGTTAAATTTTATCCCAGAACAATAGAAGAATTTATATGTAACCGAGACAAAGTGATTTTTTAAACACTACTATGATAATCTCCAAAGTACCGTATCATATTTTGACAAATATATATAGTGTAGTGTATGTTAGTTTAGTGTCTGGTTTGTTTTCAACACCTATTTTTTCTAATCTCATGAGACATCTTTGGTAATTTGGAGAATACATATGTACATTTAAATTAGCGTTGTATACATATTCATAACATAAATCTGACATGTAATAATTTGGTAAGTGTTTTTTTACACCTAAAATCTAATATAAAATTATTATCATAACATAGATTATTACATATCGGCTCCATATTTGTGATGTATTTAGGCTATAGATAATAGTAGTTTATTTATTTTGAAGGGATACAACCAGATCACAAATTGGATATATAATTTCAAAATAATTTAAAAGATAGAACGCTTAAAAACATTGGTTGGATATTTCATATTTACATTTGTGTAAACTTGAAGATTATCATATTTTATCCTTAAATTGTAGAACTGCCCTTTTTTTGACTTCATCATAAGTACGTTTTCTGTTCTTCCGGCAAACGATACGTAAGCATTATTGTTTTTTTTCAATCATATGCATGTACAGAGTAATTTTTCCTGTCAATAGTTATATATTTCTCATGTATCCGTGTATAGGAGAAATGTATTATTTTTAAATAATAAATCTAATCTAATGGTATAAAATAAAACAACTAAATTATTTTTTTCACTTTTACAAATGTAAATTTAAATTAGCATTGTATATTCGTCAATTTGATATTTGACACCCTAAAATATAATGTGAAATAAAAAATTATCATAACATTAATTATATATATATCAGCCTCATATGGTAAGTTAGAACAAATAAAGATTATTGATGGGATATTTCATATTTATAATACAAATTTAGTTTAACTATCTATATTTATGTAAATTTGTAGAGTAATATATTTATCTTTAAATCTCTACTATTATAAAAATTGAAGATGTTTTTGCCGAGATTTTGGTGTGTCATCCGTGTTTGATTTGGTTTCTAATTTCATCTTTCTTTTTTTGTCCGTCTTTTTTTCGCTGCTTTTTTTTTCCGAATCGTTCTTTTTCGCTGTTTTTTTATCATCCGGTTTTTTAGAGGTTTTTTTTATCTCGTATCCGATCTGTTGCACGCCGCCGCCGCTTGACGAAAGCCCTGGCACCATCCCACTTCGATATGTCTCCCCATGCGTTTTCTGCTCCAATTGATAGCAAAAATCGATTCCCCACTCCTCTCTCATCATTGTTTCTCACAAATTTTCTTTTAATTCGGCTTTAATTCACTATATTTAGTCTTATTCACTGATGATAGCCAGCCAGCCTTTTTATCCTGAATTTTGCGGATTTATTCCAACTTCGGAAAAAACGGAAAGAGTAGATTGAGTGGATCAGAACCCCTCAACCAATTTTGAGATATAAAAACAGATTCGGCCGGATTTGATGGGGATGATCGGCTCCGGCATACAGGCACAATACTTTTTTGAAGACGATAGTCGGACGTGTGAGCTTGTTGGCTGGATTAGAGAGAGTCAGGGGTAGTCGGCTGTGCGAGCTGCCGAGCTGGGTCTGTAGCTCCACTTGTAGCTGGATCTAAAAGAGTCAGGTCGAGCAGAGGGTCTGTAGATCCACTTGTGGCCGGATCGGAGAGAGTCAGGTCGAGCAGAGGGAGGAAGGCTTTTGGCCCAAACCAAGCAACAATTTTATTAACTTTTTCAATCATTGTTCAGTTCCTAATAGCGGTTGTACCACTAAAAAACTTTTTACCCATAGCAACGCACGGGCATTTGTTCTAGTAGTAGATAATACTATTTCAAAAACCATCGATCTTTTTCGAATGATACACATTCTTTTTTTTTTATTGTAAGGGATTTTGAAAATACTATTTCCAAATACCACCGTGCATAGATTTTCCTTTTTTTCGATGGAGTTTCATTTCTTTTTCCCAAGTCGTATGTACGAACGGATTACTTATGTTTTTTTTTTCTTTTTATGTTTTTTTTCTTTTTCAAGCCTTATAGTTATCCCGTATAAGTACACAGAGTAATAAAAGTAATAAGGTATTAGATTTTAAAATAAAATACATCTAACTTAATGGTCTAAAATATTAGGTTCACCAATTTAAATAAAAATCGACTGTGATATTTGCTTAAATTTATAGAGTAATAGATTTTAACTTTAAATAGTAGAAAATTCTATTTTAGATTTTTTTAATGGTACTACGTACGTGGTTTTTTTCGCTTTATTGTTTTTTTATAGTAAATCTGTTTGTAGTTTTTTGTTTCGATAAACATCATGTAAGATTTTTTTTTTGACGTATACATCCCCTTCGTCCCCATTAGTTTCTTTTTAAATAAGATACATCTAATCTAATCTAATGGTCTAAATTATCGGGTCCACCAATTTAAATGAAAATCGACGGTGAGATTAAGCATTGCCACATGGCGGTTTAGAAGTGTCTGTAGAAGTGCCACGTGTCGGCTTGAGATCGTTTATAGGAAGTTTAATGGACTTTTAGTATATAATAATAGATAGATTACACTATACTTGCATTTACATTTATAATTATAGCATAACTATACTATAATTACGGCATATTTTATATTACACTGGGGTGTAATTTTTAATTATTATTTTTTTCAAAATTTAATTACTATTTTTTATTTTTGGCCAAATTAATTTTCTTTAAGTTTACATCATCATATTAATAAATTATGTATGGCTTGCACGTACATATATAACCGGTTTTTTTACACGGCACGTGACTACGTACATAGGTAAGAGATGTTACGTGTGGAGGAGGGAGGTGGAGGGCTGGAGGCGAAAGAGATTTTTTTAAGATCAATCTGACGGCTTGAAAGAATGGGTCCACCGATTTAAGTGAAAACGGATGGCCTAATGTTTTGCTAATTTCTCTTATTTATTAGAATGTCATGTGGCAACTTAGGAGCGTTTGTAAGATGCCACATGACAGTTTGAGAATGTTTGTAGAAAGTTTAATGCACTTTTAGTATATACTTTTATTATATAATAGATAGATAGATAACAATAAGTCATTGTGATAGACGAGTTTGTATATAACCGGCAAAAAGTGACCTGTGTTTAAATCTGGGCGATATTCTTATCATTAAGGATATATGGTCTATTTTCACGGTATCGATATTTCTTCTTTGTTTTCTGATTTAAGGTAATCTACAATCTTTATAGTGAATATGGTAACATGGAACTTCTTTTAGTGTTATTTCATAAAAAATAAATAAGATGCCCACACATCGGCATGGCTTCCTTCCTAGTTTGGATAATTGCCAAATCTAATAGTGGCAAATAGTTAAATTCCCCTGAAAAGAATGTTGTATGTAAAACCACCTGATGGTGCGATCCTAATTGATGTATCAACTTGCAGAAGAATATTTCCCTTTGTTTTCTTTTGAGCAACTTTATAGGTGTAAGAATTTCTTCACTTGCACCGTAGCTCCTTGCTTCGCACTAGATTCAAGCATAGCTTCTAGAACGGCAACATCACGAGCGCCTTCAACATAAGAACTGCGGGATTCAGCCTTGTGATCCCCATCCTGCACGACCAAACAGCAAGAGCAAGTCAGCAGATGTGTCAAAATCCTAGCATATTTTAATAATTGAATGGAATTCGAAGAAAATATGCACTGATTATTTAACATTTTGGGGGCTTGATATAAATTGCATCTGATACAAGGTTAGAAATGTTCTACGGATGTACTCTAACATCATCCAAGACTACCCTACACCCTAAACCCTCGACTACAGGATCTTAAATGGAACAACAGCTCATGACCAAGTTGGCTATATGATAAGTATCGTAATATTTCTTTTCTAGAAGGAAATCCCAAGTTACCAAAATCATTGTTCCGTGATGCATTGAAGAAAAAAGGAAAAATTAAAAACTTATCGATATAAATAATAATACTTTTTTAGCCTGCACGATGTCATGAACAAAAGCCTTCAATTCCTCATTCACGCCACAGAATGGATAAAATGTCGTCTGGCATTGCCCATTTTCATTGGTGAATAAGACCTGAAATGCATAATTTGTTCATATTTAAGATGTTCATTTGTGCTTCAGGAGAATCTTGCTTTAACAGATATAATTATTTAAAAAAAAATCAGCGCGTCAATATTGCTTATAAGCGATAATAAATTGATGATTTTGAAATGGAGGTTACCTGGTACCCATGCTTCCCACTAGCAATTCCACGTTCTATTTGCACTGTTCCTTTAGTTCCATCCACACGCCATAATATCTACATCAAAACACAACAAAAAAATGGAAAGAGAAAATATACTGTTGTTAACTTTGTGCCCTAGAAATTGAAGATAATAGTATGTTTGCAATAGAACTTTTCAAACAATATTTAAGTTAACCTTGGGTGATCTTGAGTTGACTGCAAACACAAAGACCCCAGCACATCCATTTTCTAGCTGGCTGCATCAACACATCAAAATTTTGTAAGATCTGAAAACTTTCCATTACAAAATCCACTTGGTATTAAGAAACTTACAAAAGAGAACATATGTTATCAGGTGGTGGTAAAGCCTTATCCACATGACGGGAGATAGACGATACAGTTGCTATTTCTGAACCAACCATCTGTTACAGAAGGGCTCATCATCTTTAAAAAGTAAGGAATGAAAAACAGATGGGCACATTCATGATCTTAACCAGTGATTTATTAAAAAAACAGCATCAACTGGCAGTAGCACTTTAGTTCTAACTATTCATATGATGTTTTTATGCGCTTTTTCAACTGTTTCACCTAGTAATCATTCATGTATTGTTTTTAATTTTTTTAAATTCATACAGTCACAGAAAACTCAGTGCAGTCCAGATATTCCTGTTTTAAGCCTAAAACTGTCTGTTCGAAAAGCATTACAACTGATAGCTAGCACAGCCAGGATCCTAGGTTTTAAATCTTTTGGCTGTAAGTAAAATGTCAACTTCATAAGTAGATGGCTTGGCAAAACACTTGTATGCATGAATTACTAGTCTTCACATGTCATAGATGGTGCACTTAACTAGCAAAATTTGACCTAATTTAACTTATATTCGTAGAAACAGTTGTGTATTTCTAACATCATATTTCCTCTAATTGTAGAGTGTCAAATCCTCAAATATAATAATATTTATTAACTCCACAGTGTTGCAGACATTAATATAAGCCATAAGCTGGTCCATTGATCCCAATATAACATGATTAGCATACCATTCTTAGTCCTGCTATGAAATGCACACCCATATCCAGTATAAAGCCACCCTGCAATATCAAGTTATCAGAATAAGGAGAAACACCACACGTCAATTGACAATGATAAAGCACAAACCAACTGATTAAAATATTGAATTAATTTCCTTAGGATAAAATAACATTAATTGACAAGATGCGCATAAGAACTATAGTTTTGGAAATCCAAAAGATTAATATTTAGTAAACCTAGTAGCTAATTAGTATAACCTAAAGAACTATACATTACCCATATGTGCTATTTGGTAAGTTTAAACTTAAACCATTTGTAACTATTATTTAGTAATAGAACCGAGCTCTAGCATCAAGTTTTGAAGCGAAGTGATGGGTATAGTATGCAAACATGTAGATAAAGCACGTAAGAGACAGGAAAACAGTAGTTCACTACTTGATTCTTACCACAAAATTTCTTCTCCAGGAGCTATTAAAGTATGGATTTGAACTATTCATTGATCCTTCAACAATAACTTGGATGTTCATCATATCACCAATATCACTCATCAACTTCCTTGACTGAAGATAAGAGTCTTGAGATTATACCAATGTAATCTAGCAAGAAAAAAACAAATTATAAGATTGAAAATGTTTACCTCCACAAATGCAGGTTCAAATCTGTAGTTTTCTGCTAGAGCCCAAATTGGTTTGTATGGGAATTGGTTTGGATACGAATTGTAAACTGACAATGCTGTTTCTGCTTCCATTGTTGCTGAAGTTTTGAGAAATATGGTCACATATATATTGACAAGATTCGGAAACAAACAAATTGAAGTACTTACATCCAGAAGCAGGTTTCTCTTTGAGCCACAAGACGAACATATTATGCAAAATGAGACAACGAATTAGAAAATTTAAAGAAACAAAAACTTGTCTAACTAAGAGAAGGAACTCCTATTTATTTTGTGTACAAGTCCTCTAGCTCAAATCACAACGTCGATTGTTTTACCTTGAATCACATGCTTTCCTGCCTTGAGCATTTTTAAGGAGAGCTCAACCTGCATATTTCCAACAACTTGTGAGAAATTCCTGTGCATAGACTAAATGTAATTTTCTAGAAGCATAGTCATAGATGTCAAAATAGTTAAGACAATGTAACATTTGGTGAAACACTGAACTATAGGTCATTAAAAGAAAAACGATCAGAGAAAATAAAATAGAAGTGCGTGTACATGTGACTATGTGAAGGTCATGAACAATAATGCATCACAACTCTTGTTTTATAATGGTGATCTGGAGTAAATGGCAAAGACATAAACTCAACAGTCTGACAAGACGGTTAGTAAGTCAGAGGCTACAAGGTTCAATTATTCGACTGAACCTGAAGACTAAGAGCTCTTATAAAGACAGTCCCTTCTTTTTAGGTAAATTTGTGTTATAAATATATTATTATACTTCTTCCTTCAGTCAAAATTGTGATATATACTACCCCCTCCCCCGCGTCCCAAAATACAAGGGATATTGGCCAGATTTGACATATCATAGAACTACGAATCTGGACAAAAGCCCGTCCCAAAATATAAAGGATTTTGACCGGCTCTGACACATCCTACCTGTTCAGATTCGTAGTCCAAGAATGTGTCATATCCAGCCAATATCCCTTATATTTTGGGACGGAGGGAGTAGTAGATCATGTTTCTTTCTTTTCAGTCCGAGCTCTTCTGAAGTAATTGGTAAACTGCTGAAAAGGGATATAGTACAGTAGCTGGAAACATAGCAAAGCTTGTGCACATTCACTTTTCTTCATTGGCATGCTAATAAGTGATGACTCAATCTCAATGTATGACCAATTGACCGTGCTTAACAGCTTGCATTCAGAACCAAAAGCAATACGGTTTCATCTGAAATCACCCATGAAAGAAAAGCTAGTTCATATGTGGGATCAAACTATGCATAGCTAACTTGTATCGTATTGTAGGTAGTAAATGATGGAAGCAAGCAAGTGAATGTGAATCCATGGGGAATGAAAAGTTGGAGGACCCCGGACCTGCACTTGGCCAGCAAGAACGACGGCGACGGCGGAGATGGAAGCGTCTCCCATAATCTCCTCCAGGCCCGCGTCGCCCCATCTGGGCTGGATCTCGGGCGCGAAGTCCCGGGTGAGCTCCGCGGCGGCCTCCGCGGATTCCTGCAACGGAATGGTGAGGTCCAGCAACCGACAGGAGAGCGGAGTTCGGAGGATGATCTGTGTGTGGCTGACCTTGGTGCGGCTCCAGATGGCCTTGAGGAGGACGAGGTGGGAGATCTCGCGGAGCCTTGGGATGTACTGGGTGCGCGCGAAGATGCCAGCGCCGACCACCGCGATCCGGGGAAGCCCGTCGCCCGCCATAGTTGGTTCTTGGCTTCTTGCAGACTTGCACAGCCCGAACCAAACTAACTGCAGCTGACACAGCTTTTAGATCTGATGAGACGATGCTTCCTTGCTTTGCTTGCGTGGGTGCGGCTCGTCAAATCTCACACACAAAGTCCTCAGCCGATGCTCCGTGATTTTAGGATTTTTTTTTTCTTTTTTAATATGAAAAAAACTTTTTAATGGAATACTAAATTTTTCCTCACATTCGCAATAGCAATAGCGTCAGGAGAGGTGTATTATGCCACCCCTATTGTAGAGTAGTCTAACAGAGTTTATAATGTATAGAATAAACTGGATCTACAAAATTTAAAGGTGAGATTCTCTTTTTAATTAAAATATGTTGAGAAACTTTGGGATTGACCTATGAAGGCCTAGCCCAAATATACTACTTATTAGGATCATCAGCAAACCTTTTATATTTGGGATTGCACTATGTAAAGAGAGGAGGGGTCTACTCATTTCTACACCTGATGAAAGGATTTGAATAAGAAAATGAGTCTCACCTCTAAACTTTGTGTCTCCACTTTTTCTTAGAATTATACAACCCCATTGAACTACTCTATAGCAGTATTTGTATAGTTCTAACAAGGTAGAGGAAGGGTAAGAAACTCAAAAATCCACTTTGCATCTTGTAAATTGAATTGCAAAAACGAATTCATTGCATCCTACTCGTTCTGTTTTTGTGGTTCTCAATAGATTCCGTCACCGCCGACTGGGAGTTGCCGGCTAATGCCGATTGTCGGAGTTCCACCACCGGCCATCGGCTGCGCCATGTTGTGCATTGCGTCGGCTGCCAACGCCCTGCATGACCACAACACAGCATCGTGCCGCGCTGACCACGGCTTGAACGACCGTCGTGCCGCGCACCGACCAAACGCGTCGTTCGCTACAACATGACACACGCCTACGCTGATGAACCCTAAGCTCCACGCGAGACACTTAAGGTTGTTGTTGGCCCGATCTTACCGTGAGTTATAGATAACTACGATTTGGGAGAAACGTTAACAACCCGACTACAACCATACTAGATGTTGTTGTGTTGCGTCTTAGCGATCGATACACCTCTCCGTGGGTTGTTGATCTTGCCGATGCAGATCAACCTTATTCCTGCAAGTAAATCGAAGAAACAAGCAAGAACAAGATAAAAACAATCTGAATTACAGATAGGAATTGAATATAAATGATAAGTTGGGGTTCCGAAGAACAAGTAGACAGATGGTCTAGCCGACACGGGCGCAAGTAACAATGGCTAAACATTAATCTAACAAACCTGAGAAACCCTGAAGGGGTACCTAGCTATTTATAGAGATGGGAGGACGACCAAGGGGGCCCTAGGGTCGTGCTCCACCAGATTGGGGTGCACCCCACATGGGCTCCACTTGGCCCGGGGTCATAGATGAAGTTACATGCCCATAGACCTACTATTGGTGACGCAACACTTTTTTCTTTGATTGCGGCCAATTGAGGTGGAATTTGGCAATAGGGCTAGATCCTTTGGAAAGAGAACTTCGAGAGCTTTTCATGAAGTACTCACGGGCCGAAAACGGAGGTCGTATACAGATTCGGCAGCCGTTTGAAGTCAGCAGTGTAGTAGGTGGCCGATTCGAATTTCAGCACTTGGAGGACTTGATGTTTATATCTTATATTCATATCTTCTTGTTCATCCATGATGTGAGCAACGGTTGTATCCGTAGTAGCCATAGTCACATCACGCACCGACCGCACTTGGTACCAGCTGCACCTGCTAGGCGACGGCCTCACCTACATGGCTGCATCGGCCGCTAGAAAGCGCCGGCCACCGGCCAAGCCGCCTCGCCTGCACGCGACGCCGGTTGCGCCACTTGCACCGCGACAGCAATGTTGCCAAGCCACACCACCTGCACAACCACCGCACGCCTCCCAGCCGAGCCACGTTCGCACACCGCCCATGCGCGCTATTGGTATTTCTTAACGTCATTACTAGAAATATAATTCCCAGTAATGACGCAGAAATACTTCTGGTATATTATGGTTACAGAGTTCATCCGCAAGCGCACGGATATACCATTATAGCATTTCACCCGAGAGTATTCCAAGGGTATCGTATTTATTTTATCCTGTGGGAAGATCATGTAGAGAGAATTTGACTAATAGTTTATATGTTACTTGTGATAATCATATTCTAAGCAGAGGTTAAGATAATCCAAGGTAGAGTGACACACAAGCATTAGCTTACTCATTCTCATAATATATTATTAAGCTAAGTGTACAGAAAAGAGAAAGATAATCTATTGCTATACTTCTAATATACATAGTATACATTCATTCTAGTTAACCGATATACTAACTAATACCCTCTATCTGATGCCCTCCTGGTACTTTGAGAAGCCACCCCTGACTACCGAGTTCCTTATGACAACCCGTCATGACCGTACAACCAGGGCTAAATACGGAGGAATACCCTCCCCAGGGAATTAACTTAGGATTATATACAGACATGGAGGAATACCCATACTGAGCTGTCACCATCAGCGGCCCACCTCTCATCCGCAACATATAACCCCAAATAATGATATCTCGTAATCTAAACACCACGTCTAAACTACCAGATACTACTCTAATATCATCGTCATAACATAGAGTAATTGCATAAGCAAACATTATACCCGCACCAAAGCATCTCCCAGATAAGCTAGCCGTATATTCAGTATAACATAAACATAATGTAAAGTAAAGTAGGTACTCATATACTCAGAAAGTATTTCAATACCATAAATGTATATAGAAGAGTATTCTAATAAAAGTACAAATCTTACAAAAGAGAAGGAAAGCTACTAGAGCCATACCCGAACTCTTCTGAAGGCTTCTGGACTCCTGATTTCTACTCTATTCCTATTCCACCAGCTAGATACTACTAAACTAAACTTGAGAGAAATGAGAGAACTCTTGCTAGAGGTGTGTGTGAAGTGAGAAGAGGAGCTCCTTTTATAGCTGAACTATGACGGTTGTGACGGTTGGAATGGTTGGTAATACCCTCCAACTATCGTTTGGGCTTCATATCCACCGTCCAGCCAAAACCTGGATCCAACGGAGGCGAGGGAGGTTCAAGGGGCTTGCCTAACCAGCCCATCTTTCGGCTGGCGGCCTCCTCTGTTGCTCCTTTATGTAGAATTGTGAATTTTGGCCCAGTTTGACGTGTCAACTCTGAGTTCTTGGCCCATTCATGCATAAGTCTGATTCTCGACATCGTCCGATTGACTTATCGTTTGAGTTGATGCCGATTCTCCTCCACTTTATTGTTATTCTCTGCAAAATGTTAGTAAACCTAATACTAGTGAAATATTATTATTCTAACATATGCATTACAAGCATCACTAGATCTCCTCTATTTTGATAATATTGATGGTCAAAACTGATCGATAACGGCCGTCAACACGCGCCGCGCCCCGCATGGCCTCCGCATGCTGCCGGCGAGGCGCGCCCATGGCTGCCACGTCGCTCGCACGGCCACCGTGCCGCTGCTGCGCTGGCCGCACGGCCGCCGCGTCTCACCGGGCCACGCCGCTTTGCACGGCAGTGGCACCGATCCGCTGAGCCGCCAGCATGGCCATCGCGCCTCCACCGCACTTCCTCGCGCTGCCTCGACACGCAGTGCGAACGCTGCTGTGCTGCCACGCCGCCGTGCCGCATGTAGGCCGCCGCGCACAGCGAGCTCATCGTCGGCAGCCAACCACGCGTAATCAACGGGGAAAGGAAGGAAAGTGGAAGAATAAAAGAGGAAAGAAAAAAAAAAGGGGGAAAGTAATTGGCGATTTTGCAGAAAGCCCTTAGATTTTCTGAAAATGTGCGCATATCTATAAGCATGGAGATTCCTTGCGCCTAGGACCCTAGAATTTCGGAAACTTCCATTTTTATCCCTTCACCGCATGGAAACTTAGTAAAGGGCCCCTGAACTTGCATATTTCGCCTATATTTCATATTTAAGCATTTTTATGTATTATAAAATTTGAATTTGAATTTAATGAACCATTAATTATTATTAATTGATATTTTGAATCTTTTTATTTTCAGTATTTATATAAATATATGCAACCTTTTTCCCCTTTATATGAATATTTGTATGCATTTATATGAGCTCTAGTATTTCTTTATTGAACAATTTGCATTTCGTGAGTATAAATATTGGAAAATCATGAAATATTTGCATTCATATTTGCAACCATGTTACTAGCATTAACTTATGAATATTTTGTCACTTTGCAACAGAATGTTAGGAATCACGAACAAGGAGTTCGCGAAACTGGCCCTGCATGGCCAGAACTACCTGACCTGGGCATCCGACATCCACATCGTCCTTGGGGCCAAGAAGCTTCGCCAAACGATAGGGATGGGCACCCCGCAGGACCGTGCGCCTACCCCTGACAAGATCGATCATGCGTAGCACTTCCCGCGACACCACTTCTGCGCCACGCTCAAGAATGAGTACATGGGATTGCAGAGCCCAATCACTCTTTGGACCGCACTCAAGAAGCGGTTCGAGAAGTTGAAGTACACCATCCTGCCCAAGCAGAGCAGGACTGGGCTCGCCTGAGGTTCGCCGACTTCAAGAGTGTCTCAGAGTTCAACTCCGCACTGCACCGGATCTGTACCAACCTCTTCCTCTGTGGTAAGGTTGTCACGGACGCAGAGAAGATCGAGAAGACGCTCTCCACCTTCCACCCTAGCGCCGTGAGAACGCTTGTAACTACAGGCAGGTGTCATACAAGGAGTATTATGAGATGCTCGTAACTTGGACACCTGCTTGATGTCGATCATCTTGTCATACTCCTTGTTTGACGCCTCCCTGTAGTTACGAGCGTCTTCTCGGTCTTCTCCACGTCCGTGATGACCTTACCACAGAGGGAGAGGTTGGTACAAATCCGGTGCAATACTGATTTGTACTCGGAGATGCTTTTGAAGTCGGCGAACCTCAGGCAAGCCTAGTCCTGCTCTGCTTGGACAGGATGGTGTACTTCAACTTCTCGAACCCTGAAAGATGTTGAAGGTACTGGTAACGAGTACTTCAAAAACCATTCCTTTCTTTATGCCCACTCGTTGATATAAATCTATTTATGTAGATCGCAAGATCAAATCTCAGGCTCAATTCGATGTCTTGGTCAACAAAATTAAGAGGCTTGAGGGAGCTAGAGATGATGTCACCAACGCCGCTACACCACTCGTCCAAGCCATGTTCTTCAATAACAATGGTCTGAGTACATTTGATGCTTCCGAAATCTTCGACAAGCTAAGAATTGCTCCGGATACATATTTCAAGAATATCAAGGAAGCTGTAAGTATGGGAGCGAGCTTGGCGTTGGCAATGACCAAGTCTTTGTACCCGAAGATTGACATTGACGCCGTTGATGGCTTTGCAGACGGGACAAGCGAAGAAGCCACCCTTGACCTCATCAACGATGCGCAGAAAGCTGCCGATAAGATAGCCGTTGATGTAGTTGAGAGATTCTAGGACAACGACCTCCGGCCGACTGGATCTAATAATTCCGATGATGAAAAAACTGATACTGATTGATGTTATATTATAACAATGATGATGATGATGGAGGCACAATTTGTACAATACTGATGAATTTATGCTGTGCTTGATATTGCTGTGCTTGATATTTCAAACTTAGCTCCTGATTTCTTAAAAGCTTTTGTCAAACCTTATTGAGCTTAAAACCCGCAAAAGTTATTAAAAAACTTTCAGTCCTCATTGACTAAGCCAAAAAATCAAGTAAGGCAATGATAAATCAAGTAAGCAAATTGAATTGATAAAAATCACACTCCATTATTATTATAGTAGCCCCCGACTGATAACTCAAGGAAAAACTTGATGTTAGCAGTCAAAGAGGGAAATACAAAAGTAATGCCTAAGCATAAAAACGACAAAGATGTTCGATATTCCAAGAGTTGTCGATAGGAGTACCGTCTTCACGTTTGAGTCGGTAAGAACCTGGCCGAGTGACTTCGGAAATTATGAATGGTCCTTCCCACAAGGGAGATAATTTGTGCCGATCCCGTGTAGTTTGAATTTTTCTCAGAACCAGGTCGCCGACTAAAAAAGCTCGTGATCGAACATTGCGATTATGATAACGGTGCATCCCTTGCAAGTACCGAGCCGACTGAATTAAGGCTGCTTCGCGGGCTTCTTCCAGTCGGTTGAGATCATCTACTCAGTCTTCTCCGTAGCGCTCCTCGCTGAAGTTACGAAAACGTAGAGATTCAAATTCCACCTCACTGGGCAACATTGCTTCCGCTCCATAGACTAGGAAAAACGACGACTGGCCCATAGCCCGACTGGGAGTGGTGCGCAGGGACCAAAGTACAGACGGCAGCTGTTCTACCCACTTGCCGGCATAGGGATGCAGTCGGTCGAAAACTCGTGCTTTTATTCCTTGGAGTACCATGCCATTGACGTGTTCAACTTGTCCATTGCTCATAGGGTGCGCTACGGAGGCATAACAAATTTTGATGCCGAAGTCCTCACATAAATCTTTAAATACTCCACCCGCGAATTGAGTGCTGTTATCCGTAATGATCCTGTTGGGTACCCCAAACCGGTGCACAATGTTGATGAAGAAATCTCTAGCCTTGTCTACCGTGATTGTGATGACCGGTTTGGCTTCAATCCACTTGGAAAATTTGTCAACAGCCACAAAGAGGTGAGTATAACCACCGACTGCCTTTTTAAACGGGCCGACCATGTCGAGCCCCCAAACCGCAAACGTCCAGGACAACAGGATGGTTTGCAACTCCTGAGCTGGTAGATGAGTTTGTCGGGCAAAAAATTGACAACCCTCACATGTTCGCACAATTTTGTCAGCGTCGGACACAGCGGTGGGTTAGAAAAAACCCTGCCGATAAGCCTTGCCAACGATGGTTCGTGCAGCAGCGTGATTGCCGCAGATGCCTGAATGTATGTCCTTTAGCAATTGTCTTCCCTCCTCCAAAGACATACAGCGTTGCAGGATTCCTGATGGACTTTTCTTGTACAGCTCGGTCTCGTGAATGATATAGAGTCTGCTGCGCCTGGAGATCCGCTCGGCTTCATCTTTATCTTGAGGGAGTTCTTGTTTGGTCAAAAATCTTATGAGGGGCTCTCTCTAGTCGGCTTCAATCATACTTACGTCTTGAGTGTCCGTGGCCTCAATTGTTTCTTTCCTTGGTACGGTTGGTTCGTAGAGATGTTCAACAAACACGTCGGAAGGAGCTGCTTCTCGTTTTGAACCAAAATTAGCCAGTCTGTTGGCTGCCTCATTATTATGTCGAAGAACATGGGTGAGCTCAAGTCCATCAAATTTGTCTTCCAACTTGCATACCGCCTGCCGGTAGGCGGTCATGTTATCATCAAGGCAGGACCATTCTTTCATGACTTGATTAACAACCAACTGAGAATCTCCACGAACTATCAGACGCCGAATTCCCAAAGAGATTGCAATCCTTAGTCTGTGAAGAAGCACCTCGTATTCTGCCACGTTGTGGGATGCAGAAAAATGTATCCACAATATGTAGCTCAATCTTTTTCTAGTCGGGGAAATTAGAACAACCCCCGCTCCAATGCCTGAAAGCCTCTTCAACCCATCAAAATGCATGGTCCAATACTCCAACTTCTCCTCGAGCGTGTCTTCTTGGCACTCAGTCCACTCGGCGACGAAGTCGGCTAAAGCTTGGGACTTGATCGAAGTTCGCGGCTTAAAGGATATATCCAAGGACATCAATTCTAAGGCCCACTTTGCGATCCACCCATTTGCTTCGCGATTATGAAGTATATCCCCGAGTGGCAACGATGTGAGCACCGTGACCGAGTGACCTTGGAAGTAGTGAGATAATTTCCTGATGGTAATTAAAACACCGTATAATAGCTTTTGAACCTGAGGATATCTTGTCTTGGAGTCAGCCAAAACCTCGCTAATGAAGTAGATTGGTCGTTGGATTTTTTGAACATGGCCTTCCTCTTCACGCTCAACAACCAGGACTGTGCTTACAACCTGGGAAGTTGCCGACACGTATAATAATAGCGGCTCTTGCGAATGTGGTGAAGCTAAGACTAGCGGAGTAGTGAGAAGTTTTTTTGAAGTCTTCAAAGGCTTTTTGTGCTTCGGGTCCCCACTGAAAATTGTCGGTTTTCTTCAACAGCTTGAAAAATGGCATCCCCCGCTCGCTGAGTCGTGAAACGAACCGGCTGAGTGCCGCCATGCAGCCGGTTAACTTTTGAACATCTTTCTGGGAGCTCGGCGGTTTCATGTTGAGGATGGCATTGATTTTCTCCGGGTTGGCTTGTATGCCTCTATGGGACACCATAAATCCAAGCAGCTTCCTTGACGGTACTCCGAAGATACACTTTTAGGGTTTAGTTTCATCCTGAAAGCGCGGATGCTCGCAAAGGTCTATTCTAGATCCGTAATCAAATCATCCTTCTGCTTGGTCTTGACGACTACATCATCCACATAAGCTTCAACGTTGCGGCCGATCTGAGTTGAAAAACATCTCTGGATCATGTGTTGATAAGTTGCTCCCGCGTTCTTTAATCCAAAAGGCATGGTGATGTAGCAGTAAGCCCCGAAGGGCGTGATGAATGAAGTCTTTAAGCAGTCGGATTCCTTTAGTCGGATCTGATGATATCCTGAGTAGCAATCCAAAAAACTGAGTAGCTCGCAGCCGGCTGTTGAGTCAACTACCTAGTGAATGCGAGGTAACCCAAAGGGATCTTTGGGGCAAGACTTGTTGAGGTCGGTGTAATCAACACACATGCGCCATTGTCCCGTCTTCTTCCGAACCAGGACTGTGTTGGCCAGGCAATCGGGATGAAGGACTTCCTTGATAAAGCCTGCTGCTAACAGCTTGGTCAGTTCCTCCTTGATCGCATCCTTCCTATCCTGTGCGAAACGGCAGAGTCGTTGCTTGATTGGTTTAGCGTCTTCCTTAACATGTAAAGAGTGCTCAATCACCTCTCTAGGAATACCAGGCATATTAGATGGTTTCCACGCAAAGATATCTTTATTATTTTGAAGAAAGGTGATGAGCACGCTTTCCTATTTACAATCTAACTCAGCGCCTATTACAACAGTCTTAGTAGGATCAAAGGGATCTAGAGGAATTTTCTTGGTCTTGGCGTCGCTTTCTCCGCTCTTCGGCATCTTGGTTGCAGGCACTTCTCCTTCACTTGCTGTGGACGCAGCCAGTCGGATTTCTTCTCGGGCGAGTGTGATCTCGCGGGTCTGGGCCATCTCGCAGCTTTCCTTATCGCATGTGACGGCTTGTTTGAAGTCGCTCCGCAGGGATATGACTCCTCGAGGACCAGGCATCTTCATCATCATGTAGGTATAGTGCGGGACGGCCATGAACTTGGCTAACGCCGGGCGCCCGAGTATGGCATGATACGCTGTCTCGAAATCAGCAACTTCGAAGCTCAAACGTTCTCTATGCAGAAGTTCTCCCGAGTGCCGAAAGTAACCGGTAGAGTGATCTGGCCGAGTGGTGTAGCGGATAGCCCTGGAATGACTCCGTGAAAGGGCGCATTACTCGGCTTTAATTCCGTGCGAGGGATCTGCATGTCGTCCAGGGTTTTGGCGAAAAGAATGTTGAGTGCACCGCCACCATCGATGAGGGATCTGCGAAGCTTGACGTTGCGAACCACTGGGTCTAGTACCAGGGGGTACCGCCCCGGGTGGACCACTCGGTCAGGATAATCCAAGCGGTCAAACTTAATTGTTGTCTCCGACCACCGAAGATATTGGGGCGTATCAGGCTGAACAGCGTTGATCTCTCGTTCGGTCAGCTTTTGCTTTCTCTTAGATTCATAAGCCAGGGGTCCGCCAAATATGTGGTTGAGTTCCTTGCGATGGTCTTGAAAACCAGTCGGGGAGTCATCTTCATCATCCTTCTTCTTTGACGTGCTTTGATCTCCGTCGGAGGCCTTACGTGCGTTCTTGGCATATTGTTCTGCAAACTGTTTGTAGACGAAGCAATCTTTGGCCGCGTGATTGGAATTGGGATGATGCGGACATTGGGAGTTCATGATCTTGTCAAAAGTGTTGACGCGCGAACGTTGTCGGGAGGATGGTGTAGTAGTTGCCACAAGTTCCTCGGGCTTACACTTGCAATCCTTGTGATTGGTACTTCCACTCCCCCCTGTAGTCGGTGTATCTTTCTTCGGCTTCCAAGTGGTGCCCGACTGCTTTGATGCGCTAATGGCATTTTCGGGTTTGGCATACTCGTTGGCTTTTTTGAACATCAGCTTGACCGTCTTGGGAGGCTTGCGCCCGAACTTGCCGACTAGGTCTTCATGGCGAATGCCCTTGGTGAAGGCGGCGATGATGACATCATCGGTGATGTTGGAGATATTGTTGCGTTGCTCGGAAAAGCGTCGAATGTAATCTCGAAGGGATTCTCCAGACTTCTGAATGACGTTGTAGAGATCAAAATGTGTACCAGGGCGTTCAAAGGTACCCTGGAAGTTGGCGATGAAGTGGTCGTGAAATTCCGCCCATGATCCGATTGTGCCACGGGGTAACCCGTGAAGCCAGGACCGGGCAGAATCCGCTAGGGCCACAGGCAAATAGTTTGCCATGGCTTTGCTGTCTCCTCCTACTGCGCGAATTGCGAGTCCGTAGACGGTGAGCCAAGACTCCGGGTTAGTGGTGCCGTCATACTTCTCGATTCCAGTCAGCTTGAAGCCGGCTGGCCAATTCACTCGACGCAGGTCGCTTGTGAAGGCAGCGACTCCATCCACGTCGTCGTCGTAGCGATCTGGTGAATGGTGGGGAGCGTAGTAGCCTCTTTCCGCGCGGCGCTGGTTGATAGTATCGCGAAGATCGATGGGGCGCTTGCGAGGTGGGGAGTGTGGTCGTTCAACTTGACGCTCCCTGTGTCGTTTGGGAGGCGAGTGGACAGATCGCTCGTCGTGACCCCTGGTCCTGCGACTGGATCCCGCGCCGGCAACGCTGAGGCTTGGTTGGTGATAGTCTTGAGATCGAAGAGGAGGAACTCGGCTGCCAGTCGGCGTGCGGACGCTTGCAGAGTTAACTGGGACCGAAGCGGCAATCATGGTCTTGGTCTGGTTCAAGATGTTGACGACATGATTGGCTTGATTGAGTGCGTCTTCCTTGAGGAGGGTGTCGAGGAGGGTGACCGCTGCAACCGCGTTCTGTTGAGGGGTGCGAAAAACCGCAGTTCCCTCGATGTCTTGCTGCCCAATAAGTTCTCGTGCTCGTCGCCCAGCATCCAAGGCCCGTTGTCGCCGGTCCTCAGCCTCCTTTGCAGCCTGTTCGCGTTCCTGTTGCTCACGCTGTAGCTGTTCTCGCTCTTGTGCTTGGCACTCCTCTTCCAATCGGCGTCGTTCGGCTTCCTGTTGTACGCGTAGTTCTTCTGCTTCTCGGGCTTTGCGCTGTTCTTCCGTCTCGTTGTCAGCCATGAAGATGCCGAAATAGAGAGGCGTGTAGTTGTCTTCAAAGCCTTCGTTGAAGTCGTCGAGGTTGCGGTAGTCGTAGCGGTAGCCGAAGTCGTCGTACTTCACGATCTCTGTTGGTCACGAGTCGACGCCGAGGGAGCTGAGGTAGCCGTCCAGTTGTTCCGTCGAAACCGTGCCGAGAGGCTGGAGTATGACGCCGACTTCCCTGGAGCTAGGCCGGGCCGGGGCTGAAGCCGGATCCCGCCTAGGCCTACGGGGAGAAGACGCCCTTGTGGTGAAGACAGCAGCCAAATCATCGGGGAGTTTTATCAGGATCGGTGGATAGGCCCCATCGTCTTGATTGGGTCGTGTTGAAGTAGATTGGATCTCGTCCGAGTGGTTTGAAGCCAACTCGGTGGAGATGATCTTGGGGTAGACCTCGGCCGAGTTCGGGATACCGAACGGGGCGGAGATCTGGCCTCTTCCCGACTGGTTTGAATCCGAGTCGAGGAGAGAAATCTTGCCGAAGTCGTTGGTGATGAAGTCGAGGCTGCCGAATCGGAACGCTTGCCCGGGTGGGAAGATGAAGTCATTGATGCCGGAAACGAAACCCATTGCACTAGTCGGCGAAGAACTTAACGCTTCCCCTACCTGGCGCGCCAACTGTCGAAACAAGATTTCGGCAATACTAAAAGGGGGTGGCTATCAAGCTGGAAAAGTGGATCTGTTTAGAGACAAGGAATTTTATACAGGTTCAGGCCTTCTTAATCAAGAAGTAATACCCTACTCCTGTCCGGGGATTGATCCGCCGAGTATATTATTGATCGTATGATCCGGGAGAAAATCGTGCCCCTAGAGGCACCCGGACCCCTCCTTATATAGGGGAAGGGGTCCGTATTACAAAATACAATCCATATCCCTAACGGAATATGTAGTTACAGATAAAATACAATCGTAACCGACTAGGATCTCAGATACTTCCTTGACATACAAGTTTAGAATTTAACCTGAGTCCCTCTAAAGATATTCTATCTACACAAGGCACCCCATACCCAGTCGGACTATACATACCGTGTAGGTATGGGGTATCCATAATCTCCACAGTAGCCCCTAAGATTTTTACAGTCGACGAAATAGCCTTCTCTCGGAGCATATCCAATTTCTTCTGTATTGATCTCCCGAGTACCAAAGTTAAAGACTGTGAAGGGCTGAAAATAGAAAAAATCAGGTGCATCGACTAGATGCACCTAATTAGGTGTAGCCCCCGACTATGTGATTAGTTAAAAACTAAACATATAGTCAAGGTGCAAATAACATCCATCCGAGTGGTTTTACAACTGAATTAACCAAAATATCATACTGCTAAGCACATGCAACGTTTAATAAAACGTCTAGCCGATTGCTTTAGCTTTAATATACCAAAAAGAGAGATATAAAGAGGCCCGAGTAGAAAATACTCTAAAGGTCCATAAATCAACACATATGACAAGAATCCGAGTAAAAACTCAAAAAGATCCATCAGATGTGGTATAAATGTGATATCATGAAAATTGATGAGTCTAAATAGCCTAGGCTATGACTCACGCCATAATCAAAATAAGCATGTAACATGCCGAGAGAATGACTGTTCAAAAACCAGTCATCTCAACAAAACCCGAACAGCTTTTGCAGCTTAAAAAGGCTTACAAAATTAGTATAACACTTTTCTGTTGGGCACCTTTTTATTTGCATCGTAGTAATTCCAAAGAATCATCTAACCGCGTCAAAAAGGATTTTAACAGCATCGGGCTATACTGTCGTGAGCAAGTGTTGCCAAAGCAAAAACAAATGTCTAAGTCCCTAAGGATCACAACTTACCACGCTGGTAATAGAATTGGGCTGAAGTACTGTATAGGCCCAGGCCCATTACTAGTAAAAATACTCCTTCGTATTTACCCCTGGTTGTATGGTCATGACGGGCTATCGTAAGGACTCGACAGTCATGGGTGGCTTCTCGAAGTACCAGGAGGGCATCGGATAGAGGGTATTAGCTAGTATGTCAGATAACTAGGATTTATGTATAGGAATAGATTCTCTTTCTATTTTCTTTCCACTTAGCTTAGATATTTTAGAATGAGAATGAGTAGCTTCCTGCTTGTGTGTCACTCTACCCTTGAATTTATCTTAACTCCTGCTTACACTATGATTATTACAAGTAACATATAAATTATTAGTACGGTTCTCTCTAATATGATCTTCCCACGGGATTAAATAAATACGATAACCTTGGAATACTCTTGGGTGAAATACTGCAATGGTATATCCGTGCGGTTGCGGATGAACTCTGTAATCATAATATATCAAGAGTATTTCTATGCCATTGCTGGGAATTATATTTCTAGTAATGTCGTTAAAAAATACCAACAAGCATTTCTGGCGCCGTTGCCGGGGAAGATTCATAATAGAGATTACCAGAACTAATACTTTATATTTACCTCTGTATAATCACTGTCCTTTGCAGGCTAACCTTGGTTGTTTTCACTTTTGTTTTGGAAACAGGATAGTGCATGACAGGTTTCAACTTGCTGAAAAACTTTAAGGAAAATCCAGAAGCTTTCTTCCGGAGCGTCAAGCCGCGAGTCGTCGCTCCGCAGAAAACTCTACCGACCAGCGCCACTGACCTTCAAGACTATGGCTGACAAGACTCTCCGTGAATTCACTGCTCCCTCTACTGACAATGTGGCCATTGGGCCGAAGATCAACATGGGAGATGTGGATTTCGATCTGAAGTTTAGCCTTATCACGATGGCGCAGGCTAGCCCAATGCTCATTTGCAAAAATTCCTGGAGATCTGTAACACGTACACCATGAAGGGTGTTAGTCCAGACGCCATCAGGCTACGGCTATTCCCGTTTTCCCTCCTCGGGAAAGTGAAGCAGTGGTTTTATGCCAACCGTGCTACTATCAACACCTAGGACAGATGCTCTACCGCATTTCTCTCGAAGTTCTTTCCGATGGGCAAAACCAACGCCCTTCATGGGAGAATTTCAAGTTTCCAGTAGACAAGGGACAAGTCCATTCCTGAGGCGTGGGAAGGACTTCAGGAATTCGTGGCCGCCTGTCCACATCATGGGATGGACGACTGGTTGATCCTGAAAAACTTTTACAACGGACTCACTCCCATGTCCCGTGACTACCTGGACGCGGCAGCTGGAGGAGCCTTCTTCTCTAAGACGGCTCGAGGAGCCATTGATTTAATAGAGAAAATGGTCTCTAAAATGGGTTGGAGCGAGGAACGACTCCAAACCCATCAGGGAGGCATGCACACCGTCAAGGAGACGGAAATGCTTGCTGCCAAGTTGGACCTCCTCATGAAGCGATTGGATGACCACGACAAAAGGCCACAAGGCACCGTCAAAGCCTTGGACTCACACGTCACGTGTGAGTTCTACGGCATCATGGGTCATTTTGGGAATGACTGCCTGGAAATCCGTGAAGAGGCGATGTACATGGGCAACAACAACAACGAGTATCATCCACAAGGAGGTCAGGGGTGGAACCAACCACACCCATATTATCAAGGAGGCAACAACAACCGTAATTTTTCTAACCAGCCCTCCTTAAAAGATCTTGTTTTTGCACAAGCTAAGACCATTGATGCTTTAAGCAAAAAGCTGCTACCAATGACAAGGTCTTAGAAAACATTAATGTTAAGCTAGATGGCTTCGCTTCTGCATTTCAAAATCAGCTGAGCTTCAATAAAATGATAGAAACCCAGTTAGCTCAATTGGCCGCATTAGTACCTGCAAATGAATTTGGGAGGATTCCGGGGCAGCCCGACTCCTCCATTGAAAATGTCAAGGCGATCATAACAAGGGGAGGTAAGTCCACTCGTGATCCACCATATCGTAACCCTGCAGGTACTAGCGATAGTAACAAGGAAGCGTCATCTGGTAATTCGGTTGACAAAGAGGTTCAGCCAGAGAAGGCTGTGCCGCAGGAATCCTGCGGCACACAGTTGCTGCCGTTTCCTCAAAGGAACAGGAAACCGTCAGTGGACGAGCAGTTCGCTCGTTTCGTTGAAGTGATTCAGAAGATCCACATCAACGTGCCGTTGTTGGACGCTATGCAAGTGCCGACATATGCACGTTACCTCAAGGATATCCTCAACAACAAGAGACCGGTCCCAACAACGGAGGTGGTCAAGCTGATGGAGCAATGCAAGAATGTCATACTCCACAAGCTCCCGGAGAAGAAGAAAGATCCAGGGTGTCCAACGATCACCTGCTCGATCGGGGCACAATAGTTCGACCAAACTTTGTGTGACCTTGGAGCGAGTGTCAACGTCATGCCCAAAGACGTCTCTGACAAACTCAACTTCACGGTGTTGGCACCAACCACCGATGCGTCTACAATTGGCTTATTTGTCAGTCCGTTACCCAGCAGCGATAGCGGAGGATGTGCCGGTCAAGATACAGGATTTCTTCATCCCGGTTGATTTCGTAGTGCTGGACATGGACATGGGGAAAGAAACGCCACTCATCCTGGGGCGTCCATTCCTTAGCACTGCGGGAGCCAACATAGATGTGGGAACGGGGAGTATTCGTTTCCATATTAATGGGAAGGAAGAGAAGTTTGAGTTTCAACTGAGGACTGAATAATGCTCCATGGTCAGAATCAAGTACGGGCCAAACCCGCAAAATATTCAAGTAGTCGAAGTGGAGCCACCTAAGACGGATAGCCTAGTGAAATTCATGCAAAATTTCCTAGAGAAGGAAACAACAAGGAACCGTTATTGAAAGACGCCAGTAAAAACTAGTAAACCAGCCAAGAAGTTAGAGCAGCCGGTTCAGAGAAAGCCATCTCCCGCACCAAAACCAAAGAAGCCCGCTCCATCACCTCCAGAGATGGGTGGAAAATCCACGAACTAAACTGGAAGGAGGTATGGTCTTGCACGTCGGACCCAAAATGACGCGACCTTCGCCAACAGGTTAATTGGTATGTATCCGCATATTTGTTTTCAACAATTTAAATTTTTGCATCAACACATGTTTGAATTTCAAAATTGCATTTAGGATTTTTGAATTTTGGGGAAATTCTCCAAATGAATTTTTTAGAGCAAACTAAAATAAAATTTTCAACGAAATTCATTGTGCCATGACCACACTGACCGTTGGAACCCAACGGCCGAAAGTGGGGCCGGTTGGGCCCACCAGGAGTTTAGCCGAACCGGCCAGGCAATGGTTACCTGCCACTTTTGGCAGGGTAACGGGCCCCACAGGTCAGTTTTGACAGTTGTGGGTGCACTACTTAGGCCAACCGGCCGAGGGAGGGAACTCCACCCCATTTCAGCACATTTCCATTCCCTCTCCAAAGTTTGCTCTCAAATTCATTCAAGCTTTGATAGTTCCCCTCAAATTCAAATATTTAGATGCATATATACAAGTTGCTTTGGAGAATCTAACCGGCGGGTGAAATTCTTGCTATTCTAACCCCCACCGAGTTAGTCCGTTCTTGCTCCATTGTGTAGAATGAGGAGGCGATTGTCTCGTCTGTTCAAGGGATCCGGCTCTTCATCAAATCATCATGACGAGTCTAGTGCTCGTTCATCAGCCGACGTCTCGATGGAGGACGCCGACGCTCCGCGACGTCTCCTGAACGACGCCGACCTTGACCTTGTTGATGATCGGGAAAGACAAGCCTACTACATGATGAGTGACCGGGAGTATGCTCACACGTGAGAATACTCTCCGGAGCTGCTAAAAAAGATAGGTATGGATACTGACTTTCGTGCTATTTGGAAAGCTGTTGGTTGGCAGAGATTTGCTGTGGTAGATGAGCCTGGTTCTCGTTTGCTTACTTTGTAATTTCTGTGCACTTTGAAAGAAACAGAAGTTGGAATTTCCATCGCTTTTTCCATAAGGAGTACACACTTACATGGAAAGGATTAAGTACACTTCTTGGTTTTCATGATTCCTGTAAAATTGATCTCCTGTTAACAACCAAATTTGGTAGCATTTGTATCAGGAAAAGGATTTGGTCAAAGCAGAGTTGGAGGCGGAGATCGAGTTCGGAAACAGAGCAGAAATCGGCTGGAGTCCGGATCGGCTACGGTTAGGATCGACTGAGTCTGAATTGAGCTAAATAAGCCGATATAGCCGATTCCGACAATACGACTTGTACGCGACGTCGGGTTCAAGTTGATGTACTTCAAGATGATTGCCACGCATGGATAGAGTACTGGGAAGGCAATTGTATCTATTAATTAGGATATTTTATGTAAATCCCTTGTAGATAAGTGTGGGCAGAAGTCTGCCGCAAAGACTTGTGGTATTTTAGAGTTTGTTAGAGATAATGGTTGTGTCCGGTATGGGCATATCTTGCAATCCTCGGGTATAAATAGACCCCGAGCCCTATGTAATTTTTAACACACGTTCAATATAACTCCGGCGCATCGCCATCCTTTTCCTTTAGTTTTGTTTCGACGAGTTCTTGCTTTCGGGTTGAGCTGCATCGAGTTCGATCTTCAACAAGAGGTAAAATTCGTTATGACGGATTGTGTTCTTAGGATTAGTGCTTCCATCTTTACGATACTCTAACCTTATTTATACAATTCGTCGAGTTATCATATATCTTACGTAATCTCTGGCAATATCGCCACCTAATCTACTATCGGCTAACATCTGAATACAGAGGGCAGCCGATTAAGTTAGATCTTGATGTTGATTTAGATTATATAAGATATCTACCATTCTATGAGACTTCTAGTGGTTTGATTGTCTAGATATTGTTCTTCTTTTCATACTTAATGTTGCATCAATGGAGTTTGATCTATTAAGTCGTGCCTAGAATATCGATCTCTAGCCTGCCATCTAGTTGCCGATTAGGATAGCATCGGAGTTTTAGCCGATCATATCTGATTTAACTATATTTATCCTATTTGCCTCATTGATATGTTAAATCTGCCCTTTATATCAAGATATTGCTATGCCTAAATTTGTTAAGCTCTTGTTTGATATATTATTCTTACTTTAATATCCTGATACAGAGTAGTATCGGAGTATTAGACGATACATGCTAGATTTATTTGATCTGTTACGATATAAACATATACAGTCCTGTTATTGATATATATTTCGATCTAGGTGATTTATACTGTCTCGGCATGGTGACCGATCTATCCCAATCACTTGGTTTAAGTATATATTGATATAAGGAGTACATATCGTTAATATCTACAGCCGATCGAGTAGATTTAGTTCTCCTTAACTTATTCACGACTACCGATTGATACACAGATGACATCGGCTCAAAGATAAATGATATGTCATCGGCATCTAGCCGATCGGCTATCATTTATAGATTTAACCACGGTTTCTTTGCTTCTATTTCTCGTTGATTACAGGATCAAATCAACTGGCACGCTAACACATCCGAAGGCGAGCTTTGGACCTGCACTGGAGTTAAGCAGATCTCCCAAGCCACGTGTTTTCTATCAACACGCTTTTGGCACGCCCAGTGGGACCTAGTTAGAAGTTAGACGTAAGTTCTTCCTCATGGCCAAGAAACAAGCACCACCACCGTCAAGCCCAGGCTCCGTTAAAGGCAAAGTATCGAAGCCGGGATTGACTGACATCATTGACGACAATGTCCTGCCAATTGATCCCGAGAAATTCACGCCTGAACAGAAGCAGGAGTTTGAAGCAATAATGCAGCAAGCGTGAGATCAGTATTTGAGCTCGTTCATGCAAACTCGCAAGGGAACGCTGGTTCAGAAGTATAAGATAAAGGTGGTTGCTGATAGTCCTAGAACCGGCTCTTCTAGAGATGGAGAGGTGAAGTAAGCTGCAGACGGCTCGGCTCAGCCGAGCAACAAAGGTGCTACAGGTGGTTCTACAGGAAATCAAGGCGACAACCCTCAAGAAGTGCACGGAGCTCCAGGTGATGTTGCTCAAGGGCCGCAAGGAGGAAATCTTAATCAGAATATTGAGCTAGCACAAGATTTTTTCAACAACTTTCAAGATCGGATTGATTACGCGGTGCATCATGCTCTGATCAATCAGTCCGGGGTCTTAGTCAATACGTTGTCGAACATGATGAAGACGATAGCCGATGGCTCGATAGCTGAGCATCAGGCTACAGGCCCGGTTTACTTGCAAGGAGGCGTCTTCCCGAACTATCAAGCTCTGGTCACCGATGCTCAGCCAGTTGTGCAGACGGCCCCCTCTGTTGCATCCACGACTCAACCAACGGTGCCAGCATCAACTCCCTTACCTGCTACATCAGCCATGGCGCCAGGTCAGCCGATGAACCCTCGGTTGTTAATGAGGGAGCATCCACAGCCTGCTGGACAGACCGCGAATCAGCCGACTCAAGATCAGGTTGCTGCCATGTTTTTGCCACCTCCACCAATTGTTGATCCAGTGCAGCAGCAGCCGATTCAGCAGATACCACCAATCCAGCCGGTTGTACCGCCGATCCAGCAACAGGTCGTGCAACCAGCTCAGCAGACACCATCAATCCAGCCGGTTGTACAGCCGATCCAACAGCAGGTCGCGCAACCAGCTCAGCAAGCACCATCAATGCAGCAGCATCTCCCACCAATTCAGCAAATGCCGCCGAGGCAACGGCTTCAGCCAATCCAACAGACTCCGGCGTGACAGCAGATCATTCAGCCGATTCAGCACCCGGGGTCGGCCAATGCATAGGCCGGGTTTGCAGCACCTGGGGGGCAACCTGCGCAGCAATTTGTAAACCAAGTCGTCCCAGAGCATTTGGTTCACCATGCACAACCAGATGGCACTGTGGTACCTCAGATGGTTCCTGAGCACTTGGTACGCAACATTCAGCCGAATCTTCATAACTACCAAGGGGGTAACTTGAGCTATCAGTATCAGCCTCCTTCCCCGCAAGCCCAATATCAGCCAGGGGGATCGTCTCAGCAACAGTTCGCACCTCAGTTCGGTCAGTTCAAGCCCGTGCAGCAGCAACCGCAAGGGGCAGCTCAGCAACGACCATGGGCCAATGTGATTGCCGATGTAATGAGGGAACAATTTGGACTTAAACCAAAAGAAACTGGAAGTTTGTATCGGCAGCCTTATCCCGAGTGGTTTGAAAGGGTTCCCCTTCCCAATCAGTTTAAAATTCCAGATTTCTCCAAGTTTTTAGGACAAGAGGGCGTGCCAACTTATGAGCACATCAGCCGATTTCTTGCTCAGTGTGGTGAAGCATCGGCTGTGGACGCCTTGAGAGTTAGGTTGTTCCGGTTATCCCTGTCCGGGTCAGCTTTTACTTGGTTTTCATCTTTGCCATATGGATCGGTTAATAGTTGGGCCGATTTGGAGAAGCAATTCCACAGCTATTTCTAAAGCGGGGTCCATGAGATGAAGTTGTCTGACTTAACAATCAAGCAGCGGCATGATGAACCCGTGCACGAGTATATCCAGAGGTTCAGAGAGATGAGGAACAAGTGCTTTAGCTTGAATTTGACTGATGCTCAGTTAGCCGATTTGGCCTTCCAGGGTATGATTCCTCCAATTAGGGAGAAATTCTCATCTGAAGACTTCGATAGCTTGTCACATCTGATACAGAAGGTAACCTTACATGAGCATAGGTCGGCAGAGGTCAGAAAAAGCTCTAAGAAGGTTAATCACATTTTTCCATAATGTATGGGTCGAACAACGAAGAAGATGATTCTGAGATAGCTGCAGCCAAATGGGTGAGGAGCAAAAAGGTCATACCATGCCAATGGGTGAAAAGTCCTGGAAAGGAGGAGAAGTATGATTTTGATATCACCAAAGCCAACAAGATTTTCGATTTGCTACTCCGAGAAAAGCAGATTCAACTTCCTGCTGGTCATACGATCCCATCGGCTGAGGAATTAGGCAAGAGGAGATATTGTAAATGGCATAATTTCGGGTCTCATTCTACCAATGATTGCAAGGTCTTTAGACAGCAAATCCAGGTGGCCATTGAAGGGGGGAAGATTAAGTTTGATGATTCCAAGAAGCCGATGAAGGTCGATGGGAACCCTTTTCCCGTCAACATGGTGCATACGGCTAGTCAAGCAGCCGATGGGGCCCGTGCAAAGGGATTCCAAGTACATTTGGCTAAAATTATCAATAAGTATCAAAGGAAGTATGATAAGCAGCAGGAGAGGCGCTATGAAAAGAACGACAATGGTTTTGATCCTCATTGGGGATGCGAGTTCTTCAGATTCTGCTGGAATGAAGGAATGAGGTTGCCATCTATTGAAAACTGTCCTGGGTGTGGTGATGTCATCGAGAGCTCAAGCCGACCACGTAATAGGGATGATCGACTGAGACAGACAAGACTCCCTGTTCATCAAAGATTGGGTCCGATGAGTCAAGATCATGGCCAAGAGGACGAGGTGATTAGGAAGAATCAGAGGTGTCCCTCTAGTATTTTCACAAAGAATCAGAAAAGGAGGGTCTAGAGATTGAGGAGCAGGGAACGTTTTCAGGAGGTTGAAGAAGAAATCAATCATCGGCTGAGGAAACCAAGTCCAAGACAGGTGTGGCATGTCAAGAGTCAGGTCCCCACAGCCGATGATGCTCCAGCCGATGAGGTGAAGAGGTTGGCAAAAGGAAAGAGTGTTGTTGCAGCACCAATCAATATGGTCTTTACACTGCCAGACGAGTTCGGAATCGATCAGGCCGATATCGATGAAGTAGAGGAAGAGTCAGCTAAGTTGGTCCTGTCACCAAAACAAGCAGTATTTGAGAAACCCGAGGGGACAGAGAATCGGCATCTTAAACCATTATATATAAACAGCTACGTCAATGGGAAGCCGATGTCTAAAATGATGGTCGATGGTGGGGCCGCGGAATTTGATGCCTTATGCTACGTTTAGGAAGTTGGGTAGGAATGCCGAGGATCTCATCAAGACAAATATGGTGCTAAAAGATTTTGGTGGTAATCCATCGGAGACCAAAGGTGTTCTAAATGTAGAGCTGACGGTCGGCAGCAAGACTATTCCTACCACGTTTTTTATCATCGATGGGAAGGGTTCATACAGCTTGTTGCTTGGAAGGGATTGGATTCATGCCAATTGTTGCATCTCTTCGACTATGCATCAATGCTTGATTCAATGGCAAGGCGACAAGATAGAGGTTGTGCCAGCCGACAGGTCAGTTAATGTTGCCAGTGCCGATTTAGCCCTTTGGGAGATGGATGGGCTTGATTGTTTATCTGGAAAAATTTGGGATGGAGATTTTCTAAAAGTGTCCGATTCTGATATACAACCAATCGAAGATGGAGAACCCAAGCTATTACTTTCAAGGCTTTGTGGAGGGTTCAAATGTCTACGCGTAGGTTACAGTAGATGATCTCGATGACAAGCAAGGTCAAGGTTTTATGTCGGCCGATGATTTGGAAGAAATAGATATAGGTCTAGGTGATCGGCCAAGGCCGACATTCATTAGCAAAAATTTGTCTCCAGAGTTTAGAACCAAGTTGATAGAGCTCCTAAAAGAGTTTAGAGATTGCTTCGCTTGGGAGTATTATGAAATGCCCGGACTCAGCCGATCTATCGTCGAACATCGGCTACCTATCAAGCCAGGGGTTAGACCACGTCAGCAACCTCCGAGGAGATGTAAAGCCGATATGCTTGAACCTGTTAAGGCTGAGATTAAACGATTGTATAATGCTGGTTTTATTCGTCCCTGTCGATATGCTGAATGGGTTTCTAGCATAGTTCCAGTTATTAAAAAGAATGGCAAGGTTAGGGTGTGTATTGATTTTCGAGATTTGAATAAAGCTACACCGAAGGACGAATATCCAATGCTAGTGGCCGATCAGCTGGTTGAAGCCGCGTCAGGGAACAAGATTTTGAGTTTTATGGATGGGAATGCAGGATATAATCGGATCTTTATGGCTGAGGAAGATATCCATAAAACGGCTTTTAGATGTCCTGGTGCAATCGGCTTATTTGAATGGGTTGTCATGACTTTCGGCTTGAAGAGTGCTGGAGCAACATATCAAAGGGCCATGAACTATATATATCATGATTTAATTGGCTGGTTGGTCGAAGTTTATATTGACGATGTGGTTGTTAAGTCTAAAGAAGTGGAGGATCACATAGCCGATTTAAGAAAAGTTTTTGAGAGAACCAGCAAGTATGGCTTGAAGATGAATCCGACAAAATGTGCTTTTAGTGAGTCGGCTGGCAAGTTTTTGGGATTTCTTGTTCATGAAAGAGGGATTGAGGTAACCCAAAGGAGCGTTAATGCAATCAAGAAAATTCAGCCCCCAGAAAATAAGACGGAGCTACAAGAGATGATCGGCAAGATAAATTTTGTTAGAAGGTTTATTTCTAATTTATCTGGAAGGTTGGAACCTTTTACACCCTTATTGAGGTTAAAGGCCGATCAACAATTCACTTGGGGGGCAGAGCAGCAAAAGGCTTTGGACAATATCAAGGAGTATCTCAGTTCTCCTCCTGTTTTGATTCCCCCACAGAAAGGAGTACCGTTTAGGTTATATTTGTCGGCTGGCGAGAAGTCAATCGGCTCGGTTCTGATTCAAGAATTGGAAGGGAAGGAGAGAGTTGTGTTTTATCTTAGTCGACGGCTCTCGGATGCTGGGACTTGGTATTCTCCTGTGGAGAAGTTATGCTTGTGCCTGTATTTTTCGTGTACGAGGTTGAGGCATTATCTATTATCTAACGAGTACACTGTTATATGCAAAGCCGATGTAGTCAGATACATGCTGTCGGCTCCAATATTAAAGGGACGAGTTGGAAAATGGATATTTTCTTTGACTGAGTTTGATCTTCGGTATGAATCACCGAAGGCGATTAAGGGATAAGCTATAGCCGATTTTATTGTGGAACATCGTGATGATTCAATCGGCTCGGTCGAGATAGTACCATGGACTTTATTCTTTGATGGATCGGTATGCACTCATGGTTGTGGCATCGGCTTAGTTATAGTTTCCCCTAGGGGGGCATGTTTTGAGTTCGCTTATACTATTAAACCGTATGCAACCAATAATCAAGCTGAATACGAAGCAGTGTTCAAGGGGTTGCAATTACTCAAGGAAGTTGAAGCCGATACTATTGAAATCATGGGGGATTCTTTGCTAGTAATCAGCCAGTTGGCAGGAGAATATGAATGCAAAAATGATACATTGATGGTTTATAATGAGAAGTGCCTGGAACTAATGAAAGAGTTTCGGCTGGTTACTTTGAAGCATGTATCTCGAGAACAAAATCTTGAAGCTAACGATTTGGCCCAAGGGGCATCGGGGTATAAGCCGATGATCAAAGATGTTAAGGTTGAGATTGCAGCAATGTCAGCCAATGATTGGAGGTATGATGTGCATCAGTATTTGAGTAATCCATCTCAATCGGCTTCTAGGAAATTACGATATAAGGCATTGAAGTATACACTACTGGATGATGAGCTTTATTATCGGACGATTGATGGGGTATTACTTAAGTGCTTGAGTGCTGATCAGGCCAAGGTTGCAATCGGTGAAGTTCATGATAGGATATGTGGTACTCATCAATCAGCTCACAAGATGAAGTGGTTGCTTTGATGTACAGGATACTTTTGGCCGATGATGCTGGAGGATTGTTTCAGATATTATAAGGGGTGTCAAGATTGTCAGAAGTTTGGAGCAATTCAGCGAGCGCCGGCATTGGCTATGAATCCCATTATTAAACCGTGGCCGTTCAGAGGTTGGGGAATTGATATGATCGGCATGATAAACCCACCATCAAGTAAAGGACATAAATTTATATTGGTGGCGACCGATTATTTCACCAAGTGGGTAGAGGCAATTCCTTTGAAGAAAGTTGATTCGGGGGATGCTATTCAGTTTGTTCAAGAGCATATAATCTATCGATTAGGTCTTCCTCAAACTATCACTACGGATCAAGGTTCAATCTTCATGTCCGATGAGTTTGTTCAGTTTGCCGATAGCATGGGTATCAAGTTGTTGAATTCTTCACATTATTATACACTAGCTAACGGGCAAGCCGAGGCGTCTAATAAGAGTCTGATCAAGTTGATCAAGCGGAAGATTTCTGATTATCCTCGGCAATGGCCTACTCGATTGGCCGAAGCATTATGGTCTTATAGGATGGCTTGTCATGGATCGATCCAGGTTCCCCCTTATAAACTTGTTTATGGACATGAGGTTGTTTTGCCATGGGAAGTTAGAATTGGCTCACGACGAACGGAGTTGCAAAATGATTTAACAACCGATGAGTATTACAATCTTGTGGCTGATGAGAGGGAGGATTTGGTTCAGTCACGATTGCGAGCCCTTGCAAAGGTTACTAAGGATAAGGAACGTGTTGCTCGGCATTATAATAAGAAAGTTGTGCCTAAAGATTTTTCGGAGGGAGAACTTGTATGGAAGCTGATTTTGCCGATTGGTACTCGTGATAGTAAATTCGGCAAGTGGTCGCCGAATTGGGAAGGACCGTTCCAGATTCATAAGGTTGTTTCTAAAGGAGCATATATGTTGCAAGGGCTTGATGGCGAGGTTTATGGACGAGTGCTCAATGGTAAATACTTGAAGAAATATTACCCAAGTGTGTGGATCAACTCATGATCGGCTACTATTGTCGATACATGGTAGCCGATGTGTTTGCATCGCCTTGAGATGGCCGATATTGTTATATCGCCCTTAGCTGTTTTCGTCATGTAATCGGTTGAGGTTCGCCGATGTACAATGGCCGATATTGTTATATCGCCCTTAGCTGTTTTCGTCATGTACTCGGTTGAGGTTCGCCGATGTACAATGGCCGATATTGTTATATCGCCCTTAGCTGTTTTTGTCGTGTAGTCGGTTGAGGTTCGCCGATGTACAATGGCCGATATTGTTATATCGCCCTTAGTTGTTTTATAATTTTATCAATGTTCTTGGCATTGTAAAACTAGGGGGGCATATATCTATCAAAATGCAATGAATACAGTGCAAAAAATTTTTTGAGCAAATTTCACAGTCATATTAATCGGCACAAAGGGTTGTTAAGATGATAAAGTATCAGAGTGTCTTAGCCGATTACAAAAATTCTAAGCCCTATTACACAAAGGTTACTGCGATAAGTATTGCTGGATAGCCGATATCGCTCTCTGCCTAATCTACTCTACCTCCTCTATAGCTTGGGCATCTTGAGCATCGGTTCTAGGAATAACTTTCAGGGATTTGGTCAGTTCAGCAACATGCTTAATAGCCGATTTGAGTCTTGCTTTCTGTTCTTCAATAGACTTGGGAAGATCGGCTAGCTTCTTGCGTTCCATATCCAGCTCGGCGTTACATTCTTCAAGTTGTGCTAAGAGATCAATCTTGCGAGCCTCAAGCCGATCAATGTTAGACTTGATTGGGCCTTCAGATAATTGATCAAGCTTGGATTTTTCTTCATGCACAAGTTGTCGGTTGGCTTGGATAGTGGCCTCAATGTCCTTGTGTTCTCGCCGTTCGGCTAGTCTTAACTTGGCTTTCTCCAGTTTGAATTGGTGTTGCTCAAGGTAAACAGCTGGAGTAAGGATATCGGCTAACTCATCTGGGATTAAGGCTTGAATCTCATGCAGCCGAGCCCTGATTGAGCCACAGTCAACTACCAAGCTATCTAGCGATGATGCTTCTAGCCGATCCAAAATACTTCCTAGAGTCTTCTTTACGTCATCAGATAAAGGAGCCAATGCTTTGCTTGTGATATCTTCTTCTCCTTCATCAAGATAGTCTTTGATGTCAAAAGAGAAAAGATCGGCTAGGACCTGTGGTGATAATTTAGAAGCAGTTATAGGTTAAACAATTGTAGCCGATCTGAATGCTTGTTAGAAGAAACTTACTGGGATAGCAGGAGCAGCTGGTTGTTCTTCTTCTTCGATGTGATGACTGCCCGTGGCTGAAGGGGTCTGATCACTTGATGATTGTTGGACAGGAGAAGAAGGAGGAGGTGAAGGCTGAAAGGAAACAAGTGTAAGATAGAACCGGCTAAAAGCTAACCAACAAAAGTTAAAACTGTCTTACTTGTGGAGCTGGCTTCGATGTTGTTGCAGCTGATCTCTTTTTCACTGCAGTCTTCTTTTTCTGCAAATTATAAGACTTGGGAATGATCGGCTATAAGATAAAAATCATGAAAGGGATTAACAAGAAATACTTACCCTTGAGAAATGAACTGGGGCAAAAGGAGTTGGGGAGGTTCGCTTAGGCGAAGCTGATGGTGTTCTTTCAGTATCACTTACTTCGGCTGCTGCCTGATCAACCTCGTCTTCAATAACTTTTTCATCCAGAGCTTGTTCGATGGATGGATCCAGGGTAGGCAGATCATCAGCTGGCTTGGTTTTCTTTGTCTTCTTCTTGTTAATTGGGGCTACGATGCTTACAGTCGATGATCTGGTTTTCCTCTTTTTGCCGGCATCGGCTGGTTCTCTAACGAGCCCTTGAAGAAGAGCTGAGGTCTTGGGGGCATCATAGCCGATGACTGGAGGGGATAATCCACCCCCGTTAGGAATCAAACCTGGGGCATATTGGATATCTTTGCCACTGTTACTTTGATGAGGAGGGGAAGATTCTGTTGTCTGCAAACCAAAAGGACGATTGGTTAAGATTAATCGGCTGGATAGTTATTTAAATAAAATTGAGCAAAGTTGGAGACTTACTTGAGGGACAACATCTGGAAAGAGGTCTATCATATACATTGACGCTGGTTGGTGAAATAAATGCAGTTTCCATTCACCCCACCACCTATCAAAGCTTTTGCTTCTGAATGTTGCTAGTTCTATGTTGTCGATGCTGCCCAGAGGGGGTCCTTGAAGGCTGAGTAGCCGATCCATCATCAGGGTTGATGAAATCCCTCCTGGGCATTGGATCTTGTCAGCAAAGAACAAGCCAATTGGGAGTTAGCCCATTCCGAGTTGTCTAGCTGAGCTCATCGGATGATAAAATTCATAAGAGGCTTGGATGTTTCTTCCTTGATGAATGCCAACAGGAAGGATGCATGGGCTGATTGCAGTTGAGAAGATTTCTCTGGATGATTGGTATACTTCATGGTTGATGTCTTCGAATCTGAAGTCCACTGGGTGTTCGAGTTGTGCAGAGTCTTCATAAAGGAACCAGATTCTAGCATCTTTCTAAAAGCCTTCATAGAAGCTACAAAACCAATCCTTGAGCAGTTCAGCCGATAGTTTTGCTCCGGCATCAGTTGGTGTAGAAGCGTATTCTCCATATAATGTGCATCTCCGATGAGTACGCTCTTCTCCATCATCATCTACAATCGGCTCTAATCTTGGAAATTCAGCTTCTGACACGGATGGCCGATTGACAACCTTCATGACTATCAGGTTTAGCCAGGTTTGTAGTAGCCACCAAGGTCCACCTGCTCCAACTACTAAGCCGACTGCTATCTTAGCCGATGCATTGCTTAACATATGGTAGAGATAGCCGAGGAGAATTTTGCCCAAGGGGAATTGTCTCTTTGTTTCAAGAGCTTCAGCCAAAAATTGCCAATTGGTTGTAGGGCCGCAACTTGATCCACAAAAGAGAAATTTTTCGAGCCACATTTATAGGAAAGCCACATGTTCTCGAGGGGTGACCGAACCCTGGCCCATGTATGCTGCCACATAACCTGATCGACCACCTATACTTTTGGTTTTAAAGTCATATTGGTTCTTGGTGTTCAAACTCATAGGATTGGCCGATGAGGTAACATCCAGGCCTGTGATCATACTGATATCTATGAGAGTTGGGGTCATTGGCCCTTGATTGAATAGAAAGGCATTGATGGTGTTTGACCAGAAGTAACAAGCAGCTGCCATTAGGGGTTCATCTTTGGCTGAATTCGCTATAGTAAGGTCAAGTGCTTGGCTGATGCCAATTTCATCCCAGTGAACTCTCTTGCTGGCCGATACACATTTGAACCAGGTGGTCCAGCTCTTTTCTGGTGGAACTTTCTCTAGGGATGGCCCGGATTTAAAGGTGTTCTTCCAGTGACCTAGATCTGGGTTGGTTAATCTGAAGGGGATCCTATTGATTTCACCAATGATGAATTCAGTGGGGTCTGGATTGCCGACTGGGCCAAGAAAATAGTGATTTTCATGCGACAGGCTGGGAATCGCAATTAGGTTGGAAAGGTGCTACAGATCCAAAGCAATTCAGAAGGGGAAAGCGATATCAGATTGGAGAAGATCGATTTGCTGCTAAAGAAGGGGATTTAGCCGATGAAAACTTACCTCAGCGTATTCGGCCGATGGTGCACCGGGTAGGCTGGCGGAAGACGACATTGGTGCGGGCGGAGATCTCGTCGGGGAGGAAGTCGCCTAGGAATCGCCTTTACGCCGGAGGAATCGCCGGAGGAGAGAGAGAAAAGGCTTCGCTTGAGCGGTGAAAATGGAGGTCACAGCGTGAGATTTCTCGGGGGTAACGGTTAGTATTTAAAGCGCTGGAATAACGGTCAAAAGCGGCGGAGTGCGAAACTTACTCGGAGTCGGCTTGCATCAAATCCGGAACATTATCAAATATCCCGGACTTGGGGGGCATGTGTTAACAACCAAATTTGGTAGCATTTGTATCAGGAAAAGGATTTGGTCAAAGCAGAGTTGGAGGCGGAGATCTAGTTCGGAAACAGAGCAGAAATCGGCTGGAGTCCGGATCGGCTACGGTTAGGATCGGTTGAGTCTGAATTGAGCTAAATAAGCCGATATAGCCGATTCCGACAATACAACTTGTACACGACGTCGGGTTCAAGTTGATGTACTTCAAGATGATTGCCACGCATGGATAGAGTCCTGGGAAGGCAATTGTATGTATTAATTAGGATATTTTATGTAAATCCCTTGTAGATAAGTGTGGGCAGAAGTCTGCCGCAAAGACTTGTGGTATTTTAGAGTTTGTTAGAGATAATGGTTGTGTCCGGTATGGGCATATCTTGCAATCCTCGGGTATAAATAGACCCCGAGCCCTATGTAATTTTCAACACACGTTCAATATAACTCCGGCACATCGCCATCCTTTTCCTTTAGTTTTGTTTCGACGAGTTCTTGCTTTCGGGTTGAGCTGCATCGATTTCGATTTTCAACAAGAGGTAAAATTCGTTATGACGGATTGTGTTCTTAGGATTAGTGCTTCCATCTTTACGATACTCTAACCTTATTTATACAATTCGTCGAGTTATCATATATCTTACGTAATCTCTAGCAATATCGCCACCTAATCTACTATCGGCTAACTTCTCAACACAGAGGGCAGTCGATTAGGTTAGATCTTGATGTTGATTTAGATTATATAAGATATCTACCATTCTATGAGACTTCTAGCGGTTTGATTGTCTAGATATTGTTCTTCTTTTCATACTTAATGCTGCATCAATTGAGTTTGATCTATTAAGTCATGCCTAGAATATCGATCTCTAGCCTGCCATCTAGTTGCCGATTAGGATAGCATCGGAGTTTCAGCCGATCGTATCTGATTTAACTATATTTATCCTATTTGCCTCATTGATATGTTAAATCTAGATACATGCTTTAATATCCTGATACAGAGTAGTATCGGAGTATTAGCCGATACATGCTAGATTTATTTGATCGGTTACGATATAAACATATACAGTCCTGTTATTGATATATATTTCGATCTAGGTGAGTTATACTGTCTCGGCATAGTGACCGATCTATCCCAATCACTTGGTTTAAGTATATATTGATATAAGGAGTACATATCGTTAATATCTACAGCCGATCGAGTAGATTTAGTTCTTCTTTACTTATTCACGACTGCGGATTGATACACAGATGACATTGGCTCAAAGATAAATGATATGTCATCGGCATCTAGCCGATCGGCTATCATTTATAGATTTAACCACGGTTTCTTTGCTTCTATTTCTTGTTGATTACAGGATCAAATCAACTGGCACGCTAACACATCCGAAGGCGAGCTTTGGACCTGCACTGAAGTTAAGCAGATCTCACAGGCCACGTGTTTTCTGTCAACATCTCCAGAAAGGAATTTCTAGGTTCGAGAAAAATAGGTTTTGGGAAGATATTTCTGGTGCTCCAATTTGCAAGAAACCTAGGATGAATGATATCCATAATTCTACACTTAGGCTCATGCACAAATTGATTGCTATGACTTTGTTTCCTAGAGGTGATCTTAGACCCATTAGGGGGGATGGATTAATTATCATGTTTGACATGGTTAGAAAGATCAAAGTTGCTCTTATGAAATGTATGATAAGACAATGGTTAGAAAGTATAAAATTTTCTGCTCCTGTTGAGTGCACTTACCTGATTACTCGGATAACAAAGAGGTTTGGGGTCATTACTGACCAGATTGCTTTTATCTCAGCCGCTCGTCCTTGTATTGATGAGAATTATCTAGTGCAAGGGCACATTCTTAAACATGGAGTAGATGGATCTTTGATAAACTTTTTCCCTGGTTGCACAAATGAAATCCCGTTGCCAAATGCGGGGTATCATTTTTACAACTGTCATGAACTAACTATTCCCCTGCAGACCATAGAAGAATCTCGTGCAGGTGGACAATACAAGGAGACACGCAGCATAGCAAGGAATGAGCAGGAAGGTTCATCATCCTCAACACTCGTGCAGATGTATGAAGCAAGTTGGGAACCAACTGAGGATGCACCCGGTTGGACCCAAGCTCCACGCCACAGCATCAGAGTCTCAAGCTGGACAAGTGCTAGTGAGGACTGGTGGCATGCGCCTCATGACATACAGTGAGGGGACAGTCAACCCCCCAGATCAAGTGGTATGCCTCCATCTCCAGGTGAATGGCACTCAAGTTCCTCTCGTTGGGACTTGGGTGAAATCACCAGGAGAATGGATACCCTTGATGTGCAAATGGGAGAGATCCAATACAACCTCGAGGAACACATAGCACAGACGCAAGAATGGCAACAGACTACTAATGCTCAGTTCACCAACATCAACAACATGATGCAGCAACAGCATGATGACCTTCAAGCGTACTTCCGCTTTTAGGGGTTTAATCCTTATCAAGGACCCTGAGCGAAAGCCAAGCTTTGGGGGGGGGAGGAGACATCTCTCCCCGCACTGAGGTAATTTGTATCACATTGCATATTTCCCTTTCCAATTGCATGTTTACTTTTCAGTTGCATTTTATAAATCTGAAAACAACATAAAAATTTGCAAAATAGAAAATACCATGCTAGGTAAGACAAACTGGTTCTCTTTGTTGAAATGATGAATAGTTGCTCTGTTTTATATCTCTTATATATGGGTTCATAAGTAAGTGCTCTCTCAAAGGTTAAATATAAGTAGCCAACAATTATATGGGAACCTGATGTAAATGAGCTGCATTTGCTAATCTGAGTCTAAGTTGTTGCGAGATATGAGATAGTAAATAAGAGTTGCTATAATCCAAGTCCTAGTTTGACTTGAATTCCGGAATGTCTTGTTTTTCCAAATGATAAATTTGGAAGTTCCTAATTTCATATAAATTCCTACCAAAGCTAAAAATGTGCCATCATGATTGAACCATATACATTTTGGTTACTTGCCATTCTATTGAACTTTGTCAAATTCTTGTGACTTGTGTAGATACTTCTCATGCTCTATGATCAAGATCATACACCCACATATATGTACATACTCAACTCCTACACTGGGAGCTAGCAATTATCCATTTTATTTTAATACTACCACCAAAATAAATTCTCCATGCTTTTATGTGCTTTCTTCTCCTAAAAAGAAAATCCTTTCTGAAAAAAAAGAGAAAGAAGAAGGGAGGGAAAGGCATGGTTATGAAAAAAAAAATAAAGTTATGCTCTCTCAAGCATGAGCATGATATTGAGAAAAAAAAAGAAGGAATATAACCGTGCCCTCTCCTTATTAATAAAATACGGATTTTTGGGAAGGAAGTAAGCATAAAGGAGAAGCATTTTCTTTATCTTTCTTCATATCCCATTTCCACCATATATCACACACACACACACACTTTGTACGATCTTGATCTTGAGTATGTTTAGTCATCTATTTTAATCTGAGTTTTTGACTTAGTAATAAATGTGAATGCAAGTATGCCATGTTTGATCCTTACCAAGCTCCACATAACAAACCTTAGAGTAGGAATCAAAAAAAGGAAAATTTGGTGAGGAATTTATATTGATACACTTAGAGAGACAGAGTGAATCATTTGAGGAACTTGAAATTCTTTTGCAAAATGATTTGAAAACTTCTGGAATAAAAGTTGAATAAAGATTGGGTGATTAGTGCTCTAATTGCTATTCTGTCTTTCAACCACCCAAGGTAAGGAGAAGCAATGTCTCGTGGGAATCAGGGGTTAGTGTAAGCCACCGTGCCAAAGATTATTTAATCTGAGAGAGAGTACATGTACCTTGCACCTATACCTTTGAGATATACAGCATAGTAGCAACTCCTGATCAACAACCAAGTTTTTATTTCCTTTTGTCCTTCACTCAGGACGAGCAAAGGTTCAAGCTTTGGGGGTTTTGTTGACGGTCATTAGCGATCAGTTTCGACCGTTAATATTACCAAAATAGAGGAGAACTAGTTATGCTTGCAATGCATATCCATGTTACAATAATAATATTCCACTAGTATTTGGATCACTAACTTTTTGCAGAGAATAACAATAAAACGGAGAGGAATCGACATCAAACCAGATGATAAATCAATCGGCGATGTCGAGGATCAGACTTATGTATGAATGGGCCAAGAACTCAGAAATGACATGACCAATTGGGCCGAAATTCACAAGTCTGCAGAGAAGAAGTCCAGGAGGCCACCAGCCGAAAATGGGCTAGATTAGACCAGCCCATGGTTGGTTCGGCCGAACCCCCATTTGCTCTGTTGGATGCAGGGTTTAGCGTGGACATCCAGGATTGCTCCCCAATGACGGTTAAAGGGCATTTCCGACCATTCCAACTGTCATAACCGTCATTGGGAGGCTATAAAAGAACTTCACTTCCTCACTCTCTACACACACCTCAAGCAAGAGTTCTCTCATATTCTCTCAAGTTAATTTAGTGTTCTCAAGCTAGTGGAATATGAATAGGGTAGAAATCGGAGTCCAGAAGCCTTCGGAAGAGTTCGGTTATGGCTCTTGTAGCTCTTCTCTTCTATTTTGTAAGCTTTGTACTTTTATTAGAATACTCTTCTTTATACATTTATGGTATTGGAATACTTTCCGAGTATATGAATGCCAACTTTACATTATGTTCATGTTATACTAATATTACTGCTAGCTTATCTGGAAGATGCTTTGGTACGGGTATAGTGTTTGCTTACGCAATTACTCTATGTCATGACGACGATAGAGTAATATATGGTAGTTTAGGCGTGGTGTCTAGATTACGAGATATCATTATTTGGTGTTATATGCTGCGGATGAGAGGTGGGCCGCTGATGGTGACAGCTTAGTACGGGTGTTTACACCCAAATTTGGCACCTAGGATTAAAGTAGGAAAGATTGCCAAAATTTGGAAGTCTACCGGTTTCCTCCGAGTGGGCCGGTCTGACCGCCGTGTGTTGGGCGGTCAGACCTCCGGTTGAGGGCCGGTCAGACTGGCGGTATGAGGCCGATCTGACCGGCAAGTCCGAGTCCGACTGTGTTTCGTTGGGTCTCGAGGTTTCCTTGCTCGGGAAGGCATGTTTCGGGTTTCCTTTGGTTTCTACCCCGAGTTAGACGTGGAGGAGGGCCTGTAGAGGGCAAGACCAACCCCTATATAAGGGACATGGCCGGTTCATTGTAAAAAACCAATCTACAATCAATCAATCGAATCGTTTTTCATATTGCTTTTAGTTTTCTCTTAGTTTGTCCATCTTTGTTGGTTTGCGCCCTAAACCGTCCACCGCCGCTGCGAGAGTGCGACACCTCTTTGTAGGTTTGTCCTGAAAACCTTCCGTTTTGCCCACGAGACGGGTAGTTATCTAGAAATCGGCTCCGCTAGCCGGTTTAGTTATCAAAACCCATCTAGGTTTAGCTCTTTGCTAGATCGAGGTGGTTGGCGACTCTAGGATCACCGCAAGGCTTAAGGTGCTGCGATCGTGCTTGTCAACTTGTCAAAAAAGTTGCCAACAACGGGTATTTCTTCGCGCATGTATATTGTCCTAAGTTAATTTCCTTGGGAGGGTACTCCTTCGTATTTACCCCTGGTTGTATGTTACATGCGGCACCGGCGGTTCCTACGCACAGATCATAAGTTCCACAAGATGACATCGGAATTCGATGGTACTAAAGAGAATGATCTTCCACCAAAACGTACATCCGGGGAAAAAGAATGTGAGATGACAGAGAAAATAGAATGCAAATTTGGAAAAGGGTCTTAAAAACCTTCAAAATGGACAAAGCGTAAGAAATCAGACAAGACTAAGAAAACAGATGATGACACAACTAAGAAACAAGATGATAAGCTCCCTCCCCCATTCAAGAAGCATTCCATTTTCTTTAAATACCTACCGTACTGGAAAGATCTGGAGGTTTGGTATGCCATAGATGTCACGCATCTAGAAAAGAATGTGTTTGACAGCGTAATTGGAATATTATTGGACATACCAAAGAAGACTATGGATGGTCTGCAATCACGGCTAACACTAGCCTGTTTCACACTAAGGACATACCAAAGTTTATCTTCCACCAGCCTATTTCACACTAACACCCGAGGAGAAGAAGGCAATTTGCAAATCCCTCCGTGATGTGAATGTGCCCATTGGTTTCAAATCAAACATCAGTCGACTAGTCTCCATGAAAGATTTGTCAGTATCCGGTTATAATTCACATGACTGTCATGTCATGCTCACCCTATTTTTTGCCATTGCTATAAGGGCTATTAAACTAGAACATTTAAAGGTTACTATCATAAGGATGTGCTACTTTTTGAACGCAGTCTCACAGAAAGTCATTAGTAAAGAAGAGTTAGCACTTCTTCGTACATTCTCACATGAGACACAGTGCCAACTTGAGATGTGTTCCCCAGATAATTACGATTGGCCCAATGTACCTCCATCAAATGTGGTCATACGAGCATTACATGGCTGTTTTGAAGTGCTACGTACGGAATCGCGTCCATCCAGAGGGATCATTGGTTGAGGGTTACTGTACAGAAGAGGTCGTCGAGTATTGTATCGATTACCTCAAAGATAGAAAGACAATTCAAAGATAGAAAGAAAATTTGAATACATGTACCTCGCAGGGGGACGAAAGGAAAGAAGAGATCCGTCGCCCATGATTACAAATCACTTCGAGAAGCTCATTTCAGCGTTCTTCATCAGCTTGCTATCGTTGAGCCTTACATCTATCTACTAAGATCTAACAATAAAGGGACGAACAAACGAGTGGATCATGAAAGAACACAAGTGCCTCTTGATAGATTGGTTGCAAGAACTAAACTTATTGGATGGAGAAACCACTGAGGAAATAACTATGAAGCGGTTGGCATGTGTCCATCAAGTATAGCCAATTCTTGGCAGGGATATAACATTAATGGATACACGTTTAGTACAAGAGCCCGAGATAGTAAGACAGTCACTAAAAACAGCGTCGTCTATGTGGAGGCAATTGATTCCTGGGGGGGGACAAGAAATCTATGAAATCGACTATGGACTCACAATGCAATTCCCTATAATTAAGTGCCAGTGGGTAAACTACCAAACGGTGTCATTATTGATAAGTTTGGTCTTACCGTTGTTAACCTTGCGAATGTGGGTCACAAGGATGACCCTTGAATACTCGCCGATCACGTGGCACAGGTGTTCTATGCGACGGACCCTACAAATTTGAAAAAAGAAATAGTTCTATCAGTAAAATAAAAGAGCTTGGGAGTGGACGGGGTCGAAGATTACAACTAGTACGATAGTATGCCACTTTATACTCAATTTCTACAAAAGATTAAGCTTGTGGAGGCATCAACTAATAAGACCTCGAAGCCTTACATGCACAAGGACGGTGTGGGGAAAAAATGTGAAAGAATAACGTATGTACATGGTTCCAACGACATAATGTCTTTTTGTAATTGTTTGTTATGTAATAATGGTATGTAAGGGGCTATCTGTACTCCTGTTGCAAATTATTATGTCTTAATTGACAAATTTATTGTGTATTCCATTTTTTAATCAATTTTACCAAGTTCTATGTTACTTATTAACTCTCATGTGGACTAACAATTCTTATGTGGACTAACCATATCTTACTACAATTATTAAAATCATTAACATTTTAAAAATATTTTTATTAACTTTCCAATTTCCTTTAACAATTCTTATGTGGACTAACCATTTTTATGACAATTTTTAAAATCATTTACATTTTTAAATTATTTTGATTAAGTTTCCAATTTTTTAAAACAATTCTTATGTTGAATAACCTTTTTTTATTAGAAATTTTAAAAACATTAACATTTTCAAATTATTTTTATTAAGTTTCCAATTTTTTATAACAATTCTTATGTGGACTAACCTTTTTTAATTACAATTTTTAAATTCATTTACATTTTTTAAATTAACTTTATTAAGTTTGAAATATTTTGTAACAATTCTTATGTGGATTAACCATTTTTATTACAATTTTTAATTATTTATACTACGTTTAAAATTTTTTAACTAACTATTTAACTTTTTGATAACATTTTTGCTGGCGGGTGGTCCGCCTAGGAAAATTGAATTACAAAAGAAGGTGACGCATATTCGCAGGCGGACCGCCCGCTTGCGAAAATAGTTGAACCGTATCTTCGTAGGGGGGGGGGGTCCGTCGGAGGAGGAGACGAGTTCCGCCGCCACCACCTCCCCCACTACTTTGCCCGGCCTGATGCCGCAATGCTGAGCGCGCTCCTCCTCTCTATCTCGTGGGCTGCCGCGCCTCTCCTCCTCCGAGCCCACCGGTGCCTCTCCCGACCGGCCGCCGCCACCTCTTCCACCGGCGCCGCCCGCCTCCTCTTGGTCGGCGGCCGCCGCCTCCTCCTCACTCTCAACCGGCCACTGCCGCTGCCTCCTAGCTCGCCGGGTCAGTGCCGCGCGCCTCCTCCTAGCCGTGCCGCTGCCTCCTCCCTGGCCGCGCCTCCATCGACCTCGTCCATGACCGAATGTCGTCCTCATCCGATCGTTGTCCACGACCGAACCGAACGTCGTCTTCGGCCGATCGGTCATATGACATTTTAGATAGGGTTAATTGGTTCTATGCCATTATAAATTTGTAGCGAAGGGGTATGTAGTGGCATATCTCCAATATTTGTGAATGATATGGTCATAAATAGATGAATAGTAATGGTGAAATTTATAATGGCATAGAACCAATTAACCCTTTTAGATATGTTACATTTTTTATATGACATTTAGATGATATATTTTGAATGTGGGTGACATGGGTTTTGCGGGTGATATGAGTTGAAAATTTTTGACATATGGGTGACATATGTTCAAATATATATGACATTTGGTTGATATATGTGATGTTTGTGATATATGAAATGTGAATGTGGGTGATATATGTTGAATGTGAGTGATATATGGGTTTTGCGGGTGGTATAAGTTCAAATTTTTTTTATATGACAAGTGGGTGGAATAAGTTCGATTTTTTTATATGACACGTGGGTCGTATAAGTTCAAATTTTTTTATATGACATGTGGGTGGTATAAGTTCAATTTTTTTATATCACATGTGGGCGGTATAAGTTCAATTTTTTTATATGACATGTGGGTGGTTTTATGTCAATTTTTTTTATATGACATGTGGGTGGTTTGATGTCAAATTTTTTTTATATGACATGTGGGTGGTATAAGTTTAATTTTTTTTACATGACATGTAGGTGATGTAAGTTGAATTTTTTTATAGGACATTTGGGTGTTATATGTTTTCATATTTTGTGATCTTGATATTAATTATCGTTGTCATTTTTATGTTTGAAGTACAAAACGATGGCCGATAGTCCTAAAGGAGATGAAGATAAGGTTGTATGAGACATCGTGGAGTCCTCACAACCAACAGTGGAGCTGTCACAAGCTGTCGTGGTTGCTCCGCAACCTACCGTGCTGCCATCTGATGGGTCTGACAGTGACGAACCCGATGAGGGTGACATGTACTCATCGCCAAGTTACCCTTGTTCAAGTCCGAAACGACGGAAAAAAGACAATGGTGAACAAGGCGACGAAGACTACGTTCCCCGTGAGAAAGCAGTAGGTTTTCGTAAGCTCGTAATTGACTGATAACTAGTAGTTCATACTAATTTGAAAGTTTCATAATTAATCGTAGGAAACGGGGTCACGGAGATCAAGATGGCAGCCGAAGAAGAAAGCCACCCAACTCGACAAAGTCCTAGCTATGACCTCCGGCTCAGAGAAGAAAGATAAGTCAAAAGAGCCGAAGGAAAGAAGGGGCGAGAGGAGCGTCAATAGACTAGACGATGGGTTGTACGTTGTGACCCAAATAGGCCCAAAAGGTGAGCCGCTCGCCCCTACCACTGCACGCGTAAAACTCAGCTCCAAGTGTGGTGCAATAGTAAGGGATAAGATCCCAATTACGCTCAAGGACTGGGATAAAGTATCAGAACGGGAGAAGGAAAACCTTTGGAAAGAGCTGAAGAAAAGGATTCAGTTCCCTGATGGATCCGAAGCAGCAGCGTGAAATTGTGCATTGCAAACAATGGACAAAACATGGCGCGGATGGAAAAACACTTTGAACACAAAATTCGTGCAGAAGGGGAAGACACCATCTGAGAAATATGGAAATAAAACGCCGACCCAGTGGGACAACTTTGTAAAGTTCAAGATCTCGCCGGAAGACATGGCCAAGAACAAAAGGATGTCTGAGTTGGCCAAGAAGAATAAATTTCCTCACCGCTTGGGCTTCGATGGGCACGCACCAAAGATTGAGCATTGGACAAAAGAGGAGGAGGAAATGAGGAAGACGAGGGTTAGGTGCCAATGAAAGAATGGAAAGAATGACCCAAGAACTGGGTAAAAGCTAGAACCCCTAAAATCACACAAGAAGGCAACGTTTTATTTGCAGACCCTGAGCTACAGGGAGTTGCCGATAAAATAGAAGCTTTATCCAGTAAGCAAAAGAAAGGAGAATTTATCCCAAAGAGGGAGAAGATGTGCTTAGCCAGGTGCTGGGAAATTAGGAGCACGGGGGTCGGGATCGAGGGGTGTCCTCTAATCTAAGTTGGAAAGAAGGGTTCAAACAGGACTCCTCATACAAGAAACATGACGCCTACAAGGAAAGCTTGAGGGACGAAGGGGGTAAGATATGTGAAAAACAATGATGGATTTTTGCATTAGACATTTTCTGCTGCCCATGACAGGAGATGAGACCCAACAACCTTAGCCAGACTATCCCTTCGATGACTTGGAGGAGACTACACCCTATAGGTTGCACGTTCCGATTGGACAAGCTGGAAGGACACTTGAGGCTGCGACCGAAATTGCTATCCCTGGTGTAGCATATAATGAAGATTTTATTCCAAATGAATATACGAAAGTGCAACCGCAAGTGGTGCACGAAGGGTTTGAGTCGTACGACTTGGACATCCCAGCTCCTGATGGTATATCCGTACTTGGGGATGCGGTCGATCTTGTAATCTTGTGGCACAAGAAAGATATAATCTTTGGGACTGGCACCGATGCTCCACCAAAACCACCGAGACCTGCTCTAAAGAAACCATTGAATGATAAGGCGGAAGAACCAGAGGTGCCTAAGGCCACTGAAGTGCCGGACAAAGAACAGGAGGTGCAAATTGCACCGGAAAACGAATCAGAGGTCCAAGAACCAGAGGTGCCACATCTAGATGTGCTATTTATTTCATCCTTCGGAGTAGATATCGAAGTCATACCAGGTTTGGAATGGGACGAAGCAGAACTAGACGTCTATGAGGATTCGTATCCTGCAAAAGATGACGTGGACCAAACCCTGGTCGATGACAAGGTCACCGACAAGTCTGAAGTGCCTAGAGTGCTCAGAAGCTACAACTCCATGTCTAAGGATGCTCAAAAGGAGAAGTGGATGGTATCCGCCTTCAGAGGGGGCAAGAAATGTGCCAAGGAAAGTGAAGATGACCCAAATAAGGCCGATGGACTTGCTTGCCCAAAATTCTTTGCAACTGATGATTGCTCGGAAAAAAGTTTCAAAATGGCAAAGTAATTTGGCCGGAATATGCACTTGATGAGGGTCCATGGGAGATGAGAAGGTTACGTAAATCGTACATGGTCGCCAGCAAGAAAGGCCTAACTAATATAACAATTCGATCACTGCCTGATGCTTTCGCCGGTGAATGTTTCTTCTGGCTAAATTTCTCTGATCTGCACGCCATCTATCATCGGGAAAATATGGACGTAAACTTTGTCGGTGCATGGTGCCTGTGAGTATGAGTGCACATTTATTACACAAATAAATCTATATAATACATAAGCATGTGATTATAGTTAACAAACTTCTTTTATAGAATGCAATACATGGATGCTGAGAAGACAAAGGAATCTATCAGATATCTGGATCCAACAAGGATCTATCAAACACAGCATACCGTGACGTTATCACAAAAATCCGAGCAGCTCAAGGACAAGACGCCTGAAGAGATAGTGGAATATAAAAAGGGCTTGCAAAAGCAGAAGATGATTATTGTCGCACAATACATTGGACGAGTCTTCTTACACTTTCAAAATGAAAGAGTCATCCTAGACACGTACAACTTTAAGTAAGTCAAGTAGATTTCTTTGTACATATCTGTGTTGTTTCATCTATGACTAATTGCACCATTGTTACTATGTAGCGATCATTATATCTGTTGCATTATCTACACGAAGTACGGCACCGTGATAGTCTAGGACCCCCTCGATTATAATCACAAGACGTACAAACAATTTCTAACAATCTTACAATAGTAAGTGATTTTGATACATGCATGTCTACTACTAATGTATTATAATTAAATCTCCTCCTAAATGTGAAATGTAAAAGATCCATACAATGCGTACAACTACTACAAGAAGAAGGGTGGAGAACTGATTCAAACAAGGGAGAAGCTACTAGTACATACATATTGGCCGGTAATACTCCACATACTCAATGTATTTCAATTGTTTTACTATTTGCAAAATTTAACTATTTTCTTCTATGATATGTCATGAAGTGTCATAAGCAACCTAGAGGCACTATCCTCTACGGGTATTAGACACTATCCCCTCGATACATGCATTAGAAAATAATGACATATCAATATATGAAATTAATAAACAACTTAACAAATCGATACGCAATGAAATTTTGAACGGTTTATGTATACGTACATCGAGCTCTCGTTTGGTGTATATTTGGTTTGATAGGCAGTGGGCATACTCGCATATGTAGTAGCCGCATAAGTTAGTTCCCTTGTCCTGCTTTGCACACTACATGAGAAACGATGAGAGATTTAATATACTCTTTATATTAACTGTAACTAGAAATTCAATTCAATATAATTTTGGATCATGCATGTACTCACTGGAAAATGAAACCTCCGTCCAAGTTTTTCTTTCCAAGTCCCGTGGACCAATTGACGGAACCGATCCCAAGCCCTACATGAGCAGTTGCAAGCTATGATTAATTAAATATTACCCGAGATCAACATAATAGCAACAGAGTCCCGCGACTTTGGAATAGATGGCATTATATTACCTGTCTATCAGTTGGAAGACCTTGTCAAAAACCTTCTCCTCTTTATTCATTGAGTCGTACACAGTGACTCTGCATGCATCCAAGTCGAAAAAGAACAGGACCCAGTGGAATCTGGAATATGCGTGAGATGAGATAAATATCAGAATGTACATGTTATATGTATGGGAATGAAATTTGTTCGAACGACAATAAAAACTCACTCTGTGTTGTACGGCAATAGTATGAACGTCTTGAAATGCTACTGCGTTAGGAGATGGACGAGATTGTCCTCTGTGTCTTTCTCGTACTTGTCGAGCATTTCGGTGTTGATTTTCCGAGGGTCGATGAACCCAGTATCGTAAACCCCCCGCCGTCGGGCTCTTTGAATCTCCATTCTACAACAATGAAAGGAAATTATTATTGCTTACATATATGTCAGGAGCTAATTATTGAACGAAACAAATCGAACTCAAAGATACTTACAAAATCCATGCGCTCAGAAGAGAGACGTCGAGGGCGTCCCGATGGTACAGATCGAAGACATCCTTGAAATGGATCCATAGAACATCTTCTCCTTGCAAGAAGTCAGGGTTTCTGATCCTCGCTCCGAACATCTCTCTACCATTGGCGCTCATTTCCATGTACCGTTCATGGAATTTGTACATTTGTGTCGGTAGGGACTGCAGCTTCTCAGGCCTGACAAGCGGTTTACCGAGTTCAAACTTGTATGCCACTTCCGCCTTCGGGATTGGTGCGCCTCCAACCAACTGAGCCATGGTTAGACCAGTGTCCGAAATGAAATCCGTTATGCCAAAGTCTTCGCCGGTCACCAACGGCTCGACCACTTGGTGTGGTTGTTCTCCAAGCTGAGGAACTGGTTTGGACTTCTTGTAATAGGCTTTCCTAAGTGTTCGGTCATAGTCCGATAGCTTTAAGGCCTCCTTGTTTGCGGTGGACATTCCCTTGAAGAAATTCTTCACGCTCGGGTCAATAGGTATCTTCTTTTCAGGACTCCGAGGCTTGAGTTGCCTCTTCACTTCTCCTGCCACATAAGCATTAAGCTCCTCTTGACTGCAACCGTACGGCGGCTCCTTGTTTTTGGTGGTGTCAACTTTGGCCTTCTTCGTTGCCCTTGTGCTGGCAGGAGGTGGAGCTTGGCGAGACCTTGTCTTGGGAGGTGCAGGCGGACACGGTGGAGGAGGAGGCGGAGGAGCCGGAGGAGATGGTGCAGGAGGAGGTAGCGGAGGAGCCGGAGGAGATGGTGCAGGAGGAGGCGGAGGAGGCGGAGGAGCCGGAGGAGATGGTGCAGGAGGAGGTGGCGGAGGAGCCTGAGGAGATGGTGCAGGAGGAGATGGTGCACGAGACGCCGCTTGTCGCCAAGGGAGGATGATGTACTGCTTGCGCCATAGTATAATGGCGTGGCTTGTGTCTCGTAGATGCGTCTCATCGTCTCCTCCTAGGTAGTCCAACTCGAGGTCCTCGTACACGGCTTCCACCAGCTCAACTTCGACCCTCGAGTATCCTGCTGGAATCGGCCTGCAGTGGTAAGTCCCTGAAATGTCCGTTGGGATGGCCATTCCCGACGCCACCTTCACGTGATGAGAGGTTATCTATTAGTAATCAACCTAAGCAGCAACTTGCGGAACGTACGAGTCAAAAATCATATATTACATCGAGCATACCTTGATTGATAAGTTCTTGAAGGGAATATGCAGCTCACATGGTCTCCGATGCGTGATCTCATCAACGGGGCAGGTGGTTTCGTCCCGGGTTTGCATGGCGTCCATGCTATGTGATACTACCTGCCCCGTTGAGGCGCAGCTGCTACGATTGCCTGATGGGTTGACCATTGGAGGAGGTATGTACGGCTGGGGATCGTGTGACCGATGTGCTGCCATGCGTTCATCCACCTTCCGGGCCACCTCCTCTTGCATGCTGAGCTCGTAGCTCGATATCCTGTATTCGAGATCTGCAATCTTCGCCTCGGTATCTCTCTTGCTCCTCGTCCGACTCCTGTACGTGTGGATGTCCTCCTTGAATCCCATCTTCCAGGGAATCACGCCTTTCCCTCGTGTTCGTCCTGGATGCTCGGGAGTCTGTAGGGCGAGTGACAGCTCGTCCTTCTCTCTGTCGGGTCGGAACGTGCCCTGAGAAGAGGCTTCCACTGCGTCCGTTAGTAGATTCGCAGCCTCGCGTATCTGATCGCTGAAGACCAAGGAGCCATCACCTAGGTTGAGCGTCCACCGTGAGCATAGAACCAGAACTTCGATCGATCAGGCCATTTAGCGGTGGCCGGTTCGATACCCCTCTCAAGCAAGCTTGCCTCCATCTCCTCCCACTTCGGCATCGCGACGCTATAGCCGCCTGACCCCAAGTGGTGATGGTACTTCTTCTTGGCGGCATTTTCTTTGTTTCTTTCCATCATCGCCTGCCCTTGTTGACCTGTCTTGTAAGCAACGAACTCGTCCCAGTGATCCCTTAGCTTCGGGAATACGTCGATGTTCGGTGTCTGCCCCTTCAGGATGTATTTCCGGTACAGATCTCCCTTGAAGGTCTGGAACTGTTCTGCCATTTTCTTAAGAGTCCACCGTTTCACTATGTTCTCTGTACCCGCAGGGAGCGTGAACGTCTCGAGCATTGTGGTCCATAGCATCTCTTTCTCTGACTCCGGGACAAAGCTGTCATCACCCCCGCGTGCCCTTGTTCTGCGCCAGTACACCTTGCTGACAGGCACGTTATCCCTCACAACCCAACCGCTGTGGTGTACAAAATTCTTGGCTGCTTGTGCCGAGGCACTAGGTCGGCCGTCTGCATCCACCTCAGTTATGATGTGCCGACCCTCTATCTTCTTCGCGGCACCTCGTTGTCCGCGTGCCCTCTTCTGTCCAGCGGAGGGATGACTTCCACTAGCCTCCTCCTCGTTCCCCTCCGCATCCCTCTCCACGTTCCCCTCCTCGTTCCCCTCTGCATCCCTCTCCGCATTCCCCTCCTTGTTCAAGTACTGGTTTGGATCCTCGTTCCCCTCTTCTTCGTTCCAGTACTGGCTGCTTCCCAATGCGATTGTATCGTACAGTATCTGTTCCTCATCGCGATCAGCCATCTGTTCATAGAAGAAATATTTGCTAAGCGTAATATTAACACTCTACTAATCTTGTATTAAAACTCAAATAATCATATATGCTAAGTCTAAGTGTCGTGTATTTGTACGGTAGATAATCATATATGCTAAGTCTAATTAAGTTTCGAATATTACGTCTCTAATAATCTTATATTAAATCTCTAACAATCAAATATGTTTCGAATATTACATCTCTAATAATCTTATATTAAATCTCTAACAATCAAATATGTTTCGAATATTACATCTCTAATAATCTTATATTAAATCTCTAACACTCACATATGCTAAGTCTAATTAAGTTTCGTATATTAAACCTCTAATAATCTTATATTAAATCTCTAACTATCTCTAACACTCAAATATGCTAAGTCTAAGTGTCGTGTATTTGTACGGTAGATAATCATATATGCTAAGTCTAATTAAGTTTCGAATATTACATCTCTAATAATCTTATATTAAATCTCTAACAATCAAATATGTTTCGAATATTACATCTCTAATAATCTTATATTAAATCTCTAACACTCACATATGCTAAGTCTAATTAAGTTTCGTATATTAAACCTCTAATAATCTTATATTAAATCTCTAACTATCTCTAACACTCAAATATGCTAAGTCTAATAATCTAATAATCTCTAACACTCACATATGCTAACTCTAATAATCTAATAATCTTATATTAGAAATCTAACAATCTTATATTATATCTCTAACAATCACATCTTTACATCACTTGCCTGCGCGAATTCCTTCGAGGGCTAGCTACCACTTCGGCTTGAGGGACGACGACGACGACGTCTTCTCTGCAACATGCAAAAAAAATGTATTAGTCTAAATGCAAAGGAATATATAATGTATTTCACGTTTTCAAGTATATATAATCATATGTATATGCTAAGTTCAACAATAGTTTAATTATCTCGTTCGTACACATTTCGCTCGCATTCGTTCTCACACTTTTAGTTCAAGTGCATTCACGTTCGTTAACGTTTCAATCACGTTCGTTCATGTTTCAGTCACGTTCGTTCGCGTTCGTTCACGTTCGTTCACGTTTCGTTCGTGTTCGTTCACGTTTCTTTAACGTTTCGTTCGCGTTCGTTAAGCGTTCGTTCGCGTTCGTTCACTAACACTCACGTTCGTTCACGTTTCAGTCACGTTCGTTAAGCGTTCGTTCGCGGCGGCAGCGTCTCGCGGCGGTGGGGGCGCGGTCCGGCGCCGTGGGCCGGCCCGGCGGCGTGGGGGCGGTGGCGGCGTGGCGGCGGCGGCATCGTCTCGCGGTGGCAGCGTCTCGCGGCGGTAGGGGCGCGGTCCGGCGCTGTGGGCCGGCCCGGCAGCGTGAGGGCGCGGCGGCGGCGTCTCGTGGCGGTGGGGGCGCGGTCCGGCGACATGGGGGCCCGGCGGCGTGGGGGCGCAGCGGCGGCGGGCCACGGCGGCGGCGTAACGTAGCGGCCCGGCAGCGTACGTCGGTGTCGGCGTCGTCGGCGTTCATCGGCGAAAGAGAGAGAGACAGAGAGCTACATCGAGAAAGAGAGAGAGAGGGGGCGGGGGCTCTCACCCAAGAGACGCGGCGGCGGCGTCTGCGACGGAGGCGGAGAGGACCGCCAGGCAACGGTGAGAGACGACGGCGGCGTCAGCGCGAGGTTGCCCTAGGCAGTGGCGGTGAAGGAGAAGCCGATGCTCGATCTCGATGGAAAAACGTCTAAGTGTTGGTGGAGAAGACGAGGGCGCACCGGGAATATATATACCCCCGGATCTTTACTCCCGGTTGGTGAGAAGAACCGGGAGTAAAGATATCTTTACTCCCGGTTCTTCTCACCAACCGGGAGTAAAGATATTTTCCCCCTATTTCCAAATTCTTTTTTAAACCCGGTTAGGGTTAAGAACCGGGACTAAAGTTAATAGCACTGAATATTGAATTTCGTTGCATATATGTTTCTAAAATAGTAAATAATGCATTAAAAATTCTAATTAACATATGTAAATCCCACATGCATGATTTAAAACTTTTAAAATTCTAATAATCATATATAATTAGCATATGCATGATATTAAATTGTTAAAAATTGTAACTAACATATGTAAATCCCACATGCATAATTTAAAACTTTTAAAAATTCTAATAATCGTATATAATTAGCATATGCATGATATTAAATTGTTAAAAATTGTAACTAATATATGTAAATCCCACATGCATGATTTAAAACTTTTAAAAATTCTAATAATCGTATATAATTAGTATATGCATGATATTAAATTGTTAAAAATTGTAATTAATCATATATAACTAGCATATTCAATACATCCAAAATAGTTTACAACAATTACGGCAATAGATCGGCGGTGACGGTTGTCCGCACGTACTTTCTCCTCACTATTGTTCCTTCCTTGTGATCGCTACGTGAGTAAGGGGTGTCTTCGTTTGATAGGAGGATGCTAGGATCAACCGTCACCGTGAAAGGGGGTTGCCCATCAAACTGATCGTAATCCTCGTCAGTCTTGTCCTCTACTCCGACGATTTTTCTTTTGCCTGGGAGAACCACGTGGCGCTTCGGCTCGTCAGGCCCTTTGGCCTTCTTTCCTTTGCTAGACATGTCCTTCACGTAAAAAACTTGCGTTACATCATTGGCAAGGACAAAAGGTTCGTCCGAGTATCCAATCTTGTTAAGGTCAACCGTTGTCATCCCACTGTCATCAATCGTTACGCCTCCACCAGTCAACCTAACCCATTGGCACCGGAACAGAGGGACATTGAGAGGTCCATAGTCAAGTTACCATATCTCCTCGATGGCACCGTAATACGTGCCAGTTGTACCATCGTGTCCCATGGCATCGATACGAACAGCACTGTTCTGGTTCGTGCTCTTCATGTCTTGAGCTCTTGTGTAGAATGTGTACCCATTGATCTCATATCCCTGGAATGTCGCGATCGAGCCAGATGGACCCCTCGCCAGGAAGGCCAGATGCTGGTTAATCGTCTCGTTACCCATGAGATGTTGTCGCAGCCATGCGGGGAAAGTATCAATGTGATGCCGTGTAATCCATGCATCGGACTTACCGATGTTTCTGGCACGAACTAGAGCCAAGTGCTCCTCGATGTAAGGAGCCACCAATGAAGATTGTTGTAAAACCGTGAAATGGGCTTTACGGAATAAATTGTTGTCTACCGTCATTATTGCTTTCCTTCCGAGAGTCCCCTTTCCCCGTAATCTCCCTTCATGGCGTGATTCAGGTACCCCGATTGGGCGAAGATCTTCAATAAATTCTACGCAGAATTCAATGACCTCCTCTGTTCCATACCCCTTAGCGATGCTTGCCTCTGGACGAGCACGGTTATGAACATACTTCTTCAGAACGCCCATGTACCTCTCGAAAGGAAACATGTTGTGTAGGAACACAGGCCCGAGAATACCGATCTCTTTTACTAGGTGACAAAGCAGATGCGTCATTATATTGAAAAATGAAGGTGGAAATATCAACTCAAAGCTGACAAGACATTGCACCACATCATTCTGAAGGGCTTCTAACCTATCCGGATCGATGACCTTCTGCGAAATTGCATTCATGAAAGAACATAGCTTTGTTATTGTTGTCCAGACATTGTCTGGGAGGATACCCCTTATTATAACTGGTAGCAGCTGTGTCATCAACACGTGACAGTCATAAGACTTTAGGTTTGTGAACTTCTTCTCCTTCGTGCTTATTATTCGCTTTATATTCGTAGAGTATCCAGACGGTACCTTGATGCTCTTCAAGCATTGAAACATACTTTCCTTCTCTGCCTTGCTAAGAGTGTAGCTGGCTGGACTCAAGTAATGGCTGCCTTTCTCCTGTGGTTCCGGGTGAAGGTCATCGCGTTGTTCCATATACTTCAGATCATTACGTGCTTCCAGTGTATCTTTCGACTTTCCATATACACCTAGGAAGCCAAGAAGGTTTACACAAAGGTTCTTAGTGAGGTGCATCACGTCGATTGCGTGGCGGACGTCCAAGAATTCCCAATAGGGTAACTCTCAAAATATGGAGTTTTTTCTCCACATCGCTGCGTGACCATCTTCGCTCTCTATAGGCTAGCTACCAGGCCTCTTTCCAAACACTACTTTAAGATCTTTAACCATAGCAAACACTGTTTTCCCGCTGCGATGTTTAGGCTTCGTACGGTGGTCCGCCGTATGTTCAAAGTGCTTGCCTTTCTTCCGTACCGGGTGATTTGCTGCAAGGAATCGACGATGACCCATGTACACAACCTTCCTACAGTGCTTAAGATACGTACTGTTTCATCCATACAGTGAGTGCAAGCCTTGTACCCCTTGTTGGACTGCCCGGATAGGTTGCTAAGTGCAGGCCAATCGTTGATGGTTACGAACAGCAGCGCTCGTAGGTTAAACTCCTCCTGTTTGTCCTCGTCCCACACGGGGACACCTTCCTTCTTCCACAACAGTTTAAGATCTTCGACCAGTGGTCTTAGGAACACATCAATGTCATTACCAGGTTGCTTGGGGCCTTGAATAATAATCGGCATCATTATGTACTTCCTCTTCATGCATAGCCAAGGGGGGAGGTTGTAGATACACATCGTAACGGGCCAAGTGCTATGGCCGCTGCTCATCTCTCCAAAAGGATTCATGCCATCCGTACTTAAACCAAACCGTATGTTTCGTGCGTCCTTTCCAAAGTCTTTAAATTTTCTGTCGATGTTTTGCCACTGCGAACCATCTGCGGGGTGTCTCAGCATCCCGTCTTGTTGACGTTCTTCAGCGTGCCAACGCATCATTCTAGCATTCCCCTTGTTCCTGAACAAGCGCCTTAGCCGTGGTATTATAGGGAAATACCACATCACCTTAGTAGGATTTCTCTTCTTCGTTAGCTGCCCGTCAACCTCACCTGGATCATCTCGTCTAATCTTGTATCGTAGTGCTTTACAAACAGGGCATGCTTCTAGGTTCTTGTACTCCTCACCGTGATATTAGATACAATCATTCGGACATGCGTGAATCTTCTGAACTTCCAGTCCTAGAGGGCAGACTATCTTCTTAGCCTCGTACGTTGTCTCTGGCAATTTGTTTCCCTCCGGAAGAATGTTCTTAACGAGTTTCAATAAATCGCCAAATGCCTTGTCACTGACACCATTTTTTGCCTTCCATTGCAAGAACTCCAGAGTGGTATCCAACTTTTTGTGCCCCTGCTCGCAACCTGGGTACAACGACGTTCTGTGGTCCTCTAACATCTTGTCCAATTTATGGCCCCCTTTTCACTTTCGCAGTCCTCCTTGGCATCCTGCAACATCTGACCAAGATCATCCGCAACGTCGTTATAATCAGCATCTATGTCCTCCTCGCCCGTTTGATTTCCTTCAAATCCAGCGTACTGAGCAAAGTCTGGAATATTGTCGTCTTCCACTTCATCTTCTTCCATTTCAACCCCTTGCTCTCCGTGGGATGTCCAACAATTATAGCTTGGCATGAACCCCGACTCAAACAAGTGGAAATGAATAGTCCTGGATGCAGAATACTCCTTCTGATTCTTACACTTATTGCATGGACATCCGTTGCCGATCCATCTACATGAAATAAAAAAAAAGGTACACAAATAATCATTCGTACAATAATGACAGTCATACAATAATGATAAAATAATCACAAACTCTTTCAACAGTCATACAATAATGACATATCATTATTCATACAAAAATTATAAAATATTCCACCAAATAATTCTTATTTATTATTTTTTAAGTTTTAAATTCTTTTAATTTTCAATTTAGTTTGTTTTCTTTTATTTAAGATTAACTTTCACTATATTTTCCTACTCAACTATTTTATAAAACCTTATTTAGCAAATAAACAAAATTTCTATATATTCTTTCTTTTCCCACACAAATTTTCTCTCTCATCAACTTACAACAAAATTTTGGAGACAAAAAAGTGTGCAAAACATAGCTCCAAATGTAATATGACCAAAAAAACATTGGAGGATGAAGTTGCTAACCTTTTAGGCACCTCCGATTTGTATATAATCACCAAAGTAAATTCACTATAAATAAATTTTGGCATGACCTCCCCTCGTTTTTGAAGAAATTTTAAAGCTTGCTCGGGCTGGAGGAGGAAGAAGACATATATAAAGGGGTGGGACTTTAGTCCCGGTTGGTGTTACCAACCGGTACTAAAAATCACCGGGATCTTTAGTCCAGTTACGATCTTTAGTTCCGGTTGGTCCGGGACTAAAGATCCGGGGGGGCCTGACAAGCCCTGACAGCATTTGAACCGGGACTAAAGATCATCTTTAGTCCTGATTTTTATTGCAACCGGGACTATCGTGAAATTCGGCCGACCGACGAAAGATGGTTTCTCCACCAGTGATCAGGGATATGAAGAGGATAAGGTGAAACCTTAAGGACGCATGGGTGAATTTTCGATTCGTAGATCTGTACACCTTGCATATAACTCATCAGACCCTTGCGCAGATCGATCGATCCTCAATTAGAAGGGATCTAGATGGATCGCATTTTCTTGCTGAGCGTCCGTCTACTCTGTAGGTAGCATATACTACTATAGCTCGTCAAGCTACCGCCATCTGCATGCCCTGGAATTAATCCATTTGGCGATCGAGGTTAGCTAAGCCCTGTTATATACTTGTACTATTTGTTTCAAACAAAGTTTTGTTGTGCGTGTAAAGATGGGCATCTCCTTTAGAACGTACGTAACCTGACAGGTTTATTTCTTGTGAGAATCGATTATTCAATCAACTCGCGCGGAAAACTCACGTACGTATTCCAGGATGGAGAGGTTTTAGCTTATGAGTTTCTTTACGTTACGGTACACCACACCATACTACTACTACAAGTAGTAGATCGTATTGATCCAACGATTCAAATTCACTCTATGCTAATAAAGTTCACTATAGTATGAATAGTATATCTAAGTAGTATATATACTAATTGTGGAAAAAAATGTCATGACATTTTAAGTAATTTGTTAGATAATTCGTGCGAAGATTAATCCAACAGCAAATCTCTAAGGCCTTAGTCGTTTAATCCCCAGGTGAGGGGGAATGGAGGGGATTGAGGGGGAATAACTCCAAATCTCCTTCAAATCCCTCTCAATCCGCTTGTGAGAGGGATTAATTAAACGAACAATGCCTAATAATAGATTTGTGCAAATAGTTATTGAAGCAAAATGTTCGTTCTAAATCTCTTCGCTTCCAGGGAAATCGCACGGACTACTTCTTGGCCACATTGACCACAGGCCCTTCTCCAGGTATATATTTCTATATTTCTGTTCTCAAATCTCATGAAATGCTCCTTTCCATGCGAAAAGGACTATTTTCTTTGAATTGATCGTGGAAATTGATTTATGCACCAGAAGATATATATATCATGGGGAACAAATTAAGCCACACAAGTGATGGACCAAAGGAACTGTCATTCCAGACAATAGAGAAAATTACGAAAGATTTCGGTGAAGTACTCGGGCGTGGTTCTTTTGGAGTTGTTTTCAAGGTATTATAAGACCCTGCCAGATTATTAGCTAACCTACCCCACCACTATTTTACTGTATGGGATGGTGCGTGTGTATCCGTACTAAATTTTCCTACCTATATATATACTATAATGACGTGAGAAAGTTCCAATTAAATATCTTCAATATGCAACTAACTCAAGCTTATATCATGATTTGTTTGTGTATATATCTTATATTATGTGTATCTAGTTAGTTCACACCAATTAACCTTATAAAAAAAAAGGCAAGCCGTGAAAGGTTACAGTGACTTGAGTTGTACCCCAAAGTCCTGAGTTCAAATCTCCTATGGAGCGAATTTCAGATTGGGTTGTTTGCGGGGCTAAGTTCCCTATTTCAATGACTGTATATATCCGGTTGGATGTAGAGGCCGGGTAAAAAAAATGCCCTTCTCTAAAAAAAATAAATAAATAAATAAAAAGGCAAGTCTATATCTCAAGATATAGGTTAATTCAAACACCATGTTTGAATCCATATCTCAATGCCACTACCATAGAATATGGTAGCACTAATAGTTCAAAGCGATAATATGAAGCTCACTCTTTCATGTAAAGTAAGAAAAGGTAATATCAAAGCCACAACTTAGACCCCTGTTGATATAGATCCATGGGCTTGATTCTACAGAGAATCCAGAGAAGCTCATCCAAACCAGCAAAAAAAAATGACAATATTACAAATAGAACATGAAACCATGTTGAACTCTGACCATATGCCGGTTGAAGAATGAGCCGATAACTCACATGCAGTGGCATGGTTAAGGGAACGGAACCCATTGGAGCCATAGCGAAAACTTACTGTTTCCTATTCAAAATTAGCTTTCTCAATATCAGTTAATTTTTCATCTTTTCTTCCTTGTTTTCCCTCGCAAAATAAATTCTACTCCCCTCACAAATACTTAGTGAATCGTTTTCCAATATATAATGAATGAGGTTAAAAGATCGACATTGGATTTGTTTTTTCTTTTGTGCATACGTATAGAACGATTGTTATTGGTACTAAAATTGAGTAAAAAATGGATGGAGCGTATAATTATACTACTCCCTCATGGTTTGGTGCTGACTTTTGGACATATGTCTGATCATTTGTCTTATTCAAAAATTTCCTGTAAACTTGCAAATGTATAAATTATCTTTGATGTACTTTTAATAATAAACCAAGTCACAACAAAATAAATTATAATTATTTAACGTAATGACCAGATTTCAATATTCAATGGCATCATATTTAAAAACCGAGGGGAGTACATACTACATACTACTATGTGTAAGAGGGGCACTATGTATTAACCAGAGATGTCTATCAGGGAATGCTCATGAATGGGGAAGAGGTTGCTGTGAAGAAAATTCATAACTGCATAGGAATCGATGAAAATCAATTTTGGACAGAATTCGAAAACCTTACGAGGCTCAAGCATCGAAATATTGTACGGCTGGTGAGTTTCTGCAATGAAACACAGGAAGTGGTGGTAGAGGTTAATGGCAATGATATAGTTGCTCTAGAGCCGTGTAGAGCGCTCTGTTTAGAGTACATGCCAAATGGAAATCTTAGCAAGTACATTTCAGGTACAACTGTGCTTCCTGTCAAAGATGTTATTTATTGTATAATTCCATGCATCCTTAATGTCCATGGTCCGATGTTTCTTTCTAATTTTTGCAGATGAACATGATGGACTCGATTGGTACATGCGCTACAAAATAATTAAGGGGATATGTGAGGGCTTGAAATACCTTCATGAGGAAACAGAGAAACCTGTTTATCATTTTGACCTAAAACCTGAAAATATATTACTTGATAAGGATATGGTGCCAAAACTTGCAGATTTTGGTTTGTCCGGACTCCTTGACCGAACTGGACTGGCAACCGTTCCCATTGGATCAAGGTAAAGCATAATTGCTCGTGTAGTTTCAGTTGAATTTCTCCGTAGTGATTTTTCTATTGGTACTCCCTATCGATAGGAATATGATTTCTGCTGGTATATGATTTCGGTCCACTTACAGGAATATGATTTCTGCTGGTATAATAATGTATTTTTTCCGACGGTTTTAGCCTACAGGTAGCTCTCAAGTGTGATCTAATTAATCAATCATCTGTATCATTTACAATATAATGCAGGGGATACTTGCCACCAGAATATGTATATGGTGGCTTAGTGTCACGTAAATTTGACACCTTTAGTCTGGGAGTTATAATAATACACATGGTGGCAGGAGATACGGAATTCTCTCCGTCCCAGTTTACGGACGAAGAATCGTCCGCCGAGGCGTTTGCTAATAATGTGAGAGAACTTTTGTTTTCTTAATTTGCTTTGCATGTGTGTCGAGACTCATCTGAACTTTTGACAAATTTTGCGTAAAGATGAGTTTCACATGCTTTCAGCATGTCAATGCAAGCAGTGTATATACCTACAGGTTATCATTAACTTGCAACTTTGTAGATACGTGAAAACTGGAGGAAGAGGCCACAGAAAAAATGGGGCTGCACATCGTTGGAAGTAGATTGCAATCAAGTGAAGACATGCATCAAAATAGCAACAAAATGTGTCAATAGTGACAGATCGAAAAGGCCTTCAGTGGGGGATATCGTCAGACAACTGAAAGAGACAGAAGTAATGGATCAGAAGGTTAGCTTGTTAATTATATAACTAGAAGATAGCCCACGCATTTGCGCGAGCATGCATCGTACGCTAAATTTGAGACACTTATAGAAGCAAACATCTGCCACGATTTCTCTATAATTTTTTTCATCGGCCTTAATTGCTTTTATAATTCTCTAACCTATTAGCTTTATAGTATATCATATTTGTGTTATGCCACGATTTCTTCATAATTTTTTTTCATCGGCATTAATTGATTTTATAATTCTCCAAACCCATTAGCTTTATATTATATCATATTTAAATAATATTTATAAGCAATTATTTGTAATATTCTTCATCATTTGAAAAGATGGTAGACTTATTTTCTTTAGAAAACATGTCAACAAAAGTAAAAGTAAGGTGTTTTGTCCAGATTCGTAGCTAGGGTTTGTCTTTTTCTGGGACAGAGTAGTACGTACCTGTGAATAACAAAATTGAAAAGCCAAAAGTGAATTAGGCCATGTTCAGATTCTATGCCAAAACTTTACACCATGCTCACATCAGATGTTTGAACACCTGAATGAAATAATAAATATCGGCCAAAAAATAACTAATTGCACATATTGCGACTAATTTGCGAGACGAATCTGTTAAGCCTAATTGCTCCATGATTTGACAATGTGGTGCTACAGTAAATATTTGCTAATAACGGAATAATTAGACTTATAAATTCGTCTCGCAGTTTACTAACGAATTTTGTAATTAGTTTTTTTATTATTGCCCAAACACCCCATGCGACACCCTATATAATACCCGATGTGACACGCCAAAACTTTACACCCCTGGATCTAAACACCCCCTTAATCATCAGCCATGGCGGGACATACGAGCAAGAGCAGGATGACTACAGTGATGCCCTAGGGAAGCTTCCCTCCGTGCGGCCCTTAGCCACGGTTCCGGCGGCGCTAGGTTATTTTAATCTCAATTAAGTTGGACAGCTAAAAATATTGGACCCACTGAATTAAGTAAAAATTGAGGGATAGATTTTATTAGCATCACGTGGTAGCTTGAGAGCGTTTTATGGATTGACACGTGGCAGTGTGAGAGCGTTTTAAGAAAGTTTAATGGACTTTTAGTATTCAACGATTAATATAAAACAAAATTATTAAATTATCTAATATTATTAAATTATTATAAATTATGGTCCTTGATGCAATAATTCAATAACATAATCCGGGTTATCGAATTTTGTTATACTTCCTCCGTTTCACAATGTAAAACTTTCTAGCATTACCCATATTCATATAGATATTAATGAATCTAAATATATACGTGTCTAGATTCATTAGCATCTATATGAATGTGGGCAATGCTAGAAAATTTTATATTGTGAAACGGAGGAAGTATAACAAATATATCTAATCTACCGGTCTAAAATTATGGGCCCACTAATTTAAATGAAAATCAATGGTGAGATTATAAAATGCCATGTGGCGACTTAGGAGCCTTTGTAGGGACGTCACATGGCGGCTCAGGAGCGTTTATAGAAAGATTAATGGACTTTTAGTATATAATAGATAGAAGATAGATAGATAGATTCCCTGTCGCTCTTTTTTTTATCATTGTATGTAATGCAGTGCAGGACCAAGTTAAATTAGGAAACAAATATATATAGACAGCTAAGATACTTATTACTTTGAGGCAGGGCCGTCCCTAGGGGCGTGCGGCCAGCGCGCCCGCACAGGGCCCCCAATTTTCTGGGGTCCCCTAGGTCCAAAACTTCAACACTAGATATACAACTCAATAAGTAAATTGGTAGCCTAAATAGTCCCAAAAATCTGTTATTTTTCTTGTCGTTTTGGCTTCGATTACACCTTTGCCGGTTCACACAGTTGCGCCGGTTCGCAATCTTGAATCGCCTCCCACTGTGGACCTCGCCAATTGCCAATCGCAACGAACGAGAGAGTAAATGACGCCTCACCTCTCTCTCTCGTGCGGTCGTGCCGCCTAACGCCGTCGCCGCCTGACGCCTGCCGCGCCCCTGACCTAATTCTTTCTGGTAATTTCTAATCCGGTAATCCCTAATTTTGGATTATCATTTTAGGCCATTCTAGATTGCTATGAAATATATTACGGAGTATAAATTATTTTCATATTATATCATCAATTAAGTTTTTATCCTTCAACTTTGCACAGGGCCCCCGAATTTGACGGGACGGCCCTGCTTTGAGGAACATATATATTAGCATTAACATTGATGTGGTTATAATGTATTCATCCCCGTATTTTGCAGGAGAATTCTGAGTCGGATGAATTGCTCAGCATTGAGCCGCTAGAGCTTCAGTTCCCCATTATACCAAAGGAGGCAGCGCCAGCTTGCTCACTGCAACTGACCAACTGGACGCATGACTACGTGGCCTATTTACTGACATACACAGGGCCCAAAAAATTCTTCAGAAAGCCAGCCAAGGGGGTATTGCCGCCGCGATCCACGGTCGGCGTCACGGTAACAATGCAGGAGCCAGCGCAGGAAGACTCGAGCTCACAGCAGACGTCGCAGTTAAGGGATAGTAGTAGCTCAATCATCGTGCGGAGCACTCGAGTAAGCGAAGACGTCGATCCCAGCCAGATCACCAGGGCTTTGTTCGTCAGAAAGGTGGCACCGGCGGCCGGCGGGATCCTCTCCTTTCTCCGGACGACGACACCGGAAGTCAGTAGAGTCGTGAACAAGGTGATTGTCAAGGTTGTTCATCACGTCCCGCCGCCGGCGACGACCCAGCAGCAACCTGAGGAGGAGAGGTCCGGTACCGATGTGCATCGGCAGCAACCTGACAAGGAGAAATGCTCCCAGGAGGAGAGTTCTGATACAGATGTGCATCAACAGCATCCTGACAAGGACAAAAAAGAAAAGGAGAAACGTTCTGAGAAGGAGAGGTCTCGTACAGATGATGATGGACATGAGCCTGTGAAAAACAGGAACAAAACCCCATGGATCGACCCACCAAATATTTGGGGCCAAGGTAGGTCAAAGTTCAATGGCCCACGCAACAGAGTTGGACCGACACAACATACTTGTTTCCCAAAGTCTCAAATCGTAAAGGCGAATAGGCTATCCATCGGCGGAGGAAATGAGAAGGGAGAACAGCACCGCTCCAACGCCACCGCCGAGCCTCGCCCGCAACGAGAGCGGTGGCGGTGACAGGCCGCTGGCCGCTGTGACTGCATCGGAGGCTTCGTTGGCTGTTCTTGGATGATGGATTCGGAAGAATATCCATGGCTTGCTTTTTTCTCTCTTTATCGATTCAATTCATTAATTACATGCATGGTTAAAGGTAAGTTGCTAACTCAGTCTTACAGTTCACAACTACTACTGATTTTCGTCTTTAGAATATCTTTGTAATTGAAGATTTCGACTTCAATAAATTTTTATGTTGAGAATATCTTTGTAAAATAAGTATTGTGACATCAATAAAGTCTAAAATTATACATTTAGTTTTGTGTGTGTAATTATTATTTCTTATATATTAGTCATCCAAACGATCTCCTTGCAATCATATCCCAATTATATATGTTTCTAAAACGGTTTAGTGGATAAGGAAGTTGCCACTCTCATACGATCCATATGTAAATTTTGCTACAGGACACTCTGACTTTGCGGTTTTAGCTCCTAAAAAACAACAAAAGTCGATCTTTGGGAAAGACATTTCCAAAATATGGTTATTCGCTGTTAGACACCGCAAACATTAAATGGTACATTTTGCTACACGATACTCAGAATTTGTGTAATTTGCTCGTAGACATCGGAAAAATGTATCATGGGTAAAGATTCTTAAAAATCTGGTAATTTGCTACAGGACAATTTTGGTTTAATTGACGAGAGAAATTTTCAAAAAGATGAGAATGCCCCTAGACCAAAAGCTTCTGACCTGAGACTAGAGTGAAGATGGAATACGGTGTGTACTAGCAATATACTTGCAGGGTGATGACAAATTTAGATTTCAACACAGCATGTCTTTCGCATGTGAAAGAAGATATAAGACTAAATTGAATCTTGCATTAAAAACTGATAAAAAGGATGAGAAGTAAGTGATCGGAAAACTTTGTTCTTTCTTCGTCCTATCTATAAGAGGAGAGCATATGAAAAATGTAACCCATTCTTTTGGATTTTTAGCTCATTGGTCATCTGCTTGGAGTTTCTGCCTTAATATCAATATTTTACCAACAAAATCTAATAAACTTAGAGTTGTATAATTTCCAAATTTTCACTCCAACACCATGTTTGTCGGAGATCGCTACTCTAACAACAAGGAAGAGAGGAGACCCCCCCCCCCCCCCAAGAAGATTCAACCAGGGGGCTTGTAGAGGAGTTTGGATCGTGTGAAACGTGCGCAAATGAACACAAACACCAGCACATATATATAGGTTCAGGTTGCCCGGGAGCGTAAAACCCTACTTCTGTGTTTTTCTGTACTATGTGGATGTTTTAAAGTTATAAACTGCATTAGCTAGGGTTCACTGGGTTCCGACCGTTTTTCAGTAATAAAACCCCTCCTTTTTATAGTTCAAGGAGGGTGTACTCTGCTCTAAATTTCTCGGTATCTCCTATGCTATGTCTTGTCACTGTTCTCTTGATAGCAAAGGTAGACAATTTTTACAGTGCCCTAGGCTCCCAGTCAACGGGGCCGGGGCTAGCTAGGGCTTGCTTCTCTTGCCACGTATGTATATCTATACTCAGATAGATTGCACACGTCATGGTAGAGTAGCCGCCGCTCTTTTTTTCCTTGGGGCGGGAGAAGTGGGGTGTGACAGGCCTAGGCAAGAGCAGACCTCGGTACACCTTGTAAATATATCTCCTGTATGTCTCCACACTCTTCTTTACATGAAGAATGTGGAACCTACGGGAGAAGTGGGGTGTGATGGGGCCCGGGTAGGAGTAGGCCTCGGTACACCTTGTAAAAATATCTCTTGTACATTTCGACACTCTTCTTTACATCAAGAATCTAAAACTCACAAGAGAAATAAGGTGTGATGGGGCCTAGGCAGGAACAGACCTCGATACACCTTGCAAATATATCTCGTGTATGTCTCCATACTATTCTTTACATGAAGAATGTCAAACCTACAAGAGAAGTGGGTTGTGTCGGGGCCCGGGCAAGAGTCGGCCACATGACACTCCATTACCTCCTTTTTCTCTAATTCTTAGTAGTGATAATATTTTACAGCCTATACCGTAGTGACATGGCACAATCATACTTTAATATAAGGAGAAAGGGATACCCGGATTCCCCTTTCTCCAATAATGTTTGAAGCCAATGGTCCCAAGGGTATTCTCATCTATTTCAAGTAGTTTCTCTCTCCAATTAAGCCAAAAGTGTCCCCTAGCAAATTGCCAATTTTCTATGGTGTGTTTCAAATATGACACACTTTTTCTATGTCTACTAGCAAATTACATAAATTTCAGGTGTCCTGTAGCATAATTTTTGTCTTAAAATCTATATTTTTATGTAGAATATGAGATAGAAATAGTGTGCAAAGTCAAAAATACCCTTGAGTCCACCTGTCATATTCTTCCTCTTCCTCCCTACTCTCCCTACCCAGGCCATGTGGTGGCCGGCACGGAGGTTGTGGCCACACGCGCGAAGACCGGTGTGGGCTACTCCATGCAATGGGGCAAGCCAGGCACTGTCGTGGCCGACACGGGCGCGGGCGGTATTGTGCAACGGGGTCGACTGGACACTGGTTCCGTGCAATAGGGCCAGGCGACCGCAGACACGGGCAGCGCCGTGCAAAACAGCCGTGCGGAGGCCAAGCCGGCATCGGCGCGACGACACCACGGCAGCGCCAAGCGCAGCGAAGGTCATTGTCGTGCCGCCGCTGCCACAACGGGGCACGGCAGGGCTAGGTGGAGCCGGCCGCGTGGTGGGGAGGGAAGGGGATAGGGAGACAGAGAGAATAGAGAGGTGGACTGACATGGGGACCAGGGGTATTTCTAACCTCTCACCCTATTTATCTCTCTTATTCAAACCAAAAATATTTTTTAATGAGTGGAGTGTCCAACAGTAAATATCCACATTCTGAGGCTGCTTACTTTTCAGCTATTGTAGCTTAGCTACTCCTCGATTTCCGTTAGCACGCTTTTCAAACTGTCAAACCATGTATTGAATACTTTTTATATATAAGTTGTTTAAGAAAATCTAATAAATTTATTCATAAATTTTAATATATTAGTACTTAATTAATCATATAATAATCACGTTTCTCGTTTTACGTGCAGCTAATTAGTCATTTCAAACATCTAAAAAGAACGCAGCCTGAGTGTCTTCCCCGGAGGAGAGATCTAGTACGGATGTGCATCAACAGCAACCTGAGAAGAAAAAGTCTAACTGCTTCATACGGGTGACTCGGTGGTGGCGGCGGGTCAGGGAGTGAGTTGTGATTGTAGTAGGATGGAGGTTTTATCTCTGAGCTAAAAAAGGAGTCCTTGGTGGATGCGTCTAAAGGAGTCTATGGAAGAGAAAATCCCTTCTCATATCGTATGGAAGATGGACTCGTTTCCAACTATAAGAGGAACCGGAGCCTGCAGGGCTCCGGTCAATGGGAACCAAAAATTCTTGATCAACAAAGGCGAGCAAGTCTTCGATCCAGGAGAACATCACACATCAATCTCGGTGTGCGCACGCTCGATGTCCACTCTTATGGTGGGGTGAAAAGGGGGTGCCCGGTGAGGGCACTACCTGCCTGAAGCATGTCAAGAGAGGGTTAAAGTTGGCTTTGATGACAATACAGTTGCAGGTGGAGCAGCCTAGCAGCAAAGCTATGGGGATGAAGAAGTTGGGATCAATGATGGTACTCCTAATACAAGTTGATAAAGAGCACCAAGTGCAGCCATCTTTGAGGATCCTTGCAATGAAGAACTTAAACTCGTCTGTGTCCTTCGGGGCATCAGTATCACAGGACGATGCTCTGATAGCAAGAAAAAGAACTGTGAAATAGAAGAATGTTTAGAACAGTATGGTGAAACATGAGAAAGCTCTGGTGGTTCATGTGAAGCAGGGAAGTCGGCATACTCAAAAGAAACCTAAGTTACAGAATCTCATGGGGATGGAGGTGAGAATCATGGATGCAACTTGCCATGGGGATGTCGGTGAACTGACAGGGCAAGAGGAGTAGCCTCGTCAGGAGCAATAAATTGCTTAAGCTGGAACCGTCGCGGTATTAGGAACGCCACAACAATTCATCATCGTGTGTCTCTTGTTAAAACTCATTAACCTAGCTTAGCTTTTCTTTGTGAGACTAGACAGAAGTGTGATCGTGTTAGGCGTCTAAGGAATAGACTTGGTTTGCATGGTTTAGATTTAGTGGTGATGGACTCAGTGGAGGCTTAGATTTATTCTGGCATGAGAATATGTATGTTGAAATCAACAATAGCATGAATGAAAGGTATGTTGATGCGTATGTGCTTGTCTTCGACTGATTGTTTGTTGCGTGTATCTTTTGTTTAGAGTGAACCTCAAACTGAAAAACAACACCAGATGTGTTTATTTGTTAAACAGCCTGAAATAAACATCACAACTTCCCTGGGTAGTGCTGGGAGATTTTAATAAGGTTCTTTGGTAAGTCGAACATCTCTCTGTGACACCCAGAGCCAAAAATGAAATGCATGCATTCAAAGATGTACTTGCTGAGTGTGAACCAAATGACCTAGGGTTTGAGGGCCTCTCTTTCACATATGACAATTAAAGGTCTGGAAGAAGCATTGTGAAAGTCAGATTAGACAGAGCTATAGCATATGAAAGTTGGAGGGATATCTTTAAGGATGCATAGGTGGCGCACCTGGTATCCCCTGCTCGGATCATTAGGCACTATGAAATATTTTGGGAGAGGGGTGCGGAGATGCCAAAATTATTTTGGATGTATGGAAAGATGCTGGTGAGGAGGATTTGGGAGACATCTGTGAAGCTTTGGGGGATGTCATGTCAGGGCTGCAACATTGGGCAAGAAGAAGATTGGTAATATTATATGGAAAATAGAATAGATGAGAGAGCATCTAGAAGTACTTTTGGCCAGCAGTGTAGATCAACATGAGATTAGAAAGGCCACTGACCAAATGAATAAACTGATGTATAAAGAAGAAATACTATGGCTTAAAGATCAAGGATCAGCTGGCTTAAAGAAGGTGGCCAAAACACAAATTTTTTTCATGGGAAAGCAGTTTGGAGAGCGAAGAAAAATCGTATAGTGTAACATCCCGGCCTAGAGCTTAATAGGATTAATAGAATACTCATATCAACAAGTTGCAACTTCTTTTCCGGAAGCCAATCTCCAGAGAACTCCAGGGTTAAGCGTGCTTGGCCTGGAGCAATTTGGGATGGGTGACCGACCGGGAAATTCTTCCCAGGTGCACACGAGTGAGGACAAAGTGTGCAGAAAAGACATGTGTTGGTCTGTGAGGTCAGTCTATGACCTATGAAAGCTATCAGATGTAAGTGGGCCCGGCCTGGGGAAGGCGGGACGTTACAAAGTGGTATCAGAGCCGACTCTCGCGGTTTCACGGGCGCGTGTGTCGCAGTTGCGTAGGCATGGTGCGCATGTCTGGTATAGACCGGGAGTGGTTACACAGCATGGCACATGCGCTGGCACTGGACACATGGATGTGGCCAAGAGAGGACGTTCCTGGCCTAGGGTTGATCGACGGGGCCATCGATCTCTCTTAAGGGGGTGAGGGTGTAACATCCCGGCCTAGGGCTTAACAGGATTAATAGAATACTCATATCAACAAGTTGCAATTTCTTTTCCGGAAGCCAATCTCCAGAGAACTCCAGGGTTAAGCGTGCTTGGCCTGGAGCAATTTGGGATGGGTGACCGACCGGGAAATTCTTCCCGGGTGCACACGAGTGAGGACAAAGTGTGCAGAAAAGACATGTGTTGGTCTGTGAGAGGGCCCGGCCTGGGGAATGCGGGACGTTACATATAGTGATGATAAAAGCAGCTGATGGTGCAGTGCACACCAGTCCCTACAGCATGGAGGATTTAGCAAAGAGCTATTTCGAGGGGTCTATTTACTAAGGTTACAAGTCTAGAGGCTGAGCCAATTGCTAGACTATTCACTGCAAAAGTAATGAGATGTTGTGTAAGGGACTAGATTTTACCAAAAGAATTGGGGCTTGCTAAGGGATAGTGCAGTGAAAGCAATGAGACAGTTCTTTAGCACAAGCCAAATGCCAGAAGGTGTAAATGATACTATAATTCGATTTCTGGGATCGGCAATATATTTTATGGGGTACGCTAGGTGTAAATGATACTATAATTCGATTTCTGGGATCGGCAATATATTTTATGGGGTACGCTAGACCAAGGTGAGATGGTGACACAAATGTTTATACTGGTTCAGGCCCTCGATGTAAGGTAATACCCTAGTACAGTTGTATGTAGATTGAATTTGTGTAGGTACGTGCAGCACGGTGTTGGAATAGCACGTGAACACATATGTGGAGAGTGGTTATCTAGGAGTCTGGCGCTAGTTGTGGCCATCCCCTTCTCAGTACCCCCACCCCCCTTATATAAGATGAGGGGGTAGGGTTACAAGGAAAGTATCTGTTGATTGCAACTAGATCTCCCTGTTCTATCTATAAAAGATATACATATCCTCGGGATTTATCTTATCTTGGGAATATCTCTTAATTTACAAAATAGCAGCATGGGCCTAGGGCTCTTGGCCCACCCTATGTCACATGGGCCAAAGGCCTCTCCATGGGTATCCAGGTATCATATACCCCACACTATGATATGCCTCATTCCAAAAACTGATCAACCGGTTTAGATGAAGGATTTCCGACTAATTAGCTTGTGTAACGTCCTCTATAAAATTGCTTCTAAATGCATGGTAAATAGGTTACGGCTCTTGTTGGGAGAGATAATCTCACCGAATGAAAGCACCATTGCTCAGAGATGGATGATTACAGATAATGCTCATATATTCAACAAAATAAGGAGAGAGAATTCTATTTGTGCTTACAAATTGGATTTATCTAAGGCGTATGTCGGAGTTAATTGTCTATCTTGGAACAAGCAATGCATAAGATGCTCTTCGCTCACCAATGGGTTACGTGTATTATGTCATGTGTAACCACGGTGAGGTATAAGTCAAAAGTTAATGGAGCCCTTTCGGAAGCATTTGTTCCCTCATGGGGCCTTCAACAAGGTGATCCACTCTCCCCCTTATTTCTCTTTGTGGCTGATAGTCTTTCCACGCTTTTGGCAGCAAAAATGGAAGAAGCGAGGATAACGCCAATTAGAATCTGCTGACAAGCAACCAGGATCTCCCACTTACTGTCTGCATTAGATGATACTTACCTTTCTTCAAGGCGAACAGTAATCAAGTGGAAGCAGTGAAGGCAACATTGGATAAATATGCAATGGGGACTTGTCAGTTGATTACTCTCGCTACATGCTCATTGCTTTTTCAGGATTCTTGTCCAGGCAGTACCTAAGAAGAAGTTAAAAATATCCAACAGGTAACACATTCTACTTCTGAACCAAAGTACATGGGTTACCTACACCGGAAGGAAGGGTCAGGAAAGTGAAGTTTCAGCGGCTACTAGAAAGGTTGAGTAAAATATTGTTACGATGGAGTGAGAACAATTTATCCAGGGGTGGAAAGGAGGTTTCTTATTTGCCAGTGGCTCAAGCTATACCTATATGCGACATGCGGGTTTTTTATTTGCCGGAGAGTGTGTGCAACAACCTTACTAAATTAACTAGGCACTTTTGATGGGGAGTGGAGAATGGGAAGAGAACTCGCTAGCAGTCATAGGATAAGCTGACAAAGCCCAATGGACAGGGAGGGATAGGCTTCCGTGATATGAGAATCTTTAACTCGGCTTTGCTAGCAAGACAGGTGTGGTATTTGATTGATATACCTGATAGTTTGTGTGCACAGGTTTTTAAAGCCAAATATTATTCAAATGGCAACTTGGTCGGTACTATATTTAATGAAAATTCATCACCATGTTGGCAAGCTATTGAGTATGTCCTAGAGTTACTGAAGAAGTCTTATTTGGTGCACTGGAATTGGTTCTCAAGTTCGCATTTGGAGAGACCCATGGATCCCTCAGCCGCACACTAGAAGACTGATTGGAAAACAAGGTACATGTCGCATGAAGTGGGTATCTGAACTTTTGGATGCAAGATGGGTCATGGAATGCACAGGTCATCAATCATATCTTCATATCAATTGATGTTGAGGCTATACTGCAAATTAGAACTTCTAATAGAGGAGAGGATGTTTTTCTGGCATGGCAGCCGAGAAGAATGGGGTTTTCTCTGTACGCAGCGCATACAAGCTTGTTTTAGAATTGCGGGCTATTTAGGATGGAGGTGGGGCATCAAGCTCTAATGGAGGTGGAGAGAGGATTATGTGGAGGTTGATCTGGCAATGCCCAGTGCCCTCTAAAGTGTGTGTTTTTGCTTGAAGGCTAACCTCCAATGCCTTGTGAAATCTATGGGACTGAGCTAGAAAACTCCTTCCACGCTCTTTGCACATGCCCTCATGCAAATGCATTGTGGACTGAAATGCACAAGATATGGAGTTACGTGCATAGGCAAGCGTGATATAAACAAGTATGGAATGGTTATTTCCCCTTCTTAAAAATGCTTCTAAATTTGATCGCATGCGGTTACTAATGCTCTTATGGCGTATATGGCATGTGCATAATAAGGTGGTGCATCATAAGCCGTTGGTGCCTAAAAAGACATCAAAGTGCTTCCTTGAGAGCTACATCAACACCCTACTGATGATAAGGCAGCACCCAAAGGCGGATATAAACACCGGCAAGCAAGTAGTCAGCTACTACCCTGTGGAAGAATTGTGTCAACAAGGGAAGGAGAATAAGAAACCTAGCAGGAAGAGATGGAACCGTCCAAGTCCAGGATGGACCAAACTGAATGTTGATAAATCTTACAATGTGAACGATGATACAGGAAGTATAGGCATGGTACCTTGAGATAGTAATGGGGGTATAATATGTGTTGCTTGTAGATCGTTGGAGGTTTGCTCGGATGCTCTAGAAGATGAACTTATGGCCTGCAATGAGGAGACGAATATGGCACTACAATGGACAATGCTACCGGTGATACTAGAGACTAATTGTCTCTCTGTAACTCAAATATTGCTAGATGGCAGAATGGACTGATCTAGTCTTGCTTTTGTGACCAGGGAGATAAAGGAGCTCCTGTCCGAAAGGAGAAAGGAGGATTTCACAATTCAGATGATTCATAGAGATCAAAATAGAGTTAGTCATGAATTAGCAAATATTTCTCGAACCCAGAAGATGTGTAACTTCTGGTTGGATCATGATTGTAACATCATCAAATGATCCTCCAAGATCATTATGAGATTCATGATTAATGAATTTTTTTCCAAAAAAAGCAACCTAAGAAGGAAAAAGAAGAGGAGAAATGTTTTGAGGAGAGGTCTAGTACGGATGATGATGTACATGAACTGGGTCAACCCAATTACCCGACCAAAACCCCAAGGATCGACCCACCAAATATTTGGGGCCAAAGTGGGTCGAGGTTCAGTGGCCCACGCAACAAAGTTGGGTCGACACAACATACTTGTTTCCTAAAGTCTTGAATTGTAAAGGCGAATAGGCTATCCATCGGTGAAGGAAATAACGGGGAGAACAACACCACTCCGACTCCACCGCCACTCTTGGTGCCTACACCTGTAGCTTCATTGTCTACTCTTGGATGATAGACTCAGAAGATGGCTTGTTTTTCTCCTTTGTTCATCGATTAAATTTGTTATATGCATGGTTAAAGGTAAGTTGCTAAATCAGTCTTACAGTCCATAGCTACTACTGATTTTTCATCTTTAGACTATCTTTGTAATTAAGGATTTCGACTTCCAGAAGTCTAAACTTCTCAATTTAGTTTTGTGTGCGTCATCATTATTTCGTATATATTAGTCATCCAAATGGTCTCCTTGCAATCCTATCCCAATTATATATTTTCTATAAGTCAGTTTAATATATAAGAAAGTTGCCACTCATACTCCATAGGCAAATTTTACTACAGGGCACTCTGACTTTGCAGTTTTAGCTCCTGGACATATCAAGAGTGGATCTTTGAAGGAAGACACATTCAAAATGTGGTTATTTGATGTTAGACACCATAACTATTAAAATATATATTTTTGGTAGAATAAGAGAAATAGTGTGCAAAGTCAAAAGTACCCCTTAGGCCCACTTGTCATACTCTTTCTCTTCCTCCATGCTCTCCCTACCTAGGCCATGTGGTGGCTGGCACGGACGCGGGCAGCGGCACCAGATGATAAGGCCGGGGCCGAGCAAAGGCCGTGACTGCACGCGTAGAGATTGACACAGGCAGCTCCATGCGTGTTAGCGCGAACTAAGTCGACGAATACAACGGCCTGGGAGATCTGCTTAGCTCCAATGTAGGTCCTAAAATTGATGAGATACAGGTGTGTCAGTCAGTTTGATCTTCCAACTGACAAGAACAGTAGATCAAAGAGCCGATCGGCTGATGAGCCGATAGAGCGATACTAGCCGATGTCGATACCAGCCGATGCCAACAGGGTTTTGAGCAATCAGCTATACGTCCAATGTAGATTTTGACACTTGAGTAAATAATGATATAAAGACAATCGACTGATGATAATGTAATAAAACAACAATATAATCCAATGGAAACCAATCGGCTAATAATGATATGATAGAATAAACATTGATCTGAAGGTTAAAGCATACATCGGCTGGAGGTCTGATGTCATAAAATTAAAATGATTAAATAATCAGTGAAACCTTTGCTGCGAACGGCTAAAACTAACTTGTACAAAATCCTTATAAACTGATGCAACGTCCAGATAACTCATCGGCTGAAACCCCGATGAAAACCTTATTGGCATCAAAAGGCGAACTAGAGATTATGGTTCTAAGCATGACTAGGGTTGATACATCGCAAAGTATGAAAAAATAATATCTAAATAATCAAGCATTTGACTGATTTTTAGGGTGGTAGATACCTTAACTAATCTAGATCGATAAAATAATTTAGCCAATACTGGCAAAACCCTAAAAAAGATCTGAAGATACAAGTAATCAACTTAAATTAAGTAAGATATATGATAAATAGATAGGCAAATATATCAACCGAATCAGAGCAATCCAAGAGGTCGAAGAGATGCAGCCGTGAACAACACCAATGTAGCCATAGAATTGTCAGAGCTGGCCGAATATAGGACTTACCCCTTCACCGGAGAAAGAAAGCCGATGCAGCCCCGCATCAGGTGCCAAGTTCCACTCGTTGATAACTAAAACCCCGGAAAAGAGGGTGGCGATGCGCCGAGAGTAGTTGCATTGATCGTTGAGATAGATTACAGAGATTCCGGGTGTACATATTTATACATATGGGTAGATACTAGTCCATATCGAACACGACACATATTTTCTAAAGATAAAAGGAAAGATATAAGTCATGATCGGACACTAAATAAACATTTCCTAAAGATAGAAGGAAATAACTGAATTCTGCCTAGTTAATATATAGAATTAAGCTACCATGCCATAGTTTCTTCTTGACCTCAGTCTCTTCTGGATAAGTTTCCATCGGCTGATTGCGTTCTTTCCTTAACTGAAACCATTAAAAAATATTATTTCCCTCCGTTTCTCCGTTTCAGGTTACAAGACGTTTTGACTTTGATGAAAGTCGAACTGTTTCAAGTTTGACTAAATTTATAGACAAATATAGTAATATTTATAATACTAAATTAATTTCATCAAATCAATAATTAAATATATTTTTATAATAAATTTATCTTGGGTTGAAAATATTACTACTTTTTTCTATATACTTAGTTAAACTAAAGCTGTTTGACTTTGACCAAAGTCAAAACGTTTTATAACCTAAAACGAAGGGAGGATCAATTTGACGTTAACAGTGCCACGAGTACAGCCCAGCCGCGTGGTGACCGATGCAAGCATAAGTAGTATCGCTCGACGGGCCCGGCTGGACACCGTGGCCGCGCTGGCAGACGCTGATGCGGGGGGGCTCCATGCAACAGATTCGCGCACAAGTTAGGCCGACGCAAGCACGGGTAGTGCCGTGTGAGGCCATTCACAATGTGTCTAGGTGGCATTCAGCCTCAACCAAAAAAGCGAATATTCCTTTGCCTCGTCATCAAACCGCGCGCGCTCCTCAGCTTCGTGTAGCCAAAGTTGACTTCGCGTTCTTCGTCTCAGCGGGACCCACACCGCCACTAGAGCAGAGAGGGGAGAGGGGGCAAGGCAACCGAACGCCACGGGAGGAGGGCGCCGATCGACGCCCACCGCCGCACAGCCGCCCGACGCCGTCGCCACTCGTCGCCGTCCCCCGCTCCAAGTCGTACGCCCGCCGCCGACATGCCGTTGCCATCCCCCCCTCCAAGTCGTCCGCCGCCGCCATCCAATGTGTCTTTTGGTGAGAGGGGCGTCGGATGGGGGAGAGGAGAGAGAGAGAAAACGATGATGACAACGCAGCCACCTTGGAGGAGGACCGGGCCGACACCGGAGAGGGGAGCTCGAGGTCGATCCGCGCCGCCGCTTGGGCCACGTCACCGCCGCGTCGTTGGAGGTGGAGGAGAGGGCGCCGGCGCTGCTCCGCTCGACCGCCGCTCGACCGTCGCCACCCCGCCACCGCTCCGCCCGGCACCGGCGCCGTCGAGCTGCCGCCCGGCTCTCTGTGGTTGGAAAAGGAAGAGAGGGAGAGAGAGAGGAGAGGAGAGAGGAAAGTGAAAAGAGAAAAGTGGTATTAGTGGGACCCACTAAGCTTCTTGTATTGTGGTCTCGTGGAGTTTGCACTGTGGAGCATCTAGCTAGTATTGTTCTTGGTCTAGGTGGCATGTGAGGAATACCAAAACTTCGTGAAACATGTAGCTAGTATTGTTCTTAGTCTAGGTGGCATGTGAGGAGCCTAAAAACTTCGTGACGCACTGTGAATGCCCTGACAGGATCGGGCGAAGGCCAAGCCGGCATGATCGCGTGCGACACTGCGCGGCAAGGCCGGGCGCAGTGAAAGTCGGGGTCATGCCGCCACGGCCACGATGGAAGATAGGCGGGGCTGGCGCTGCGGTGGGGGATTGGAGGTAATACGGAGAGAGGGAAGAGAAATGGCGGACTGATATATGAAGCTAGGCCGCTAGGGGTATTTCTAACCTCTCACCCTATTTCTCTCTTATTCAACGAAAAATATATATTTTAACAAGTACAATATCCGATAACAAATATGTGTCTTCCCTCAAGGTGATATATCGACTCCTCGCTTGGCTCGAACCACAGGTCTCGGCCGAAGGGGACATCGCCGTTCACAGCCACCCTCCAGTCCGTGACGTCCATAGTCTGTTTACAAGGCTGTTCTCGAATAACGCAGTATGCAAGCATATCTTGGATCTAAATCAATTTAACACATAATCATGTAGTATAACTTATAATCATACCAGCAAACACACTCTCTAATGTTTCCTATTCCTAAAATTGAATGGGTAGAAGTGAACTCCCATATGTTAAAGAAAAATTGAAAAATAAAAATCTCCATGAATGCAACAAACATATCATGGACCTAAACTACTCTAAAAATCTATAATGTGTAAGTTACAAACTTGCGGTCATGACTGCTGAATCGGCAAAAGGTTCATAAAACATCCGCAGTACAATGGGATTATGGGAAGTAAATATTAATCAACCTAGCAACAGATGGACATGCAAGTTGCACTCTCAAGGAATAAATCTGAACACAAAAACAGGGCTCTGGAAATCGATAAACTTGTAAGATCCTTCAAGGGAGTTTAAATATAATGCTTCACGAGGTTCCTCGCTTACTCCACTCTGCATGGCGTACTCCAATGCCATTTCATAATCAACCTGGTTGTTGTTTCATGTTAAAACCATCAAAAATCAGTGTAAAAAAAAAAAACTCAAAACGGTAGATAGTAGCAGGACATTTGGGACCTAGTTTCCATCAGGATTCATGGCCTAACCCCGTTAGCAATTTGAAACAGAATTAACCATTGAAATGTCATCAGGGTTCTAGGATTTTAACCATTGAGATGCCAAAATGCATTTCAGAAATAATAGTCATTTTGAACCAGATGTCTATTAGAGCAAATGCTGCTGCTAGTTCGTAAAAGAAAGGTGAAAGACTCTAGTCATGCTTTGCTATTGACCAGAACAAGACATGCGTTGCTACTGACACTAAATTAAAACAGAGCAAGCATTTGAGCATTTTTCTTACCTGTTCAACATGTTGTGTTAAGCAATCCCTAAAGGTCATCTCTGTCACCTCCTCAGAGTTTACTTTCTCAAGGAGTTCCTCATCTTCCTTATCATAACGTGGCCTCTTTGGAGGAGACTCATCTGCAATTTCTCCCAGAGTCTCCATAATTGCCCTCGCAACATCAGGAATGTATCTGCAAATGGAAAAGAGAGCACGTAAATATATCATATACGTACTTGCAAAGTGCTTCCTGTCATGTCATAAAGCACTCCGAATTAATATTTGTCCCTAACTAGATCTATGAATAAATCATGAGTGCTGCCACTGCAGAAACGCACATGCACGTGCCAAAAAAATCTAGCCTGACAAATGAATACTGCCAAGGTTGTGCGAAGCTATTATTTGTCCATACTATCCATTGTGAACCTGATATCAATGATGCCACCAAAACCTTACCCAACATTCAACAAGCATCACGGATATGTCCTTAAGCAAAATTACAGATTCAGATTTCAGAATAACATAAAAAAATTCAAAATAACAACAGTTTGAACCCATGCTAATAATAATAATAGACATTACCATATGCCAAATATTTCAGCATAGATATACGGGTGGAGAAATCACCTGTTTAGGTTCCTTTTCCTGTCCTGCCGTTCACGAGCCTGTAGTTTCTTTACTATCTTTGACTTCAGTTGAAGACAACACTGCTTAAGGGCTGACTGAAGGGGGAAAAGGATCATTATTACATGACCTCACAGAGAATAAATATGGTATGTGTGGATCTACCTGAACAGCAGATGCTATTTCGGTTATGTCATCCCCAATGTACTCTTTTCCAGTTCCTTTAAAAGGTATCTTTGTACTTACAATGCTAACAAAGACACCAATCTTGTCCTGCTGTTGATTTATTTTGTAGCTGCTCCAACTAGAAGACAAGGAAAGGCAAGAGTTATAAATGTGAGCCAACATCTAGAACTACAGTTGAAGTGAATCTGCGAATACAAAAGAAATCTTACTTGATTCTTTTTAAAGCAGTTCTTGTGATGACATCAGCACCTTGTTCAAAGAGAAGTGGGATTCGGTTCGCATATCTAAAAATGTTTAGACCCTGAATACAACAGATATGAGAATTCCAATCGTCGGTATGCTTGTCAGCAAGGAAAATGCAGGACATAGATGCGATCCCTCATAATTGGGACTTAGTGCATGATATTAGTAAAAAAAGTAACATGTTTACTCATGTGGACTAATATTCATTAACTGAATCAGTAAAATGGAACAACTCTGGGGATATTGGATATGCAGGTAACTTTAAAAATCTAATCTGAGCCAACAAAATCTCAGATAATAGCCAAGATTAACTATTCTTCTTATATTTTCAAGGCAATTGAATTTGGTAATCCCTTCCAACCCCCCCCCCCCCCCCCACCCCAAAAAAAAAAAAAATTGCTCACTGCAACTTCATAATGCCATAATTTTTTTCATTCCAAAGTGAGTCATTATTTAATGAAAAACCAGACCCTTCTAGGAGTTTGATTCAATATAAAAATAAAATCAGGTAATGAGGCTAATCCAGATATCTATATCTATACTACTTTAAATGATGTTAGTGGTGGTGTCTGAGTCTGCCTCGAACACCACAAGCTGACATTTTCGGCTATAAGGTCTCCACACATGATTGATCCTGGCATTGTTATCTGACCATATGCCTTATGGAAATAGATGAAGAGGATAAAAAGATGTGATTTAGCAGCATATTTTAAAATGGCTGCCTTTGGAGATGGCATTATATGCCTAATCAACTAACTATGCTATAAACTTGTAATTTTTTTTCTTTTGTATTTATCTCTTAAAATATCCTTTGCAATGCATGGGCCTTTAGCTAGTTTATATCAAAATTTAAGTACAACATAAGAGATAAACAGAAAAGGATTGTTCCAAGTGCTCTAAGAAGAACTGAGAAGCCATATAAACATATATGCCAACAGCTTCATAGTCTTAGCTACCTGGGATGGATAATTACTTCATTTCTTGTAAATGCATGACATGTAGTAGCTAACAAGGAGATGATCAAGTGCTTGCGTGTGAGTAAACATTTCCAAGTTTATGCCAATATGCCATGTCAGCGAATCAGACAAGAGGAGAGACAGAGCAAGGGATGGAGGAGAATAACTACTCCAATTCATTAAGATGCATGTATAGCTAACAAGTAGATGATTAAGCGCTAGCGTGTGAGTAAACTTGTCCAAGTAGATGCTATGTCAACTGAGGTGGATTTACTGCCATCGGAGTTGAGGAATATCAAACACTGGGTTTTGCAATTCGAAAACCAAATTTTAACAATAGTTAAAGTGGGTAAATGGGTTATTTGTAAAAGCAGAATGATTCTCTTACATGTTTAACATCTTTTCCACCAATACTTATTCCAGCTTCAACGATGAATGGATGACCTTCAAATACCTGTGGGCTAGAGAATAGCGTTGTGTCATAGGGGCATTCAACATGTAGTCATCGACACTGTATAGTTCAATGGTATACCTGCTTGCATGCGTAGCAACTAGATCAGGGTGCAGCTCTTTTATGATACCTAGACGTAAATTGTATTCACCTGCAGGACTAAGACACTACAGAATTGGTTGGTTTCTATATTTTGTAATCACTAACTGCATATTTGTGAAAGAAGTAGGAAATAAAGAGAAAATACACAGATCAAGGTGGACAGGGTACATACATTGCCACTGGGATCATCAAATTTTGCCTGCCGAAATAACTGATGTATCCGAACTAATTGCTGTGATGTAAGACTCTTAACTGTCGTTTTTGCACTGAAATCAGGCCCCATCTCCCCTGTTTATTTGAAAATATGTAATACGAAAAAAAAAATATAGAACTAATAACAAGAACAACAGGTTTAGGTAGAACAAAATTATGCAAAGGATTTTCAGCCACTAACTAGGTTCCAAATAGGATGTACTGTTTCAGTATACAGTCATGTATATTGCAAACAGCAAAAAAATGAAACATAAGTCAAACTTAATAAGCTAATATGTTTATAAAGAAAGACAGCATGAATTTGCCAGAGGTAATTTACATCACAATCGCTAAATAATGCTGATTGTTACCAAAGAAGCTATATTGCTTTATTGTTTATTTTCATAGACTACCCCAAAAACCCACACTGCATATCATGCATCTCACCGATCAAACGTTCAGCATGAGATTTGCTAATATTCACAAACTCATGTTGGAGAAACTGCAAAAGGTTTTGCTTTGTAGTCTCTGATATTAAGCGCTTTATCAGCAGTAAATCAACAGCAGAAGGATGATGCTTAGTTTGAAGAGGAATAGGAGGCATAACATCTGTCCTCCGTGCAAACTGTATTGTCAAATTTTTGCTACAAAACCATAGCCATAACAAAAGGAATTAGAAGATCACCAATTTAGTAGAACTCAAAAGAACAGAGGAGAAGATTCATACTCGGGTGAGTCTGAGAGAAATCTAAAAAGGAATTGAGCGTATGGTGTGATGACAGCCATCTGACGCATGTAATGTAGTATCTTTGACTGCAAAAGATAACTTGTGATTTTCTCCACTGTGCAGTTCCATGATTCAATTTCAGAAAAGAGAAAGAAAGAAAATATGATTCTCACACGATGAGTTGTCCAATTCCCCTCAATTATAACTTGAAGCTCCGCCCCATGCCAGCGATCTTTATTCTCCCTTTTCTCATGTAAATGAACATGAGGGACATTCCTAAATTGTGGGGATCAATGTTAGTCATGATAAACTCTATGTTTACCTCCAAAAAAGAACTGTTTATGTTTACAATAAGGTAAAAGGTAGTGACCAACAAATCAGCTCCTGTGTTGAGCCGATGACCCAACAAAATGTACTTACTTATGAATATCGATATCAAGACGACAAAATGAAATAAAATTCTGGCCTTTCATTGATGACTTAATCTCAATAGGAAGGCCTGTGCTCATCTTTGACCATATAAGTGCCTGTTTAATTAATTAACTGATTCACATTAAATCCACTGAAATTCACCAACAAACTGCAATAAAATTAAAGTAGATAGAACGAATAGCCAATAAAGAACCACAGCTGCAATATGTCTACAACTACCGAGTAACAGAACAAAAGAAAAAATCCATCACAGTATTAGTCTTGCACATCTTGCCTTCACAATCTGCTACTGACAGCTACCTACATTACAGGCAAAATTTCCTAAGGCCTACGCATCATAGATACATGGTTGAGCTTATCGTAAATAGTTGTTTGTTTATTCGTGATTGTGACCAAGGTTATCATGGCGCTCACACAAGCAAGCCCCATGACCCACGCCATAACGAGAGTTAGGCTTAGTTCTTTTCTTCAACTCCAATTTCAACTTCCTCGTTTTCCGTTAGCACGTATTTCAAACTATCAAATGGTGTGTGTTTTGCAAAATTTTCTATATAGAAGTTGTTTAAAAAATTCAAATAAATCCATTTTTCAAGTTTATAATTATTAATACTTAATCAATCATGTACTAATGAGCTTTCTCGTTTTAAACCTAAGGGAAAGAACGCAGCAATCATGTGCTAATGAGCTTTCTCGTTTTAAACCTAAGGGAAAGAATGCAGCCTTAGAGATGACTTAAATTAAACTAATCAGAACATATGTCCACATATAATGAAGAGAAAATGAGGATATATGATAGTTAGGCCAGACTCCCAAAGCTCACTGCCTATTCAACTTAAGCCCGAAATTCCATTTAAGCAAAACCTTCTATAATCATCTTGTGACCTGCTAGCCTGTTCCCCCATGCCTCAACTCCTAGCCGCCATCTATCTCCCTCTCCCTCTCCCTCTCCCCTTCATGGTAGCACCTCTGCTGCTGCTACTGCTCCATGGAACCCTGAAGTTGAGTGAATTTTATATCCCCGCCGTTCATCTTCCTGTCGCCCTCCCCTTGTCACATCCCTTCTCCAGATAACTACCAGCTGTATACATAGGGACACGATAGTGGAATAGAGGGGTGACAGGCAACAGCACTGGTAGAAAGGAGGAACGGCAATGACTGGAGAGTCTGTATCCATGAAGCCCTCCAATCCCCAAATGCTATCCCTTCCTCCTGTCCTCCCCTCTCCTCCCCATCATTGACTAGCCTACGCGAAAGGCCCTGGTGACCAGGACAACATGGCAATGCCAGTGATAACCTTGACTGCAAGTCAAAACTTTTAGTTTCTTACTGTTTTCTCTCTACATTAATACTTAGGACTTAGGATAGAAAAAAAAGGGTAATGAAGAAAAGCACACGACGATCGATGTTTTCATGCAGTACACAAGTACACAACCCAAATAATAAAGCATTCAGCTATGAACCAAAATAATGAAAGCATGTCAAAAAAATTTTGTGAAAAGAAGGGCAAAATCTGATAATAAACTGCATTTTTTTCCCTAGAAAGCACGGATGCTACATGTTATTGATAAAAAGGACAGTTGCCAGAAAACTAGGGTATAGAAAACTTAATAGTATGTGTGTAGAAAATTTACCATTTTAGCACCAAGACCAAATTTTCCACGTGTTTGCCTCAAACCATACTTTGTGCCCGATAACACTGCACCAAATTTAAACAGATTTAGTGATATCGTAGAGCATTTTGCTATCCTTAGTTTAGTAAAATTGTCACGCTTATCTGTTCCATTATTTTTTATCAATATCAACATTCAAAACATACCTCTACCAAGCATATTTGGGATATCATCATGTGGCATACCTCGACCATTATCCTAAGTCCACGAAAGCATTCGAGATTATAAGCTAGTAATATAGATTTTCATCATAAAAACTTAGTCATCATGGAATACCTTGCAAGTCACCCTAAAAAATGCAGCCTCACCCCGACCTTTCCCTCGAGCAGCTGGAGCCTCCTTAACCTTCTTCCCAAGAGCAGCATTTTTGGCTTGTGTTTCTTGGAAACGTGCTTCTTTGGCAAGGCGTTTCTACATGTTGTGAAAATTATAAGGTACTGTCAGAATAGAAAAGTGAAAAGATGGATGATCCAGAAAGACAAGTAGGCAATCTTCATTAGAAAGGTCATCAAGAAAATAAGAAGTTAATTCAGCTAACATTGTTTCAAGTAATAAATTGTAGGTCGTAATAATACCTCACGAGCCTTAGCCGATTCAAAGTCATCATAGAGCTCTTCATCAATACGCTGTCGATCAACTAGCCCTATCATTGTGTTGAACTTGCTCTTCGTGATCTCTTCTCTATCGAAGTATAATATAAAGGCTGTTAGGGTGATAACCCACATTGCAGAGGAAAATACCCAAAACACTGAACTTGATTATCACTTACATTATAATTTCTATGTCAGGGAGCTCAGAGATGGACTCGGCTGAATCAAGGGCATTCTCAACTAACTCCCGCATCGTTGTGTACAGTGACTTTCCAGGCTGTCCAGCATTTTTTGTGTCAATCAAAACCTTCAAGTATGATATATACTAGATTTCCTCCTACAACTATTCTTAATTTCTTATGGTTCATGCTGCCTAGCGATTAAATCAAGGAACTGATATTTTCTGTTCTCGCCAACTGAACACCAGTGCATTCCATGTTAGCTATCAAGTAATATTATGCCGAAGCTAGGATAAAAAATGGACATCATTTATGTATTTAACATTTTTAACCATTTAACTTGAGAGTAGACTAATGCATCAGTATTAACCGTTTCACCCCAGTAAACCAGCAATCAACAGGATATATAGCTCACATTGTCAAACCCCGCGATGTTCTTGTTCTCCGCGAAGAATTCAGCAGGCGACTCTGCAGCACGGCACCGAGAAAAAGGGGGGAAAACCCCCCCACAAGAATCGTCAAACCAAAGAGCCGAAAAACATGAACCAATTCCTCGAAAGAAGCAAAGGGTAGGGAGGTTGCGCGCGAGGCCAGGGCTAACTCTGCTTGAGGAGGCTGCTCTCCTTGGCCGTGGCCAACGCCGACGCCTTAGAGGCGGCCTTCCCTTTCCCCGCCGCCTTCCCCTTCGCCGCCGCCGACGACGACGCCGCAGTGACCTTCCTCTTTGTCCCGCCGCTAGCGGCGCCGTCGCCAGCGTCGTCGTCCATGGCGCGGGGTCGGGGATTTGGGATTCGAGGGCTAGGGTTTTGTGGGGGTTGGGCGTATTGGAGAGGTGAGTGAGCTCTCAGCGGCGTTAGGACGAAGACGTTGAACAAGTGTACTGCTCATGGCCTCTCGGTGGGGAGATCAGGACGGTCCATCCACGGATGGACGGTCCAGACAATTCGTTTGACAAGTTAAACCTTACTCCCTCGGTCCTTAAAAAAAACTCATTCCTAACATCCCAAGATAGCAATAGTGCAGAGTGAGAATAACTAAAATACCCTTAATAATTGAAAAAAAAGTAAGAGTGATGGATAGGTAAAGGGTATTAAAGAAATAAAGTTTCTCGTTTTACGTGCTAAGGATAAGTATGATGGTAGAAGTTGATTTTTTATGGGACGAAATTCAAACTCTAGTTGAGTTTTTTTGGAGGAGTAGTAGTGAGTGGTGACTCATTCATGCACGGAAACAAGACAGCTTATTAATATATAATTAATTAAGTAGTATCAACTTAAAATTTTAAAAGTAAATTAATGTAATTTTTAAAATAATGTTTCAATATTTTTTTAAGAACTATAAATGGTTTGGAGTGATTTTCGTACACATAAAACATCTTTATTTGAAAGAAATAAGTGGTATTTTGGAGGTGCTCGTAGGGGGTAGAGTGTGTTTTTATTGGAGTGACTGTGCACGTGTTGTAAGTGTCTACGTTTAAAAAAATAGAAATAAGTTGTAAATCAGAACATGACCGAGAGGAATACTAGTTTGTTATATGCCCATATCAACACGAATTGTTTGCAGAATAAGGTTTAGAGTTTTATTAGATTAGTATAAAAAAACTAATACTGAAGAATAACAACTTTTAAACTCAGAGAAAGATTATTGTGCATTAATTGTTTGAAGAAAAATAAAATAAAACACACGTCTAGCGACCAAACTCCAAAGTTTGTAACACCAGTTATTTTGTTGCCCACCTCTTGGCCAACACAATCTTATATACTATGCTTCTTAAGTTCTTATAATCTCCATGGCACTCATATGGGATGTGATGATGATACCCTGAATAATGTTAGAATTAATAATATTTTTACATAAATTTTCTTTCTTTCATTTCAGAATATAAATACTATAGGACTTAAAAAATTATATGAAATATAAACATTTTGAGACACACATTTTAATAAAAAAATATATGCATTTTCAATCGATTAGATGCTTGAGGAGGGATTTGAAGCAATTTAAAATTTGACAACTAAAGTGACTAAGAACATGGGTTTTTGTTTGTCATAATTTTTGTAAAGAATCTAAAAGGCTTATATTTTGAAATTGAAAGAAGTGTTTATATTTTTAAATTGAGGGAGCACTTTATATTGGCCCACATTATATTTTTAAAATTTTGAGAAAATTACATAAAACCATATGTTTTTTGTCACGGTTGCAGAAAAGTACACATACTTTAACATTTACAACTTAACTACAGGCATTATGTTATTAGCATTTTACAAAACTGCACTATGTATGGATTCTTACGCTTAAGTCCAGCTACCAAATGAAGTGGCCATGGCCATCTTCATGTCCTACGTCATCTGTAGATGGATCCTATGGGTAAGAATTATATTTTTTTAATAGTATAGTTTTGTGAAACATTAATTAATACTATAATAGTTAGGTGACAATTGACAAGTGTCAAGGTGTGTATGATTTTCTACCAATTTAACCACAAAACATGTGGTTTTATACAATTTACTAATTTTCTCCAATGTCTTTTTTTTTTGCTAGAAACCTAAAGTTTCATAGTCCAAATGCCAAAATATCGGCCTGCATAGCATCCAGCGATGCAGAACTGCAGGAGAGGGTTTTATCACCAAACGCCGGTCCGGATAACGTCCTCCTTCTCCCCTCGCCTCGCCACCTCGCTCACTACCTACCTCTCCACCAATGGCGACCACCACCACCACCACCATCTCCTCCTCCCTCATAACCCCTCCGGCCGCGGCCCTCCACCACCGCAGCAGCTTCTGCCGGTGCCCCTCCCGCCTCACCGTCGGGGCCGCGCGGTGGTGGGCGAGGCGCCGGCAGCCGGCGGTGGTGGTGCGGGTGGTCGCCTCCTCGTCGGTGCTCGAGGCGCCCGAGGAGGTGGCGGCGCGGAAGCTCTACGTCGGGAACATCCCCAGGACCGTCACCAACGACGAGCTCGCCGCCATGTTCGCCGACCACGGCACCGTCGAGCGCGCCGAGGTAGTCACCTGACCCCCGCTCAATTGCTTCTCGGGCTCCCGTTTCTTGTTTTTTTTTTAAATTTTTTTTTCTTTATGAAATTTACTCTAGTTTAGTTCTTTCTCTTTGATGAGTATTCTAAGCATTACTCTGGTTCATGGAAGTTTAATGCGTGCCTTTATTAGCTTACTGTATTGATTGATGTCGAAATGGATGAGTACAACTTATCAAAATGTTGGCACAAAATCTCTCAAGAAAGATGTTGGCACAAAAAAGAGAAACAGAACTACACTGTCATAATTTGCTGCTGCTGCTGTATTATAGTAGAAGCTATAAATTACTCAAATCAACTGGCTATGGTGTGCTGAATTGATTGCTGAAATGTGCCGGGTTATGTTGCTCTCCGATGTAATTGGGGGTTTGCACCGATTGTTTTGCGCAGGTTATGTTTGACAAATACACTGGCCGGAGTAGGCGCTTCGGGTTTGTCACGATGAGCACACCGGAGGAGGCTAATGCTGCAATTGAGAGCCTGAATGAAACTGTAAGATTCAATCATTTGCATTGATACTGTTGTCATTTGCAATTATTGTTCCAGGACATGCGTACTGATTTATTTCTTCTTTATCAGGAGGTCGGTGGTAGAAAAATTAAGGTTAATGTGACGGAGAGCTTCTTGCCTAACATTGATCGGTCTGCACCAGAACCAGAGCCTGTATTTGTGGACAGTCAATACAAGGTTTACGTTGGTAATCTTGCAAAGAGCGTGACCACAGAGATGCTTAAAAACTTCTTCTCTGAAAAGGGAGAGGTTCTCAGTGCCACCGTGTCCCGGATTCCAGGAACTGCAAAGTCCAAGGGATATGGTTTTGTTACCTTTTCTTCAGAGGAAGAAGTTGAGGCTGCAGTTTCTACTTTCAACAATGCGGTAAGCTTCTTTTATGTAACCATTACCATGTCTGCAGGTGGCCAGTTTCTTTTTGCCTATAGTACATCACACTTGCTAATCAAAAGCATAATGTGGTGTGGTAACTTGAGACCTATGCCATCTCTTTCTTAGGATAATCAAAAGTAACTTGGTCAGTGTGACATGTTCAGATACTAGCATCAAATGACCTTATATGCATTCACTAATGCCATATTGCCATAATGTTTGAAGTGTATCATACAAAAGTACAAAACCAAATCTTATTTATGATGTCCTATGCATTTTAGTCCATTTCTATAATTTGGTATTTCATTGCATGGATTATCACAAAATTGTTCGAAAAATGTCTTCTGCATACCATATCAAAGAGAAAGGAAATCTGCTGCAGTTTCCAGGCTGAATTGTGATGACTAGCTCCTGAGCTAATGAGTACACATGCATTCTCTTTGATTACCCTGCTTGAAATCCTCCAATATACCTTAAAATGATATTTGTATGACTCAAGTCTAAAACCTCATATTGTTGCATGCTTGCGGTTTATTTGCAACTGAATGTGATTTCAGGAATTGGAAGGACAACCCATCCGTGTGAATAAAGCATAGGCATCTAGCAGATATTTCCAGACTGGTTGATGGCAAAGTGGGTACCTCTGAGGCTGAAGTAACTTTGTGAACACCTGTAGACTGAGGGAAACTTTAAGGCTAGATATTTGCAACAAAGTGGAAAGACCTTCCAATGCAATTTCACTTTGCAACTAAACAAATTTTGTACGATAACAGCATATGTGAAGAAATTTTATTGGTGTTCATATGAAGCATATATTATTTACCACCGTACCAGCATGTTTTTTTGTTTAATTAGTTGTGTAACATATTTGTTCAGTTGGATTGGAATGTATACTTGGCAGTCATCTCAGTGACATTGTTTTCTGGTTTGGTTCTCTGTTTTTCCTTTTTTCCAGATGTGATGCTTCCAGTTCCAAATACATTCAGCAAACAGTATGGGTTTCACTATTACATAATTCTTTTGGTCATAGAATGTTAGATATTACCCATTCATTTAATAGTATTGGCTTGATGGCTTCAGATGATGTTTGTGTTCCTCCTTTCTTCCTGAGCTAATATCATTTTCTTTTTGTATATATAAAAAAAGGTTTTAAAAGGGTTACTCTTGTTGTTGCATCCCATGGTTCATTTAGATTCCAGGAATAATCTGAAAAGGCAACATCAACTGGCATCAATGATCAATCCTCTTAGACTTGGTTTCACTGACTATTGTTTGATTGTAGTTAAAAATATCACACGCATAAAGGTACAATTACATAGCTTGTGGTTTTCAGATGTTATTGGTATTACAATCTACAGACTACACTTTCTTTTTTTTGTTAAACTTTCTATTCTGTGCTCAGCTTGAAATCCTGAACCATTACTCTGCAAGGGCCTAATTTTTTTGTCGGAACAACAAAAATTCGATAAACCAAACATACAATTGGAAAAGGAGAGGATGCATGCGAGCAAAATAATGTATTCAAGAGGAAATACATTTGGATATGCCAACAATTCCCTACATATTACACACTGAGCCTAACTTTCTTTTCATCATGAAAAGATCTCCCCAAATCCGCCTAAGTTAACCTGCAGCAAAACAATAAAACAGGAAATTAGTTTGCATTCAGCTACTTAAGGTTTTAAATGATCATAGGAGAATGGATTTCTATGGGTTGAAATCAAAACATGAACATGTCCTCTGGCTTGCTAGTTGAAATATTAAGTTCATTCAATATCAATTCATTTATCTTATTATGTTTCATATCGATGGATATGCATAGTTGATCTTAAATTTATCAGTGAAGATAAAGATCAGCGAAAAAAAATCTGAAATTTTATGATTCGCAATTGCAATATGTTATAAGGCATTTTCATTGTTGCTGTCAAACGAAATGCTATAACCATGTACTGTTCGGTTCAGTAGTTGAATTAGAGCAGAAAATGTCATAAATGTATCAAATAGTAACATGTTTTTTTTCTCAAAAAGAAAGTAATTTTATAACCTCTTTGATTATAAAGAGAGAAAGCTGCAAACCGATTCATCAGTAGTCATTATAACATCTTTGATCTGGGCACAAAGGCATCCCTAATCCCTAGATATGCAGAATAGTAAAAATCGCACGCACACATTGAGCTTGAAATCATGAAGAATCCCATACCTTGCAATGGGAACATGAATCCCCAAGAGGAGTACCAAAATGCATGAAAAGAGATACAATTCTGATCACAATTTGATTCCAGCCAAGTCAAAAAGCTTTTCAGCCTGGTCAGGGAACAATGTGATGAAAAGGTAGGCACCTGTAGATGAAACTCGCATAAGACAAGTTTATGATCATGACGTACTTATCTCAGATAAAAATAGTTCCAGTCATCTTACTTATCAACACAGTTCCAAGAACAGCGGAAATCTTCCCTTGCACCGTCACAAGTCCTGCTTTCCCTGCGTTTTGCAGCTCACTTTTGCCAACAGATTCAAATGTTCCTACGACACGCAAAACATTTGCTGTGTTTCCCTTCAAACTTCTAAAAATTCCGTCACATCAAATATTTGGACACATGCATGGAGCATTAAATGTGGACGAAAAAAAACCAATTGCACAGTTTGCGAAACGAATCTTTTAAGCCTAATTACGCCATAATTTGATAATGTGGTGCTACAATAAATATTTACTAATAACGGATTAATTAGGCATAATAAATTCGTCTCGCAATTTACAGGCAAAATCTGTTTTATTATTAGTCTACGTTTAATACTTTAAATGTGTGTCTGTATACGAAAAAAATTTTGGCCAAACAACTAAACACGGTCATTATGTCATAATATGGAACACTTTGCATGAACAATTAATACTCTATTAATTACATAAAGAATTTTAAATTGGTTGTACCTGGCTTCAGTGTCTGAAGCCCTGATTTGATGCATGCCAGATTTTGGAAGCCTTCTCTCTCCAATACATCAGCAGCTCCCGTGGACCTTCAACATATAGTTAAAAGAGGGTAAGACCAATAAACTGCTGACACTGGTGTGTGACATTATGTTTTTTCTAAGTTCCAAGCCAAATGCCAGTGTGTTATAACGGGTTATTGAAAATATCAAAAATAAGTACTAGTTGGAAAAAATATTTTTATTTGATTGAAACAAGATCTTTTATCTTAAAAAAAGAAAAATACCATGTTTAGAAATTTTAAAAAGTTGCAGCCTAGAGAGTATAATGCAAAGAGTAAACATGACATTCATGGCGCACATGTTAGTGATGGAGTTGGTGGCAGATTCATCATCACCACTATTGTCTTATAATAGTAATATAAATATTTGCATTGTTGTTGCCATATGAAGACTAACTGAATTTAAGTAAACACGCCTAAAGTTTGTTCTGAAGAAACTGCTAATGCAGAAAAGGCTTGACAAAAGTCAACTACTGCACTGTTCACCAACCTGAGCCCTTCTTGACAGACCACCAGCAGCTTGCTCTCCGGCGAGAACTTATCCTTGACCGTCTTGGTGAACTCTAGGTTCCGCTTGGTGAATGGTAGCCCGAAGAACAGGCCAGCGAAGTTGTTGTGTACCGTGCGCTTTATAATAGTTCCTAGAAGAAAAACCAAAATGGCCACCAAGTTTAAGGATCTACTAACTCCCTTTTTTTCTTAGCAAATTTCATAAAACCCCATGTTTTGGAGCATTCGCAACACAAAACCCTAGTTTTTGTAATGTTTCATGAAACCTCGGGTTTTGGGGCAAAATATTTCATAAAACCCCAACTATAAGCTTATATCATCTATTTGACTAATATATTTGTTTATAATAACTATAAAATAATATGAGATATTTCTTAGTACATATACGCGTTAACTGCTTTTCAACAATCGCTTATCATCTTGGTATGATCATTTATGTGTATATTTAGCCAATTATTATGTCATCATCAATTAGGGTTATGTTGAGTTTTTTTGCAGTGAAAAATTAAGAAAAAATAAACTAGGCGAGAGGAATGTGTATTTGAGTTAACTAATGTGAATTTATGAAAAAAATAATCATACGTAATAATGAAATATATGTATTTTACATAAGTATAGGGTTTTTTTGAAACTTTTTGCCCCCAAACATGGGACTCCTTGAAACAAACCACAATAACTAGGGTTAGGGTTTTATGTTATGTGTGTCTTCCTAATACTTGGGCTTTTATGAAATTTACTCAACGTCATCTAAATAAAAATGGATCAATATGTTGTGATTGATTTCGACATAAAGTATTTATTTTTTAAGAGAAAATTATAATAATAATTTCTAGTGCATATATAATACTACCTTCGTTCTACAACGTACTTTCGTTCTGAAATATAATAAGTTTCTAGGATGTCCAGGAGTTTCTAAGCATCCGATTGGCTGAATTCTTGAAATGCTTTTATTTGAAAACAAGGAAGTATTTTATTTTAGAGAAGTCACATCTTAATAGCGATAAAAAAGGCTCTTATCACTGTGCCAATCATTTTATTTATGTGACAATCATTATGATATTAAACTTTGACCATCAGTTTTCATAAACATCTTCTTAATAGCGATAAAACCATTTTGTGAAATATTTTTGAAGTACTGGTCTATTGGGTGCAATAATCATACAGTAAATTTAACCTTTAATCTGACTGCTTTATTTGTCAGAATCTACATAGTTCGGCCTTTTAAAATAAAAAACTAGAACTGAACTGAGAGAGAGAGAGAGCAGTGGTGTATTAGTATTACCAATGTCGCCGTCGTCGTTCTCGACGAAGAGGGGCACATGCGCTGAGTTCTTGATGTGCGCCCTCTCGCGCTGCGTCCGGTCCCGGATGTCCAGCACCGTGTACCCCTCCTCCGCCACCAGCCGCTTCGCCTCGTCGCCGTCGACGAAGCTCACCTCGGCACGGACGCCAATGGCGCCGCCGCCGGCGCTCCTCCTCCTCAGGGACAGGTTGCTCCTTGCTGGCCTAGCGCCATGCCTGATCCTCACAGCTATCCAAGAACCTCTGAAAAAGACAAAACAGATAGTTAGATATGATGCAATGGATGGATAAATTCGTGTTCAGAACAAACGAATCATGAGAAATTTTCATAGATTATATGATGCATGGATGGATAAATTCTTGTTCAGAAATCAGAACAAGTGAAGGCAGAGGAATTTTTTGCTGACCTGGGAGGAGAGAAGGCAGTGGATAGACCAAGAACTGCCATTTTTGTTTGATACAAATTTGCAAAAGATTATTTTGTGCTCCGAGAATGGATCTTTTTTGGGGTGATTTTGTGAAGTTTTTGGAGTAGGGGGAGAAGAGAGCAGCAGGGCTGCACAGCACAGCAATGGATTTGCTGCAAGAAGAGAGGAGGGAAATCCGAGGGACCAATGTGGTTGTGCCACGTCGGATCCATGGTGGAGAAGGAAGAGAGGGAGGCAGAGTGTGGGGCCCAGGAGGCAGAGAATATGGCTTTTTCTATGCCTTTTGTTTTATGCTGATTCTATTGGCCATTTCTGATGGAGGGCCACCAAATTCAGCATGTAGAGTTTGTTTGGTTGAATGAACCAAAATTTCACTTCAAACTGAAGAACAGCAATAGCTTGTCAACATGACAATCATTTTCCTTTTTGTCACAATTTAAAAAAAAACAAAGGTGAAGTGGTATAATCATCAAGGAACACAGTCAATTGGCTGTAATCAGGAACAATCTCCAGTTGTTTCTGTAAAACAAAAAAGCACATCGCCTTCAAAGGATGCAATAGAACATGCGAAATGTATTAACCAGTTTGCACTTTCCAGCTCACCACAACACATCCCCATTAATAGATGGCAACACAATTACACAAACTGGAATATAGCTCACACAAAAGGCAAGAGCCAACAACAGTCAACAAAATCTTGGACATTTGTGCTGAAGGAGAGGCACCCAATTCAGCATGCAGGATTTGTTTGGTTCAAATTTCACATAAAAACTGAAGAACAGCACTGGCTTGGTTGCCAACATGGCATAATCATTTTTTCGGGGGTTAAAATACAAGAAAACAAAGATGGTATGAGCATCAAGGAACAGTCAATTGGAGCTCTGTGGAATCAAGATCAATCTCCAGTTGTTTCGGGCAAAAAAGCACATAGCTTTCAAGGATGCAAAAGAACATGCAAAATGTATTAACCAGCTAGCAGTTTCCAGCTCAACACAATCCATCCCCAATCCCCATTAATAGATAGTAAACACAAACTGGAAAAGCCCACACAAAGGGCAAGATCCAACAGTCAACAATCAACATAATCCTCCGGTTAACACCGGTAAAAGTAAACATCCACCACTTGTGCAAAATGATGAGGCACATTTCGTGCATGATTGTATTTGTCTATTTGAGCAACTGAGTACCAGTTCCATTTACACTTTGAACTTCACAATTTTCCGGATGCAGACGGAAAAATGCCAAAAGTGCCTTTGCAAGAGTGTGGTTAGAACAGACCACTACATTGTGTATATATACCCTACTGTCTGTAATATGAACAAACTAGTTTAGTGTGATTATAGGATAGAAAAGAAACTACTCTTGTCATGCAAGCGGCTATTAGCATCTCTGGAATAAGCAAGGTAATTCTCTGAACAGCGTTTGTAAACTTGCAGATACAGCTCTTTTACTTAATTGCATGACTAGTGATGCGCTTTTCCTGTTTTTGCTTCCTCATCAGTAGTTTTCATCCCAGTCACATCCAGCAGTACAGAAGTCAAAGCAATCGCACAGCCTGAGAGGACAGCTGTTGGGAGACTCCTCGCTGTGCACACAAGGTTGATAATTGTTAATTTGGCAATAATATATCCAATTCATTGCACAAGATAGTCATTCACGAACAAAAATGATCCAATGACCATAAATTAGAATCATAATAAAGGAATAGTAACAGGTAAAAGAAAGAGATGATGATGTTCTATGACGCTTAAGGCCCGGTAACTACATCGGTATTAACAGGAAAATTGCTTTAATGATTCATGATGAAATTTTGTTGGGTTTAATTTACATCATATGGGTAACTTCTGAGTTCTGACCTCACAACATTTCTATCATGCATTTTGACATTGCGCTTCTCTTGCTGTGTTTAATCTTAGGTTTTGGGCATGTGCAAAACAACCACAGATATAATTCAGCATGATACATAAAGGTTCTGAGCTGATTACTAAATAACTGGGTGTACAAATAAATTCCTCTAAGCTATAGTTTTGGCTGTGTGCTTATTTCTACTGCTGGGGCACACGAAATATGTGTGCTCCAGTTGTGATAGTGTCAATTAAATTATAAGGAATACGTATTCAGAAACTAGCACAGTAGAAACAGAATAACATGCACCAATATCAGTTCATATAAATGTGGCATACTACTAGGTAGGGAAGATCAATACAGTTTACAAGGATAACATGGAAGGCATTTGTTCATGTTAGATTTGGCTGTAGAAACATTCAATCAAACAACATAAAACAATTTCGATAAGGATGTTTGGACAGCTGACTTTGAACTTTTTTCAATTCAAGTCAGGTATAGAAATTCAACTAAGTTGAATATGTTTACCTCTGAAACCCAGGACAGTTGCACCAGCGGTAAAACCAGCTACAGCACCATTAATGTAGTCCTTCTTCTTCCTGCAATTTTCAAGGGACTGCTCGATGCCTACATATGTAGCTCCAAGAAGTGCAAAGCTTGCTGCATAATTTCCAGAGACCTTGCCAATTCTAACCAGTTCAGGATACTTGACATTACTGCCAACGTGAGGTCCATTGAAATGCATAGCAACCACCCCACCCCACACAGTGCCAGAAGCTAAACCAATGCCTGCAGCCTTGCCCGTTTTCATGACAACTTCATCAAGTCCCGAATTTCTCAAATTGGACAACTCCATGTTCCCTATCAACCAGAAAGTGACCAAAAAAATCCAATAGAGGTGCAAGGAGTCAGAATAGCATTAAATTAAGAAATATACAGTAATGAACAGACATTACAACATATAAACACCCAAAAATGCATTAAAAAGGTTGGCAAAGCATAAATCTTACAAAACTACAACGACAACCAAAAGCACTATGAACTTGCAGAACATGATTTCAGTATTACTTTTTGTGCAGTAATGTGGCTTTAGGAATCATCCGGTTCAAGGACAAATTCAATGACATATGTTAATGCCTTCAACGATATGTTAAATGACGATTTCTTTATATGATACTTTGGGTTTGAGAATACCACTAAGCTTATGAAAGGTTCTCAGGGAGTAAGCAAAAGGCGATTGAGAGCAGCGTGTCAGTTATCTGAGTCAGATCGTGTGACTGCTGTGTATATTTCATCGAAATAAATATAAGTTCTAGCACCTAAACACATAACAACATGCATACCATGTGTTCACAAACACAAATTGTTCAGAAATGGTCCTTTCCAGTACACAGAACATGAACATATCAATAATTCAGTAATCATGGTTTAAAGTTTACAGGTAATGCTGGTGTGTACAATGATCTTTCAGTTCCGCGTTTAAAAGTAACTGTTAAATGATTGACGCCATAAACCAACTATAGACCTTTTATATACTACTTTAAATGTTTGTAGTGGTCCCTCTAACACTGACATGTGGGCCCCACAATGTTGGGTGAAACTCTTGCTCCCTAATTCAAATGCTCTCAATCCCCAATCTCAGTCTAACCTTTGATTTCATGGCAACGCACGGACAAATCAGCTAGTACACAAAATGATACTAGTTGTAATGTTGCCTGATTCTATTAAAAGTTAGGCTTGTGCGCTTTTGCATATAAGGTAAGTTGATTGACTAATAGATAAATTCTCCAGAAATTAAAAAAAAAAACTACTAACAAAAAGTGATGTCATAGGCTCCAGCAGATGATCATCCAGCTTATTTTAGAATAGCATGGTACTTCAGATGCTTGAATACAAAAAGGGGAAAAAATATACAGAAACAGCATATGATCTATGAGAACTACATGTGAACATCAAGCATGAGGACCAATGAAGAACAATCTAATTCCACATGACAAATAAGGATGGGATGCCATTGGCCGATCAAACGCGTCTAGTCCTGATATGTACTTGCTATTCGCGACAGCGCAGAACAAACCAAATAGAGCGCAATCGCGTGATCGCATCCTGCGCTCATGGCTCATGCAAATATGACCGCAAATTGCATCAACCCCGTGCGAGCACCTACGGTGAAACGATCCACAAACAAGCAACCGATCGAGCAAATTTCAGCGCGGCAGGCAGGGCAGACATTGCCACATTGCACACAGAAATTGCTGAAACAGATGCGGAACCTAACGCGCGTTGGTGGCCCAAAAAAAATTGTGGAAACAAATCGCAATTGGTGTTAAGGCGAAGAGAAAGGCATCCGGATCTAGAAAGAAGAAGGTGGAGGAGGGGGAGGAGGCGCGCACGGGGGGTGCTCACCGGCGATGATGATGCGGCGGCGGGGAGATCGGCGCAGGCGGAGGCGGCGGGAGAAGTCGGGGAGGCCGAGGGTGACGGGGAGATCGACGAGTCGGATCGAGGCCGAATATTCTTGGGCCGATGGTGCGTGGTGGGTGCGGTACGGGCTTTATATACGGGCCCGTATCCCCCAATCACGGCCTAAATCCGACTACGGCCCGGCTGAAACAAAGGCTATTTCGGGTGCTTTTCCAGCTGTAGCAGCCTTATTTTCTTTCAGAAAATCTCCGGCGCCTATAAATCGGGCACTCAACTTTTTTTAAAAAAAATTAGGTGTTGTTCCAACAAGTAGATCGGAATTGTTTCTTATATTGAAAATATTTCAATCATTTAAAAAAACTGAAACACAACCAAATCATTTCATGGAACATTTTGCTAGAACATATGAAACAAATTGTTTCAAAAAAATCGTGTGTTATTTCACCATATATAAAACAATATTCTAGTAAATAGCGAATGGATGTTTCAAATCATTGCAACATTTAATCTATACATAACGAAACATTACGAGTACACTTGCTGAAACATTGTTGGTGGAATAAAAATTGAAACGGATTCCCTTAATAGAGCGTTTCCATAATATGTGGGTAATTTGTTGGAACGGGGCGCAAGTGGTGGGGACGCGTGGGAGGCAGGCGAAGGCGTGCGTGGGGGTGGGGGAGGGGCGCCTGGTTTTTTTCCGCTGGATCGGGTGCCCGATCCCTAGCATTTTCGGAATATCTCAAACGGAAAAGGCTATAAGATTCCTTAGTAAAATACTAACACTGATGTGTCGTAATACAATTGCATCTAGATTTTTTATAACTTCCATATACCTAAATTAAACAGTTGAGATGAATATTAGTAAAAATTTAGTACGTGTAGTACTGCTTATCTCAAACAATTCAGATAGTGGGTAATCTCACTGCCTACATAAAAACATGCTATTTTCGCTTGTTAGGAAAAAAGTTAACAAGAATAATAGTGAATATTAGTGATAAACAAGCGCCCACTTGCATCCTACAGATTACCTATATTTTGAAAATTTGTCGCCATATAATCTTAATAAACTCACAGCTATTCCCTCCGTTCAAGAATATAAAAAGTTTTAGAGTTGGACATGGTTATTAAGAAAGTATGAATAAGTGAGTGGTGGAGATTTGTGATTGGATGAGTAGTGGAGGTAGGTGGGAAAAGTGAATGGTGGAGGTTTGTGATTGGTTGGGAAGAGAATGTTGATACAGAAGTTGTTATATTTCAGGACAAATTCTGAGGGTTAAAAGTTGTTATATTTTACGACGGAGGGAGCCGAAAATTTGCACATTGGGCTACTCACTTTTCGTGCCTTGTTTGGCACAGCTATCTATATATTTGATTTGAAGTCTACAGCGGTTTAAAAATTTATATTTCAACTAAAACGGAAAAAAAAGGGTTCATCTAAATTTTATCAACGTAGGGTCTGTTTGGCACAGCTCCAGCTCCACCCCTCCTGGAGCTGAAGCTCAACCAAACAGTTTCAGCTCCACTAAAACTAGGAGTGGAGTTGGGTAGAGCTCTCTCACAAAATGTACTAGAGTTGTGGAGCTGGATTTAGACAACTCCACAACTCTACTCCAGACTCAACTCCTGAAGTTATATTTAGAAGTTGGAGCTGTACCAAACAAGCCCGTAATCGTAAATCCAAATCCATGGATTTGTAATGAATACCGTCCAAATCCAAATCCATGTAAATTTTATCTACATCATGCCTTATAGCTAAGTCACCAGTCGAAAACGATGGTGAGGTAGTCCATGCCTTCGGAAATAGACATAAAAAAACATATTCTGAAAATGATTATTTTCATGGATGTAGGACCTCCAGAATGTGCTTTTTTTTTCTATTTTCACATTTTGATTCATTTAGAAAACTTATTATACAAATAAACTCCTAAAAAACATATTCAGAAAATGATCATTTCACGACGCCAACATATCATTGGTGCCGTGGTCCAACATGACAGCGCGAATGACGTTGGCACCAAGTACCAACTTTTATTTTTTAAAAAAAGGACCTACTTGTAATAAAAAAGGACCTAGTTGTAATAAAAAATTTCAAATAAATCCTTAGTGACAACATCCTTAGCATCGAGATTACAGATAGAAATAGGTCCTCGGTGTCAATGATATTGACGCCATCTCCTTCACATTAGTGGCTTAGTTTTCACCTGAGGGCGAGGGGATTGGCGGCAATGTTATTGGTGCCGTCATATTGGACCACAATATCAATGACGTTGGCGCTACGAAAAGGGTCTATTTATAGAATAATTTTTTTTAAGAATTTATTTGTAGAATAAGTTTTTTTTAAATGACTAAAAGATGAAAAATCCAGTCTTGGGGAATACAATGGAGAATTTTTAGACGAACATACAAATGAGTAAAGAAAGAGATAGCAGAGAATTGCTACAAGTTTTCGGTGGAATGGTCTTTTTTTTTTACTTTAATAAAATTGCTCATTTACATTGTGGAGTATTTGACATGATTTACTAAAATTTTACGCAATTCAATACTCTGACACCTTTTTAAGCCACCGTCTCGCCTGAACCTCGGACTTCCTTTTACCCTTCCACTGTGTTGGCGCATCTCCATTCTCCAACTAGTACAATTTAATGTTACCTTGCGTAAGCTGGAAGGCGGCGTTTTTGCTCAACGAAAAAAAGAGAGAAAAGCTCAAAGGCGACCTTATTATTTTTCTGAAAGAAAGAATTCATAATGAGATACTTCCTCCGTTTCATATTATAAGACTTTATAGTATTGTCTACATTCATATACTCCCTCCATTCCAAAATACAGGGTACAACTACTTTTTAAAGGTGTTTCATAATATAAGGCGTGCATGCATGCATGGTAATTAATTAGCATCTCTTCTCTTCTAAATTATTATTATTTAAATCATTCACTCACAAGATGTTTAATTCTATTAGGAGCATGCATTGTATTAGTTGGATTGATTCAAACAAAGAGGTGATAATAATTGTTTCTTGGTCTTTAGGTCAATGGTGGTTATGCCTTATATTTTGAAATGGAGAGAGTAAATAAATCTAGACATACATGTGTACCTGGATTCATTAACATCTATATAAATGTGGGTAATACTATAAAGTCTTATAACTTAAAATGGAAGGAGTACAATTTCTGCTCTATATACTATGGCCATGCAAAAACTTTTCATCCTGTGTTACATTGAATGTTTGGACATATGAATGGAGTATTAAATATAGACAAAACAAAAAACTAATTGCACAGATTGCGTGTAAATTGCGAGACGAATCTTTTAACCCTATTTGCTCCATGATTTGATATTGTGGTGCTACAGTAAACATTTGCTAATGATAGATTAATTAGGTTTAATAAATTCGTCTCGCAGTTTACAGGCAAAATCTGTAATTTGTTTTGTTATTGGTCTATATTTAATACTTTAAATGTGTGTCCGTATATCTGATATGACACACTCAAACTTTTCATCCACGGATCTAAACACAGCCTATGCCTGGCCACTTTTGGTGCAATATTGTTGACTGCAAAAGGAAGAAACCAGGCCAGTACATTGCAGAGGAATAAAGCTCTTATGATGTATGTATTACATCCTTCAGAAAAGCTAAAAAATACTGAAGAATGCGTATGGAAGTGGTCACTACTATGCACTAGTGGTTGGTACCAAACTACCAATAAAGTTAGGTCGTAGATCTAGCTCTTCTTATAGTGCCGATTAAAGCCCTGTTCAAGAGAGTTTAACTAAGAATTTATTGGTTAGTAGTCTGCTTCTGAGAATCTAGAGAAGTTGTTAAACCCAGCATCTGACTTTCTAATTTATTTTCTGAATTGCTCTGCAATTGCTAGAAGCTCTTGTAAACAGATCCTTAATTACCTTGTCATCACTCCTGGAGTGTGCTGGCAGCTAGTGTCAGGGAGATAATGGTGTAAGTGGGTTAACCTCAATTCATTTATTTTTTTTTTTGAACTAAACCTCAATTCATTTATAGATCATATAATTGGACAACATGTGGGTTAATCCACTTAATTAGCCTATAAGTAGGTTCACTTGTCAACCCCTTGCACCTCTACAAGGAAAACAAAGATTCACAAGCAACACCTAACTTGACAAATTTCTAAAGAAACGATCATCTTCATGCCCGTAGCCTTGGCAGAATTCGCACAGGAGATTTCATTTCTTTTGTGCAGAAGAGACAAGCATGACTGCACTAGAACACTTGCAACGCCTGAAGTTTCAGGTTGAACACAATGGCAAAGCATCTACACATGAACAGGTTAACATTTGGCTGCTTCTTTTTTTTTTTTTTTTGAAACGAACTGCACAAGACAGTGTGAGTTTCATCTATTGATAAAGCAGGAGAAAAATGCAATCTATAGTCCTGGAATACCACAGACCAGAAAAAGAAAATACAACCACACCGCGCGTCTATAACAAAACCCAATGCACGAGCTAAACTATTTGGCTGCTTCTTTTTGCAATCAAATCTAATCCTGGTTTGTTGGTCAAGAGGAATTGGCTGTGAGTTGATCCATTAGGGACCCCATTGTCCCTGTGATCTTCTTTTGTTCCTTTTTTTTATGTTAAAGGCAGTGAGTAAACTCTTTGGTTCATTCAGAAGAACGGAATCTTCAGATTTTGTAGAAAGCGAAAGCAGTTGAGAAGTGAGGAACACAAGGAAAAGAAAATTAAAAGATTCACAAGGGGGAAATGATACAGTGGCATATCTTCTCTTTTTTTTTATCACCTGATGATTTATATTACAAATTAATTCAAATATAAAAGAAACAAGTGAAACAACCATCAGAGAACTCATGAACAGGGTAGTTTCAGCACCTGGATGGCATGACACACAAATCACACATCCCTTATTACTAGTAAGTTGATTTTGCATGTTCTCATTGGATCATCACCTATTACCATATCAAACAATGAGAAGCACAAATTCAGAAGGATATCAATAATCAACAGCTCTAAATGTCCCAAAAACCCTGTCAAATTCAAACAAAAGTATAAATCTTGCACTTACTAGTTACTTACCTCTACCCCCTTCAAGAATTGATGAAACTGACAACAAACTTTTCTGCTAAACCAATGAGTTGAGCCTTTGTCGGTGGGGCCCACTTCCCAGCTAGAGCCACATATACATATGAGGAGCTATAGCTAAGCTAAACCACTAGACAAGCAAACTCAATTCACCAATGCTAGTAGGTGCATGTCTCCATGGGTCACCTACTTCCTCCTCCTCACTCCGGTGAGCTCAAGCTCGTCAAGATCAAGCACCTCCTCCACGCCTTCGTCCTCAAGCACGGCGGCCGCCTCGCCGCCGCTCTCGGCGGCGCAAAGGCGCTGCTCCTCACCATTGCCGCCCGGGGCAGCATTGCCGGGCTGAGGAACAAGATCAGGAGGAGGAGGGGGAGGAACACCAAGAAACCACGGTGCCGCGGCAGCGGCGGCAGCGGCGGCGATGCCATGATGACAATGCAGCTCAAGCTACTGCTTCCGGCCGCCGCCGCCGTGCCGCCGCCGTCAGAGATCGCCGGCGGCGGCGTTGAGCCTTTGGACGCCGAGCTGGCCTACTACGACTCGTCGTGGAACACCATGATCCCCGCGGAGGAGCAGCTGCTGCGGCCGATCACCGGCTACCTCAGCTGGCCTGAGCAGGAGGCCGAGGAAGACGACGATCAGGGTGAGGAGGAGGATGAGAAGAACGAGATCGACAGGCTCGCAGACAAGTTCATAGAAAGATGCCATGAGAGGTTTATTCTGGAAAAGCAGGAGTCCTACAGGAGGTTCCATGAGATGCTAGCCAGGAGCTTGTAGGCACAGCTCGATCAGATTAATTCTTTTGGTGGTTTAATTTGATTTTGATTAGTGATTAATTCTTTTGTTCACATTTTGTTCATGTGGGAGTAGCTAATTAGTCATGGTTTAACTTGTAAGAGCTCATGAATTCAGTGGTTGCTGGTGGAGATCGATCACTGATCACTAGGATTTTAATTTAATTTCCTCCCCTGAAGAGTCCTTGTTCTTGTTCACTTTCTTGGTTTTTAAGTTCAGGATTAAGGGTTCTTCTTAGTCCATGAATGTTCATGTAACTTTTTTTTTCTCTCCCAGGATTAGCTAATGAACCATCAGGTTACTCAATCATCTTTCCAGATCAATTTACATTTCTGAAATTGAGACATTTTCTATTGCTGTCAATTTGTTCATTCCTGCAATGTTCTATATATGCTTCTGCTTAACTGTTCTGATATGTCAGATTTTACTACGCAACTTTTCTTGCACCATCTTGATCCCCTTCCTAGACATTCTGCAACTTTGCTTTTTGCATCTTTTGAGGCAAATCTTGGAACAGAGCTTTGGAAGTTCACAAATCATTGTATTATTATTCCCTGTCAGTTTCACCATAAAGATGTACATATAACACAGCAACCTAGAAATCAGCAAGATCCTGAGCAAAAAGTTGGTCAAGCAGTTATTAGCTGCCAATCTAGGCAGGTCATTACTTCATCCAAAGCGGGGCGAAATGGCACCATCAGCAAGTTTAATATATAGCCAACTACTAACTCCAAATCATTTAGTCAACTTAATAGCCAACGCATATGATAATTATCTATAAACATATACTGCACTATTATTACATGGTCCCACATGCCATATATACATTGTGTCTTGTAGTCGCTATTCCCTTTCTTCTTTTATCTCATCAAAATGTGTTTATAGCTGGCTTATAGTCTACTATTGTACCTGCTCCAGCTATAAACATATTTCGAGGAGATAAATGACGAGAGATGGGCAGCGGGCTGCAGATTTGTAGGCAGCTGCAGCACGAACTCCAAGATACAATGTATGTATGACAGGTGGGACCAGGTATTAATATTGTACTATATGTTTATAGGTAACTATTGTATGAATTAGCTATTAAATTGACTATAGATGATTTTGAAGCTAATAGTTGGCTATACTATTAAACTTGCTCTAAGCATATGGTACCAGTAGAAGTGATATTAACCGTTGTGTTGATTTATGACTTCTATTACCAATAGAACAAGTTATTCTACCCCTTAGTTGTGATGGATCTAATCTATGTATGTTGATACATCTTTCTTTTTTACTTCTCATGCTTTTCTATGCTTTAAATATGATTGATCTATGTTGTGTACTCATCACTTAGTGGTTAAATGTGGTGCTTTTATATGTAAAATTGGTATTTTGTCTACTTTAAATTTGTAGATCTAGATAGAAGAGAGAGAAAAATATGTATTTTTCCCATGTCAAATTTGTAGATCTAGCTAGTTAGGAAAGAGAAAAGATCATACAATGCTAATTTATTTTTATTCCCCAACCCCTAGTTATTTTTATTCCTCTTCCCCTAGTGAGCAAACTTGATCTTTTTATAGAAGTATATATATTGTGCAATTTTTATAGCAAAATAAGCACAGCAAGCACCTATTTTTCACTAGTACGGCATCTACTTGGAGAACTTAAGAAGGAGGTGTCCTTCTTGAACTAACTAGCCCGAGTCCATTTCCTTTTTGAAGCGCTTCAATCTTCTCTTCCCCCTAGTTTTAACCTCCAATTCTGAATCCGCAAACCATCATATAGTGCCCACTGTGTGGAGTCTATATGGCTCAAAGTGACTAGTCCATGTGTTTACAACCTCTCGGGATAAGAACTCGTGCAATTTATGATTAGGAGCTTCTGAGTCGACTGCATGGACTCGACAAACGAAGATGTGAACACGACATATGGTACAATAACGACATTTGGAAAGTACATGTGTTCCTCTCACCTTCTACTTTCAAACAATCTTGCACCATACCTAACACCGCCATGTGTTATACCACCCCTCTCAATAACCTCGCATGTCTTAGTATGCTCATCAAAGCAATTTGAAGTGTGCCTATTTGCCTTGGTGTTTTGCGTCTTGATCTCACTAGCGACCTTCTCAGACCATCTTTCCCCTAACTCAAGGCGTTTTATTGCTTTATTATGTCTGTTCACAAAGAACTCATTACACTTGAGGAAGATAAAGGCTACTACGGCAGTCGCCGGTAGCTTCCGAACACTGACTAGCACACTGTTGAACTACTCGGCCATGTTGGTTGTCATATAACCCCATCGGCGTCCATTTGTGTCATATGCACAAGACCACTTGTCTTTGTCCGACAACAAGTCTTCAAGCCATTTACAAGACATTTCGGTTACCGTCAGTCTAAGTTTCTTGACATCCCTCTCAAATATTTACTTCTCATCAATCTGACATATCCTTTGCAGTTCTTTCGTCTGACCCTGATCGGCGTTGGCCTTATGAAAATTAGCATTGTTCTCGCGAGGTTATCAGCATTTCGATACTAGGTAGGATCATTTTTTGATTTGTAGTATCATAGAATCGAGATACTATTAGATTTTAAAAATACATATTTTTATATAAAATATATAATATATTGTATAAATTAAACACATAATATTGATTTTGATAAATTTAATTGTTTTTATTTAATTTTGAGCATATTTATTCATATTATTTTCAATCCACCTTATTTTGAGAGTACTGCTATACGTACAACCTAGTTGTACAACTCATATACAACTAGAGACATGCAACCATAGATCAATCAAAGAAGAGCATGCTCATACACATTGCAATCGTTGATCAAATTTAGTTGGACGTGAGTTCAACAGTTAGATCATATGCATAGCAATTTCCTTTAAATAATATTTTATAGGATCATAGGGATCATAGAATCGGAATACAACATAAGATTTAGTAGGATCATGTAAAACTAAATTGTAAGATCGAGATACTATGAAAATTAGGATATTATGTGGGATTGGTATCGTTTCGGTTTGGTATGATCATAGCATCAGAAGATACTAAAATACGAATCAGAATACTAACAACCTTGATGTCTCATGCACCATCGGTGGTGACCAACTAGCAATCCTGGAATCAGTGTTCTCATGGCGTTCATTGTACCAGGGTGACGATCAAAGATAATACAAACTTATGTGTATCACCCAATCACAACCCGTATGACAAGCTCAAAAAACAAGCACTAGCTCACGAGTTCTCCTTCTCCACCAAGGCAAAAGCTAATGGTAAAAGTCGGCCCTCTGCATCAGTCGATAGTGCAGTCATCAAGGCGCCATTGTATTTCTCAGTTAAGAAGGTTGCATTGATAGCAAGGACTGGCTTGCTTGAATGCCTTCACATAAGGACTAAGGCCACCTTTGATTCAAAGGAAATTCATAGGAATTTTAGAGGATTTCATTCCTATAGAAATTTTTCCTACAAAGCTCTTTGAATCAAAGGAATGAACCCTATGGAATCCTATGAAATTCCTATGGAATGCCTCTTCCTATACAAGTTTTGGAGGAATTTTAACAAGAAGTAGAACCTCATGAAAAAAATCCTTTGAGTCTTTATCTCTTCTCAAATTCCTGTGTTTTTCCTGTTGTCCAATCAAACGATCATTCCTACGTTTTTCCTGTGTTTTGCAATCCTGTTTTATACTTAGGGCCTGTTTGGCACAACTCCAGCTCCAACTCCACCCCTCCTGGAGCTGGAGCTTAGCCAAACAGTTTCAGCTCCACCAAAACTGGGAGTGGAGTTGGGTGGAGCTCTCTCACAAAATATACTAGAGTTGTGGAGCTGGGTTTAGACAGCTCCACAACTCCACTCCAGACTTAACTCCTGGAGTTATATTTAGGAGTTGGAGCTGTACCAAACAGGCCCTTACATTCCTATCAGAATCCTATGTTTTTCCTATTCCTCCGTTTTTCCATTCCTGTAATTCAAAGGGGCCCTAGAGCTCTAGAATACACATAAATATTTTGTTCATCACCCCACCAACATTCTTCACTTTATCACCACCCCTTCTCTCCTGTATTCCAAGTTTTATCGCACTTCACCATATATTGAAATTTATACTACTATATAGTGATGGTGATGAGTCTGCTGCCGCCACCACCACCACCGCCGCCGATATGTGGATCGAGATGTCGGAGTACTTTTACTTTTTACTTTTTGTTATACTTATGTGCTTCGGTAGACTAACTACATAATAAAATCTTGTTTCAACTAGTATTCAAGTGAGACACAATATCTTTTTTTTTTCGCTATTTTGAACCTGCAACCACGGGTATTTATTTGGCTAATATCTCAAAGGAGTAGGTGCAAAAAGGGTAGGCAAACCACTCGGCCACTCACATCCCCGTCTCAATCCGTTGGCTGACGCATTTCACGACTCGTCGCGTGGGAATGGGATGGCAACCAAACCGACCGAAACAAACATGGGAAACAGTCCAGTCTCCCTCTCCCCAAGCCACGCGGAGGCCGAGCTGAACAAGCAACCCCCCTCCCCCACCACCCCACTCACCTCCCCGCCGCCGTGCCCCTGCCGCTGCCGCAACCAAAACCTTTCCCCTCCTCCCGGCCGCCGCAGCAGCCTGCTGCCTGCCTCACCCTCCGCGGCCTCCCAGATCCCGCGGTAAGGCTACCTGGATCCCCGATCCCACGGGGGACAGTAGCTCCCAACGGATTGCTGATTGGTTCTTGCTTTCTTGCCCGACCAAGATCCATCCATTCTCTTGAATCCCCCGATCGTCTCGTTGCCTCCTCGGCAACGGAGGCGCCGAGCTAAGCTTCCTAGGGCAGATCTGGGTGAAGAAGAGGAGACGTTTTCTTGTCTCGTGCTTCGGTCCAGCTTGACCGCGCGACCAAGGCGCCTCCCTCCTGGTTGATGCTCTACTGCTTCTTGTTCGATCCTATACTTAGTTTAGTTTCTTATGCTAATAGTGATTTAGTAGTAGTTCAAGCTATTCGATCGCTTCGCAACAGTAGACCGTAGTCTGCTGCGGCGGCTGTCCGTCAACGGCGGCGGCCGGGTTTTGTCGGTGGGGATTCAGTCAACCAAACCATCATGTGGAGGTTGAAGCAGTTCATGCCCAGGGAGCAGCCGTCCGGGCTCGAGGGCCGGACCGTAGATGTCGGCAATGTCCGGGTGCACGTCCGGGAACCCGTCGCCGAGGGCGGGTTCTCCTGCGTCTACCTCGCCAGGGACGCCGCGAACCCGGCGAAGCAGTACGCGCTCAAGCATGTGGTGATCCAGGATGAGGAGTCGCTCGACCTCGTCAGGAAGGAGATCATGGTGATGAGGTCGCTCAAGGGACACCCCAATGTGGTGGCGCTCGTCGCGCACGCCGTGCTCGATACGGGTGGCCGTGCGAGGGAGGCGCTGCTGGTGATGGAGTTCTGCGAGAAATCGCTGGTCGCGGCCTTGGAGAGTAGAGGCGCCGCCCATTTTGATGAACAGCAGGTGGCTCTCATCTTCCGGGATGTTTGCAACGCCGTCTTTGCAATGCACTGCCAAACACCACCTATTGCTCACAGGTGCGCCCGACATGTTCCAACCTCCCTGTGCAGATAGTTTCCATTAAGCAATTCTATGCCTCGATACATTTTTGGTGTTTATTATGGTTTACGCTTGCTCTGTTAGATTCAAATCTAGTTCACTGACAAATCATGAAACTACTGAAAAATCATGGCTCTAGTTACTAGTAGTAGATTGCAAATCGATTTTCGTTTTGGAGACATCATGGCAAAGATAATCTCTTCGCAGGGACCTAAAGGCTGAAAATATTCTTCTTGGTGGTGGTGGGGCCTGGAAACTATGTGACTTTGGTAGTGTATCGACCAACCATAAGTGCTTTGATAAACCTGAGGAGATGGGTATTGAAGAGGATAATATTCGAAAGCACACAACTCCTGCATATAGAGCTCCCGAGGTTCAGATTGGACATACCTGTTTTGAGCTCTTTTTCAGAAATTTCTTCTTATCTACCTTTTGTTAACATGTTTACTGATTGTAGATGTGGGACTTGTATCGGAGAGAGGTTATCAGTGAGAAAGTAGACATATGGGTAAATCCTCTCTGTACTAATTGTACATCAATATTATGTTTTTAATTGAAAGTTGATTGAATGGTACAAATTATATTATACGTAGTTGTATCTTATTACTAATTAATGATTTTTTAACTTGCTATTCTTTGCAGGCTCTTGGATGTCTCCTGTATAGAATCTGCTACTTAAAATCAGCATTTGATGGAGAATCAAAGCTCCAGATACTCAATGGAAACTATCGTATCCCAGAGTTACCAAAGTACAGTTCCCCCATTACAAGTCTGATCAAAGACATGCTTCAATCTTCTCCAGATGTCAGACCAGATATTACACAGGCAAGGGCTTTGCTTGATTGGCCATTCACTTCCATGAATTTAGGTTAGTCTTAATTAGTTCATGCTCCGTAAAAGTGAAATGTAAAAGGTCTTCTGTTTCTCTAATTGTATTTCATTTACCATTGTAGGTGTGGTTCCGTGTCAATGAATTACTTCCGTTGGAACTTCAAAAGGACTTACCTGATGGATCTCCATCTGGATCAGCTTTTGAGTCGCATATTACTGAGGATGAAGGTTATTTCCATAATTTTTGTATTTTCGTTTTATCAAACTATCGGAACAATTTTGCTATACTTGGTTTCCTGTGTCCCTGTTAGGCATATATAGAGGGGTTAGGATATGTAGGAAATGTTGTGTTGTGAAACTTAATCTACTTAGATAAAGTGAAATGCAGAAGGATTCTAGTAGTTGCTTAGCTCTTTCATCTCTAGGTCACAACTTTGCACTGAGAACATTTCATTTGTTGCCAAGAAAAAGAATATTTCATCTTCTATGTTTGTTTAATAATAAAAAATCATGTTTTCAGCACCAAGCAGAGCAACTATTTCACCATCAACGGACAACACGAGGAGCACTTCTTCTGAGGATCCTTCCAATTTGAGGTCGCAAGGTCTTTCAAAGGCTGCTGAGAGTAAGGGTTCTATGGGTGCATTTTGGTCAACTCAGCATGCCCAAGAACTGGCTTTTGTGGATGACAAGGGGCCAGCTTTTGATCAAGAGACCGTACACCAAGTCAGCTCAATGCAATTACAATCGAAGAACCATAACACTCCAACGCATAATACATATCGACAGTCTCTCTCTGCCTCAGTTGATAGTTCTCCTGGGGATTTTGAAATCAGGTTTTCTCCTAATGGCTCAGAATATGGGCTAGAGAAGACCAAAGAAACAAAATCAGAAAATAAAACCAATGTACATGCTACCAATTTTAACTCCTTTGTGGCAGACTTCGATAATCTCAAAGTGAATTTTCAAAACAATGTAAGTAGTTTAAATGCAACTCGTAGACTGAAAGAGCAGCAGCTGGAAGCTGAGGTAACTTTACTCAAGGAACAACTGAAGATAGCAAACTTAGAGAAGGAAGAAATTGCATTGAAATTTGATAAACTGTCAGGTATTTGCTCTTCTCAGAGGAGAGAGATTCAAGAACTTAAACAAGCCCTAGCTACAGCTTCTGCTACGCAGTCAGTGAAGGAGTTCAAAGAAAATTCGAAGGCTGAACTCTCCCCACCAAGTACAAGCCTTGATACTCCGGTATGGTTTTACTCCTACATGTGTAAACTATGCTTTTCACTGTAGTCCGCATCAATGGCTCTACTTTTGATTTCTCCTGGTTAACTGACTAAAACATGAGAAGTCCTCAGATATACCAGTTTTCTCATTTGACATTGCTTAACTCATCACTGCTAGAATCATATATACTCCTTATAGCACATTAGTATTATCAGATCTATTTATATCAGGAAGCTGTTATACTAATATAGAACTGTATTGTCACAGCCAAGAGAGAAGATTGAAGGTACTCCTCCAGAACTCCGTCAAGGTCTATTTACATCAAGCCCAGGGACACCGAGCCCTGATCCGAAGCCATGGTCAGCTTTTCCTGAAGAGCCAAAAGCTCAAGCAGCTGTGACTGTGAAAGGTGCCCACCCAAGGTCAGTTCGCACTCTGCGGGCATCAAACAGCAACAAAGCCAGCTCCCTTGGACAGTCAAACACAAGCTCTAGTGCTGATCCGTTTGCCTTCGGTCAAGATAGCTTTAAGGCTGCTCCTTCTCGAGCACTACCTTCCAAGATGTCAAATTTAGGGAATGGTTCCCAGTCTTCCAAGATGTCAAATTTGGGTAATGGTTCTCAGTCTCTCAATGCTCTGAAGGCAGAAGCAAAGCAAGATTCATCCTACCAACCAGCTGGATGGACCGGGTTTTAATGTGCTGTTGCCAATGAAGATACAGTGATATTGTATGCCAGAAAAGTTAGGGAAGATGGTCGAATGTATCATAATCATATATATTAGTGAGGACTAGGATCAAGATGAGTCGGTACATATATGGTGGTATTGACGAAGCATGATGAAGTGCCCAACCCAGGTATGCCAGAACTGATGTAACTATGTAGGTATGTTCGGTGATGCTTCTGTATAATTAATTGTTTTGGTGCTGAATTTGCATCGCAAAAGCATCGATCTGTAACTTAGGGCACATGTAAGTTGTAACTTGCAAATATTTACTGAAACATGAGTCAAGTTGAACAATACTTGCCAGATATCAGAAATACAAAGTCAGTTTTTTTCCCCTTGTAGTCAAGTGCTTCTTGTACTTCTACACATACTATCTTTCAGAAATCCATTGCCATTTTTGAGCAAAATGAAGGTGCTAGATCTTAGTTCATGTTATGCATGCTAGCTTTGTTTGAAGTTCAATGTTGAAGTTAAACATCTTTGAAACCTTTGAGATCATAATTCATAAAGCTCCTATTTTATGTTGGGGGTCTTCAACATATAAATTGTACGATGTCCAAATTGGCGAATTTTTTAGCAAGCAGCCATGACAAGGCAGAACAACTTGTTCATCAGCTTAGGATCCCACGGGGCCGGAGGCCGGCAATTTGGTTAGTGCTATTTAATTATGCTGATGCAGTTGTTAGCACCGGCAAAATGGAGGGCGTTTGGTTGATACTCCTCTAGCTAACATTATACTAACTTGTTTGATTTTTTTACTAGTCAAACTTATTTAAGGTTGACCAAATTTATAGAAAATATAGTAGTATTTTTAATACAAAACAAACATATTATCAAATATATTCAATGTTAGATTTAATGAAAGTAATTTGATATTTTAGATGTTGCTAAATTTTTTTATAAACTTAATACATGACTAGAAGAAAAATTAAAACAACTTGTAATATGAAACAGAGAATATGAAACAGAGGGGCTCCGGCAAACAGCTTGTTTGTTTGATAGCTGCACATCATCTGAGTTCATACTCTTTATAATAAAAAAAGATGATGGCGTGACTATTGTCCCACTTATATGGCCTTTATCCAATGCTTCTTCCTTTTTTAAGGAAATTCTCCTTGCAATTCTTTAATATTGCACTACCAACGTTTGATGTGAAGTTTTAATTATTCAGCCTCTAATATCGCAATTTAAGTAAAAGGGCCAAGACGATCAATGTGTGTGTATATGTAAAATGTAGCTTGCAAGCATTATCAAATGCTACTTAAAATTGAAAGACATGCTCAATGGAAAGAGATCTATGTTTATTTGTAACAAACAATATTAAAAACTATATAATTTAAGAACACACTGATTATATAGTGATGAAGTTGTGAGTGCATGGCTCGACTTGTTCAAATCCTGTTGCGATGGTTTCTATGACTATTACTCACATGTAAGTGCACTTTTAACAAATTTCAGTGAGGCTATATGGAGTTGTTAGTCTCCGGCTCCTATTGGATGCCCTAATCAACCAAAGAAAAAGTTAAAATTTAAATTTTTAAACTTAATTTTAAGATATTTTTAACGTATTTTTTTACATAGGCTTTTAAAACATCAAGAACATATATATATATATATATATATATATATATATATATATATATATATATATAAAAGTTTTACCAATAAATTTATTTGATTCACTAATAAGCCGTTTTGGCTTATTAGGGAAGATGAGTAAACGATGGAGCTCTCAAGCTCTTTGAGCATGCGTAATTATACGTCTTTCATATAATTGTAAAAATATGTATAATTTATTTTTTTTTATTGTACCATATGCAATTGGTATTAATGAATTCGATATCCTTAAGAACACATAATTTTCTTCTCGGTTAGTCTGCATCTTACGAAATTCAAATAAAACTTTAAAAGTCGCAATGATGGAGTTGTGAGAGATATATAACTTACGGTTACAGTTGTATACCACCTTTACCGTAACTAGACAACCAAAACTACAATTGCACAAGGTGTGCAGCCCCTAGCCAGCTCAACCAAGTTGCAGGTTGCAACCTTCAGTGGTGTTCTTTTCTCCTGAAAATAAACTTAACTTTTTTACACAAAACGAGGTGGTATTAACGTATGATTGATTGAATTTTAATTATTATAAACTTGAAAAATAGATTAATATAATATTTTAGAGCAACTTTCATATAAAAAGTTTTCACACGAAACACACAGTTTAGCAGTTTGAAAAAACGTGCCACGAAATTTTTTATCTTCATCCATAAGAAATAAAAAATATATTATCTAAAAGTATGCACACGATGATACACATTCGCTATGTATTTTAGCAACAGTAATATCACATAATAACTTCTTACATGCAGCTCTCAAGCGCACACACGTGTTTGTGTCTTCTGTACATTATAAAGTAAAAGTGAGTGTGATGCACGTGAATTTTTTAAAAAATAGAAAAATAATTTAAGAACCACGAATCTGTTGATAAACAACCAAAACCGATGAATCCGGTGTTAAAAATTTAAAATTCAGTTCGCTTTTTTAAAAAAATTTAACGAAAAACCGAGTGATTTGTGTTTTTTACCCGGTCCAAAAATCAGGATTTTGCTAAATCCAAACTGGATTCCTCTAAAATTGTGAACAACTTCCTGCATTAAATTCTATTATACCATTAGGGCCCATTTAAATCGTATGAATAAAAAAAACAGATGAATAAAAAGCACATGATAATGCAAGTGCAAAATAGATTATTGTAAAAGATAAGAAAACACACAAGAATAACCGTTTGATTGGATTTTAGAAAAAACACAGAAATCGAATGAGATGGATGGACTCAAAGAATTTTTCAAGAGGTTAGAGCTCTGATTAAGTTTGCTTAAAATCTTTATAGGATTATCCATTTAATAGAAATTTTAAAAGATATGGTACGATCTAAAAATACTTTGATTTTTCAAATACCTTTATAGAATATTTTCATATAAAATTGAAATTCTCCGAAATTCATACGTTTTTCATGCAAATCAAAAGCCCCTTAGTTTATCTTTACCTATTATAAATCTTTACATATTATAAAAGTTTAAGATGTTTTTTTTTCAAGAAAATTTGGTACGTCGCTGGCCTGTTTTTTCTCCCTCGCGCGCGTTCCGTCCGATTGTTTTTCTTTTTCACACGTGGTTTTTTTCTCCAGTTTTTTTCCGTCCGATCTTTTTTGGTCGTGACTTTTAGATCCGTTTTTTCCGTTTGGCTGTTGCACACGCTTTTTTTTCTTTCTTTTTTTTTCAATCCAAATATCTTATATCCGTTTTTCCCCCTTTTTTATATCGTTGCATTTTTTTTCAATTCGTTTTCTTTTCGTTTTTCATCGTCTTTTTTTTTCAACCCGATATCTTTTCTGTGGTTTTTCTATTGCGCATGTGCTAAGGATTCTGGATTTTTTATCCACCCGGTTTATTTTTTCTTGTCACTGGGCAGAACCCTATCATAGTCCCACATCAATCTACCCCACCACGTCATTCTGCCTTTTTCCTCCTCCAATTAATTACAAAAATCAATTCTCCCTTTCTCCCTTATCATTTTTGCCATGATTTTCAGTTCCAAGTCGGCTTTAATTCGTCATATTTAATCTCTATTTAACAATTGCTGATGATGGCTGGCCAACGAGTTTTCCAAGCCATTTTAAAACCCTCAACCAAATCTGATGGCTCCAGAATCTACAGGCCGTCTTCCGAAGGTTGAAGATCACATTTGATCGTGCGAGCCAATTCTGAGAGATCGATAAAGACTCAGTTGTATTTGATGAGTAGGATGCCTTCGGCATCTACAGATACGATACCGACTTTTGGAGGTTGAAGATTGCATTTGATTGTGCGAGCTGGGTTTACAGCTGCACTTATAAGCTAGGCCAAAGAGAGGCCAGCCAAGCGGAAAAAGATAGCGGCCTGAGCAAAAACTGAAAAGGAAGAAGTATAATGTACAATGAAGATGGATTTTCGGCCCAAAACCAATGAAGAAGTATAATGTACAATGATAAAAACGTCTTTAACCCGTTGCAACGCACGGGCTTTTTTTAGTTAAAGAAAAAAAAAAGAAGAAAACGAATTTTGCTGTGAGGCGTTCCGATTGGCGGTGAGGTTACCCGCCCGTGGTCCAATCACCCTTTGACCCTTCGCCTCCGTGGCGCCTCCTCCCTTCTCTCTCCTCTCTCCTCGTCGATCAGCTTGCTTCCCCCCCAAATCTCGCCGGATTCCGCCGCCGCCGCCGCCGACGCCGCGCCCGCTTCCTCCCGAGGTTAGCCCTCCCGCGGATCTCCCCTCCGCCGCGCCACGCCTTCGCCTATGCTGATCCCCCGTGCTCTCCTCCCCCCCCCCCCCCCCCCCCGGGTTAGGGGGGTGGTTTGGTTTTGATTTCAGGTGCAGCTCTGGCCGGGGCACGCGCGCGCCTCCCCGGCGGGGGGCCGCCGCAGTCGGTGGACTACGGCGGCGGCCAGGCATCCGACAGCAGCGGTGAGTAATTTGGGTGGGGGGAGCGAGAGAGAGAAGGGCTACGGCCTCCCCGGATTTTCTAGGGTTTCCTCGTCCGTTCTCGCGCGCGGCTGCGGTGCGTTCCGCGTGGTTGCTAGGGTTTTTCTTGGGCGCCATTTTACTGCGAGCGTCGACGAGGGTGGAGGGAGCTAGGGTTTGAGCTTGCCTTGTAGGGGGGTTTTGGGTTAAAGGGTCTCGTGAAATTAGCTTCGTGGAAAGATTTGAGGCGTTGTGGGGGGAGTGGGTTTCCGGCGAATTCCAGCTGAATTTGTTTCCCTGGGATGTGTTTGTTCGTGCAGGTGAATAGTGAGAACCTGTGGTGTAGCTTGTGCAGGTAAATTCGATTGGATTTAGGGTATTTGCGCCGTTTCTCGCATGGGAGTTAGGTTTTCTTAAATTGCCTGGTAATGTGAGTCCTGGTGTGAATTTGATTGGCATATTGTCAATTGGTTACCCTTGGGTTGGCATAATAATTATTTAGTTGGGCACCTGTTTTGTTGGAGCTTCTTTCATAGCCTTGTGGCAGCTCACTGTGGGAGTTAATTTGGAAGGTGGTACTTTCTGTGGTTCAGGGGATATGTCATACCTAGAGTACCCTCCTGTTACTGAGCTTGGAAGTTTTTCATTTTGTTTCTTTAGCTGTATGCTGGTGAAGTGTAATTTCATGTTTTGTTTTGTTTTGGAGCTTTTGATATGAAACAATTTCTGCTTTTGGCTTAATATGTTTTTTGTTTTCAAGTGGTAAGAGATTTTCTTATGCATCTTAAATAACCTCGCTGTTCTTGGTGAACAAAAGGATCTTTCGTGTTGACTGACTCATCTGTGGCAATGAGCTCAACTGTCACGCTAAAAAAACATTTCTTTTAAACTTCTTTTGGTAGGTCCTGGCATTTGCAAAAAATAGTGTTCCTGTTGAGGACTTGGGAAATTTCTACTTCTCCATTAGTTGGACATGTCGTGAATTGATTTCAGTGTTTTGATGTTGTACGAATCCAGGAGTATTTAAGTTCTGATGTATTGCAATACATGTGTTCCTTGATAGTGGGAATTGTGATAGTATTTATTCTTAAATTGTATCAAAGTATGATTTGTTACACAGATGACACATGTTTTCACCTTTTGGAATCAATGCCTCATATTTCTCCTACAATAGTAGTTAGTATGTCTATCAACCTATAGGATTTTGATGAATATGCTGCTTTTCATTTGGAGTTGTATATTGTGTTATTTCTTGGTACATATTTTCTCTGTTTCTCTTAATTTCAAGAGCAGTATGAGCTGTTTTCTTTAGTCAGCTAGCAATGTAGGAAATTCTATTGCAAAGCTGCTATGGTACTTTTCCTAAATGCTGGGTTTTCAAAAACGTGTTGGCTGCAGGAACTGCTGATGATCTTCCTCCACCATATCCAAGCAATAGGGGTATTAGAGGCAGTGGACGTGTCAGTGGTAATGGAAGAGCTATTGTTCCTGCTGGTTCATACACTAGAGCCCATACTGATATGGCAACACAAATCCATCATCTTGAACAAGAAGCATATTGCTCGGTTCTTCGTGCATTTAAAGCCCAGTCTGACGCCATTACATGGGTTGTTAACCATTAAACTATGGTTTTATTATCTTTGGGTCTGTGCTGATTCATCTTGAACACTATATCTCAAAGCTGTTTCTCATTTCCAGGAGAAAGAAGGTCTCATAACAGAACTTCGGAAAGAGCTAAGGGTATCTGATGTAGACCACAGGGAACTACTAAATCGGGTCAACAGTGATGATATTATCCGTAGCATAAGGTAGAATATATAAAGAAGTGTTCATGTGTGTTCTGTTTTCAACATTCTGAATTTCTTTCTTCCTTGTAATCAAGGGAATGGAGATCAGCAGGAGGGCCTCAAGCAATGTTACCCAATAATGCTCAGCCTATGCATGATCTAGCGCCTAGCCCTACCACCTCGGGCCGTAAGAGGCAAAAGACATCGCAATCATTTCCTGCCCTGCCTGCACCGCCTCCTGTTATGCATTCACAGCAGTTGGCTTTACAAGGACCACCATCATCTTCAACAGCTAAAAAGGGAGCTTCATCAGGAGCTAAAGGCAAAAAGACCAAACCAGTAAGCACATAATTCTGATGTCTCTTTCTTAAAAAAAGAAATCGGGTTTCTTTGATGAAGTTTCATGTGCTTCCAGGGTCAGAAGGTGCCAGGGGGCCCTTCAGTCAAGGGCATGACATCTTCAGCAGGTCCTAGCGGAAGGGGACCACATATGAATAGAAACTTTCCTGTTGGCCTTGTTTCTTTTGAACCTTCCGAAGCACTGCATATTAATCCATTAATTAATCGTAAAGTCATGAGCCGGTGGCCTGAAGATAACAGTTTTTATGAAGCAACTATTACTGATTATAATCCAGAAACGGTTTGTTCTTACTTCATTATAGCTACAGTTCTGTTGATTCAGGCCTTTGGGCTTTTCTAAGGGATTCCATTGCAGGATCTGTATGCATTGGCTTATGACATAAATACAGCTAATGAATCATGGGAGTGGGTTGATCTTAAACAGGTTTGCAACCTTTTTCCTGTGAACATTTGAAAATTCTTCACTTTAGGTTTTCATTGTTTTCTAGGGGAACATTGCATTGAAAAATCTATTGAATTATTGGGATGCTTGGAGATGAGCATGATGTAGATTAGGATTTCATGGTTGTCAGTACTGCTGGAAATCGTGATTTTGAAACAGTTGTCAGGGGCAAGGAAATCGTGATTTTGTTTTACCTTTTGATTTGAACCAGACATTTTTTGTTGTTTAGAAGAAATTAGGAACTTGATCATACCATGCACATCTATAGCACTCTTGAATCAACATCCATGCTCCGTGAAAACTAACATAATCAAAAGGGACTGGCCTATTGTTAAGCTTTTATACTTATTATTGTCTGACATGCTCGTGAAAGTAAAATATTATTGTCAACTAATCTTCCAGACCAATCCATACTCTGCCCATGTGTTTCTTGTACCAGTTTGTTTTGGGTATATTTTGTTGTCTGTAGCAAACATTGACAACTACATTTTTCTCTTAGTAAATTCTTTCACCCATTATTACATATACATCAATGTTTCACTTCATTTTCTAGCCAAATTGTAGTCCATCAATTTCTTTTGAAAGTTATGTCACAAACATTCGGTACTGAGGATTTGGGGAAAAAAAGTAGAATCTGCCAGATTTATTCATGCTTCCTTTGCAAAATGGAAAGTTTTGAGGATTCCAGCAGGAATCGAACTAATTCCAGTGAAAATCTTGCAAAAATTCTGGATTTGTGAGGAAGCCTCAGGATTCTGTACAAATGAGAAACTGGGTACTTGGGGGTGCATTTGGACCTTTTATGCCCTTTGCTTAGCCCTGTGATGTGAGGATAAGCTAGCCAAGCTGGGCAAATACCTTGGGCCTGTTTGGCAGGGCTTCAATTCCTAAATTTAACTCCAAGAACTGCATCTGGAGTGGAGTTGCAGAGCAGCCTAAACCCCTCTCTACCCCCCTAGTTCATTTTGTGAGAGCACTCAGCCTGATCTGCTCCATTTTTGGGTGCAGCTGAAACTATTTGGTTGGGCTTCAGCTTCAGGAGATCTGGAGCTGGTTCTCTGCCAAACAAGCCCCTCGTGTAGGGGTAAACATAGGGAATAGTACAAATTACAGCTACCATTAAACAAGTTGAAAGATGGTTGGGTGGGAATCCAAGCAAGGGCATTTAAGTAATTTTCGCTAAATCTTTGCTAAACAAACTAGAAATATTTATATTTTGGAATGGAGTACCTTTTTTTCTCTTTGTGTAGAATGAATTTAGGTTAGAATTTTTGTGATGATTGATTTTGTGTCAATGTTATCGAGTTTTTTTTTCTTTTTTGAAAATTTTCATGGTAACTTGTATTGTTCTTCGAAGAGGATGCATGAGAGCAGTGTTACGAGGACATCTGTGTCCATTTTATTTTTGCGGAATTATACATTCCAACCACGGATACCATGTAGTATTGTTCTTCGAAGAGGATGCATGAGATCAGTGTTACAAGGACATCTGTGTCCATTTTTTTTTTTGCGGAATTATACATTCCAACCACGGATACCATGTAGTATTTTGCATTTCCAATTTTGTAAGCTGAATTAGACACGCGAATCTGAGGATTCCAGTGCATGTCTGCGTCCAGTTAACATTGTATGTGAACACAAGGTACTCCCCAAAGATGGGATGGACTAGATATTTTCCTGTTGAATCACTTGCCTAAGCACATGTTTCATCATTCTTGCTGGTGAATGTAGTAAGCGCCATAGTGAGATTAATATTGTCTCAGAGCACTTTTTGTTCATAGCATGAATCTCACCTTTTTGTTCTTAAGGGCACTAATTAGTAATGTACATCAAAATCATCTGTGTGGACTTGTTCTTATTGCTTGGGTTGCTAAATTACAGATGGGACCTGAAGATATAAGATGGCAAGGTGATGACCCTGGGATATATCAGGGAGTCCGAGGTGCTCCGGGTAGTGGAGGCAAGAAGTCATCTAGCCGAGGTGGTCCAACACCAGGTACAGGAAGGGGGAGGGGATTACCAAAGCATGTATCCCGGAAGGATTTTCCACCCTCACAAAATGGAGTTGGCAAGAGAAGTTCTGATGACATTGATATACTTCATACCGAGAGCCTCATAAAAGAGGTTAGTCTGGTAACATATTTTTGTTATTAATAACCACAAACATCGTGTGCATTATTGTGATTTATCTTTTGACATAGGTGGAGAGGGTTTTTAGTGTTAATAATCCAGATCCCCTGGAGGTAGAGAAGGCAAAGAAAGTGCTGAAGGTAAAACACAACTTTTGTGCATATTATTTAAGCCTTTCATTTTCAAGTAACACGCAATGTTTGCAGGAGCAAGAGCAATCGTTGATTGATGCCATCGCAAGGCTTGCTGAGGCATCTGATGGTGAAAGTGGTAAATACTAATCTATTTGTTCCTTGAACATAAGGATATGGCCGTTCTGATGTTGCAGAAAAAAATTATTTCTGTTTCTAGTTTAGGAAGTTTGCCCCCCAAGTCCCTAATAGGTGTAGCAGCTTCAACTGCCATGGTTGTACACCAATTGCTTCTTTTCTTGTATATTTTGTTGTATTTATTTCTTCCTGGGAGGTGGGATCCTTGTAACTCAATGAACGTTTCGTCGGAAATATCGTTGGCCACAACAGCAATATGTTTTTTTGCAGTCCGCATTTTACATCTATGGCCAAATGGTTACAAATTATGGTATCCCGTACATGTGCAATAAGCATTAGTAGGGCAAAAAATGTCTTGATAACTGAGATATCAACATTACAAATGAACATTCTGCCATGTATATGTGACAAGCCTTTTCCTGTTTTGTTGAAATCAGATGAGCACAATCGTGTGCGAAGGAATGCACCATATGCTGGGAGCCAGCATCAAGCAAACTATGCAGACGCTATGGCTGTTGATGGTGGCCACATGCTTGGAGGCGCTGATGCCGTGTAAAACAATTGCTGGAACATGAATACAGAATTCCATCAGAAGCCTGCATGTTGTAAAATCTCACCACTGAAATTTATTCTGAAATTAGCTCTAGGTCTAGTATCTTTATTTTGGAGAATGGAAGTGCTGTTTTGTAGAAAAACTTAGCATCCTGACCATGTAAAATATCCAGAAGTGGAGCTAACATTCGTGATGCTGCTTTTTTATGTTGCTAAGTTAATGGATAATCTCATGTTTTGCATGCGTGTTGGTCAACAAAAAAGAAATTTGCTCCAGGATTTGTGCATTGTACTAACATTTACAATATTTGGTAATACGAGGTACCCTCTCATGGTCATGCGAACCTTTGGAAGTTTATGGTGCACTTACTTGAAAAAAATAATTTTTTATCTACAAAATAATCCAAACAAAATACTAAAAATAACTCAATTCCCTATAGACGTGTGACTTCATTTTAACATACTCCCTCCATCCCATAATATAAGGGATTATATATAGGGTATATTATGCCTTTAGCTTGTGCATTTACTACTTGAATTCCTATTCAAGTTGTTACTCTACAGAAACAAGCAGAGCTCTTGCATGAATGGACATGAAATCCATCGGCTATTGTTCAATGCTGCTAATAGAAAATAACTAATGTAGAAAAATAGTAGAGAATTCTCGCCCAAAATAACAGTATAGGAGGGAGAGAGAAGGCATAATACCTTACAATGCTGATGCTGAACTAGCAAACAATGTGAAGATTGTAGTCTCTGAGCACATAATACCTTACAATGATGAACAAGCAAACAATGTGAAGACTATAGTCTCTGATTTCTACAGCAAAAATTTGTCCTCAGTTAGTTCATATATCGTCTTCAACCTGCAGGCTGACCCCAGCTGAACTTATAGATTGCTACTACAAGATGCAAGTAAAGGCGTAAAGCAATAATAGGCTTGAGCATTTCAGAGAACTGCTGTTGGCCTTTTGAAGTTCGATGCACATGATTTTTTTTAAAACTCATTTTGGATGAAATTCTACAAAACTTGTCTTGGATTTTTCCAGATGCAAAGGAAATCCAACAGGTTTAAAATAAATATGGAATTACCATTAAATGTCTATAAACTGAGATTATTAAGAAGTCATTTTTCTAAACAGTAAACAATAAACTGGAGCAGGACATTTTGACAGGGACACCACAAAGATTATATGTCAACTACTCTCTCCAATCCAAAAATACAAGCATTTCTAGGACATTGATTCCAATGCATGGAAATCCAAAGCATTTTCAACCAATCAAGGGAACCTAAGCAATTCAAAATTCAAAATTTGACCAATGATGTGACTCCTTTTTTCCCTCAACCTTATCTTTGCTAAACAATATAGAAATGCTTATACTGTACTCTACTGACTACTCCCTCTGTCCTAAAAAAACTCAATTCCTGAGTTTCCGTGTTTAATGTTTGACCGTCCGTCTTATTTGAAAAAAATATGAAAAAAATTAAAAAGATAAGTCATGCATAAAGTATTGTTCATGTTTTATCATCTAACAATAATGAAAATATTAATCATAAAAAAATTTCATATAAGACGGTCGGTCAAACGTTGGACACGGAAACCCAAGAATTGAGTCTTTTTAGGACGGAGGGAGTATATGTTATTGGTGTCAAATTTGTGATCCTTCAGTTAATACTGTGCTATATAAGGAAATATTAAGGAACAACAAAGAAATATGCAATCAAACCGAATTTTAAGACATAAAAAATGCTACAATCTTAACTACAGAAAGTACAACTACAGAGTATAGGACACATGGAATGTAACATTTATGGATTTACCTACGAGTGCAACTAACAAAGCGGAAAGGAAATACTAGTCATGAATCTCCCAAATAAACTAATTTTTGGTAGAAACAATTAATGCTTGGTGAAAGATAGCAGTTAAGTGTCAAGGTCTAACAAAGCAACAACCCCATTCTAAAGCATCCGAATTGATAGTATACATCATGGTGCCACAGCCTGACCAGAAGAAAGAATAGAGTGTAACGCAAACACCATTATGTTCTTTAACATGCTTAAAACTGAATGACTGCCTCATCATAATAGTTATCATGAGCCTAATAAGGCATACAATAGACAATAAAAGAACAATTCAGCAACCTTCTTTGCATAAGATAATACTAAGTAATTTGGGCAAGAAGCTTCTTTCCAAGTATTAAAGATATAAAAAGGTCCACCCTCCTATGAAAACCGATGATGGTGATCTTCTATCTCACATAATGCACGCATTTCATACAAGTTGAAACAAGTATCCGATGGTTCATGCAGTGAGAACAAAAGCAAGGATCAACTTGTACGAAAAATAAAAGGGTACCTGAAGCAATACTGCATAATTAAGGCTGAACCTTCTCCACCAGAACTATCCCGTTTGAGTTGAGCAAGAAGCTGTCTGAATAAGAAAAACCAACTTAGAAAAGTCAAGCTTTCTCAAAATACTTCCTTCCCCATGCAAGAATTTAGTGCAAATATATCGAAAGTGTTCATCAGCACAAAGTTAATAGAGGATCGAACATTAGCAATTCATATAAGAAAAGATCCAATGACAGAGATCAAAATAAATCATGAGCTCTTTTGTTTTATACCAAGGGTCCAATCAAACAATGTAAGTGGAACTACAAAGGGATAGAACAGGCTCAGATTTCATACTTCGTTCTTAAGGGTGACTGTCTTGTTCAGATGCCTGACATTTGGTGTGAACAATCTTGGAGTCGATGAACATGCCTTTCCTCATCTCAGCCAATGATTTGCACTATCATGAGCCAATCCACCATGTAGTTCTCATCTGAAATCAACCCAAGTTGCTGATAAGTAAAAAGAATCAAATCAAATCTGAATAACTAACCAACCAGTAGAACTTTGGGAAGCTTGAATGAAGGGGAAATGCAATTCACAAGATCAACTAATAAATCCAAGAAAAATCAAACCAAGAATTTAGAACAATCTCTACCATAGTCATCCTCCAGAAAAGGCTAAAAGAGATTGCAAGATTTGCGAAAACAAAGATCTATGAAGAAGAAATGGTGTAGCCCCAAATCCAACCCTAGATAGCCACAAGATGCCCATGATTTGCGTTGTTGAGTGACCAAACAATCAATCAGAACAGCATCTGCCAGAGGATTGCCTCTTGACAAAAGGAGAATAGGAGTTCCCCGTCAGAAGGATCCATCACTGTCCAAATTACACTCCTCAATCAGGTGGAGGAAAATCTATCAAGAAATCCTGTCAGTTCTCTTCTAAAATAGGCAAATATATTCGAAGTTCTATGCTAAATAGGCGAATACATTCAAAGTTGAAAACCATACCAAGATAAGAGAATCAAATAACCAAATCGGATAAAAAAAATCATCTTAAGAGCTGCAAAACATCTCAGCACTCAGCAGAGACGCCAAGAACCGCATCCATCCCATCAAGAACAGCAGCCGGGAAGCATCAAGAACACGAATCTGCGACAAAAACGTGCGGCGGATGTTCCGTGCCGCGTGTCTGCAGGTCTCTGGCAACCAAGAAATCGCTGGAGGAAAAAAAAATGAATACTGTACTGCAAAGACAGATCCAGAACAGAGGGGGAGGGAGGTCTCAGATGGTCAGATACCTCTGGGTTTTTCCCCCTTTTTTCTCTACAAGAATTCTTTTTTCTTTCGCCATGGGCGATTTCTTCCTGATTTCTTTCTTTTTTTTCTAATCGGGAGATAGTAGTAGTTGATGGATGATTTGATTAGCTGCAGCTTGGGTGGAGTTTGGGTTGGCATTTGGAGGGGAAGGAAAAGGAGAGGAAAGAAATGGAGACGTGTATAGAAAGGAGGGTGGTTACTTCTACTTCTCTCTTCTGGCATACACATATGCCAGTCGTTTCTCTCTCTCTCTCTTTTTCCTTTTTTGCAAAAAGAAAAAAAAAACCTTCTAATGGAGTTTAAAGTTTACCTTTTAAATTTTGCAAAGGAATTTTCTATATACTTGGTTGTTCCTAGGGTTAAGTAATTTTACAATTTAAAAGTTTGATTTCGGAAATGATTTTAGGTGAGTTTTACAGTGCCTTCTTAGCCTTTTTAAAAAAGAAAAAAAAGACAGGTAACCCCTAAAATTATTTCTAAAATGAAGTTCATAATACAATACATAGTTTTGGGTTATATACAATACACAGCCAAAATATAACCAATCTCTACTATTATAAAAATTGAAGATGTTTTTGTCAAAGATTTTCGGACGTCATGCGACTCCTCACCGAACTCGGCATGCGCGTATTTGGCATATCTGTCATCGTATTCGTCATCCTATCTTTGTATGTTGTCGATATCTTGCGATAAGATTGGATTTTATTTCCACCAACGCCCGCAATCAGCGAGACTCAACAATTAGGACAAGGCGACAGGCCATACCAACCATATCCGATACATGAAACCCATAGCATTACCAGTTCATCCAAATTAATATCCTAAAACTGTTTTCTAGGTTGCTTCACACATCACACTCAACCCAATCGATCGTCAATTGGGAGCCGTCACCCACTGACCTGCCTAAATTATGTTGTTGTGCTCATGGCGCCATTGTCGCCCTCCCTCGACGTGTGTAGTTGCTGATTTTCTTTAGTGCAAACCATGCATTGACAATCCTCGATGAAATGCCAAAAAAAAAGGCATATCTTTTAATCTCAAAGTTGTAGGGCCTCATCTTTTCGCTTATGCTTATATTTATCAGCCAAAATTTGAATGCTTATCAGCCAAAATTTGAATTTTCAACCTTAAATTTGGAGCTGATTTTGATGTTTTTTCACCGAAGTTTATTTTTCAGCCTTTGCTTTTACTCCCTCCCTACTCATAAAAGAAGTCGTTTTAGATTGCGACACGGTATCTAAAACACAACTTTTACTTCTTATTTCTATAAAAATATTTATTGAAAAGTGATATATGTATACTTTTACGAAAGTATTTTTCAAGACAAATCTATTCATATAATTTTTTACATTTTCAAACTCAACAACTTGAGAGTTGTTTATGATTTATATTCTCAAGGTTTGACTTAAACATTGTTCTGAACGACTTCCTTTACGAGTACGGAGGGAGTGCATCGCTAAAAACGCGTATATAAAAGTTTTATTCACAAATTACTTTTCGTTTGAAAATATGTTGCGAATAAGCGAAACGATGGCTCCGGTAGATGATTGCCACTCACTATGATAGAATTTATATATTTGTTGGACATTGCATATATTTGTTGCTATTACTTTTTACAAAAATAAAAGTTGCAGCACCTTGCCTGCAATGGTGTTTTTTTTACACCTCCTGCGACAGTGTTTAGATGTCTCTTGCGATGTTGCCATGTCCCATAATCAATTAATGGAATATAATGGAAAAAAGAAAATGTAATAAAACTTGTCTCTACATCTAAACCACGTGTACATAGCTAAACTAATGAAACTAATTCTTAATGAACAATAATTATGGTATTTACAGATTTCACAATTTTACGTGGATCGATTTCTTTTAAGTGGTTATTAGAGTAATAGGATTTCTTCCCAATTAAACAAACTGAGAAGCAGGAAATAAAGAGAAACAAGGATAAAACTTTACAAACATCCAAATATAAAAGAGACAAGCATGTAATCAAGAGAAAAGTTGTTAGCGAAAAAGTGTATGATCTATTGTATTTTGCTCTACACAATAGATTTTGAATCACAGGACGTACTCCCTAAAAGGAGAGTTTTATCGGTGTCAGGGTTATAAATACCATATACCTAATAGTAGTTGACTAAATCTCGGCAGGACCCACCACATACCATGTCCTATACGGAAACAACCTGCGAATATAGTAGGAGTTCCGGATAAGGAAAGACAACCAGAGTTCTACATGGAAACGACAAGGACTACTCGGATTGTATCCATATTGGTTTCCTAGTTCTACTTGGACAAGGGGACACCTATGGGTATAAATACAAGACCCCCTAGGAGAAGGGACATGGAACAATAGATCAATACACAAGATCAACATACAAGCCAACATACGCCAAGACAAGATGCCGGATATCGACTTCAGGGATAAGCACGGCTAGTCCCCTACGGTGTCTCTGGATATTGTCAGGAAAGACAAAAGCGCTATCTTTGATCTCGCCGGGCACGAACTTGAGGAGGAAGACTACCCTGTTGTCGACTATGAGTCAGACCTTCAGACCGCCATGTCGACAACAGTTAGATAGGCTACCCCAAATATTATACTGGTGTGATTATGGTGAATAAGAGCAATACCGGCTTCGGCCAACAGGATGTAGGGTTATTACCTGACAATTCAGGGGCCCGAACCTGTATAAAAATCCATGTCTCCGTCTCTTTTACCTCAGTCTCGCGTATATCCTAGTACCAACGATCCCCATACTATGCAAATACTGGAATCGCAACATCAAACGTCGACAGTGGCACGCCAGGTAGGGGACTTTGGTGCTTTAGGATTTCGACGAGATGGGTTTAAGAGATGGATTCTCCAACAACAAGCTACTCGACAACTTCGGTTATGGGGAGATCTAACCCGACCGGAGTATGTCGTCCAACAAGATCGGAACCATCGTCGTCAAATATTTGATCCGGCGAGATCGACCAAGCTTCATCAAGTCATCGCCGCCGTGGAGAATCTTCAGTATCGGCAGCTTCCGAAACCGATCCAATATCAATTCCTCCTCGTGCACGACATTAATTGGTGTGAGGTATTGGCTGGCTGCGCACAGGCCGGACACGACGCTGATTCCCACCAACCAATATACCTCGATGCATGCCACGCGAAATTCTCCGAGAACAGGCGCCGCTGCGTCGCCAACTTGCCGTGTGCTAGCCAGAATTGGTCAACCAAGCGTGCTTGCCTAACCATGTCACGTACACATGCCTAGACACGTGTATGCATGCGACAGGTGGCATTGCTCTTCCAAGACAACAAGATATTGACGTCCAGGTCTACTGCATGCATACATATATCTTCTATTGAAAGTATGTCGAGCATGCAAATCAAGGTATTTAGTAGATTGATTTTTTAAATTAATCTACTAATTTCGTAGATACATCCGGTATGTATCTACAAAGGTACGCAATATTTTATTTGTAATTTGTCGTGCCTATTTCCAGATCATACAACATTGTCATATCTAAAATTTATTATGTTTACCTAGAGCATGTCTTTTATACAATATCTATTGTGCAAGTGTCCCCGATGTTAAATTGACTACGGTTTAACGCTGGGGGCTCGCTCTATTTCCTTATGTATAAATCATGCTTGTTTACGGTTTACATAATACCTGATATTTACATCTGCTCGTTATATCCTGATAATACTAGAAGATCCATGCAGTTTTTTGAGTACATACTCGATATTTTCTGCTATATGTCTTGCCTTCTAGGAAATATTTTTCAGGAAATATTTTTCCTTATGTATAAATCATGCTTGTTTACGTGCACCCTATTATCGAGAACGTTCTCGACAAATGCGAAGTCGTCGCGCCCAACCTACCAACGAAGACCGACGACCTATCTCATAGCGCCAACCATGGCTGGGCTATTCGAGAAAAGGTTGTTAGCGGACAAATTCTCGTGAACGTTGTCGGCTTGATCACCCGACATGATTGCGAGCGGACATCCGGATATACTATAAGTTGGGTATGTGAGTCATGCTGGCCACATGAGATGCACATGTAACAAACCAACTTTAGCGCTCCTATAGGTGATTGAGAGATTCCTACTCCTGATTCTCAAACCAGTAGGACGTAGTGATCTCTCTCGCCTCACTTCTAGTGGTCGAGTTACGACTACTACCTGGTCCTCGACCAAAGGTGTAGCGATTCTCCCATTATTTTCACTTTAAGTGGTCAAGTTACGACTATTATCTGGTCCTCGGCCAGCGGTGTAGCGATTCTCCCACTATTTCTACTTCGAGTGGTCGAGTTACGACTACTACCTGGTCCTCGACCAGCGGTGTAGCGATTCTCCCACTATTTCTACTTCAAGTGGTCGAGTTACGACTACTACCTGGTCCTCGACCAGAGGTGTAGCGATTCTCCCATTACCTTTATTTCAACAAAGTTGATATCAGGTACACAATATTGCCAAGTGTTTTACCCAGAGATCCCTTACCACGATGACACCTAGCGTTGAAACCTATCCTAATGTCCCTTTACGCTGTCTTGACAAGGCCTCCGAGGAACCTAAGGGAACTTCGGCTAGGGACGCCCAGAGCTGATAAGGCCTTGTCGGATCCTGAAGAGACAAAAGACCATGTAAGATCTGGTCGTGTAAGAGTTCTCGCTGTGCGTATTAACCAAGCCATGTAATCGGAAATTGAGTTTTCCAACTTCACGGCTGGGGGTTAGGATCAGTGCTTGTTCAATCGAGGTAGGTCAAGGGTCCAAGAGCCTTATCTTCCGAGAACGATTCTCCGACGACAAGGCTGGGGGCTAGGGAGAGTGTATGACTCAACAAACTGATTGATCGAAGTTGGTAAGAGAGAAGACGCTCATATTCAAAACATCGGTCTGTAAATTTAATTCATTTTCAGTTTTCTATACATATTATAACATGTCACCCTTTGAGCGTTCGCTCGGGGGCTATTTCTATCTAATATTCCTTTCTGAGTATTGATTTCAGGAAAATTATATTCGACATTGACGAAGACTCCATGTCTCTATGGTTCTACACCAAGATCGACTAAGGCGAGTACGACAAATGTTGACAAGGCTTCGTCGCAAGCTCTGCGCCTTCTCGATCACTCGAGAACGGTTGGTGGATCTCGACAAGGAATACGGAATGAAGAAATGGTGTACCCGCCGACATAAAATTTCTTGACTTCAATCCAAATTCGATTACAGCAAGATGGGAGAATTAGTCGTATGCTCTGTACTTTCTTGGTTGATGTCGGAGATTGACTCAGACAAACTCTCTAGGTGCCCGCACGAGGCTGATAAGGGAAGTCTAACGTTATCTCTAAACTCATCGAGAACGGTCACATGAGCTCGATAACAATTACTCCAAGGTCTGCGCGCGGTTGAGAATATGAATTCGTTCATTTGCATCGAAGTCGGGGGCTACTGTCAGGGTTATGGATACCACATACCTAATAGTAGTTGACTAAATCTCGACAAGACCCACCACATACCATGTCCTATACGGAAACAACCTGCGGATATAGGAGGAGTTCCGGATAAGGAAAGACAACCAGAGTTCTACATGGAAACGATAAGGACTGCTCGGATTGTATCCATATTGGTTTCCCTAGTTCTACTTGGACAAGAGGACACATATGGGTATAAATACAAGACCCCCTAGGAGGAGAGGGGACATAGAACAATAGATCAATACAAGATCAACATACAAGCCAACATACGCTAAGACAAGACGCCGGATATCGATTTCAGGGATAAGCACGGCTAGTCCCCTACGGTGTCTCCGGATACTGTCAGGAGAGACGGAAGCGCTATCTTTGATCTCGCCGGGCACGAACTCGAGGAGGAAGACTACCTTGTTGTCAACTATGAGTTAGACCTTCAGACCGCCATGTCGACAACAGTTAGATAGGCTACCCCAAATATTATACTGGTGTGATTATGGTGAATAAGAGCAATACCGGCTTCGGCCAACAGGATGTAGGGTTATTACCTAACAATTCAGGGGCCAGAACCTGTATAAAAATCCCTGTCTCCGTCTGTTTTACCTCGGTATCGCGTATATCCTAGTACCAATGATCCTCATACTATGTAAATACCGGAATCGCGACATCAAACATCGACAATCGGTCCACCCACTTCTGGAGTAATTTCCTTCACGCATCAGCCCACTTGCGTGTAGTAAAAAAAACACTCTATCTGATGCATCCGAAAATCATGTGGAAACATGTCTTTCTTAGATCACATTGCAACGCATAAACAAATTGCTAGTCCATGAAAAAGAAAGGAATTCTAGGGTTAGGAGTCACGCAAGATGGATATGTGTTTGGCTGTCAGCATCGCACCTGCCTTGCACAAGTAATGCAATGAATCAATTATGCGATTATTATCAGGGCATGGTTCAGTTCGTGCAATACTCCTAAGGGAACACATGAATTTTGGCCTTTGCTTCGTCCAATGCAGCATGCTTTTTCTCATGTTTGTGCATGCAACTGGAAGTAGGATCACCGTTCCACATACCAAGTCACTCCTTATTTGTCTTATGCCATCTCGGTTCCATCCTATTGATCTCCTCATGCTCCTCTATTGAGATGGCATGGCTGTTATTCGGGACTAGAATAAAACTTTAGCTATGCTCATCATCCAGCGAACACATGTCAAATACAAGTAACGCACAAATATATACATTTAACAAATTTAAGCATGGATCAAATTCACTTGTAACTAAAACAAGTCTATATATAATCTAATTAAATATGAGTCTAATAAAAAGTGATTATGCTACAGTTCTTTCTATAACATTAGCTGCAACAACAGATAATCCCAGCAATAATCTAAGCTGCCCTCCGTCAATGACTGAACATACCAGCAGGAAATACTATAAACTCAAGTTTGGAATTTACAATCAAGAGTGTTGCATATATTCTTGAAATGTCAGGTGTGTGTGAGTATGTTTATAATATAGAAAAGAGGAAATTTTGAATAGGAGAGGCACATTCGTAAGGAAGAGCAAAAAAGAGAGAAGGGAGGGATTGAAAAAAAGAACATGTCACTCATCGTCTCAGCTCAAAGCTGGTGAGTCCATGTCGGCAGCCATCGGAGACCAAAAGCCTTCTCCTGAGAATGTGCATGATCCAAGCTTTAGCACCATTTCCCAATTTGTGTGGCATAGCTCTCTGATAACTAAATATGTGTAAATGAATTCATTGTTTTTTCCTAACTTAAAAATTCAGTGAAAAATGCACGGTACCCGGTCCGTTTTCATATTTGAAGAATTCGAGTTCCATACCATTTTGACAATTTCTTTGCAAACAGCATTAGCGTTGGAGCTAAGACTACATTACCCAGGCACCATTCAATTATCACAAACGAAATACACATCTGAACATGAATTCTTCTCAACTACTAATATGAAGTGAACCATCCAATTAATGATTCAACTGGACAAAATATTTCTTCAGATTTCTGAGAAGTTCACTGATACATTCGTTACTGTCCTATGTACATGTGAATCCAACGGCCACGAATGTCACCGGCCCAAATCAACGGTCTTCCGATCGCCGGCCATCTCCGGCGACCTCCACCCGCTGCTCCGGCGACCAGCGGCAGCCGAGGTCATCTTCCTCTCCGTCTTCTCCGTTGCCGCTTCCCGGAGCTCGTCCAGCTCCCTTGTCAGCCTCTCGTTCTCCCTCCTCGTCTTCTCCACCGTCGTCGTCGTCTCCTCGGCGGTGCTCGCCGGCGGTGGCGGTGGCGGTGGCGATGGCCGCCTCTCGACCGTTACCTTGCCAAGAACCAAGAACGGCAGCCTCCGCAGCGCCAGCGCCGCCGCGCCCTCCTCCCCGCCGGCGGTCACCTCGGCGGGTATCCTCACCCCCCACCTGACGCTCACCGCCGCCGCGCCGCCCCGCACCGGGATGGCGCTCCTCATCGTCACCTCCGACGCCGCCGAAGCCGAAGAACCTGAGCCACCTCCGCCTCCGGTGGCGGCGGCGGCGGCGGAGTCGAACCGCTTGCGCACGGCGAAGTCGCCCAGCGAAGGCTTGAGGGAGAGCGAGAAGGAGACGGCGCCGGCGGTGTTGACCTCGACGGCCATGGTGATGGCCGAGGCGGCGGCGGCGCCGGAGGAGGAGGGGCAGCCGCCGGGGCCGGAGCCAAGAACGACGGCGAGGGAGAGCGGCGAGGTGGCGCGGTTGGGCGCGTAGGAGAGGCGGAGCGAAGGGAGCGTCGACGCGGCGGTGGCGAGGGAGAGGCGGAGGTCGGCGGGGTCGCCGGCGGTGAGGGAGGCGACGGCGGGCACGGAGAAGAGCGCCACGGGGAGCTTAGCGCGCAGCAGCGGCGCCGCCCCGTCCTCCCGGAGCTTCACCGAGGCCTTCATTGCTCCGTGGCCGAGCGGCGCATCGCCGGACGCGGACGCGGACGCCGGCGACGAGGCGAGGCGAGGGGAAGAAGAGGAAGAGGTTTGAGTGACACGTGGCGTTAATGCTGCCTCTAGTGAGGATTACGTGGAGGGTGAGCTTTGCTTGGCCACTGCTCATGGCCTCGCCCGATGACGTGGGTAAAATCCAGAAAATAGTTTTTGTTTTTTCCGGAATCGCTAGAAAATTTTCGCCAGCTATTTTTTCCTAGAAGGCCCCTTTAAATCGCAGGATTAAGAAAACGTGAGAATAGAAAAAATATAGGATTTTGATAGGAATGTAAGTGTAAAATAGAGGATTACAAAACGCATGAAAAATATACGAATGACCGTTTGATTGAACTGCACGAAAAACACAAGAATTGGATGAGAGAGATAGACTCAAAGAAAAAGTTACCAAGAGGTTGAATCTCTTGCTAAATTTCCTCTAAAATCTCTATAGGATTGTCTATTCTATAGGAATTTCAAAGGATCAGATAAAATTGGATCCATGCCACTCGAGATGTGGCAAATCAAAAAAATGCCACACCTATTCCGAAATCCGGGTGCATGCCACTACTATTTCGTCAAATTGGAACCGTGCCACAATGTACACCCCGCGCGGGCTTTGCCACTGTTTTAGGGTACCGTATTTTCGTATGGACGTTTCTGCCCTCGTGTTCACGTGTGCTTAGACCAGCTCCGGTTCAGCTCGAACAGCCTGGTCGCCATTCGTTCCCCACACCGAAACCCTAGCTTCTTGGAGGCGGCGCAGGCGATGGCACCGGTGCAATCGACGGCGGCGGAAGGCGGCGGAGCAGGGCGGCGGCGCAGGCTACGGCAACGGAGGGCTTCATAGGCCACATTTTGATTTGCCACATCAAAGGGTTTCATAGGGAATTTTCCTTGAAATCTCCAAATCAAAGAGGCCCTAAAACTTTCAGATTTATGACCATCGTATTGTATTAAGATTTGTGCATAAAGGAAAAATATTACTACAATAAAATGTTTCACTTAGGTTACACGTAAGATCTTGGTACTAGCCAACCTAACCACAGTTGAATACATGTTTTTTTTATATAAGTTATATCATAGTTATAGTGATATAATATAGTTACAGTGTAATTACAGTGTAATTATAGTGTAGTTACAGTGCAATTATACTATAATTATATTTGAAAGTTTTTCCTCTAAAAACTTGAGGTAGGTTTTTTAGATACTTTTTTTTTTCTGCTGGTTAACTCTTTTTTAAACATGGTATAAATGCAAGTGCTCATAATGTGTGCTCACCATCTAATCATATGAACATATTTGAAAGATTAGACTAGCATTTCTTAATATTGATGAACTTATCACTGACGCCTTTTTATCGATGGATACATCATAATTAGCTATAAATATGAGCATCATATCAAATATAAGATTTGAATCAAGCAGACAGTTTCACAAAAAATCTAATCGGCATAATTGAAGGGGGGGGGGGGGGGTAAAAATAAGAGAGAAAATTAAAATTATTATTGATGGGCTTTGAGATAAGGGAAATCACCTAACCCAAAAGTTATTATGGGCTAAAAGCCCATACTGTTAATTCCATGCAATGGGGCTCCACAGACTAATTACTAATTAATAAAACAACATCGTCACTCTTTTTATCTGGAATAATAACTCGATCGGGGATGATATACAAAGACATATTTAATCCGGTGTTTGACTAAAGGTGCCAAGGGGAACTGAACGTCTTATCTTCTTTATTTAAAAAAAAATGTTGACTTATTTGAGGATATTTTACAGCTAATGATTTAAAAGCAAGCGTATAAGTCCGATGGTCGCATGGTGAGAACAACGGGATATAATATAATATATAATGTATTATATATTGGGTAATATTTGACGATTTATTATTAGCTAGGAAATGACGAGAATATGGTTCCATTCGACGGCCAATGGAATTGCTTTCATCTACCATATTGACTTACTATTTTATTTAGCAATAAATAAATAAATAAAACTTGTTGCTATCAGGTGCTGTGATCTGGTACAACAAACTTGGTCACAAAAAGACCTGAAGGAGCACACATGCGTACACATGGCCACATGGGCACATGCTGGCCAGATCATATCAGATTATAATTAACACGAACTCCGTCTGCTCCAGAATGCAAATTGTGTCCCAAAATAAATGGACTTATACTCCCTTACCTATATTCGATTCACAAATTAAGATTTTCTTTCATTCAATACCCCTACCTGATCACATTTGAGACGCTTTAATTATTTTCTCCCCCTATTAAAGTTTTACTACACTCTAAATTTAAATTTCTACTCCATTAGAAAACAACTAACTTCGAAGATAGTGGAGGCCAATATAGGTGTTGGCCCTCCAGCTTATTTGATGAAAGTAAGTCACAAACTTTCTTGGATGTACTTAACATGTTCTTTTCAACTAGTTCTTGGTTCAACTCCTCCCAATCATATTTTTTCCTCGTTTTATAGACTGCCTTCTAATGTGAAAGAATGATTTTAACACTTCTAAATTTCTTTAAACTAATATTAGTGTATATTTTATCCGTACTATGAAAATACTTGTATTATTTCACTGATATATATACTAACGAAGAAAATACGGTAATTGTATGCTTAAAGCTTCATTAGTTTTAGTGTTGTACAAAGCGTCAAATATTGACATACGGAGGGAGTATTTTGTTGGTAATACTGGTTTGGCCCCTCCTTTGATTTGTGTCGCTGTCAAGCTCCACCACTGAATCTGTATAAGTTGATTTTTTTTCTCTTGATGGTGAGAATACACTGGCTAATCCGCAGTGGCTAGATGATGGGTCCATCTTCGTGGTCGTCGGTGGCGGGGCTCCTATGTAGGAGTGTAGGTTACGGCGAAATGGCAGTACGCCGTATGCGTCAGCAGACCTCACATGCCATGGCACGTACCAGTCCCCGTCACCGAGCCGTGCGTATACGTACATATAAGCGTACTAGGTAGAACTCTAACTTAGAAATTTAGCTCTAGTAATTAGATATGGAACGAAGTTTTAGACCTGTCTAAATTCAGCTACACTTCTCTAGTTCATTCTGTGATACCTCAGAGCTCCACCCAACTCCGCTCCCATTTTAAGTGAAGCTAAAACTGTTTGGCTGAGCTCAACTGTGGAGCTAGAGCTGGAGGCTGAAGTTGTGCTAAACAGGCCCTACATAAATACACTATAAGGCCGGCTAACAGTTAAAGCGCCCGGATTTTTCACATTTTAGTTCCTTCAGAAAACTTGTTTTACAAATAAACTCCTAAAAAAATTCAAGGAATGATCATTTCTTTTTGCACCATTCGACGCTGGTGTTGTGTCCAACACGATGGATTCACCCCGAACTGACATAGCTGGACAACGACGCCAACTATACCGATGTCGTCCCCCTCCCCCTCCCCACATGGCAACAGCAATGCTAGTGCACTCCTCCTAAGGGGTGGGCGGCACTTAAGTGTGAGAGCCCCACCCTATCCTCTTCCCACATTGTCGCCCCCTCCTACCAGTCCAAGCTTGTATCCTCTCTCTGCCCCTCCCACCTCTTTTCCTCAAATTTACTCGATTTGGAACTATTTTCACGGGTTTTTTTTTAAATCGAGGAGAAATACTCCCCCATTCCCTCCCTTTTTTAAAAAAATTGGTGGAATTTGTAGATTGAAGGTAACCCTAAAGCCTATTTTTGCCTAATATTATGATTTTACCGTTGTAATTGGGGATTTGATGATTGTAGTGTTACATTTGCGTAATGTGCTCATTGGTTCTATATTTTATATATATAACCAAACAAATTTACTATGTAGGACACTCATATGGGGCACCATGGTATGAAATACACAAATTCGCCCAAAATTTTCAAATTGTGAGTATATACATAGTTATAAGTATTCGATTCATACCTATACCTAGCAACAAAACAACTCAAATTTAACTTTATTTCATAATCCAATATTACATACCTAACTAATTATATGTTTGGATGCTATATACCTAGAACCAAAATCTAATAAAAACATGTTTAAATTCAGTTCAAACTTGTTTCAAACTAGTTAGTGAAGTAGTTAATGTTAATATCTAGACATTTAAAAAAATTCATACTCATTTGAATTTAGTATATACTCAATTTGAATCATGGAGCCCGGGCACCATGGAGCACCAAACAAATCTATATATATATATATATATATATATATATATATATATATATATATATATATATATATATATATATATATATATATATATATATATATATATATATATATATATATATATATATATATATATGTCGTAATGAAAATTTTTATTGACATATGAATGGACGGTTGTATGAAAAATTTTATTTAGGTAATTTTTGTAGAAATTTATTATATGGATGAGAGACAAAATTGGTGGCATGATATAAATTTATTTACTCTTAAGAGTAAATTGCGTCTATAGTACATAAACTTGGTAGGTGGGTGCGATCTAGTAAAAAAATTGAAAAAATGAGCATATAGGTGCAACAACTGGGCTAGTGTGTGCATTTTGGTTAAAAGATCTATATTCCACACCATACTTTTTATGCCATATAAAAAAGGTAGCCACACATGGCATCTCGACAAGGATCTACATGTTGTATTATGTATTCCTTTTAATTTGTTAGTTATAATAATAAAATAATCTATCGATTTGAATCCGAAAGATATATGATTATCAAAAGTAACTGGATGCAAATAACATAATTTCCGAGCGGCTCGATTAATCAACATATTCATTATCTCGGGTTATGCACGTGATTGTCAAGTTTATGTACAGATCTACTCATTTTTTAAGTTTTTATACTAAATCGCACGCACCAACCAAGTTCTTGTACCGTGGGTGTAATTTACTCTTAAATTGACTATAACTTTATAAATTTCCCATGAAAAATGACAAATTTAATGTGTTAACTTTATTAATATATGTGGGTATTTAGTGCTTTTTAAGTTAATTACTTTTTAAGGTTAGTGGTTGATAAATTTTCACCGTAATTTATGTGGTGTGAGACAATTTCGGTTTTTGTAGAATGTTCTGGAGGGATGTAACGGGTTATTGCCCTAGGCAGCTACCGCCACCGAATGCTCCCTGCCCCATGTGTTGGTGCAATCAGCGATGGCCACAAGACATACCATCAAAGGTATTGGATGTGCCACAACTATGCGTACAGTCCAAATAAGCCTAAGCCAAAGCCTAAGGCAAACGGAAAGAAAGGAAAGGCCACGAAGCCAGTAGACGTAAATTCTTATATTTCTAAGGTTGTGATGGTAAATTTATTAAAACTTGTAATGAGGATCCTTTAAATCGTGAAATGTGCAGGTACTGAAGACACTGCCTCCTCTTCGCGACTTGGTGGGATGGATTGACATGGAGATTGATCCCTGCGATGCAGAGATACTTCGTAGGCAGCATGAATGGGAGGAGGAACGACTCGATCGTCATATCAGACTTGCAGCAATAGAGAATGCGGAGAGGAAGAGGAAGGCGGAGAGAGAGAGAGCTTAGCTAGATGTCAAGGGAGTTTGTGGAGAAGGAAGAGCGTGCGAAGGAGCGAAGGTGGTTATGGCACAGTGTGCCAAGGAGGCTAGGCCAGAGGCCGCTAGCGAAGGGATGTACCCCTGTTGCAGTTAGCAGTTCAATTGGAGGTGTAGAATATTTTTAAATTGGGGCATTTGTAAATTTGCTATCAGTTTTTTCAATTTTGTAAGGATGCCACTCAAATGATAGTTCTAGTGGCATTTTTGTAATTTTCTAGTGGCAGTCTTGCGATAACGATTCAAAGTAGTGGTAAATTTGCAATTGCCCCTTTTAAATTCCCTGCATGTAATAACTACACTATAGAATGTTGCACGTTGTTGGTGCCGTTGTCCTGCCATGTCGGTGTGGGTTGCCTCGTGGGCACCACGGTGGCAGGGGCACGATACCAGAAATGATGGCGTCATCATATTGGACCACGACGTCAGTGTCATTGGCAATAAAAAACCCAATTCTAAAATAAGTTTTTTAGAGATATATTTATAAAATAAGTTTTTAAAAATGACCATAATATAAAAAATCGAGGTTAAACGCACCAAAGCACTAATATATGATGGACTTAATTAGTTAATTTGCCTCTCCGATCCCCGTCGTCGTCATTTCAACATTTGTGCATGTATGTCTTAGTCCAGCGAGAGCAGAAAAATCAGCTAACTTTTCTTAAATAAGTGAAGTGTACTGACGGTCTACAATATACCATCTTAGATGCTAAAAACTCTTTCTCGACATGGGCCGGATCTCCCGCAGTGCAAAACTAGAGCCTGTTTGATGGAGTTTCTAACAGCTGCAGCTTCTTCTAGAATCTCCAGTTGTCAGAAGCTCCCCCAAATAATCCAGCTTTTTACCCAGATTCTGAGAATCTGTAGTTGTAGAATCTGGAAAATGAACTAGAAGCTAGAAGCTGAGTTTCCCAGCTTCTCCAGATTCTCACCAGCTAGCTTCTCAGCAGTTACTTCTCAGAATCTTAAGCTCCCCTAAACAGGCCCTAAAAGGGGAGCCCGGCCGTGACACGGGATACTGATTCACAACTCCTTTCTCAACAAAAACCCTGAACTCTACCTGATCACTAAGGCGCTGAAGGGAGAACGTGCGGCTGTCCCAGGGTAGTGCAGGTGGCAATCGGAAGGCCGCCGCTACCCCGCTGTTGATTGCCGGTGAACCCTTTGGGATCAAGCTGACAATTTTGTCCGCCTGACTACTATGACTACTTCCCCTATGCTGACGATCATCGGAGCTGTTTGAGGGGCTTCATCCTCTCTACTTCCACTTCGACCAATGTCATTGCAGAGAAACAACGAGAACCACACTAATGGCTTCAAACAATGGTCAGTACCCCTAAGTTCTTCGCATTAGAGTGATCATGTTTAGGCTAAACAATTCATGTTAGTAGATCACGAAATCTACACTAGGTCCCTGAACTTTTAAAATACATTTTCATATCTTTGAATTCGTGTTGGGTGTCATACAGGTCCAAACGGATCCAACTCACCCGTGTGCTTAGGTGACATGCCATAGTGACACCTACATGTCAGTGGGACTCATATGTCAGTCGCATAGAAAATAATAACCTAACAGGAGAATAAAAGTTTTTTAAAATTTTATTTCCTACATAAGAGGCGAAAATATTTTTTTATATGGCTGACACGTGGATCCCACTAACACGTATAAGTGCCACCTTGATATGCCACATCAACGCACACATAATGGATTGGAGCCCGTTCAAATCTGCATGACACCCAATACATGTTCAGAAACATGAAAAATTCATTTTTGAGAGGTCCATGACGATAACTTACCCGTACAAGTTTGGGAGCCCTGTGCACTTCACTCTTTCATAAATTTGCTGAGCACATAGGCTTGATCGATTTCCGGGGGAGGGGACGGAATGGAAATTTCCGACTGTACCGATACCACTTTCATAAAAATAACATAAACATAATATCATTTCCAACCATTTCTGTTTCTATTTATATATAGGAAAAAGTACGAATTACCCCCTAACTATCATGGTCTACTAAATTACCCCCTGAACCACAAAACCAGGTATTACTCATCCTGAACTTTCAATACCCATAAAACCGGACATTATTCACCAAATTCACTGCTCTGAATTTGGTCGAGGGGGGTAATTCGTTCGGTATTGAAAGTTCAGGGTGAGTAATATCCGGTTTTGTGGTTCAGGGGGGTAATTCGGTCGACCATGATAGTTCAGGGGTAATTCATACTTTTTCCTTATATATATAATCTAGTTTTTAAAATTTATGTTAGTGTTGTATTAAGGCAGTGTTTTGGTTGAGATTTTCACGCAGACAAAACGAAGTAACACATTAATGCATGATTAATTAAGTATTAATCTTTTAAAAAAATGAATTAACATGATTTTTTAAGTAACTTTCGTATATAACTTTTTTTTTCACAAAACACATCATTTAGCAACTTAAAAAACGTGCTTGTGAAAAATGAGGGAGGTGAGTTGGAAAAGTGAACAAAGGAACACTGCCTAACTCACCGTCAAATAATTAATAAATTTAGAAATAAGAAAAATCTCAACCATACCAAAACCGTTTCTATAAAGATAACAAATCAATGATATTATTTTCAACCGTTTTCATCGTCGATTACTATTCATATGAGATAACATCATATTCTGTGGTTTCTTACAAGACAGAGGAGCAGATAGCGTGAGGCGTGAGCAGGAAATGTCCATATGCGGTATGCGTGCGCCAGCCGCCGGCCCTGTTGATGTTGGTTGGGTATGATCGTGAGCGTCTCCATCGTCTAACGCACTGCGCCACCGCGTCGAGACAGCGTTTCGCGCATCAGCGGATGAAAAGCCAAGATGAAACCGCCGTTACACATGTTCTTAGTTGGTGAAATGAAAATTTTTGGTTGTCACATTGAACATTTGACTGGATATCGGAAGGGGCTTTCCGACACGAATGAAATAAACTAATTTCATAACTCGCCTGGAAACCGCGAGACGAATCTTTTCAGCCTAATTAATCCGTCATTAGCTAATTAGGTTAAGATTGGTCTCGCGATTTCTCTTTAAGTGTGCAATTAGTTTTTCTTTTTATTTATATTTAATACTCCATACATATGTCCAAAGATTCGATAGAATGTTTTTGGAAAAAGTTTTTGGGAACTAAACAGCCCAATTCTAGCTAAGATATCGCATGTTTTAGTTATGGAACCGCCGGCTATGTTTCCTTTTTTGTCGGCTTTGTTCCCTTTCGGCTCAAGGAACCTCCTCAGTCCTTGCTAATTGCTATTCAACCCCCAAAAACTTCCCACCCGTGTATTGCATGATCGATGTTGATTACCAAAGGGATGATAATGCATGTAACACTGCATTCGTTTATAAATAATTTTTACTTAGGCCCAGTTATTTTCTTCAACTATAGTAAACTTCAACTTCTCTCATTTTCCATTAGCACACTTTTTCAAATGGTTAAATGATGTGTTTCTTAAAAAAAATCTATATAGAAGTAGTTTAAAATATACAAATAAATCTATTTTTTAAGTTTATAATTATTAACACTTAATTGATCATGTGCTAATGAGATTTCTCGTTTTGTGTGCGTTAAAATTCTATCTCCAATTGAGGTGATTGAAAGGAGCATTAGTCATCTTAATTGATTTAATCCTACAACATACTTATAAACCATTTATATTATTAAAATAGATGTTGAATATACTATTTGAATTGTTGGTAGCAGTAGAGTTAGAGTTGGTTCAATAACCCGGCAACTCTTTAAATAGATAGGAAGATACCAGAATGTAATCATAGCGACTATAATATAGCGTAGATAGGAAGGGAGAGGATAACGACAAGACCATGGACTCATAGCGGTTAAGTGCTATGTTGATTGGGGAGGAGCGTCTATAATCAGAGCTCAGGGATTAGGCTTCGGCTAAATCTTGTTAACAAATATCGTGTGTTCTTGTGTTAGCATCTGGCATGTCTTGATTGAACAATAACTGAAGCGATCAGAAATGTTACTTTTCGTTCCACTGTACCGATTACTTTTTATAACATATATTTAAATAGTATTTACGAATTGATATAATATTTATTATTTATATTACCTCTGACCATGATGATACAAGTGAGCTAGACCTTTCTAGTAGCTAACTAGTGTAACAAGCATAACAAGGTTGGTCTTAGGCCGAGCTAGACTATTATCTCATTAATCATCTATAAATACAACAATCTAATTCTATAATTACATATAATTATATATTTTATATACAACTACTCGTGGAAAATACCATAATCATCAATTTTTTATGTGAACATTGAAGCAAACCATTATTGAAGCCACTAATGTTGTTGAGCCCGACAATCGCTAGACTAGCCTGGGAGATGGGTTTACCTCTAAAGCAAATAACCAAGCACATGTTCCTACACACCTAAGCTTTTATTAGTGTACAAGAGCTCCTTAATTACCACTCATACGGAAATGGTCAGACAAAAGTATAGACTAGCTAATTTAGAGTTGGCATCGAACGTTGAAATAAACATAAGTACATACATATTTGAACACAGCTAAGTTTTTATTTAAACTAGCTCGTGACCATCGATATAGAGATGCCCGGACATAAGTAAGCTGGCATAAAACCATTTCTAGAGTTGGCATTGACGCAATTCAATGAACAAGCCAAATATATATGCTGCCATGCTGGTGCCAACGCGCAACATTCATCCATGCATATTCAAAACTCTTCAAATTAATTTAATCAGATAACCCGACTACTGTAAAACCGTACTTAGAGTTGGCAAACGCCTCACCGTCACACGTCGCATGTGTCAAAAAGAAAACCTGGTAACCACACCGTGTAGCTGTAGCATACCACCTCCTCCTTCCACGCCAGCCAACTCATATTCGCACGGCAGTGTAGTGCACGATTCATCGCATTCACACAAGCAGAGCAAAGCAAATTCCCCGGTTCAGGAAGTGGGCCCCACACGCCATGGCCCCACCACCCCACTTAACACGCGACGAAAACATTGGTCTCGCGCCCACACCTGCCTGCCCATGTCAGCGTTTTACCTCGAACACGCCAGGCGCAGTATCGCTACCAAGAAAAAGCGGCCATCGTCGTCGCGCGAAGACCCCGCCGCCGCCGCTTTTGCCTCGGACGCCGGCGTACGAGTCATCACCAACATGCTAAACAACCCACCGCCACGTAAAGCATCTCCCCCCCTGCCGTTGGGCGAAGCCCCTGATGCCGTCGTCTCAAAGGATTTTGGTCCGCACGAAGCAGCCCGGCCGCCTTGCTAGATCTGCAGCCGCGGGAAGATGCCGCCATGGCTGCTAGCATTTGATTCGTTGATGGTAAGTGCTCTGCGTGTGTATGAGAGAAATCATCGTTGATTGAATCGCTTTACATGGCTGGGAGAAATCATGGAATATTTAATTTGGTGCATGCTTTGGATTTGGGGATTTCTTTCTTACCATTCTCTTTCCCCTGGTTTTAATTTGTCTATAGAAAGCCGGAAGATGGATTTCAGTTGCCTCTTCTATGATTTGTGTCTTCAATTAGCATCTACACTAATCATCTCAATTTCTCAACCCAACCGTATTGGCTTGCCAAGATTTATATCTTTCAATTAGCATTTGTTAGCAGTAATAATCTCAAGTCAAACATCGGTTTTTCCTCTCTGGCAAGAGTGGCAAACCAAACAAGGAAAGCATCAGGCGGCCTGGCCAGGCAAGCTTCACGAGAAATTTCTCAGGCTTGGTGCTCAGGGTAGCAACCATATATACAGCTCATCCCTGATTTCCTCCCCCGATTTCTCCATCGGATTCCAAAAAAAAAAAAAAATCTCTCCAGATTGATCGATTCCTTCCCCCCACCGAATCCACGAGATTTCGGAGATTTCTTCGCGACGCGGTCGGTTCATCGTCTCTTCCGTTCGTCGGCCTCGGCCTCGCTCGCCGCCGCTGCCATTTGGGAGGGGACGCGTGCGGCTCGAGGTCGTCTGGTTGACGGATTCGTCCGGTGGATTTGGAACAATTCTTTTTTTTGGCTTCTCCACCCCCGCAAGTAAGCTTCGATGCTTTGCCCTCTCGCGAATCGAATCGCTCGGGTTTTTTTTTTCTTTTGGTTTGGTTTGTTTTTCCCTCCTGTGTGCTCGGCTTGATGACGACGTGAAGAGGTGTGGGCGTCGCCGTCGAGGTTGAGAGCAGCTGCGCCGGCGATCGCGGGCGTGCCATTTGGGTTTTTTTTTTTCGTCGTTTGATTTCCGCCGCCGCCGCCGCGTCGTCGTGGGTGTGGTTTTGCTTTGCAGCAGCAGCTAGCTAGTGCTGTGTCGTCGTGCGGCTTGGGCATTGCGTTGCCCCGAACACATCGCCTTCGTGGGCGCCTCTCCCTCAAGGCCGCCGCCGCCGTTGTCGCCGAAACCTTTTCCCGCTCCCCACCGCCGCGGCTGCCGGGGGGTGTCCTCGGTCTGCGCCACCGCCCCGCCGAGGGGAGTTGTTGATCTGCACCGTCGCCGGTGGGGCGGCCTCATTCATTCTGAGTCGCCGCCGACGAGCGCTATAGATCTGCTCCTCGATCTGAGCCGCCGTCACCACCGACGTGTCCTCTATCTGCACGACACGATTTATCATAGTGGCTGCGAAGCACCTCGGTGGCTCGGTAGGTGAAGAATATGAGGATTTCAAGCTTGAGTCCGTTGTTTCTTTTTGTGTGTAAATTTTGGGGACTCCGGGAATAATCGAGCTATTGGCTGACAGAGCCTCGCTTATATGTACTCACGCTACTCTTTGAATGGTTGGAATGAGGCCTCAATTTGACGTTCTGTTCTGAAATTTTGATGAACAATGAGATTCAATCTGAAGTATTTGTTTATCAAATTTTGTAGTACCAGATTGATCCTATGAACTGAAATTTCTGTCAGACACAAGTGTTCATATACACATGCTAGATTGCTATGGCCATGTAGGATTCAGTTCTTACAAACATATGAAGTAGATCCTAGAGGGGGTTTCACTGATTTTTGGGTAATCCAAATTTACAGGTGTTTTACTTTACACCTGAGAAGACAAAAAAAAAAACTAAACTCCCAAGCAGGCCCTTAATGTGTCACAAACATTTGGTTCCACTACCATTCTACTAGTACAGTATTTAGCGATTTGTTTTATGTTTTGAGTTTAGTGTTGTGATCTTTTTTGTAGCATTCATTTCTTGTTTTGGTTGTTTCTGTTAACTTGCAGTATATTCCAGCTCTTATTCTGATCTGTAGGAGTGACCTTGTGAATGCGCTCCCCTAAATTTTTTATCCCGTGAGAGCTTATAGTTTACTATGCATTGGAGTTACATTCCAGTGGAAGTTGTTACTTCATAATATTGGAGTAATATTATATTCCCAAACTAGTGTGTCTGGTTTGTCTAAGCTTCAAGCCTTGCTCTTTGATAGCTACTACTCTGTTCTACAATCTTCTGGCATGCAATTATGAGTTAGCTTAACTTGCTGAGTTCAATTGTGCACTGCCCTGAGAGAGTATAAATCAATAACTTCATAACTTAGCACCAGCTTTGACAATTGTGCCCTGATTCTTGTTGCCATGTCTTCTAACTTTGCAACATTTTGTACTTTGACAAGTATTTAATATTTTCCAGTAGTCTATCAAGTTTTGAGTTCAGCAGAGAGAATAATTTCGAGAGTATTTGTTTGCAGGTGGTCAAATGAGTGACTCAATAATCTAGAAAATTTGTATCATGAGAAAAATGTGCCATTCATGTGAATCGGAAGATGCAACAATGGATGGGGTCGATGATGGCCTTATCTGTAGTACTTCTTGCTATAAGATGTGTGGCCATGCTGACAAATCTTCAATAATTGATGGTGAGATTGGTTGGCCGAGCATGGAAATAAGCCCTTGCAGCACTCCTTATGGCACTCCTCTTTTTAGCCGAGAAAGTTCTTGTTCAAGCTTTGCCAGTTGCTTTTCAAGCCTCGGTGAGTGTTTTTGCACTGTTCTCCTGTAGATGAAATGCTGTCATTGCTATCATTTGCGATTTTTTTGCTAGCATAACTAACATTTTTTATGCCATTTATTTCCTAGATGACTACCTAGTTGAAACTGACTCTGAAGAGGAAATTGAGGTCTTAGATACTGGCCAACTTCATCCCGGGATCTTATTCTCTGATGAATCGATGGAGCAAAGAATAGCGGATTCTGTACAGGTGGAAGAATATCAAGTCAGTCATTCTGCTGTTGTTAACGATGATTCTAGTATTTCCATTCCGACAAACCAGAATAATTCATCTGGTCAACTGCAGTTGGAGATACATCTTGATGCCACCAATGAAAAATCTGTTCCATCCAATGCTATTTTGGATGCAAATGTAACAGATCCTCATCAAGAGGTCATTTCCAATGGTGGACTTATAGAAGCATGTTATGGTGTACCAGTGGATGATATTGATCTCAAACAATCCAATATCTTAGATGGTGAAGAGATTACTAGCCTTCCTATGGCCGACAATGAAATGACTCCACTGGATGATCAAATTATGGACCAAATTGATGATATGAAGGAAATTAGTAGTATAGTTTACAACAATACAATGAGCGCTGAGCAGCATGTGAATTCGGGTTCAGAGTTTGAGAAAGGAAATGAATCCAGTGATAACCTTTACCCGCTAGTAATGCCCAGTTTTGATACAGACCCTCACATTTGGTTACCACCAGACCCAGTCAATAAGGACGATGACACTGATATTGTTGCTAATAACGATGATAATAGTGACAACAATGGTAATTGGGTACAGTCAAGTTTCAATATTAGCTTTGATGCAAAGAGAAACAAGACTAGTTGTGAAGACCAATTGCAGAAAGCAATGTCGGAAGTTATGAATGGGCAATTCAAGATTCTTGTTAGTCGTTTTTTAGCTGCTGAAGGGCTCTCTTTGTCTGATGGAGAAGCTGACAAGAACTGGCTTGATATCATTGCTTCATTATCATGGCGTGCTGCATTACTTGTCAAGCCTGATGCCAATGTTGGAAATGCAATGGATCCTTGTATGTATGTTAAGGTGAAATGCATAGCTTCAGGATCTATCGAGCAAAGGTAACTTACCAACATTCTTCCTCATTTTGCTTTTTTTTCATGATGAGTCATGTACACATGCCTTAACTAGCTCCCTTTTATATCTTTTTTTTTTTTGACAGTGAAGTCATCAACGGTCTTGTTTTTAAGAAGAGCGCTGCTCATAAGCAGATGCGTGCCAACATGAAGAATCCTAGACTGTTACTTCTGCAGGGTGTTGTTGGCCATTCTTCTGCAGGGCTATTGTCAATGGATTCAATGAAACAGGTGTGCATGTATGCCCTTAGTAGAGCACATTTACATTATGTAGAGAGTTATGCCATATGACATAACATATACAAATTTCTTTTCATTGTCATTGATCAGGAAAACGATCACTTGGAGAAAATTCTCAGTGATGTAATTATCAAATGCAAACCTGATGCTATATTGGTGGAGAAAGCAGTCCCACGAAATGTAAATGAATATATTCATAAACGAGGAGTCACTGTAGTTAGTGACATGAATATCCGTCGGCTGGAAAGAATTGCTCGTTGCACTGGTTCTCCAATTCTCTTGTTGCAGAATGTTCTTGCAACACCCAACCTTATTAAACAGTGCGAGTCTCTCCATTTTGAAAAGTTTATTGAGGAGCATAATATAACTGGAGGAGGAAAGAGGTCAGCCAAAACTTTGTTATTTCTAGAAGGTTTTCGAAAGCCTTTGGGATGCACGGTATGTTGTTTTCCTATCTTGTTTTTAGTTTGTAGGTCATCTTTTCTCTTTATGTAGGACTGATCTTCTCATGACTGGGTCAGAGTTGTTCTTTCTCTGATCCCTTGAGCCTTCTATGATAAATAATTTTTTTCTGCCATTTTTTTTGACAAACTGGTATATATAATTATAAAATATAATCCTGTCCATTTGGAATCAACAAAAATATAGTATTAATTAATTTTGAAGCTAATGAATTTCCTTATTGCAGGCTTGACATCATGATTTAGACTGAAATGCATTGAATCAGATAATATAATCTTCATTGTTGGGGTTCTGAATCAGAATCTTACCTTGCATTTGTCTGTGTTATTTAGTGAAATTATGTTGATAGAACAAACCAATTAGCTTTTTAAATATACTTTTCCACCATGACATTAGAGCTTCACACCTTGTTACCAGCTTAACATTGGATTATATCCTAAAGATGTATTAGTACAGAAATTGGGACAAACTTTCACAGTTAGGATTGAGTTGCTCATATTGATATTGATTATAATATTTATTTTTGAAGAAAAAATAACTTTGATTTGTGCGACAATGCTAGCTAATAGCTATATACCATCCAAATTGCTTTTAGGGGCTTTATATGTTATGCACAAATGCATAAGCTATGAATTGTTACACCTTTGATGCACTAAACCGTTTGTGTTAGTGAATTGAAGCAAAATCTGATAAGCTTGAAACTATTTTGTAGATTTTACTGAAAGGATCAACAAGTGAAGAACTGAAGAAAGTTAAGCGTGTTCTTCATTTCACTGTTTTTGCAGCTTATCATTTGATCCTTGAAACTTCATTCTTTGCTGATCAAAGGTTATTTGCAACGGGAAAAAATGCCATGGAGAAAGGCAACTGTTTGAAAACTGATCCGCAGCTGCTTGTTCCTTGTACTGCTGCTCCATCCTCCAAATTCTGTTCTGATATTGCACAAAATAATGACCCCACACAACAGGCTTTGAATAGTCTTGCTTCGGATGGAGAGTATGTTAATCAGGATGATTTTGTTGATCCAGAGAAATCCGTGTGCATGCACGATACCAAAATTGGAACATCTAGAGAGTATGCGGACAGAAAACTTGATGACAGCAACAACATTCAGTCATATTCATCATTGCCAGTTCCTGACCCCTCGAGAAATCTTATTGGCGATATATCATTAGATTTTGCCAAATTGACATCATGTGATGACTTTGCTGGTTCCACCTCTGGAGCTCCTTCAAACAATGGGGTTTTGCAGATGAATGGGGCAGATGGCAAAGATTGTCTAGAAACTATTAGTGATGGAATATCTACAGAGACTAGGACTTCTTTAGATTCTCAGAACATATTGATTTCGATGTCTAGCCAACATATCAGAAACCAAGCAATCTGTGAGCAGAGTCATCTTTCCCGCATAACTTACTACGGGTATTTTGATACATCACTTGGTCGTTATTTGCAAGATAGTTTACTTAATGAGGTCATACATCTTAACTGCTTGTTGATTTGGTAGATGCTTATTTTATCTTATGATGTTTCAATTGACAATATATTATTTGCAGAAACACAGCTGCTTATCTTGTGGTGAACCCCCAGAAGCTCACATGTACTCTTACACCCACCACAATGGCACTCTAACTGTTCTTGTGAAAAGCCTCCCCTTGGATGTAACTCTTTCTGGCAAGGATCAAGGAAGAATTTGGATGTGGACTAGGTGTTTGAGATGCAATGGTAAGCCCACCCAGAGGGTTATAATCTCTTCCTCTGCACGCAATCTGTCATTTGGGAAGTTCTTGGAACTCAGTTTCTCAACACATTCTGCTGCTAAGAAGTTATCAACATGTGGGCATTTGCTGCATAGGGACTGCCTACGCTTCTTTGGGTAAGTGCTTTCCAAGATGCTCTTACCTAAAAGACAAGTCTTTTCATAATGACATCACTAAAGTTACTTGTTTCATAACTTGCAGAATGGGACCCAAAGTTGCTATGTTCAGATACTCATCTGTTGAAATATATTCTGCCTTTAAGCCGCCATTGACTTTGGAGTTTCATAACCCAAACAAAAGAGAATGCCTGGAAGTTGAATTTAATAATGTATGTCTCATTGTCTCCAAATATTTTTCTGAAACATCCTCTTTTTAGCTAATTACATATTTTAATCCTAATATACTTGGTTATTCAAGGTACTTCGAAAATGGAGGCTACTCTTTTCTGAAGCCGAAAATAAAGTACAAATCTTGAAATCAGGAGACTCTGGTCAAGCCTTGGGAGAAAACACCAAAGCTTCAGTACATGATGAATTATTTTTGGAAGTCAATAGGATACTTGCACAAGAAAAAAATGAATTTGAGGTAAGCTTGTTATCAGCTTCTATTTTGTCCTCCTATTCCTTCTGAGAAGATTTGGATCTACTTTTGATATGCTAACTTATCTTGTCAACACAAGGTTTATCCGAAGACATTTGATCTTCTTGTAAAATCTGGGACTAGTGCTCACGGGATCCTTGGGTTGAACTGGCTACACCAGCTACTTCTTCTTGGAATTTACGTTTGGGATGTCCGGTTGCAACATATTCTTCAATACTGTAAAGCTAACGCTGCATCTTCAGACAGTACTATCCACATAAAAACACCAGAGAACAAGCCAAAGAATTATGAAATAACTTCTGTTCATGGGGATACACTATCTCTTACCGACGTTGGAATGGAAAGGCTGGAAGAACGTATCGATACTTGTCATTCTTTTGATAGTTCATTTGGCGGTATGATTTTGGAGAATGAGCAGCTAACTGAGAAATCAGTAATCCAAGAGCCTGGGTCACATGTTAGTCCAGATCATGGTGAAGATGGTGGATCACATGAAGTCGACAAATATGCACATATCTCTGACAGTTTTTGTTTAGAAAAATCAATTGACTTACCAGTTAAGAATAATGAACTGCCAGAACTAGTCAGATGTAATGAAATGTATCCTGTTGCCAAGCCAAGCAAGTGTTTTCATATATTCCTGAACCTATTAGATTTCTTAAGTAATGATGTCAGAAAATGGGTCTGGGGTAGTTTTAGTCACTTGGAAAAGGAGTACAAGAAAGAGCTTCAGGGTGGCTTTTTGGACAAGTTTCATCTCATCAACAAATACATCCCCACCTTTTCATCACTGGCTCAGCTTAAATCCCAAATGGGCATGGTACAGTTTATTGTTGGCCCTGGTGGTAGTATCTTGTCCATTGTTGAGGAAGAGGCCTCTAGTATGATTGCTTATGCACTATTGATATCTGAGCAACAAGGAATGTATTCGGAAGCTGCAATTGTAAAGGATGAAGTTATTGCTGGTAGAAAAAATGATAAAGTAACACCAATCAACTCGATCGGAGATACTCCTGTGCCATCTGCAATTTTATCTCCAAATGTTTCTTTAGAACAAGATCATAACCTATCAAGAAATGTGTCCTCGTTATCATCCGAGGAATCAACATCTGGATTTTATGATTCTTTTCTATCTGCCTTAAAAGATCTGCATCCTGAATTTTGTTTGAATAATGAAAAGCTAACTTTGAAGAGCAAATACACTGTTCTGTGTATATATGCGAAACAATTCTACGATCTTCGGAAGATTTGTTGCCCATCAGAGATTGCCTATATTTCATCTATAAGCCGTTGTAAAGAATTGAATGCACAAGGTGGAAAGAGCAAGGCTTTTTTTTCGAAATCAATGGACGACAGATTTATCATCAAACAAATTAAGAAGACTGAATTTGACTCATTCTTGAAGTTTGGCCTTGAGTACTTCAAGCATTTTGGTGTATCTCAGGCCTCAGTTAACCCTACATGCCTTGCCAAAATTCTGGGAATATATCAGGTCTGCCAAAATTTTGAGTACTTCAAGCATTTCTCTTGAATGTAATAAAAAAGTGTTAACTACTTATAACTAATATTGTAATTCTCTCTAACAACTATGTCAGGTTAAGGAAATCAGGAATGGCAAGGAGACAAGGACCAATATCATGGTTATGGAAAATCTTTTGTTTGGACGTAATATAATACGAAGATATGATCTGAAGGGTGCTCTTTTCTCACGATATGTTCTTGACTCAAAAAATCCTGAGAATGTGCTGTTGGATCAAAATTTCATTGAAGATATGCGTGCTATGCCTATCTACATTGAAGGCAAAACCAAGAACCTCTTGGAGCGTGCTATTTGGAACGACACGGCGTTTCTAAGTGTATGTGCACCTATTGCCAGAAAACAGATTTCCGCTAGTGTATATGCATTCATTTTCTTCATAAGAGTATATTCAAGATGCTAGCTCTTCTTTTTTTTTTCTTTTGCGGGGACATGATGATAGCTCTAAAGTTTACAATTTGCATTTCTTTTATTTGCAGCGCATGACTGTCATGGATTACTCCTTGTTTGTTGGAGTGGACAAACAGAAGAAGGAACTTGTGTTTGGAATTATAGATTATTTGAGGCAATACACCTGGGACAAACAATTGGAGTCTTGGGTGAAAACATCACTTTTTGTTCCCAAGAATCTATCTCCAACTGTAATTTCCCCGAAGGAGTACAAGATAAGATTCAGGGCATTTATGTCTCAGTATTTCCTATCAGTTCCAGATGCTTGAGTTGATGAGTTCTAAGGCATTGAACATACTGTGGCTTTTGGTGGCTGAACTTATGTTGAGTATGGTTTGGTTAAATGCCTGTTTGGCATACAGGGGATCATCCCATGAGTTCAGCTTTAAGCTTTCATTTTATTCATTTTTTGTAGTGTGGGTCTATCACCATCCATACTGCTTTGCAGCTGTTGTACATAGCATTTAGGAAATAGGTTCCCTGGGGGACCACAAATTTTAAGCAAGGGAGTGGTGACTGGACCTACATATAACCAATATGTTCGTTTTCTGATGAGCATTAAGGTGGAGTTCACCTTTTGGACAACTAGCTTGGAGTGTTATAGAGAATAGGGAATTCATGTATTCATTTATGTTATTAGGAGTATGTTTCTGGAATCAAATACATTATCTAAATATGTATCAGAGTTATAGCTTGTTGGTTAAGCGTCCATGGTGGTATGGCCTGTTGTTGTCGTCCTAAATTCCTAATGCTATTTAAATCAGTCAATGTCTCTTATAAACTGATCTTTACTTATTTATAAGTTCCCTCCTAAAAGATCTGTAACAGGTGATCAATCGAAAAAAAATATTTCCATGATTTGTTAGGATTTAGAAAAATGAGTTGTGATTAATCTGCATATATCCAGACAATTGTATTTTGTTGATTGAGATATATGGACAGAAGTATATTTCTCCTGCACCTCTGCAAACTTAGGGGTCAACATCCAATCCTACTCTTGTACCTCTGCATTCTTTAGCTGTTTACACAGGTCTCCTCCCCAAAGACTGTATCATGGGGCTTGAGCTGCCTTCTGGTGGTCATGTCAGCTGTCGATACTCGATACTGCACATTTAGTGGTAAGCTGTCTAGCACTTCTATATTCATTGAGAAATTGTCGTATAAGGTGAATCCACAGATTGGGTATGTTAACAAGCTTGAGGAACGGGCAAAGATTTCCACACCAAGATTCTCATATGTGGTGGGAGCTCATACCCCAGAGCGGGATTTTACAAGGATGAGGATCATTGCTGATAAGTGTGTTGCGGTGCTCATGTGTGACCCGACGCACATCAGTGGGCTTGTCACCACGACGGTAAATAACTACCAGCATGGAACATTTATTTATCTTGTATGTGTAATGTAGCAGAATATCTCTCATATTAATACAATCAAAATTAGTTGCTAGAATTGTTTTGCTTCTAGCTGCCCTGGAAACTAATTGCAAAAGAGCTTCAATCTTTTGCCTTCTTAGTCACTTGGCCATCTAGTAAGGCCTATCAGTTTAAATCATTGAATGTCACAATGACCTTTCCTTGTTTCAGGTTTTTAGGGTGACAAATATGTGTATGTTTTTGTGTACGTTGATTAGGTTGATACTATAGTCCTGGTGAAACTATTTTGCAGGTATCATATTCAAACTGAATTTGAACTTAGTTTAACATAGATCATAACAAAGGTAACATTTTGAGGTATGTTTACATGAGCGTGAGATAACTACAAAATTATATTTTCCACCAGTCCGGACAGGCTGATTCTTAAGTTGGATCATTTCCATATCAAAATTATTGTGCTATTTATGGTTTTTTCCTCTGGTCATGGAAATCATTCTGATGGACTTAAGTAATCAGCATTTCTTGTTGTTATCAACTGCTGTGTCTTGTTAATTTTTACACCTTTTAGAAACTGTAGTCTCCAAGGGGCATATATACAAGATAATATCATGAGAGCATCTTTTAAGCAGATTTATTGGTACCATTTTCATATGGCTTGTTGAGAATTGAGATAGTTTCCAAACTTTGAGAAAGTTGACTGTGAATACCATAGCGATACATTTATAAATATTTTTTTGCCGGGTCGGCCGAAGGAACCGGCGACCAAATTTCATTAAGATTGGGAGGAATAAAATCAAAGTACAAGTAGTTTTTGCATTCGCTTGCAACGACAGGAGGCTGTCGAATTAGACTCTGGCAGAAACCACAGCCCGGCAAACTAAAAAACTGGAACGCCAACACAACAAAAAGGAAAAAAAAAAACTAAGAACTGCAATTCTCGAAATAGCCTTCTTCCTTCCACACTAGATCTCTTCTTTGATAGCCTCTGCTAACTGGTTAGGGCTTCTCGATCTTTGGTCGAAAACACGCTCATTTATTTCCTTCCAAATCTGCCAGCAAATCAGCTCATTTCTTTCCTTCCAAATCTGCCAGCAAATCAGCATACAAGCGCTGTCGAAGTTTGTCCTGTAGCACTTCCGAAAACATGTTCTGGCCTGCAACCACCACTCTGTCAGGTATGTGTTCTCACTCCCAGGGATGGGGAAGTAAGCGCTGATCTATTGCCGCATCAGTCTCCACACTGTGATGTAAGCAGTTTTCAGGTTCACGTTGGCACAAAGTGCAGCAATCAGCGTGAGGCCATCCCCTTTTTTCAAGATTATCAGCTGTCAGACAGCGTCCTTTTACAGCCAGCCACATGAAGAAACGCATTCTTGCCGGTGCCTTCGCTTGCCAGATTAATTCGCTGATTGGGCAGAGCTCTTTTGCCAAGAAGAATAGACTGTAGGCTGAGGAGCAGCTGAAATGACCATTGGTGGATAATTTCCATCGGATTGTGTCCTCTTCGTGACTTAGGTGAAATCTCTGAATTTCATCCCAGAGCTGGAAATATTGGGCCATAGCTTCGTTGGAAAGGGAGCCTTGCAAATCTCTGACCCCATCTGTGATTCGATAGAGCTTGAGCAACTGTGAGATGTGATCTGCCTACATAAGTTGCTAGAATAGGCCATCTCCAGGCGATGCTCCCCCCACCCAGCCAATTTGCTGTCCAGAACCTGGTGTTCTTCCCATTACCAGCAATGAACTCTGCTGCAGATTGAAACAGAGTATCCACCTCCTTTCCTAGTTGGTAATCAACCATTGTCCACGGCCTGTTTTTCTGTTCAAGTTTAATAGCATGCCACTTCAGCCGAAGGGCCTGGCCAAAGTAATCCAGATTTTTTATCCCAAGACCACCATTTTGCACCGGCATACATACATTTTTCCAAGCAACTAGACAATGGCCTCCACTTACATCTTCTTGCCCTTTCCAGAGAAAACCTCTACACTCGCGCTCAATATCTTTGATTGCCCATTTAGGTAGCTGTAACACTGACATGAGATGCACAGGGAGGGCCATTAGAGTAGATTTGATGAGGCAAAGCCAGCCGTCGGGTGATAGCAACCGGGGTTTCCAGCCAGCAATCTTCTTCGCCAATCTGTCCAGGATTGGTTGGATTTCTGCCTTGGTTGGCTTCCTCATGGTGAGGGGCAGGCCCAAGTATGTTATAGGAAAGTGCTCAACTCTACATTGCAGGATTAACCTCCAGGTGCTGTACGTTACATTGGATGGGTGTGATTGTGCATTTAGCGAGATTTGTTTTCAACCCTGTTGTCGCCCCGAACACTTCTAGGATTCTGCTGATCACCTGTGCTTCCTGTTGAATTGGATACATTTATAAATAGAATAGAGTAACTTTTGTTACAATTGTTGTATATCTCTTTGTTGCATTTTTCATGTATCCTTACATACATGCTATCAACCTTGGGAATGCAAGCCAGCCAGCCTGCAAGAGGGTTCAATGCTTGCTTGCATATCCTTATGCTTTGTTACCTTCTAGAATTGTTTTATTTCCCTAATATGGGCTCCCCCTGCATAATGAAAAAAAAACTTCAGAAAGGTCTTCTATGTTGCTGCTGCTGCTGCTTAATTTGGATAGTTCAATGTTCTTAACGTCCATATTATAATGGCAATATTGTTCCATGCTCCACTGTTACAAGTTTCTTATTCCTACAAGGTGGTCATACTTTGGTTCCTGAGCATTTGCTCTATTGATGGTTTGAATCTTGTTGCTTTTGCAGGAATGCCGCAGTCCCTTTGACCACTGCGATGTGGTTACATCAATTAACAAGAATCTAACAAGTCCTAGAGGTGGTACAGTATTTTTCAGGAGAGGAAAAAAATTAAGAGGACTGTTCTTTTTTCTCAAGGGGATGAAAATGAATTGTGAGTTTGAGGACAGGATAAATTTTGTTGTTTTCCATTCAATACAACTATGCCAGGACAGGAGGACCCCTTGGTAATCATATTGCTTCCTTGGCGATAACTTTGAAGCAAGTTGCAACGCCTGAATATAAAGCATAGATTCAACTAGTTAAGAAAAATGCAAAAGTTTTCGCAACAGCTTTGCTCAGAACAAAATGCAGAATTGTTACTATTTTAGATGATGGAAGATGATTAGGACATGCAGACTGGTGGGCGGTGGCACAGATAACCACTACTTTGGGATTCCAGAACTTCTGGCCTAACCGGTATAATTGTGCCTTCCATTTTCTTAATTAAGCTATTTTTTGATCCGTGAGCACGGTGTATATTCATTTCATTAGGCTTCCCTAGAAACTGAAATGTCGTTGCATGACAAACTGAAATGTCGTTGCTTACTAAACTGAAACAGTACAGTGCCTGTTTTTTGCCGGGCCGGCCAAGAAAGGCCAACCAAATTTACTTAAGATTGAAGAATATATATAAATATACAAAGTTATAACTTCAACAAGAAGCTGTCGAAGTAATGGAAGTTGTCACCGGAGCAACTTCCCAAAAGCAAAAGATTACACTAACAACTTCCCAAAAGCAAAAGTTTACACTAAGAGACTACTCTCCTATATTTCTGAAAACCTCAGCTTCCTTCCAAATCGCCACTTCCTCTTTGATTGAACCAAACAGGAAACCGGCTGAGCGTCGCTGGTTCTGGAACACACGTGTATTTCTTTCCTTCCAAACCATCTAACAAACAAGCAGCACAAGGCTGTCAATGGCGTCCCTGTAGTTGTTCCGAAAATTTTGCCGCATCGCTAACCACCATTCGCCCAAGTTCAAGCCTGACTCAGATGGTAGTAGGAAGCCAACCCCAATCCAACCCTTGATCATTCTCCACACCCTAGTCTGTAGGTGCAAGACACAAATAGGTGTTCACAATCTTCATCACCCACCAAGCAAAGGTGGCAAACCTGCTGGTGCGGCCAACCACGCTTACTTAGATTATCCGCCGTGAGGCATCGCCCTTTTTCGGCCAACCACATAAAGAATTTCACCTTTGACGGCGCTCTTGTTTGCCAAATCAGAGTACCACATCGCGCCACCGTGTTTGCCATGAAGAACATGCTGTAGGCCGAGCAGGGAGTGTATTTTCCATTTGGTGCCCACTTCCAGATTGTCTCATCTTCCTTCCCATCTTGAAGTTGCACCCCCTGGACCGCGTCCCAAATCTGAAAGTATTCCCCAATTGCACGATTGGAGGGTGCCCCCTTGATGTCTCGTACCCACCTGTGGTTCAGAAGCCCTCGTGCCACCGTCAAGCCCGAGCGCTCGACATGGTTGAAGATCAAGGGGAATCTCGACTTTATGCTCCCCACCGGCAACCAGTCCGCCAGCCAAAATTTGGTGTTCTTCCCATCACCCAACACTTGTCTCGTTCCTGCGAGGTAGAGGTCTTGCAAATCTTTCGACTGATCTATTGGAACTGTTGTCCACGGCCTGTCTTGTTGTTCCCCCCCTTTTTGCTAACCACTTGAGACGAAGTGCCTTGCCAAAATAATTGATGCTCCAGCCCGCCATTTTCATGTGGCATGCAGACCGCTTTCCAGGCAACCAAGCAGTGTCCGCCATTCACCTCCTCCTGCCCTTTTCATAGAAATCCCCGGCACTTCCTATTTATTTCTTTGATTGCCCACTGTGGGAGCTCAAGTACAGACATGTAATGCACTGGCAAAGCAAGTAGGACTGTCTTGATCAAGGTCAGCCGGTCACCGGCGGAGAGAAACTTTGGCTTCCACCCGACGAATTTCTTGACAAACCGGTCAAGGAGCGGTTGGACATCGTGCTTCGTAAGCTTTCGGAGGGAGAGCGGGAGCCTGAGGTAGGTGATTGGGAACGGCTCGACTCTGCAACACAGGATCGACTGGACTAGCTCTGATTGCTCCTCTGAACATTGGATCATGGTGACCGCACTCTTGGTGAAATTTGCTACCAAACCAGTGGCCTCCCCGAAGAGTTCAAGAATTCCTTTAACTGCCCAAATGTCCTGTTCCGACGGCTGGAAAAAGAGCACCGCATCATCGGCGTACAGAGAGATCGCCGGCGAACGCGATCTGCCGCCGAACCCACCCATGACGCCGAGGGAGATCGCCTTTGCAACCAGCGTTTGCAAGACATCCATCACGAGGACAAAAAGGAGTGGCGACAGTGGATCCCCTTGTCGCAAGCCTCTCATCAATCTAATTGGGTCACATTCCTCCCCCATTCAGCCCCACTGTCGTTTGCGCTGTAAGGAGAAGAACATACCCAACTCCGCCAACGGGCTCCAAACCCTCTGTACTGTAGTAGCTGCAACAGGAAAGGCCAGGAAACTGAGTCAAAAGCTCTAGAGATGTCCAACTTAAGCAACACCATTGGCTGTCGTTTTGTGTGAAACCGTCGAGCCATTCCTCTGACGAACATAAAGTTCTCGTGGATCGAGCGACCCCTGATGAAAGCCGACTGTGTGAAGGGGATCAGTTCTCCCATTCTACCCGCCAGTCTTGTTGCCATGAGTTTCGTTGCCAACTTGGAGAAGCTGTGAATGAGGCTTATTGGGCGATAATCTTTCAAAAGTGCCGGCGCCTCCTTCTTCGGCAGGAGAATGATTGTTGCCGAGTTCAGCTTTCCTAAGTTCTGCGAGTTGCCTGAAAAGAACTTTTGCAACGCTGCCATCACCTCTTGTTTGATTACACCCCAGCAAGCTTGATAGAAGAGTCCTGTATATCCGTCAGGGCCAGGCGCTCTGTCCGTTGGCATATCTTTGATTGTCTTCCACACCCCATCTTCCCCAAAATCCTCCTCTAGCCCTGTTAAGTTCAGCGACTCAATTCCTAGCACCTGAAAGTTGAGTGTCCTTGCTCCATCCCCTGACCCAACTGAGCCCATCACCTCCTGGAAATAGCCCCTTGTCATTTCAAGCATGTCTTGTTGAATGGAAGCGCGTTGTCCCCCGTGCTCGAGATAATGGATTGCCAACTTCCTTCTTCTTGCTCTAATCTTAAACTTAAAAAAGGTTGCACTAGAGTCCCCATCTTGTAGTAGCCTCATCTTTGCTCTCTGTCGGACTCTCATCCTTTCCAAAGCTGCTAGAGCTAAGCACCGCCCTTTCAAAACAGCCCGCAACCTTCTTTCTGCCGGGATCAGGATCCTAAGCTCCTGTGCCACATCGAGTCTTAGGATCACCTCATGCGCAATCTGCAGCTGCAACCTTAGGGTACTGATTCTTCGCTGCCCCCATAATCTTAATTTCTTTTTACAAACGTGTCTTCACTCTGCACATCAGTCGCCCAAGCCTCCTGCACCACTTCCTGGAAATCATCGAGCTTAACCCAAAAATTCTCAAACTTGAACTTCCTGCTCCGCACCCTAAAGTCGCCACAAGTCAGCTGAATCGGGCAATGGTCCGAGGCCGAAGAGCTGAGAGCCTGAAGGTGTGCTTCAGAAAACATCTCCTCCCAGTCAGTCGTCACAAAAACTCGATCAAGCTTCACTAAAGTTGGCCTCTCCTGCTCATTACTCCAGGTGTAACGTCTTCCAAAGAGGTAGACTTCTTTAAGCTCCAGCTGGTTCAACTTGCTACGAAATGCCGTCATGAGCCGTCGGTTCACTCTGCTGTTGTTCTTATCCGTCGCTGCCGCAATTAGGTTGAAATCCCCTGTGATCATCCAGCAACTCCCACAGGTCGCACCTGCTGCCACCATTTCTTCCATAAACTGAAATTTCTCCTCATCCCCTTGCGGGCCATATACTGAAGTAAGGAACCATTCCCTCTGTCCTTGCTGATCCTGGAAGCGCACAGACAAAGACCAATTCCCCTGGTGTATCACCGAAGCATTGAAAGAATCCCCACGCCAGGCAACCAGGATCCCCCCTCTTGTATGTATGGCAGGCAAGTAGGCAAAGCTGTCAAAATCTGAACCACAAGTTTCACGAACAACATCATCATCAATCACAGCAAGCTTAGTTTCTTGCAAGCAAGCAATGGCAGCTTTGGAATTAACAACCATCTCCCTAACCACAGCTCTCTTCGCCACATCATTCAACCCCCCGTACATTCCACACAAGAGTACTGAAACCTAACATACAGATACAACTCCACACACACGCCACGGGAGAACACAGACAATGCGGGTACTTCAGGCTGGGGAGGTGATTGCCAGTGCAGTGCCGACCAACCCGGCACCGGCGTCGGGCGCCAACTGAGCCAAGGGCTCCTGCTGCTCGATGGAGACGTTGAGCAACTCTGCCAGGGCAGCCGTGTGCTGTGACGAGAGGGGCACAGCGAACAGGTCTTCATACCGCTGCTCTGCCTCCTGGTCTGCATCCTCCTCCTCATCAACGACGCCGAGTTGCTTCATCGTGACGCGCTTAGCCTTGGAGATGGTGTGCCGGCGCACGCCGTTCCCTTGCATTTGGAGGCGGGAGCTCCTCCGTGGTGTGAACCCTGGCGGGATCACCAGGCGGCGGCGGCGCGCAACAGGCACCGAAGCAGGCGGGCACCGTCCCAGGATAGATGGCGATGGTGTCGTCGAGACCTGGTCGAGGAAGCTTGCGGTGGCTGCGCTGGCGACGGCGACGGTATGGCGCGGTGATGGTGGCAGCGCGTCGCCCACCTCCGCCACGCGGCTCGCCCCTCCCTGTTCGGCGCTCGCTTGCCCTGTAGCGGGAGCCGAGGTCTGCGGCCTCTCCCAGGCGTCCAGGAGCAGACCGACCTGGTCCGGCCCCTCACCGAGTCCTGGGCCGGCTTGGGGTTGTGGGCTCGCGATGAGAAGCCTCCAAGCAGCCATGAATGGGCCGTCCTTGGCCCAGCGGTCGTGATGTTTGCGTGGGCCGGCGTCTGCGGTAAACTGTCAGCCCAATAGACTTGCTGCTTCCTTCCTCCTGGTGCGCAGCTTGAAGAGCCGCGAGGCGTGAGACCGCCCTCGCCCGCTCCGCCCCATGTGTCTCCTACTCGGGCGTCTCCTTCTCAGGCGTTTCCACCGCCATTAATGCGGCCTGCCCTGAATCCCCACCGAGATCCTCAAAGGACAGGCGTCTGGCTACCTCGGCAGCGACCGCTTGGACACTAGTAGTAGCTTGTCTGGTCAGCACACCGGGAGCCGTGGATGGCCGCAATAACTTCCCGACATGGCCAGCCGCATCGGGGTCAACGCCAGCATGGATGTTCCCCCCGTGGACTACGTCCAGGTCGTCTCCCTCTATCACGGCTGGCACGACGTCCAACCCCACGACCGCGACGGCCTCCACGCCAGTGGTCATCACGGGCGCCACGACGGCCTCCGTCGCCGCGACGACCACCGGCGCCGCGACAACCTCCGCGACGGCGCTTGCCATTGCGGCGAAGCTCATCTCGGAAACATGCAAGTTAGCCTCGCCCGCCGAGTCCATCTCCGCGGCGTCGCCCGACACCGCACCGACGTTCAGCACCGTAACGTCAGCTGGCAACGCCCCTGTATCAACCTCTGCTAACATGCATGCCGCCGTCACCGCCGCCATCGGCGTACGTTGCAGCACGACGCGACTCACTGCCTGGCCTAGGTCGTCACCCACTGCGTTCCCGGCCGCCCACGACAACTCCCTTCCCACCGGAACACCAAGCGAAGGAACGGGGTCGGAATCAACCGCCGCCTCGCCGCCCTCCTGCATCAGCATCACAGCCTCCCCAAGCACACTCCCACCTTCGCTCCCCGCCGCCGGCACGACTTCTCTCGCCAGCAGCCGCGGTGTCGGAGCGTTGATCGCGAGCGTGGCCCCTCCCGGCACCAAGGAGCGTGCCATCTGGACGGCCGCTGAAGGGATGGCCGCCGCCCTGTTCTCCCCTCCTCCACGGACCAGAGCCGTCGACCCGGCCCGGAAAACACTGGAAGCGGTGGTGTCGAGGCGCACCGTCCCCCTCGTCGTCGGCGGCGTCCCGCTGGAGGTCGAAAGTGCCCACGTAGTCGTGGAAGCTTGGGTCGGGGTCGACCACCTCCATGACGTGGATGAGTAGATGGTAATCCAAGCACCGTTTCTCGCTTGGTGGCGCTGGCGGCACCATGTTCTCCAGCTCCATGGCAGCTTCCTCGTCCGCGTCCAACTCCATCACCACCCCCTCCGGCGGTGAGTCTGGGATGGACAGCAGCATCTGCTTGGGAATCTCGTTCGGTGCCCTCGCCCACGCCATTGCCTCCAGCGTACGTGCATCCGCAGGGGGGAGAAGCTCCAGCAGGTGACAGTCAATCTTCGCCAACGCGATGCGGAGCGCGCCCTCCTCCCATGCGTGCGACGGGAGGCCCCCGATGCCCAGCTTCACGAGGAAACGCATGTTCTCCCCCGGACGGTTGCCAGGAGTGAGTGCGACACCAGCCGGCGCTCCCTGGCCTCCATGCCCGTCGTCCAGGGGATGGTGCAGCGGACGACCCCGTCGGGTCGCGACGCCGGCTCGCCGCACCGACGCCCCGCCATGGCCCCTCTCGCCGGCGCAGCAGACGCGACCGCCGAACCTCGGGGGAGAGTCGCGGCGACGGGATCAGGGGCGGTCCGCTGTGCCGCAGCAACGATCTGACTTGCAGCGGGTTCCGCGGCGGCGCGAGAGGAGGCTCTGGACGGGCAGGAACGGGCGACGTGGCCGTCGAACCAGCAGAGATAGCAGCGACGCTCGCCCGGGCAGTCCGCCTTCAAGTGCCCGAGCCCTAGGCACTTAAAGCATCGCTCCACCAACCAGCGCGGCACGGCGCGAGCTCCCTGCGACGGAGTAAAGGCAGGTAGTTGACCGGCGGGACGCCATAACTGCTTCTTGGCCGCCCTCTGCTTCTTGTGCTGCACCAAGGTCCAACCATCGCCACTCGCCTGGGAAGGAGCAACCGGCTTCGTGGGGCCCGCCGTCGAGCGGACGACGTCACCCCAGGAGCGCGTGGTGGACAGCGGCGCCGCCTTGTCCGGCCGGAGTCCCGGCGGGCGCGACGACCGGGCCCCAGTCGGCGGAGGCGCGAGAGCGCGAGCGTGAGAGGCGCTCGCGGTCATCACACAGTTCGTACAGTGCCTGTTACAGTGCCTGTTAGTTTCTTGAGTTGCTTGAAGTCTTGTCTGTGGCACTATTTGCTCTTGGACGCTTTATTTACGTTCCCCTATAGATTACATGATATGTAGATGCATATAATTTATAAGTAGTATGCAAATTTTGGTAGGGAAGAACTTAGAGGTCTGAGGCATGGCAAACCTCTATTAATAAGACGCCAATATATGGGGATAATGGCTCAATATCTTTTGGAAGTCTTCGGATTGGTTAATGGTCACACACTCACACCTCGATATTACCTACTCTCTGTGTATGTAAAACAAAGACTATTGTACTGATGATTACTTACATGTTGTGTACGTCAATGCCTGCAATGAATACTAGAGTTTGCTTACCTTTGGAAGGTGAATTTGAGGAAATCGCAGATTTCTCCGTCAGAGCCACACAAATGGTTAATCTTCAGAAAGAACATAGCAAAATGCAAAAGGAATTTTGAGAGGCCCAAGTATATTGTCGTATTCCACATCACACTTTGCAATGCCAGGTTTGATGTATATATATGCATGTACATGTACATATCTTGGTGGTTCTCTGTCCAGACTCATCAGGACTTCAGGAGGTAGCAGCCGTTCCACACATTGTCAGAGAGCTGTTTCTTCCAAGATAATACATGTAAAAGAAAGAAACAGAGCAGCAGAATAGGAAAATATTTTATTTTCTTAATAATAATAAAAAAATATCTTGAAAGGCTCACTACGTACATAAATCACAAGCTGGAACTAAAATATTTATTTATGTACGTTGTGAGGAGGGGACTGGGATCAGTCGCCCGATCCAAATCTATAAAAATCGGGCGCTGACACATATATGCAAAACTACTTTAAACTAATTTTTCTCTTAAATTATTTATCCAATCATGATCCAATTGCACCATTAAATTCGTTGCAATTAAATCTTCAAAACAAGACTACACATGGATATATTCCGACGAAATTTATTTTAGCTTATTATTGATTTTTTTAATGTTGCACGATGTTCCACCAAGTATATCAGAATTGTTTCACTAAGTAGATTGAAAGTGTTTCAATCGTTTAAATCGGGTGTTGTTTCACCTTATATAAAAACAATGTTTCAGCAAATAGCGAAAAAATGTTTCAGTGCACTGCAATATTAGATCTATGTATAGTGAAACATTGTGAGTATACTAGGTGAAATATTTTGGTGGAACAAAAAATGAAACGAATTACTTTAATAGAGGGTTTCTAAAATATGTGGGTGATTTGTTGCAAAAGAATGTTTCGTTCACTGCAACATTAAATCTATACATAGTAAGACATTGTGAGTACACGAACAAAAAAGAAACGAATTCCCTTAACAGAGGTTTCCAAAATATGTGGGTGATTTGTTGCAATGGAGGAGTATATGGTGGAGACACATGGCAGGTAGGGGCAGAGAACATGGTGGGACCAGACGCCTACCGGTCGCCCGGGGGAAAGCATTTTCGACGTTGTGAGCCTTCGTGTGACAGTTTTTTTTTGGAAGGCTCACTATATGCTTTAATTCCACCTTGTGATTTATGTACGTAGTGAGCCTTCGTGTGATAGGTTTTTTTAAGTAAGATGATTTTCCACCATGCTACTTATCCTCTGGTGGACGTTTGAGTATCAATACATGTTTTGGGGTTGTGGTCTTGTGGGGGTATTACCGTATTAGCGTTGCAATACCACAGCACATGGAGAGTATACATCATGAAAGTTCAATTGCCATTAATTTGGTTTTGGTGATTAATAACAAATCCAATTATGTGAGACTAATGTTTTTATAAGCATTTCTTCGCCTAGTCTCATGTGGATATGAAAGTGGAGTGTTGGTGGACCTAAATGACAAGAATGAAATGCATGGAGATCAAGCTATATGTATCACTCTTTCTTTTCATGTACATATTGATATGTTCGTATATAATATTTCCACGTGATTGGCATATGCATGTGAGACTAATGTTTTGTTTGAGTATTATCTCTTATTTAGTCTATTTACATTGAGAACGTGGAGATGATGAAGGTATGTTTTTATTTTAATATCTATATTCGAGAAATGCCTTCTATTCTTGTATAGGATAAGCTCTCAATGTTTAATATCTTGTTATGCACACTCTTGCTTCACACAAATATTTTGTATGCATACATTTAGGGGGAGCAAATCCTATACTTTAGTTATGTATGTAATCGATCCAAGTTATTCACCTTCATTTAATTGTGATCTTTACATTTGAACATATATTTGAGAATATGACACTTGTGGTGTTGATTAATACTCATCATTTATTCATATCCTTCTATACATGCGATCGGTTGGTCAACATGTAGAGGTTGACAACCGGATCATTGGGACTAATAATTTTATTGAGTTGAATGAAAGAAATAGGTCCCAATGATTACAAATGTGTTGATGCTCAAGTGATATCATTACACCTAATAATACCAAGAATGACAAAGTGAAGATATTGAAGATGTATGATACGAAGTGGCTATTATGGCAAGACGGTGAAGGGCAAGCGATGCTCGGTCGCGATGGACCATGCGGCGGTGAAGGGCAAGCAAGAGGCTTGGCGCCGAAGAACCAAATCCGGTGGTGAAGGGCAAGTGACTGCTTTGTCACGATGGACCGTGCGAGAACATTTGAAGCTACAAGTAACCGCATCAATCATTTGAAGAATATATCAAAGATCTAAGCAGCGGAAAAAAAAAGATAAACAGCGCAGACGACTCCACTCCACAGGCAGCTTGACCAGGACTACGCCAAATCCTCAACACCATCAGCATCACTGTAGAACTCCTCCTCTGATGAATGATTGCAAGGTGAGTATATGACATACTCAGCAAGCCACGCAGCAAATATGCAAGTGCACAGGATAACCAAGGATGGCATAATATAGGCTTCTTTGCATAAACAGCAATTAATAAATATTTCAGAATTTAATAAAACAGTAAAATATTAATTGAACAGTATTAATCCAACACTATACAACATACCCTGTTGTATAGGCCCAACCATTCTGTACAACCAACCCCGGCTGCACACTTCTAACTCCAAACCAGGAATATACCATTCCAAACCAGGAGCTAATCAGATTATTACCAGTTATAGCATCTTTCATTATGGTGTGAAGGGTGAGACTAATCACGAAAGACATTGTTAGACCCGCCCATAACCGCGGGCACGGCTATTCGAATAGTTTTACTCTGGCCAGAGGTGTACCACTGTACCCACAAGACACAGCCCCACAACATGTCACCATGTGCCTTAATACCACCACGGTACCTCGGAAAGGAGCTGTGACATTACCCCTCGCACAACACAATCCACCACAGTGCACCATTCCTGGATCATAATCACCCCCTTATAAACAAGGCATGGACTCCCCAGCGACCCCCGTGGGCTTATCTCCGCCACTTCTCAGTCTGGTGCTCCGCAATGAACCATGCTATACAAAAGATAAAGCCGTTACCCATGCTGGCTTGTGGTTGGCACGGTTAATGTTTCACAACCGAAACTCGTGAACCGGTCCTTAACTGTCATGAGCACGACCATCAAAACTATGTACTCACAACCCACCATTATCAGGTTTTAGTTGGCAAAATTAATTAATTAACCAATCACGATTGATCATCATGAACTATCATTAGGCCATCATTAAGTAATAGTGAATCATAAATTATCCCATTAGTGTGCTAAAGTTTCTAAGCATGGCTAAGCAATTACTTCTAATATCTAATTGAACCAATATAAAGCTCAACTAGTCAAGTTACAATAACCCAAGGTATCAAAGAATAAGGTAATCAAGAACAAAAGGGTCATAACAAACAATAGGTTAATTTCACCCGATGACATTCGAAAATAAATGCAATAGTTGAATAGAAACAATAGCTTTAAACGGGATCAACATGCTCAAAGGATTGATTAGGATCTGTGTGACTTGCCTTGTTGGCCTTGGAACTCTTCTAAATCTTCTCCTGCGAAAACGGACTCTCCGGAAACGTCGGATTCTAAACAGAAAAGAGCAAAAACACCAAAAAAGCACATAAGCAAGCATGAACAGTACATGTGGATATTTTTAACATGTAGATCTCAATTTTAGAAAAATTTAGAGACTTGAACCAACTAAATCCGAGCTACGATGAATTAGTTATGAATTTTTAAAGATTAAATCGGATTAAATCATTTATATAAATTTTAATTGAATTATGACGCAATAATGAATTATTTTTGAAAAGGAAAAAGGGTTTATTGCGTCAGCGGGTCTCGGGTTCACAGTGGACCGGGTCCACGGCGGCGGCTCACGGAAACGAACGGCCGAGATCAATCCGACCGAAACGAACGGTCGAGATCGATCGGTCCACGACCGGACCACGAGAGACGACGACGATGACGTCAGCGGTGACGTCACCCCCGGCGGCGGCGACGACGGGCATGCTCGCCGGCGAACGACGGCACGGCGGCGCGAACGGAGGGCACCAAAACGATGCGGGCGGCACGGCGAACTCACCGGTGACCAACGGAACGGCGGAGGATGACCGGACGGCAACGGCGACGAGGAAAAGGCGGCGGCGACCTTCGGCTTGACGACGGCGACGGTGCTCCGACGGTCTACAGCGACGGCGAAAAGGCGGACGAGGACGGCGACGTGACGACGACCACGACGACGGCCTTCCCGAACGACGACGACGGCTGGAGCGACGGTGGCGCACGGCTGGAGCGGCGGCGACGACGGCGGCGCACGGCTGCACGGTGCTAGGGCGCTACGGGCGACGAGAGACGAAGGCGAAGGCGGCGACGGTAGAGGGGAGCTCGGGGGTCCTTTTATAGGGGTTGGGAGGCGGCGGCGAAGTCCACGGCGGCCCGGCGACGGCGATGGAAACCTAGGGTTCGGAGAGAGAGAGAGAGAGTAATCCGATTCGAGATCGAATCCGTGGACTTCCAAACCGAGATAGATGATGATTCCAAAACGAAAAAGGTAGAGGAGATCCCGGGGATCCTTTCCCCTCAAACAATTTCACCGGAGAAGGAAAGAGGCGGCCGGATTTGGAAGGAGATGGCGGCGGCGCGGCGCTAGGGTTTCGGGCGCGGGCGGACGGAGGTAGACGACAACCTGACAGGCGGGCCCCACCTGTCAGCGAGCGGGAGAGAGAGGGGAGAGCGGCTGCGCGCGCGGCGGCTCGGCTTGTTCCGACTGGGCCGACTTTCGGCCCAAAGCCAAAAGAGGATTTTAAAAACCTTTTTCAATTTAAATTATTCATTAAATGCAATTCCATTTATTAAAAATACTTCCTTAGCTCAAATAAATCCCAGAAAAATCTAGGAATTATAGAATTAAGCAAAGTATTTAATAAAATTTTATCTGGCCCAATTTTATATTGGAATTTATTATTTAATATTAGATCTTTTCTTCTAGGCTTTTAAAATCATTTTCTGATAATTCCATTTAAACAATAATTTATAACTTTAAGATTTTTAGGGTGTGACAAACCTACCCCCCTTAAACAGAATCTCGTCCTCGAGATTCGGAAGAACTGGCGAAAAGATGTGGATGAGCGGACTTTAATTCATCTTCTCGTTTCCAAGTAGCTTCTTCTTCTGAGTGATTACTCCATTGAACCTTACAGAAACGGATAACTCGATTCCTGGTTCTCCTCTCATTTGTCTCCAAAATACTAATTGGTCTCTCGACATATGTCAGATCCTTTTGGATTTCTATCTGTTCAAGATTAGCTTCCTCATTAGGTACCCTTAAACACTTCTTCAACTGTGACACATGGAACACATCATGGACTCCTGCCAACGATTGAGGTAATTCCAACTGATAAGCAACCTCACCTCTCCGACTGATGATCTTATAAGGTCCCACAAAACGCGGAGCCAATTTTCCTTTGGTATGAAAACGATGAACCCCTCGGAGAGGCGTGACACGAAGGTACACATGATCTCCTTCTTCAAAACTCAAATCTCTGCGGCGATTGTCGGCATAACTCTTATGGCGAGACTGAGCCACACGCAATCTTTCTTGAATGACCTTTACCTTTTCTTCTGCTTCCCTTAGGATATCAGTTCCGAAAACCTGACGTTCTCCCGTTTGATCCCACAAAAGCGGAGTGCGACACTTACGACCATACAGTGCTTCGTAAGGAGCCATTTGAAGACTAGATTGATAACTGTTGTTGTACAAAAATTCTGCGTAAGGCAAATTCTTATCCCAACTTCCACCAAAGTCTAAAGCACAAGCTCTCAACATGTCTTCCAAAATCTGATTCACCCTTTCGGTTTGTCCGTCTGTCTGCGGATGATAAGCAGTACTGAAGTTCAGCTTAGAACCCATCTCTTCCTGAAGCTTCTTCCAAAACTTTGAAGTAAACTGACTACCTCGATCAGACACTATTTTCTTAGGGACGCCATGCAAACACACAATCCTTGCCATATACAATTCCGCCAAACGTCTTCCGGAATATGTTGTCTTTACTGGAATAAAATGAGCCACTTTGGTAAGTCTGTCAACTATCACCCAAATAGAGTCATGGCCCGATGATGTTCTGGGTAAACCCGTGATAAAATCCATACCGATCTCTTCCCACTTCCATTCTGGTATCTTCAAAGGTTGCAACAAACCTGCGGGTTTCTGATGTTCTGCCTTAACTCGCTGACAAACATCACACATAGCTACAAACTCTGCTATCTCACGCTTCATACTTGTCCACAAAAATCTTTCTTTGAGATCTTGATACATCTTGGTACTACCAGGGTGAATGGAGTACAAAGTGTCATGAGCTTCTTTCAGAATTGTATCTTTCAACTCTTTGTTTTCTGGAACCCAAATTCTTTCGCCCAACCATACGATCCCTTACTCATCTTCCAAGAAACCGATAGCTTTTCCTCTTCTCATATTCTTCTTGATTTCATGAATATCAGGGTCATTAATCTGGGCTTCTCTAACCTGATCAATGAGAGTAGGCTTTGCTTCTAAGGTCGTAACAAAACCTCTAGTGACAATTCCCAAATTTAATCTTTCAAATTCTTTGCATAACTTTAATGGCAACTGTCGTCCTTCCGTAGCATTGCAATAGCCTTTCCTGCTAAGAGCATCTGCTACAACATTAGCCTTTCCCGGGTGATAATAAATTCCCATGTCATAATCTTTGATTAACTCCAACCATCTCCGTTGTCTCATGTTCAGATCTGGTTGAGTGAAGATGTACTTTAAACTCTTGTGATCGGTGTACACCTCTATACGGGTACCGAAAAGATAGTGACGCCAAATCTTCAATGCATGAACCACTGAAGCTAACTCGAGATTATGAGTAGGGTAGTTCTTCTCATGCGGACGTAACTGACGAGATGCATAGGCAACCACCTTCCCATCTTGCATCAGAACACATCCTAACCCAAGCTTAGATGCATCGCAATATACTTGGAAACCCTTCTTTGGATCAGGCAAAATCAAAATGGGCGCTGATATTAAGCGACTCTTCAACTCTTGAAAACTCTGCTCACATCCTTCTGACCACTTGTACTTCACATCTTTCTGAAGCAGTCGTGTCATGGGCTTAGCAATCTTGGAGAAATTCTCTATAAACCTCCGGTAATATCCTGCAAGACCCAGGAAACTGCGAATTTCTGAAACTGTCTTTGGTTGTTTCCAGTTGGTTAACGATTCTACATTACTAGGATCAATGGCAACTCCTCCGGCTGAGATGACGTGACCAAGGAACTTCACTTCAGACAACCAAAATTCACACTTGCTAAACTTGGCATACAATTGATGTTCTCGTAGCTTCTCCAATGCAAGGCGAAGATGTTCTTCATGCTCTTCTTTGGTTCGAGAGTTGATAAGAATGTCATCAATAAAGACGACCACGAACTTGTCTAAGTATTCCATAAACACCTTATTCATCAAGTTCATGAAGAAAGCGGGGGCATTGGTAAGTCCGAAAGACATAACAGTACACTCAAACAACCCATACCGAGTAGTGAAAGCCGTCTTAGGTATGTCTTCCTCTTTAATCCTTAACTGGTGATACCCTGATCGAAGATCGATCTTGGAGAAAACAGTGGCACCCTTGAGCTGATCAAACAAATCATCAATTCTGGGTAGCGGATACTTATTCTTGATAGTCACATCATTTAGGGCACGATAGTCCACACACATCCTCTGGGTATGATCTTTCTTTTCAACAAAAATAACTGGAGCGCCCCATGGAGACGAACTTGGTCTAATGTACCCTTTCTGAAGCAAATCATCTACCTGCCTCTTGACTTCTGCTAACTCATTGGCTGCCATTCTATAAGGTCTTTTGTGAATTGGAGTGGTACCAGGTACCAGATCTATTCTGAACTCTATATCTCTTTTAGGCGGCATACCAGGTAAATCATCCGAGAACACATCTGGGTATTCTCGTACTACGGGAATCTCTCCCAAAGCTATTTGGTTCAGACTTGACCTTAAGGGCTTAGAAGGCAATGCATGAACCGTTACAACTTGGCCATCATTGCTGGTGAGAGTTACTTTTCTATTAGCACAGTCTATCACACCTTTATATCTGGCTAACCAGTCCATCCCTAGGATGACATCAAGGTCTTTGGATTCTAACAGAATAAGATTGGCCAGAAATGGCACTCCTTGAATCTCTATTCTGACAGAGGGACTACGTTGCACTGAGAGTGCTTGATTACTCGGGGTACTAACCATCAAAGGACGTCTAAGATCTTCCACTTCCATCCCATGATTTTCCGCAAAACTCATAGATAAAAATGAATGCGTAGCACCAGAGTCGAAAAGTACTGTTGCAGGAACTGAGTTAACAGGGAACGTACCCAAAATCACATCTGGAGCATCTTGAGCTTCTGCAGCAGCAACGTGGTTGACACGAGCCTTTGTCGCTGGTGCGGTGGAGTTGTTCTGTGCAGGGACAACCTTCACGCGTCGGGGCTTCGGACACTTGTCGGAGTAATGGCCTGGTTCACCACAGTTGAAGCATACCCCGGGCTTGTTTCCTTGTTCCCTCTTGACAGGTTGATGCGGTGTCGGAGCTGTCACCGGACGTGGAGCTTGGTTGCGATTGTTGTTGCCAGCATTGTTGTTGAAAAACTGACGCTGCGGACGAACAACAGACGAAGAACCTCCCTGTGGCATTGACTGAGATCCCAAAACAAGACGTGACCTCTGACTATTCCCTTGCTGAGCTTTGAAGTGAGCAATCCTGCGTTTCTTCTGCTCCATGCGGTTGTACTTATCCTCCTGGCGAATAGCCTTATCTACCAATTTCTGGAAATCATGATAATCTCCAGTCATTAGTGGGTAAGAAAGCTCATCATTCAGTCCTTCCAGGAACTTCTCTTGACGCTCCTCATCAGTGCGTACTTCTTCCGGAGCATAACGAGCTAGGCAATTAAACTCGTGCAAGTATTCAGTGACAGAGCGAGATCCCTGAGTGAGCGCTCTGAACTCCCTCTTCTTAAGAGACACCACTCCCGATGGTATGTGCGTCTTGCGAAAGGCAGCAGTGAATTCAAGCCAAGTGATAGGTTCCGCCGTGGTCCTGTTGAGACGGAAGTGATCCCACCACTCGGAAGCAGGGCCATGCAGCTGATGTGAAGCAAAAGAAACCTTCTCCTGATCAGTGCACTGAAGCAGGTCCAACTTCTTTTCTATGGCGTGCAGCCAATCACCAGCCTCTACCGGATTAGTAGTGCTAGAGAAAGTAGGTGGCCTCACACGAAGAAATTCCGCTAATTTGTTCTGGGGAGGTGCATGGTTATCCCCTTGGTTCTGCTGGTTCTGGAGTTGCTGCATCATCACATGCATAAGCTGTGTCTGTTGAGCCAAAACTTGGGCAAGCGTGGGATTCTCTCCATTGTTGTTATTGCTGTTGTTGCTGTTGTTGTTGTTGCTGTTGGGACCATTTCCAACACTGCGAGTGAGCACCATCTGGCATGGACAGGAGCACAAGAAGAGAAACCGGGGAAAAACTACTTAGGACAGAGAATTAATTTGACTTTTATTTGATCTTAACTGAGTTTCATTATTACACAGATTTGAAGACTCTCACACCACTAAACTCACCAACTACCTAACACTCGAAAGCAAACAAACGCATGCACTTACATCCCACCACTGATGTAAACCACATGCGAGACCCACACACACAACCGAACTTAAACAAGCAAGCTAACACAACGATCTATGGCAACGGCCTAACAAGGCGTTCTAGGTCTTCCGAGCATCGGAGTTGATTGAAGGTTCGTTCGGCTCGTCTTCATCATCTTGAGTTGCTCCCCATTCGACCTTTGAATGGGCGCGCTTCGATTCTTCCCCTTCATCATCACTTATGTTGACGACCTGAGGATCCGCTGGAGTAACTTCTTTTTCCACCACACGAACCTTTGGCGCCAACTGGTAGCGGGGGACAAAAAGAGCTCTCTTTCTTGCAGTAAGACGAACTCTGGCTTTTCGTGGTGGTGCTTCTCCCTTCAGTGCGGCTAGCTCCTTCTCCAAACGATCAACCTTGTCCTCCAGCTTACAAATCTTAACACGATTCCAGTCTTCACGATCTTGAGCTGCTATCACAATCTCAGCACGGGTCTCATCCATAGCCCATAGCATCTCGACCAAATGTCTTGTGGTAGCATCATTCTCAATTCCGGCAGGTTCAAGGTAACTGCCACGGTCACTTCCCTGGGGTTGGCGAGGATGGTAGCGATACTCGGTATTGGCCAACTGACTACTGTAGCGGTCGCGGAGCTCTCCGATGGCGATTCTTGCCCCCTCCTGACATGCATGCATATAGTTTCCCCCTCCAGCTTCGAACATCACTGATGGGATATCTTCACGATTACTGTTCAAGGTGACTTTGACACGGCACTTCTCTTCATCGCGATCATGAGAAATCTGGGCATACAACGGGGCAGTCCCAAATCCTATGGCAAAGGACATCGTACGCAACTCCTGGACAAATCCTTCAGTACCAAACAAGTACTCAGGCTTGTAGCGCGTCATCTAAAGACAAGTGAAAGGAGGGAGTTAAGACATTTATCCAATTAATAGCACAAGTTTTCGGGTTACTTTGAATAAAATTAGAAATTCAAAATGAAAGGTAAATGAATAAAATAATCCAATCTTGCAAGATAAGTTGAAACGGTTAAAAACAGGATCACTGGTTTTGCACTTTTGAATAACAGGTTTCAAAAGAAATAGATTAAAAGAGAGTTATAAAATCAACATGCTAAGTTTGTTACATTGCCGCAAGATTAAATAAATCAATGTTGTAAGACCTTTGCCAGTAAATGGGCCATTAGTACAGTAATAGATGTACAGTACTAACAACACAAGAGAAACAAAAAAGTAAAAAAAAGGAATAATTTAAGAGACTATAAACTGCATGTGCCATTAGCTTGGTGTAATGAAAAGAGAACGGGAGGAGAACAGTTCTAATTTTTCCAATATTTTAGAGGGCTCTTATAGGCATATCCTACGGTCAAGGAGGCTCTGATACCAACTTGTCACGCCCGGAATTTCTATCCAAAATTCCAAATGCTTAAATGTGTGTAAACCCTCGTCCAGGAATCAGCCGAGGCACACAATAACAAATTGATAATAGAGTACAATTATTACTCTAATTAATAAGCGAATAAAATATCATTACAGGGGTAGATAGTTCCTCTCAACCAATAAAGATCTAAGCAGCGGAAAAAAAAATAAAGATAAACAGCGCAAACGACTCCACTCCACAGGCAGCTTGACCAGGACTACGCCAAATCCTCAACACCATCAGCATCACTGTAGAACTCCTCCTCTGATGAATGATTGCAAGGTGAGTATATGACATACTCAGCAAGCCACGCAGCAAATATGCAAGTGCACAGGATAACCAAGGATGGCATAATATAGGCTTCTTTGCATAAATATCAATTAATAAATATTTCAGAATTTAATAAAACAGTAAAATATTAATTGAACAGTATTAATCCAACACTATACAACATACCCTGTTGTATAGGCCCAACCATTCTGTACAACCAACCCCGGCTGCACAGTTCTAACTCCAAACCAGGAATATACCATTCCAAACCAGGAGCTAATCAGATTATTACCAGTTATAGCATCTTTCATTATGGTGTGAAGGGTGAGACTAATCACGAAAGACATTGTTAGACCCGCCCATAACCGCGGGCACGGCTATTCGAATAGTTTTACTCTGGCCAGAGGTGTACCACTGTACCCACAAGACACAGCCCCACAACATGTCACCATGTGCCTTAATACCACCACGGTACCTCGGAAAGGAGCTGTGACATTACCCCTCGCACAACACAATCCACCACAGTGCACCATTCCTGGATCATAATCACCCCCTTATAAACAAGGCATGGACTCCCCAGCGACCCCCGTGGGCTTATCTCCGCCACTTCTCAGTCTGGTGCTCCGCAATGAACCATGCTATACAAAAGATAAAGCCGTTACCCATGCTGGCTTGTGGTTGGCACGGTTAATGTTTCACAACCGAAACTCGTGAACCGGTCCTTAACTGTCATGAGCACGACCATCAAAACTATGTACTCACAACCCACCATTATCAGGTTTTAGTTGGCAAAATTAATTAATTAACCAATCACGATTGATCATCATGAACTATCATTAGGCCATCATTAAGTAATAGTGAATCATAAATTATCCCATTAGTGTGCTAAAGTTTCTAAGCATGGCTAAGCAATTACTTCTAATATCTAATTGAACCAATATAAAGCTCAACTAGTCAAGTTACAATAACCCAAGGTATCAAAGAATAAGGTAATCAAGAACAAAAGGGTCATAACAAACAATAGGTTAATTTCACCCGATGACATTCGAAAATAAATGCAATAGTTGAATAGAAACAATAGCTTTAAACGGGATCAACATGCTCAAAGGATTGATTAGGATCTGTGTGACTTGCCTTGTTGGCCTTGGAACTCTTCTAAATCTTCTCCTGCGAAAACGGACTCTCCGGAAACGTCGGATTCTAAACAGAAAAGAGCAAAAACACCAAAAAAGCACATAAGCAAGCATGAACAGTACATGTGGATATTTTTAACATGTAGATCTCAATTTTAGAAAAATTTAGAGACTTGAACCAACTAAATCCGAGCTACGATGAATTAGTTATGAATTTTTAAAGATTAAATCGGATTAAATCATTTATATAAATTTTAATTGAATTATGACGCAATAATGAATTATTTTTGAAAAGGAAAAAGGGTTTATTGCGTCAGCGGGTCTCGGGTTCACAGTGGACCGGGTCCACGGCGGCGGCTCACGGAAACGAACGGCCGAGATCAATCCGACCGAAACGAACGGTCGAGATCGATCGGTCCACGACCGGACCACGAGAGACGACGACGATGACGTCAGCGGTGACGTCACCCCCGGCGGCGGCGACGACGGGCATGCTCGCCGGCGAACGACGGCACGGCGGCGCGAACGGAGGGCACCAAAACGATGCGGGCGGCACGGCGAACTCACCGGTGACCAACGGAACGGCGGAGGATGACCGGACGGCAACGGTGACGAGGAAAAGGCGGCGGCGACCTTCGGCTTGACGACGGCGACGGTGCTCCGACGGTCTACAGCGACGGCGAAAGGGCGGACGAGGACGGCGACGCGATGACGACCACGACGACGGCCTTCCCGAGCGACGACGACGGCTGGAGCGACGGCGGCGCACGGCTGGAGCGGCGGCGGCGACGGCGGCACACGGCTGCACGGTGCTAGGGCGCTACGGGCGACGAGAGACGAAGGCGAAGGCGGCGACGGGTAGAGGGGAGCTCGGGGGTCCTTTTATAGGGGTTGGGAGGCGGCGGCGAAGCCCACGGCGGCCCGGCGACGGCGATGGAAACCTAGGGTTCCGAGAGAGAGAGAGGAATCCGATTCGAGATCGAATCCACGGACTTCCAAACCGAGATAGATGATGATTCCAAAATGAAAAAGGTAGAGGAGATCCCGGGGATCCTTTCCCCTCAAACAATTTCACCGGAGAAGGAAAGAGGCGGCCGGATTTGGAAGGAGACGGCGGCGGCGCGGCGCTGGGGTATCGGGCGCGGGCGGACGGACGTAGACGACGACCTGACAGGCGGGCCCCACCTGTCAGCGAGCGGGAGAGAGAGGAGAGCGGCTGCGCGTGCGGCGGCTCGGCTTGGGCCGACTGGGCCGACTTTCGGCCCAAAGCCAAAAGAGGATTTTAAAAACCTTTTTCAATTTAAATTATTCATTAAATGCAATTCCATTTATTAAAAATACTTCCTTAGCTCAAATAAATCCCAGAAAAATTTAGGAATTATAGAATTAAGCAAAGTATTTAATAAAATTTTATCTGGCCCAATTTTATATTGGAATTTATTATTTAATATTAGATCTTTTCTTCTAGGCTTTTAAAATCATTTTCTGATAATTCCATTTAAACAATAATTTATAACTTTAAGATTTTTAGGGTGTGACAGTGGTGTGCCACGGAAAGTTTATGAAGGCTTCGATTTCGCCTCCGCAAGGGAAGAAGTCAAGAGTGAAACCGAGGAGTGCATTTGTGCAACCTCGTGAGGAAAGGGTTGAAATAGACCCAGCCCTTGTGGACCCTCAACGGAGACGTAGGATCCGTGGATCCGAACTTCGGGAAACAAATCAACGTGTCTCCTCTCTTGGTTTGCTCTTTCTTGCCATCTCTCATATTGTGCTTGAGCTTGTTTTTGCCCGATCTACTTGCATGCTTAATTAATATTGTTGGTGACCTTATATTTTGTTTAGATACATTGTTTGTCATCTTTTGATTCATATGCATTTTGTTTGTTCGAGCTACAAGTTCATAGCTAGTGTTTATTCCGTTATCCACCGAAATTTTTGGTTAAGACTGGAACTTCCAGTCCCATACCGGAAATTCCAATTTGAATTGAAAGTCTTCATCACTCTAATATGTTATGAAGTTGTGATAATTTTTAGGAACGCCTATTCACCCCCCTCTAGGGGACATCTAGGTCCTTTCACATCATTATGCAAACTTCTTTTCTAGATGGGTGATATTTTATAGGCGACATCGTGACTTCGTGGTTCGTGGTTTTAGCTGTATGACACCGCACAAAGCCAGTTTAGAAGGAACACACTCTGTAAATGTGGTTATTTGCTAGGGCCGTTGTATCCATTAAATTAATATTTTCGTGTTGACTGACGAGAGGGGTCCCACTTTCTTATACTGCTTGACCGAATTGCCCTTCCTTTCTCGTCTCTTCCTCAGCGTGCTCGTTCTCAGTGTCACGGCTAGGGACGACAGTCGGGCATGACGGGCACGGGTAGTGACTACCCATGCCCGTGCCCGCGAGGTAATTCATGCCCGCGGGTATGCCCGTTACTACATGACGGGCAAGGAACACTACTCATGCCCGTTACCCGCGGATGCCATGTGCCCGCGGGCATGCCCTTTACCTGCCACATACTCACAGTTCAACACTTTAACCACAAATCTCCACAAGCATAGAGACATTGTCACAGTTTAAAAAAAGGGTATAGTTGTACCAAGTTCAACAATACAAGCATTACAAGTTCATCTATACTAGATGGTGGCATTTACACTAATTTGACGGAGGGACCACATGTCAGTTGGTTTTTGCGAGTAAACGGGCGAAGCACTACCCATGCCCGTGCCCGTATGCCCGTTGGGTACATGTTTTGACCCAATAAAAAACATATGGGTACTACATGGAGAACAAACCCAACTCTATTAGGGTTTTTGCCCACAGGTAAACGGGCAAACGGGTTAAATTGCCATCCCTAGTCACGGCCACGCTCCTACTCCGTGGTCTCCCGCTTGTTGGCACGCACCTCGGCTAGCCACATGGTAGCCACTGCCTTTCTCTCCTCAAGCTCCACAACCCTGTGTAGCTCCTCGAGCATCTACGGCGGGAACGCCATGATGTCGTGGTGGGCGGCGTCGACATCAACATCGTCATCAGCGCCCGCAGCAACGGCGGAGATCCTCCACCGCTGCTCGCTTCTTCCTTGTGACGATGGCATCCTTCGTTGACCCAACGACAGACTTGAGCAACGGTATCTCGGCTGCCATCCCGGCGAGGCGGTTCTTGGCCGCGGCCAGCTTAGCCCGGAGCCATCTTCTTGGTCTGGCGGTGTCGAAGCGACGAGTTGAGATCTCCGCTGCCGCAACGGTCGATGGCAAACCCGACGACGGCATCGATGGCGAGGATGCCTCGGAGTGAAGGGAGCAACAGGTGGCTCTGCAACATGTGCACGTCCCGCTCGAACCAGATCCGCAGGTGCCCGTCCTCGCCGCAATTCCTTGTCTTCTTGTGTCGCGCCGTCTCCTGCGAGGTTGCCTTGAGCGCGATGGAGGAGGAAACTGCCCATTCCTCCTCTCTCGCTCCGATAGGCACGACGTGGAACATGACGCCCTTGCGCCCTAGCCAAGCGAGGACACCGCCTTGAGGTCCCCTAGGCTAAGCTGCCTTGGCTACGTTGGCTCCTGAGGCAAGGGTGCCATCGCCACCACCGCTGTCGTCATGGCTGGCGAAGGACCGCGCCAATCGAATCGATCGATTGACCAATCGCTCGAGGACGGGAGAGGCATCATTGAGGAGGAGAGGATCCGAGTGGGGTCGGAGCGCGAGGCCACGAGAAGGGAGGGAAAGAGTGCCGCCGGCCAGCCACATGCAGACAACCTCACCAGAGAAGAGAAAGGAGAGAGAGAGAAGGGAAGAGATCTATATTTATACCTATACCTAATAAGAAATACATAAGGTTTTCTAGTAATAAAGATGATAAAAAGAGAAAGAAGGGATAATTTGATCAAGCCATGTAAAAAGTGAGCCCCTCTCATCTAGTCAGCACGAAAATATTAATTTAGTGGGTGCGGTGTCCCCTGGCAAATAGTCACATTTTTAGAGTATGTTCTCTTTAAAGTAACTTCGTATGGTGTCTTATAGTTAAAACCACAAAGTAACGATATTCTATAGTAAAATTTACCTATTTTATATATAGTAGAGCCCAAGCAGTGTAGCACCGGCAAATTGGCATGTATGGATGTAATATATTAGTTTTATGATATACTCCGTAACAATATAGTATAAGATAGACGTATTCGGATTTACAGTAGTAGAAATTACATTTTAAGATCGACAAAGTAATCGCTAAACGCTGCACAGTGCAGTGGCATCATAGCATGATACTCCCCTGCCGGCTGGCTGTTGGAGAGGATGCAATGATACGTACTCCTATGAACCCATATATTAGTAACCATATACTTCCTCCATTTCACACTATAAATTATTCTAGCATTTTCTATATTTATATTGATGTTAATAAAATATATTGATGTTAATAAATCTAGACATAAATATCTATATAGATTCATTAACATTAATATAAATGTGAGAAATACTAAAATAACTTAATTGTTAAACGGAGGGAGTAGGGAGTAGGTTATAAAGAAATAAGTTGGCAGCCGATAAATCTGATATATCATGTGTGTGTGCAAAACAAGTGGAATATTGAAAACGCCACAGCAATACAGGGTTGCAGATAAATTTGTGATTTATTATTACCATCTTAAAATATACTCCCTCCTCTTGTTATAAGACGTTTTAACTTTGATCAAAGTCAAACTGCTTTAAATTTGATCAAGTTTATAGAAGAAAGTAGTAATATTTTTAATCCAAGATAAATTTATTATGAAAATATATTCAATTGTTAATTTGATGAAACTAATTTAGTATTATAAATATTACTATATTTGTTTATAAACTTAGTCAAACTTAAAAACAGTTTACTTTTAGCCAAAATCAAAACGTCTTATAACCTAAAATATTAAAAGTCAAAACGTCTTATAACCTGAAACAGAGTCTTATAACCTGAAACGGAATGGACGTCTTATAACCTGAAACGGAGTTTTATAACATATAAACGAAGTTTTATAACATAAAACGGAACAGAGTCTAATCTTATAACATGAACGGAGTCTTATAACATGAAACGTAACGGAGCGGAGGGAGTAGCTATTTTAGCACGCTACGATATCTTGAAATAAAACTATTTTTTTACCTAGCTCCGCCTCTTAACCGATCATAACAATTAAATCTCCTTTTAACCAATCTTAACAATTTAATGACTTCATAAACCTTCTCTTCTTGATCAAATCACCTCTTCTACAATTCTAAACTTCTTGATCAAATCACCTCTTCTACAATTCTAAAAGAAATATGTATGTCCACGACAACTTATATTTGATCACGTGTCTATCGTGTCTGTTTCCTCCCAAATTTAGCACAGTGTCCATCTTAGAACCACTTGCATTTTGAACGGAGGTAGTATAACATAACCAAACATCTAAGTAAATTTCTTATACCACAAACCAACCATACATTTTCTTTACAGGATCAACGTCCTCACGACTCACACAAGTCGATCACAATTCACAAACCAGCATCATCATACATAATCAATTACACAAACCAGCGTAAATATATGTGAAAACCGTGTTAATTTCACACCAAACCAAACATGCAAAGAAATCTTGGATTCATGGACACACTCAACTCGATCAACGATCATGGCAGGCAGAGCTCCATCCGCTCAGACATGCGAGCCGTCGCCCGCCGCAGCCGCGCGGCCCGCGCCGCCGGCGCCGGCGCCCTCTGTAGCGGCCACCGGCACGCCGCCTGCATGTCCCTCCACGTCGCCGCCGCCTGGCGCGTCGACGGCGCTTCCGTCTCCCCCCGCGGTGGCCGCCGGGCGGCCCAAGGCACCTCCCGCTCCGGCGATTGCGCCGGGCGGCGCGACGCCGCTGTTGACGACCCCCGCGCCAGCGGCGGTGTGTGCGGGCGCGGGCGCCGCCGAGCTGTCAATGGCGCGTCCGCCGACTCCGACGGGCTGTGCTTGAGCTGGCGGCGGCGCGGCGGCGGAGGACGGGTGGTAGGTGGCGGCGGTGGCGCGCTCCTTGGCGGCGGCGTTGGCGCGCATGGCGTGGCGCTTGGTGGCCTCGACCTCGCGGATGCGGTCCGCCTTGCGCGCCTCGGCGGCGTCCCTGGCCGCCGGGTCGGGCGCCCTGGCCTTGTCGACGGTGGCCTCCACGACGGCCTTGGTCTTCTCCTTCCCCGCCCACGCCGACGCGCCCACGTTCGCCGCCGCCTCCTTCGCCGCCTCCACCGCGCTCGCGCTCCTCCCGCCCTGCATCTCCGAAAACCTCAAAATCTCTCTTGAGAAAATCTCTCTGTGTTGTCGTGCTAAGTTCTTGATTCTTGCCGCAATCTAGTTTGGCACGGTGATTTATTTGCCGCTCGCTCGCTCGCTGTGGCTGAGTCATTTATAGGAGTAATTTTTTTTAACAAAATTAAGTAGAGCTTGTGTTGCTCAAAGATCACTTGGTGCGTACGTGGAAGTGCACGTGTCCCGGGTTGGGGCACGTGGCGGCACGGTGGGAGATGCACGTGTGCCGATTGGGAGAAAGTGGCACATTTTCTGTTTGTTTTTTATTTAAAATTTAAATGAAGGCACATATGTTCTGGCTTCTGGGCTATGGAGGGATGAACGATCGAGAAGCAGGATCTGATTCCATGTTTAACTTACACCATACATACGGGCAAATTTAACCAACATGCATGCTCCCACGTATTACAAGAGCATCCCAACAGCTAATATAAATTTGATACTCCATATATTGATACGGATGATCATCCAAAAGAAATATTTCTCCTTTATATTCCCTGTCATATCATCTATATCCTTTATCACACTCTCGTTTAGTAATACCTTCCAACTAACTTTACATTTGTACTTTTAAGGGCTATATATTCTGAACTACTAAATTTCAGATACCGTCATTTATTGCGATAATCTTTTAAAATGGGTAGATTTTAACAGATATATTTATGATGGGTAACTTTTATTGCTATATTTAAAATGAGTGAACCATTTTATCAATTTGATGCGTTAAATGGGTAGTTTTTCTCCCTTTTTTTTCTATTCTACCAGATTGCTCTTCTCTTTTCTACAAACGTGACTGCAGCCGTCGGCGGGTGCGGAGGAGGTAGGCGGCGGGCGCGCATAGGGCGATGGTGGCAGCTGGAGGCTGCGGAGGGGCGCATGGCTGCCACTAGTAACCCTGTTCTTCTAGATCTGGTATGCCCTCTCCATCCTCTCCTTACGGCCAACGCCGCCACCGACGGAGTGGAGGTCATGCCAGATGAGGGCGGAAGCTCGATCCATATATGACCGTTTTGATATGGCGTAAGGAGAGAGACACGCTATATTTGTCATTTCTCTATCTGTTTTGGCGCGTGCACTATTTTTGGATGGCTCGATGGCGTATCTGCCGGAAGCCCGTTTTTCACTCCCGCGCAACATATTTCAGATGGAGCACTGAATGGTGTAACTCCTAGGGATGCTCTAAGTTAAAATATATAGTTAACTATATTGTTCTTCGGAGACATCCGATAAAAAAAGTAAACTAACCTGATACTACGTAGACATATAAGGTGGGTGTAATTTAATAAATTAACTTAAAAAATAATGCTTTAACTTATTTGATGCGTGCAAATTAAGACCAAAATAGCGTTGCACGGCTAATTTAAATTATCAGGTAAAGAACATAATGCGTACTCGTAACAATGGATATATATGTAACATGCAATATTTATAAACTCGATCTCTTCATGAATTTCATATTGGTTTTCCATATCTTCCTATGCAACAACTAAACTTCATTTTGTCTTATCTTTTTATTGAACAAATATATGTCTATATGACAACCTTCTCACACGTGTGTGTTTGCCCGTACTTAAATCAGCAAGATTAATGTCTTGCACGAAAATAAGTATTTTATAAGGTTGTGTGCGCATGCACCTGATAAAACACCAATATAATTTACTCTAAACTAAAATAAATATTTAAAAATAAAGTAAATTTAGAGAACCCAGCTTTATGGTTAAAGTTGCAAATAACCCAAGGTACGTGTGGCACATAACCTAACGGTTCTAAAGTTTTAGAAAATCCATCCTTTATTTATGTTGAGCATGAATTTTACTTAAATTTCTAAAACACAGAGGGTATATGAAATTTTTAATTATTAAAAGTTTAACTCTTTATTGCTTTTAAATAAATATTTCAGATACACAGAATCTAATCAAGGGTCTTAATAATAAAAACCTGTGTGATCATATACCACACGTTATAATACCTATAGATTTTTACAACTTGATTATAATTATAAAACCCGAGTGAAAGATAACACTACACGAAAAAGTAACAACGCAATGGGCAGAACTTTGATTTCATGTTCTTTTCTCCTTCCATTATTCTCTTTCTTCAGATCAGATCCTAGGAGGCTAGGATTAACATAAGAAAAATCAACAAACTGTACTCCTATAATGCTAATTCTCATTGCTAGCATAGACCAAAATGAAGAAAACCCAGGAACTCAACTTTCTAGAAAGTCTGCATCTTCAAACTACCATATTTCTCATTTTCATATCAACATCTGGTTTTGAGCTTCATTTGTGGCCTAATGTCCATCTGCAACCAAAGGGAACCATCCAGGAGAATGGTTTACGTCTATGTGGATAGTGTAGGGCTGTCAAGTGCAAGTCCCATTGTATTGAGCCCATTGTCAACATAGATGGTTGATCCAGTGATTGCAGATGCCAACGGCGATGCTAAGAATGCTGCTGTGTTCCCCACTTCATCTGTTGAACATATAAATAAAGCTTTATAAGTGACCTTCGGTGGATAAATAGGCATCCCAATAGAGGCAAACTGAAAGAAGGTAATTTCGACCTGCCAAGAGTTCCTTCTGCAGTGGTGCGTTCACGTACGAGTACTCTATCATCTTCTCGATGAAACCAATAGCTTTTGCTGCTCGACTTCCCAATGGACCTGCAGAAACAGGATATGGGCAAGTAATGTCACCAAGTAGTTTACAACAGATGTCCTCAAAACCCATACATTGAATAATGAAATAGCATGTAGGATTCAAGTGCAAATGAAATTGTATTATCATATAAAAGGATTGTACACATCTGGGATTGAACTTATTGCTGCCTGAATGACGCATAAATGGTTAATTTCTATGAGACTTTATTCTTATGAAAAGAAGATTAATTCCTGTAAGATACCTGCTGATATGGTATTCACTCTGATCTTGCCTTTTCGACCTGCTTCGTAAGCTAGAACCTACAAGGATAAGAGAATGGCCAGAAGTAAATATTTGCAAACCAAGCATTATTTGGGATCTTAATACAAAATATGCACGACTTCACACAGAAGTTCATACTCTTGTATCACTCTCAAGTGCTGCTTTTGCTGAGCTCATGCCGCCACCGTATCTAGAAAAGCAATAAAAACAAAACATAAGTAATAATACTCACAATTTAGAAGAGATAAACATTGAGAGAGTATTCACCCAGGAATTGTCCTCTCGGAAGCTATGTAGGTCAAGGATATAGTAGCACCCCCTGCAAATCAGTGACATGCCCCGTGAAGCAGTGGTGAAATAGCAATGACTTTTGAACTAGAACAACTATATTCTGACCTAAATAAATACAACAAAATAATCTATGAAACATGAGAAAGGCCCATAGGGCTTGTTTGATTGCCAGTCACAGTTTCCACACCTAAGCACATGGCAAACAAGTTAATAGCCAGGAGTTAATAACCAGCAGTACGCTAATTATTTTCCATCTGACGATATTAAGGACTGGCAGCAAGTAATTTCTTGGATAAAGCCAAGGCCCAGCACTTGCACACCAATGTGTTGTCATTAAATAAGTACTGTTATACAATACAACTGGTGGTATGAAAAACTAGCATGGTTTTTAAAAAATCCACACCTGAACAAAAACAGAAAATAATAATAGTTACAGAGCACTAGCAAAGATTGTTTGATACCTGGATTCATTATAGGAAGGAAGTGCTGGAGTAAAGAGATGAAAGAGTAACTAGATGCTGAAACTGCAGCAAGATACCCTTTTCTTGATGTCTCCAGCAAAGAGTTTTTAACCTTTGAGCAGAAAATAAGAAAAATTAGATGCTAGTGCTGATGAGGATAACCAGATGATGACAATGATATAAAGAAAGAAAAAGATAGTGGCATACCTCAGGACCATTCGCAAGAGAGTGTACAAGGATGTCAATGGTACCAAAGTCATTCTTCACAGTTTCAGCAACTTCCTATGAATTTAGACAGATTATGCCTTGGGTTGGAACTTGGGAGGATCGTACAAATTAGTAATCCTCATGGTTCACAAGTATCTATTTCCATGTAATATGGCAAAAAAGGCATACTGCAGCTTACCTTAACAGTCCAGTTTGAAGATCCAGCATACCTTTTGTTTGCTTTAACCTACACGAGACAACCGATTCAGAATGCAGAACAGGAGTTGACATGAAAAAGAAAATGATGAACATTACATCATCAGGAACATCCTCAGGAGAGTCAAAAACTGCATCCAATGGGTAGACTTTTGTAATCTCCATAAGAGATCCATCAGGAAGCCTGCAACGAAGGTAGTCAGACACCATGGAGATGATAATCATTCCAGCATGGGACACTGAAATGGACTACATAAAACATTAAATAACTGCAAGTACACTTAAGAACACACTTTCGTGATTCGTCAAACTTCCCGCGCCTCAAGCTTGTCTCAAATATGTTCAATGCCTGAAGATGAGGAGACTTGAGTGTTTTCACCAGAACATCTATAATGACACACTTCGTGAATGAGATCAACTTACAGGCACCCATGTACCAACAAGAATCTCGGCACCAGCTGCAGCAAGAGCTTTTGCTATTGCCCAGCCATAGCCATTATCATCAGCAACTCCAGCAATAAATGCTCTTTTACCTGTAAAAAAATGCAACAAGTTAGAGACTTCATAATTGAATATCTTTTGGGTTGTGCTACATTATACATTTCCTTCAGTAATAACAAGTTAGTAGCACTTTTTATGTGTGTGAGGAGTCCTCATGCGTCACTCATATATAGAAGGGCAATACCAAAAGAGTTAACCATGTTCACTCATGTTTAATACTAGTAAAAATTTTACAGATAATTATTAACAGACTTAACTGATGATTCAATAATGCATCAAGGTAGTCCATTTTATGGCATACATCTTAGAAGCCCATTAACATACTAAAATACAGCACTAACAGAAATTAGTGACCACTAAAATGTTTTTAGCCATGATGAGTGACGAAAATAAACACCATTCAAAATCTTGTCTAGATATCATAGCTCCAAAATCGAGTTAAAGAACTTATTTTTTTGTTGAGTTTTAACTGAGAGGCATAAAGCTTACCTCTGAGATCAATGGGGAGTCCCTGGGCAGACATCGCCCTCACGGCAAACCTCTTGTGGTTCAGAGAAACAAACGGCCCTGCTGATGCTGTTTTTCTGCAGCTTGCGAAGCCAGTTTGGGTACTAAGCGCCCTTGCAAATGAAGGAAGTGCTGCTCTTGACCCTAGCAGGCGTTGGCAAGCTGGGATACTAGGGCGTGCTGCCGCCGCCATCTGCAAGCCAGTAGTCACTGATGCGCCCATCGTCCCTTATGTAGAAGTAACGTCAGGCTGCAATAAGATTAATTGTCATATACAACATGTATATTGATAGAGAATGGTGGCATCAATCTATTCTGTTTCTGATAATTTTGACTGTTACGGGTCAATGTCAACAAATGCCGTACAGCAGAACTAAAACTGGAGTTGTTGAAAATAAATGAATAATTCGGTATATGCATAAGTTATTGAAAACTCGGTTACATGGAGCATTCCCATAAAATTCCTTTTTTTTATAAAAAAAACAGAGATTGCGATTGCTCAGGCTGATGTCCTAGAAAAATCATAAATAAAACCTAAAATTCAAGCATCGCCTTTAAAGGCAAAAGCATAGACAAGACGCAGCAACACAACCCGATTCCCCATTTCTGCCAGCCAAGAACAGCGAACACTCCCCCCCCCCCCCACCGGATTGGCTTCCGCACCGCACTGATTCCCCCAGGGAAGAGGCCTCGGCGGGGGTTTTCCGCGTAGAAAACCTCGTCGCGAGCGCGAAAGGTGACGGCGGCGGAGCGGGTATAGAGAGAGAGAGAGGGGTGGCGGGGGGAATGCGGGCGCAGGGAGGAGGTGGTTACCTCGCCGGAGGATTCGGGACGAGGACGCGGCAGCGGCGGCGGCGGCGGCGCGGGGTGGGGTGGGGTGGGATCCAATCCGATCCGATTCCTCCCTCTGTGTGTTGGCTGGAGTTGGAGATGGGAGAGGAAGAGAGTGAAGAAGGCGTGGCGGCGGAGATGATGGGGTTTGGGTTTGGTTGTAACACTGACGGAAACGGCTGGCTGGCAGGTGGGGCTACGGGGTTTAGGGGGCTGACAGCTCCATCTTTTCGCTTATACTTATCAGCCATAATTTAAATTTTTACCCTTAAATTGGAGTTGATTTTAAGATTTTTTCATCAAAATTTATTTTTCAGCTTTTAATTTTAGATCATTAATAATATGTATATAAAAGTTTTTTCACAGATTATTTTTCATTTACAAATATATCGTTTGGCCTTATATTCCTCTAAAAAGCAAGACGATGGGGCCACGAGTTCGCTAGGAGGAGATCGAGAGGAAAAAAATATTTATTTTCACGCGTGTGTTTTCCAAATAAACTATCCTATATATTGTGAAAAAAATATAGAAATACTATTTTAAATAATCATATTGATCTATTTTTTAAGTTTAAAACAATTGATATGTAATTAATTTCGTGCTAATGGCTCATCCCGTTTTACATACACAATCTTTTCTTTTCCCTTCCTCGCAATCTTGCGAATTTCTAACAAATTTCACGATCTTCTTCAGCTTGCTCGAAGTGCGCACCTCCTTCAAAATTTGTTGAAATTCATTCAGAGTTACCAAAACTCATTGAAAGGAAAATGCAAGCAAATGATGTCTTCAGTGTGGAGACGGCCTAAGATAGCTATGGCTTAGGCCCTAGACTCGTCTGCTAAATTCCTATTATATTGTTTTAAAGTTGAGTGTAAGTTTTGAAGATATATTTCTTTACTTAAACAGCGTGGATTGCTGGAGATTTAGCGTGCCACCTCATCGATTCTTTCAGAAAACATCCTGTACTTCTGTTTAATTGTGCACGGTTCCGGCTGCTATGAACCGTTCGATTCATATGGAAGATCACCCCTACTATTAAAAGATTTTCTGGATAAGTCGCTGGACATTTTAGTAGGTTCCATGTCTAATTTAGGTTGTGTTCTAAACTTAACGGCTTAGCTACCTCGTTCTTTCTCAACCAGTGTCTTTTTGGGCTGTTAAACGTGCATATTTAATTTTGCAAAAACTTCTTTTACAAAGACAAATAAATATTATCAGAATTATGGATAACACACACTTCTACAGGATTGTCATGGGCTTTGGGCCGGGCGTCCTAGCCTCATTGGATAGGATTAGGGTTTGTTAGGATTAGATAAGGTTTGTTAGGATTAGATTAAGTAGTCCTCCATCCATATAAGAAGGGATCCTATCCCAGGTCAGTTAGGTATTAGATCAATATTTCTCTTAGTGCCCATCGGCCTGCCTTCTCAGTGCGACGGAGAGCGTCGCGTCGTTTAGGTTCAGGACCGTTCCTCGTTATTTCATCTACTATAATCCAATCTATCCCTATTCTTCCCGATTCTTCTCCACATAATCCTTGCTCGTGACAACTTGGTATCAGAGCTTCGGTTCCGTGCCCATGGGTGCCGAGATCACTGCGGTTCCCAACATCAGCGAAGGTCTTCCTGAGATCTCGAAGAAGATGATGTACTTGGCGGCGCAACTCCAGGCTTTGGCGGCTCCATCAGCCGAGCAGGCCATGTCTCTCGGAGCTGCTGAACGATCCGACCGACAGGCCGTGACGTTCCTGCGACCACGGCAGCATGAATTCAAGCAGCGGTTGCAAGGCGCCAACTCGAGGAGGAGGATGAGTTGCCTGCCACAGCCAAAGGCGGCCGTCCCTCACGGTCGTCTGTCCAGGAGTTATGCCGCTCATCTCGGCGGAAACAAGACTTGGTGGCGTGGTGCTGGGGATGGCATCAACGGCGCCACTTCTGCCCAAGCCGCCGTCGATCACAACGGCGAAACGACATCCTTCACCATGCCTACAGGCACCACAACCGGTTGGGTTGTCACCGGTAACAGTTGTCAGATGGAGTCTTCCTCCTTCGCTCTTGGCAGCGCTTCAACAGTCCGAGCCGTTGGAGACAACCCGGGAGAAGCTCAGGGCGACCGGCGACACGTCGTCAAGGGCAGCGGTGCCTACTTTTGTGACGCCAACCCTTGAAACAAGAAGGCGGGATCAAGGTCGTTGGAGAGCATGCCCAGCCTGAACTCGACCTCGCTGTTCGGCCTGGCAATGCCGCCGTGATTATTGGCGTTCTCAACAGAGGCAGAGGAAGACGACTGCGAGTTCCACTTCCATGGCGGCGTAGCACGGTACGGGTGTCCGTGCGATTTTCGGGCGATGCGATCATGCGAATCAGTTTCCACAGTGGGAGGCGCAAATTCCGGCGACGGTTGGAGCAGAGCCATGGGAAGCGGAGCGGCTTCTTCGGGCGCCAGGTTTGGCACGATCTGCTGGCGAACCGTGCGCTTCACGCGGATGGTCCTGCTCGTGCACTCGATTGGCTCCCGCGGAGGCATGGGGACGGCGCAGATCGCTCTGAGTCCGAGCGCTGGCTCGAGAAGCTCGCGATTCGATCGCAGTTGGCTGTATCGCTGCTGTCGGCGTGGCCACGTGAAGAAAAGGATAGAGTTTCTGTCTTCTTCCAGTTGGGCTGGCTGGTCTGGTTTGGCTGGTTTCCACGTTGGCCCATGAATCATAGATGGTTCTTCCTCATGTTTTGGGCCATGAACCATGCAAGTAAACTGCTGCTTCTCCCTTTGCTGTTGGGCTGGGCACGTGGGTTTTAGTGGGAGGCATGCTGCTGTGCTTGGCCACGGCTTGAGCCTAACTATCACGAGCAAGGTGGGCAGGAGGCTCTCTAGGGGGCATGAGACACAACCAGATCATCAGATCTAATACACCCGGCGGATTCAAATCCCCAAATAGGAGTAGGGTATTACCTCTCATTGAGAGGGCCTGAACCTGTTTAAATCCTTTGTCTCCGTATCCATTCACTTTTAGATCTCATGCGCTACCTCCTTTTATTATTGCATGTTTTGACAGTTGGTGTGCCAGGTAGGGGTGGGGTTGCGTCGAGTTTTTTGTCAAGAAGTGCGATGGACGTCCTTGGCTGTGTTCTTCTCAACAAAAGGGCAGGGTCTTCGTCGCCAAAAATTCTATCTGGATCTAGTCGATCAACCAGGAGATTAATCACCGATCGAATCGATCAACAACCAGCTTGTTCTCGTCAATTTTACTCTGTCAGTGAGATCAAATCCATCGCTGCAATGCTGCCATGTCTGTTGGTCCGTCGGTTTCGTCACCAGGGCATGATTTGAAGCAATCAGCAAGCAGCAGCCGCCGAAATCATGCAAAGATCACCGTCGGTTGAGCTTGTACATCACCAAGTCAATACTACTCGGATACGTACGACAAGGCAAAAAGTCCAGGATACAAATTAAATATACCTGGTCAAATCTGTGGTCAAGGAAATTAATCCATACACAAATCAGATATTACATGCACAAAGTGGTCTCCAAACTAATCCATGCATGTGCTACCGACGATTACATGTCTACACGGCTGCATGCTACGGTTCATCCATTGACATGCCTTGAATCAAAAAGCTTGGATCACAAACCAGGTTTATCGTTCTAAATTTTCTTACATAAATTAGAAGTAATTCACAAATCACTAATTATTATTTGATCTATTATTTTATACATGTACCGCCGGCCGCCTTCATCGCTGCTGATTGGTTTCGTCGCCTCCACGGTTGTTGTGCGCCGCCGCTGTTGCTGATGGCGATATCGTCTTCACCGCCGGATGACTCCGTCGCCGCCGACTGGTGTTCTCGCCTATATGGTTGGTTGGTCACACCACCGTTCATGGGCGTCCGCGTATTCACCGACCAGCTTGCCTTCGCCGCCGCCGATCGGTGTCTCCGCCTACATGGCTGGCCTATTATGCCGCTGTTGTTGGACATCTATGACTTCACCGCCGCGCTGCCTCCGTCGCCGCCGACTGGTGTCCTCGCCTATACGGTTGGTTGGTCACACCACCATTCATGGGCGTCCACATCTTCACCGACCGGCTTGCCTTCGCCGCCACCGACTGGTGTCTCCGCCTACATGGCTGGCCTATTATGCCGCCGTTGTTGGGCATCTACGACTTCACCGCCGGCCTGCCTCTGTCGCCGCCGACTGGTGTCCTCGCCTATAAGGTTGGTTGGTCACACCACCGTTCATGGGCGTCCACGACTTCACCGACCGGCTTGCCTTTGCCGCCGCCGACTGGTGTCTCTACCTACACGGCTCGCCTATTATGCCGCCGTTGGTGGGCATCTTTGCTTTCACCGTCGGCTGCCTCCGTCGCCGCCGACTGGTGTCTTCATTGTTATTGATGGACTACTTCGTTCCCACATCGGCCACTTCTATTGTCACCGAGGGAATATGAAAAAGCTAAGTCATCATTTATTTTATTCTTTATATGATATTTTCCTTTTCCTTTGCCTCACTACATCAACTGGTTCGCCGTTGACTAGCGAGTCAGGGGCTACAGATGTTGTATCATATTTTTCAACAATTTTTTATAATATCTATCTTGATTGCTTGCGAAATAATCCGAGTAAAAATAAAGTGCCTATCGAATTATAGAGTTCTATCTTCCTATGCTTTCCATTTGGTTTGTCGATGGATAGTTGCCTTTGGGCCGATTCCTAGCACCCGGGGGCTCGTTGGATGGACCGAGTAACGCAAGGTGCTAAGTATTACTCAGAAGAAATCAAAAGCATAGAGATAAGATAATTTATTTTCTGCTCTTAACAATTGTAAAAGTACCCGAGTAGTAAATTCTGAGTCCGTGAAATTTTGTTCCATTAATGACGAACTCATGTCACTCATATGCATGTTTGGGACGTGCCTAGGCCGACTACCAGTGCTTGGGGGCTATGACTAGTCGGGCAGAGTGTTTAAACGTAAGGAGTCATCTGCTCGGGGAAATCAAAATTGACAAGAGGAGAAATATATATTTATAAACATTTTAAAATGCTTGAATTATATCTTCGAGTATTATGTTTACATCAGATACTACTCATCCTATATGTTTGTTCTGCAGGATCCAGATCCGGATATGCATAAAAGGGATTCATGGCTTTAAGCTTATCTCCTACGCTCCAGGAATGGATCAGTCAGAACATCATCACCGGCTTGTCGTCGTCGCCGCCGACTGGTGTCCTCGCCTATATGGTTGGGTGGTCACACCGTCGTTGTTGGGCGTCGTTGTCTTCACCGACCGGCCGCGTCGTTCATCGCTGACTGGTGTCTTCGCCTATACGGTTGGTTGGTCACACCACCGTTGTTGGGCGTTTACGTCTTCACCGCCGGCTTGCCTTCGCCGCCGCCGACTGGTGTCTCCGCCTGCACAGCTGGCCTATTACACTGCCGTTGTTGGGCGTCTACATCTTCACTGATCGGCCGCCTCGTCCGCTGCCGACTGGTGTCTTCGCCTATAGGGTTGGTTGGTCACACCACCGTTGTTTGGCGTTAATGTCTTCACCGCTGGCCTGCCTTCGCCGCCACCGACTGTTGTCTCCGCCTGCACGGCTGGCCTATTATGCCGCCGTTGTTGGGCGTCTACGCCTTCACCGACCGGCAGCCTTGTCCGCCGCCAACTGGTGTTTTCGCCTATATGGTTGGTTGGTCACACCACCGTTGTTGGGCATCTACGTCTTCACCGCCGGCTTGCCTTCGCCGCCGCCGACTGGTGTCTCTGCCTACACGGCTGGTCTATTATGCCACCGTTGTTGGGCGTCTACGTCTTCACCGCCCGGCTTGCCTTCGCCGCCGCTGACTGGTGTCTCCGTCTGCATGGTTGGTTGGTCACACCACCGTTGTTGGGCGTATACGTCTTCATCGACCGGCTGCCTTGTCCGCCGCTGACTGGTGTCTTCGCCTATACGGTTGGTTGGTCACCTCACCGTTGTTGGGTGTCTACGTCTTCACTGACCGGCTTGCCTTTGTCGCCGCCGACTGGTGTCTCCGCCTGCACGGCTGGCCTATTATGCCGCCGTTGTCGGGCATCTACGTCTTCACCACCGGTCTGCCTTCATCGCCACCAACTGGTGTCCTCGCCTATACGGGTGGGTAGTCACACCGCCATTGTTGGGCGTCGTTGTCTTCACCGACCGGCCATCTCGTCGCCACCGACTGGTGTCCTCACCTATACGGTTGGGTGGTTACACCGCCGTTGTTGGGCGTCGTTGTCTTCACCGACCGGCCACCTCGTCCGCCGTCGACTGGTGTGCTCGCCTTCATGGTTGGTTGGTCACATCACTGTTGTTGGTCGTCTATGTCTTCACCATTGGCTTGCCTTCATCACCACCGACTAGTGTCTCCGCCTGCACGCTTGGCCTATTATGCCGCCATCGTTGGACGTCTACATCTTCACTGACCGGCTTGCCTTCGTCGCCGTCGACTGGTGTCCTCAACTGCGCGGCTCGCCTATTATGTCGTGCTGGCGTGTTATGCCGTCGACTGGTGTCCTTGCCTGCACGGCTGGCATATTATGCCACCGTTGCTGGGTGTCTACGTCCTCACCGACCAGCTTGCCTTCGTCGCCGCCGACTAGTGTCCTCGCCTACACGGCTGGCATATTATGCTGCCGTTGCTGGGCGTCTACATCTTCACCGACCGGCTTGCCTTCGTCGCCGCCGACTGGTGTCCTCGTCTGCACGGCTGGCCTATTATGCTGCCGTTGTTGGGCGTCTACGTCTTCACCGACCGGCTTGCCTTCGTCGCCACCGACTGGTGTCCTCGCCTGCACGGCTGGCCTACTATGCCGTCGTTGCTGGGCGTCTACGTCTTCACCGACCGGCCGCCTCGTCCGCCGCCCATTGGTGTTTCCGCCTACACGGCTGGCTTATTATGCCGCCGTTGTTGGGCGTCTACGTCTTCACCGACTGGCTGCCTCGTATGATGCTAACTGGTGTTATCGTCTTCATGGCTAGCCACGTCGTCGCCGCCGCTAATAGGCGTCATCATCCTCAACGCAAGCTGTCTACATCTGCTGCTGACTAGTGCCTCGCCTCTACGGCTGGTTTATACCACTACCACTACTGTTGGATGTCAATCGTCTTCATTGCTGGCCGCCTTGTCTGACGTCGATTGGTTTGTTTGCCTCCACGGCTATGCGCCTTCGTCATCATTGACTGGTGTCATCGTCATCATCGGTTTTCCTTCGCCGCCGCCCATGGTGTCTTCGCTTCCATGGTTGGCCTATTTTGCCGCTGTTCAGGGACGTCTTCGTTTTTGTCATCATTCTACTTCTTCCGTCGCCGACTGGTTATGCCACCGCCGACTGGTGTTTTTATTTTCACAACTACGCGTCTTCGCTATCGGTTTGCTTCTGTTGTCGCCGACTTATGTTCACTTCATCATGGCTATGCAACTTTGTCACCATGGTGTAGCAACTTCATCTTCATTGTCTTCTGCACCGGCAAAACCAATTGCCGCTACTTCGCAAGTTTTGCTACTTCACCAACCACAACGTCTACAAGAGCTTCGACATTTCGGCATGCGTCACTAAATATGATGCCATGTTATTATAACAAGTGGTGTTCCAGTATTCAAGATTTCTACCCGGACATCCTCAATACATATCTTCACTCAAGTGATGGCTACTCGACGACAATAAGCTACAGTTCTCGACTCTATGTTCAGTTGCTTTCCAACTAACCAAAGAGTCGGGGGCTACACAAATACAAGTCAAAATTCGACAAGCTGAAAAAATCAATTAATTAGCCAACGAGTCAACTCCAGGAGTCATTATCTTCATCTTTGCTTTGGAGCAGACATTCTACTTCAGCAACTCCAATTATTTCACCGGCAATTTTGGTTTCTGGACACTGCCATAATCTACTCCAAATTTCTCAAAGTATCAAGTTCAAGATTTAATCTACATGTTCGGGAGTTTGGTGTTATCAACCAATCAGCTCAGTTTAGACAAGTTGGACAACAACATCTACTTTCCTCCAAGTGAAGCATCTACAACAGCTATAACACTAAGTTCTGCAGTCATCTTCGTAAATCAAGAAGCGTTGCATCAGTCTTCTTTATGCACATGCTCGCATCAAGGAAACTACTCGAGCTTTGATATCTTCTCAACAATTTGATGGATTATTATCACTGACATCATCACCAGCACCTCTGCTTCATCGGCCCTGACATCTCCGCTGTTGCTAATCGATGACTATGTCTTCACCGACTTATTATTTCACCTTCACGGTTGACCTACTACGCAAACGCTGATGAGCGTCTTCGTCATTATCATCGGCTGCTACACCGCTATTGACTGGATCACCGACATCGTCATCTTCATCAACATCCTGTCAAGCCTCTTCAACATAGCCTACTCTGCTGCCATTGATGGGCAACTTCGTCATCATAGCCGGCTATCTCTGTTGCCGCTAATCGTCATTACCGTCGGATGCGTTTGCCGTCGCCGACTATTTTCTTCATCTTCATGATTGGTGGATTTCACAGTTACTGTTGATGCGCGTCTACGTCTTCATCGTCGGCTTGCTTTCGTCGCCACCAACTGCTTTGTCGTTGTTGTTGGGCGCCTTCATCTTCACTGCTAGCTGACCTGACTGCTGCCGACTGGTTTCTTCACCTCCACGGCTATGCAACTTCATCACCTTTGATTGATGTCACTATTTTTACTACCACTGACATCTTCCGTCACCTCTGATGAGCAATATCATCTTCATGTTGGTCATTTCATCTCCATGCCGACTGCGTCAGCTACCATCAATGGACAATTGTGACTACATCAGAAGGTAGCTACATGCATAGGGGCTCATCAACTCAAGTGCGATGATTATATCTTCCATTTGGACTTGTTCCAGATACATTCAACATGAATTTATGGTCATGAGTCGATTTCTTATGCTCAACGACTGGACTATTCATTATTCCCTACAAGGGCCATCGGCTGACTATTTGCGCCAGTCAGGATTCTATCATCACATCTACTTTGGTATTCTCCATGGGGGATAATTACTTGGATCAGAAGCTACTCAGATGAGATGCAATCGATCTACATCACCCGGGAGATTTTGTCACTCGGGAGCATATTAATTGGCGTGTTCTACGCGTCATATTTTAAGGGTATCGGTAGACATATTCTGAGTCTAGGCCTAATATGTCTGCAGCCCATATTTTTAGGTGTGGCATGTCACGTTCTTTTAGGGACTTAGGCATTTTTTTTCTTAGGCAAAAGTGCGTGTGATCAAGTGCCCAATACCTTAAAGTCCTTTTATACCGCAGTTACTCAACTTTTTAGGAGTTGGTACAATGCATTTTAAAAGGTGCCCAACAGTGAAGTTTTTCATAGCTGTCCTACTGACTTTCTTATATAGTCAAGGTGCTGTTTGGGTTTATCAAGCAATTGATTGGATACAATATCATAGCTTTTTTACCACGTAAGTATGCATATTTATTGACCAATATTGTGGCTTAGGCTGATTATATATTGTGGTCATTTTCCAAGCGGTTGGTAAATCCTTTGAGTTTATTTATTTGGATTTTGCACCACATATGCCGTATATTTCCGAGTGTGGTGAAACCATGTGTCTTTTAGGGACTTAAGCACATCTGTTAAAGTAGTGTGCGTATGGCGTATGCCCAGTACTTTGGAAATTTCGTTATTCACATCATTCAAGTTTTTTTATAGTTGTTTTGCTATTTGTATTTTCAATGATGTAGTCAACTTTAGGTTGCTCGCATTAATTTTTACAAAGCAGTCAGTATATCACTTGGATTATGTTATTCGGGGATTCACGCTGCATATGCTATATATTACTATTAAGTCGCTTGGTTGATTACAATTATCAAAACCACTCGGTTGGTTGGATTATTTATTCCTTGACTATATGCTTAGTTTGTTCAGCTAACCACATAGTCGGGGGGCTACACCTATTAGGTGCATCTAGTCTGATGCACCTGACTTTATTTTTCAGCCCTCCATAGTCTTCAGATTTGGTAAAAGTATTCTGGAGACCATGTCAAAGATGATTGAAGCACTCGGCTTTGGAGTAATCAGGTTTGAGAAAAGATTATCTTTTCGACTGTGAAGGTCTCAGGGGCTACTGTGGAGATTATAGGTACCCCATACCCACACGGCATGGTTATTCGACTGGTTATAGGGGATAACTTATATCTATGAAATATGTAACGGATCATGACTTGGGTATTACGTTTCCTTTATATTATTGAACGGCCTAAAGTCCTGGTTTGATTATGTTGTAAAGTAGATTTAGGAAACCGATACCATATTGGTTAAGGTTTCTATCATGTAATCCTGCCCCCCATCCTATATAAGGTGGACAGGAGGCCCTCTAGGGGGCATGAGACAACTAGATCGTTAGATCTATACTACATCCGGCGGATTCAAATCCCCAAACAGGAGTAGAGTATTACCTCTCATTGAGAGAGTCTGAACCTATCTAAATCATTTGTCTCCGCATCCATCCACTTTTAGGTTTCGTGCGCTATCCCCTTTTATTATTGCCGAATTCATGTTTCGACACGTCGTTCTGGTCCATGAGCGCTGGTAGGACACACAGTGGCATAGCTGGCGGAGGTAGAGCTGCGTGGTCGGCAGCGTTGCTGGCAGGGGAAGAATGGTGCCTTGTCCCATGGTTGGAAAGCAGGCGCGGCATCGAGGGACGGTGGTGATGGCTTCTTGGATTCGGAGGCAACTCGTCCTCCCTCTCCGCCGACTGCTGCCTTGCGGAGTAGGAATTCTGTGAAGCCTGGACAAATCTAAATAAAACGATAAAATCGGTACCCACTTATATAATGTTTATGCTTATTTTACTGGCAATTTAAGATAAAACAATTTTCTAACAAAAGCATAGTTTAGTTCAATATGGATATAATTTTTCACTTGTTGAAAAACTAAGTTGATCTTATTATAAAAATGGACGTATATATGCTCATTACTTGAGTGGATCATGTCAATCCATTGTGAAGTAGGCAAGTCACCAACCAATGGCTATGGCCTAATTGCATCATGCCACGGTGCTGCAAGGCTAGCTGCCAGTACGGATGCTTCTAATTATGTTGAAGTCAGAAAATCGATGGATTTTAACAAAAAACACTCACTTGATCTAACTGGTGGGATGGTGGCGCACGCGCGGAGCCCGGGCAGCTGCCCGTGCTGGCCGGGCGGTGAATCCGCCGCTGGCTGATGCCTCTCCCGAAGCTCGTGTTATCCGGTGCCGTCCTGCTGGCCTCTGGCCCGAGTTGTCTAGCGCCGCCCCGCTGACCTCTGACATATTTGGAGAGAGAGAGGAAGGAAGGAGGAAGAAGACGATGGTTATTAATTTGGTCCAAAATATTTGAGAAATACATGGAAGAGGTTTGTATTGACATATTTAGATTAGGAATGAAATTATAATGGCATGTATCCAAATAGATGAATAATAATGGTATATTTCAACACTAGCGCTAATCCGCGCGTTGCGCGTGGAATATTAGTTCAAGTGTCGCACAACGCTCCCTCCTTGCAGTTTCCCCGTTTTTTTACCACCTCACCTTTACTCCGCATCCCACATTTTCTCAAGTGCCGCACAACGCTCTCTCCTTCCAGTTTCCCCCTTTTTTTTCGTTTTTTACCACCCCACCTTCCATGTTTTTTTTTCTCTTTTCCATCTTATCCGTACTTCATCAAAGGGCCCGGTAAAATATTAACCATATAGATTTTTTCCTTTTTTTCCTTCTCTCAAGTTTTTCTATTTTCGCGTTTTAGTAAAATATTTACCGTCTAGTTTTTCTTTCTGAGTTTTCTGTTTTTCTAGTGTCTCTGTGGAGTTTTCCATTTACTCCCAGCCTCCCACATCTGCTCCTTCTTCCAGAGTAACAAATTTACTCGCATGAATGCCCCTTCCAAAGTAACAAATTTACTTGCATGAATGCCCACATATCGTACGGCACCATTCCTAGATGGTCGTAAAAGAATTACTACCAGCTTACAACGCTAGTATTTCTTTTATCAGTGCTATAAATATTGTTTAGATTTCGTAGTCTGCGAGTAATACAATTACCACCTTCCTCTCGATGTAGCCATGATCTCGTACCACTGTGTAGTAATATGTTTACTGATATGTTCAATACATAGTATAAGAGTAAAAACTGAGACTTCGTGGTCTGCGAGTAACACAATTACTACCTTCCTCTCGGTATATCCCATGATCTCGTAGCAACAATGTAGTAATATGTTTACTGATGTGTTCAATAGATAGGATAAGAGTAAAAACTGATACTAAGAGTATTGTTAATCTGTATCACAAAATGGTCGTACAAATAAAAAAATTACAGGCTCAATCACACATAAGTGATAAAAATTATTCTAGGTGAATCAAACTAGAATAGAAAAAAAATTGATTCGGCCAAAAATCCATCGTGAAACTAGGAAATTGGTGGTTTTGCTGGATATTGCTATAAGGATGGAGAGGTTGGTCTGTGTCTTGTGACAGGTAGTGGAGAGGGCACGGGTGGCGAGTGGTAGTCGATGATGGAATCATGGAAGGGTGTAGCGGCGTGGTATAGAGATGGGCTCGACGTTGCGCAGTAGCAACCATCTATCATCTAGCAAGCATGAAAAAAAATGCAAAAACATTCTCGTTCATGTCGTAGAGACGATGAGCAAAAGAAAAATAGCAAACAACCTCCATCACCGGCGGACTCCACCCTATCCTCTGTGGCCAGCCACATGGAGCACGATGTGCAAATGTAGGACCTGTGTAGCCCATCAAGTAATATTGGAGATTGCACGTTAATTTGATTTGCAGAAACAAATTGGCGCTTCATGCGTGAAGGTAAAGGAGAGTATGTAGATTTAAATCGGAGTGTCATTTCCTTACTTGCTTGTTCTGTCAGTGTCGTCGACATGGAGCAGCCGCTAGTTGTTGCTCTTGACCCAGGTGAACACCTCCTTACTGGTTAAGGTGCTGCCCGACGTCCGGCAACGAGGCCCGAAGCAGCGTATTCACCTCAACCACCACCGGCCACCGCAGTCAACCACCATGACGTCACTGTCCTCCTCCATGGTGCGTCACCGATCTACGGGCTGGAATGGTGGATCGATTCATATCCGAAAAAAAGGAAAAAAAATGAGGTGGGAGCGAGAGTGGTTGGTTGGGTACGGAAAAATTAGAATATATAATGGAATCAGGGAAGTTGTTTTTATCGAAGTAAATCATTTACTCCGATAATAGTGGGAGCGAGATGACTGGACATCGGGTGGGATCGGAAGTAGGGAAGCTGTTCGAAGTAAATCGTTTACTCTGATAACGATGGGAGCGAGATAATGGGACATAGAGTGAGGTGGGCCTGGACTAATACATGTTTGGCGCTCGGAATACTAAGAAACGCGTCGCGCTCCTAATAGTAGTACTAATATTTCAAAAGAGTAAATTTATAATGGCATAGATCCAATTAAGCAATTAACCCTTATCGTTATTATTTCTTCCCCTTTTCTCCGGCTTCTTTCTTTCCCCTGCTACTTGTAGTGCCATTGCCTTTTTGTGCGGTGGCAAATACGAAAGTTGACAACTTTGTGCTCGGTCCGTTGTTGTTCCTTTTCCTACTACTGCCAATCCTCTCCTCCACCTCCTATAAAATCAGGACTCATGGTTTCTGGATTTCTAAGTGGATTGGGGGTGTTTCTCTAGACTGATCAGTTACTAGGTTCAGATTATGTAGTGCTCTATGTAACTGTTATTTTTGACCCTGTGTATGCTTGTTTTCTTGATTAGTGTTCTTCTTGTGGTTGAGGCGCCGAGGTGGATGAATCCGGCTATATGAGAGCAATTATTGGATTTTCTGGCAGGTGAGGTGCTGGCATGCAGGAGCTAGGTGGGATTAATCGATTCTTGCAGAAGGGCAGTTGGGTGTAACAGCTGTTCTATCCGATCTAGTGGCGCGAGTATGGAGAAAGTTGAAGGATCTAGGAGGAAGAAAGCGGCACAAGATAGAAGAGGAAACGGTCGGCGAAGATGCAGGCGGAGGCGAGCAAGCTGAGGCTGAGCGGCATCACGAGCACATCGGTGCCAGAGCATTCATCGAAGATGCAGCACAAGAGAGATGGGGAAGAGAGGGGAGAAGGGAAGAGAGGAGGAAGAAGACTGGCCTCTGATATATGGGGCCACACGGGTTTCACGCTAACTCAGGTTAAATTGCCACGTCAAACAAAACCACCTGTTATACTGATATGGGATCTAAATTGAAAAGTGGCTAAGAGCCATTTGTGATGGGTTAAACAATTAGCAAGACATCACCACCTTCCTCGTTACCACTACAAAGCTTTTGTTTTCAACCATTATGGCTGTGGGATCAGCATCATGCCCTAGCCATATTTGATGTCAGATCCTTGCAAAGTATTACTATAACCAACACCTAACACCCTAAAAATTCGACCAATAAAAACAAAATTCTAAAAATGCGGACATTCGAAAACTTTTTAAATAAATTGCATCATGCCGATTTTGTTCGATGATTTTATTGGATTTTGATCTCAGAGTTCATCGATCACAAATAGAGGAAAAATTAATTAAGAATTAACCCTGAAATTAGGTTGGTTAAAGAAATAAATAAATTATAATTTAAAATAAAGATTATGTAAGGATAGAAATAAATAAAATATTATCGCGACCATAATTGTGTCAATTAAATTTGAATGCGACGGAATAAGAATTAACCCTAATTAAAAATTCAAATAAATTATATAAATAAAATATGAGTAATATTGATCTAGGGTGAATTCATTAGTTAAGATAACACAAATATTGAGTAATATTCATATATGCAAAAATTAGGAATTGTGGAATCAAATTTATATAAGAAATAGACTAAAATGGGAAAAATAGGAAAATACACTGTTTATTGCTCCCTAGGTGTTCGATCGCGTTCCCTAGCCCCTACTCTACCGCACTGCCTCGCGCCCCGCGCGCCGTGCGCCGCTCCGCCTCCCCTCAGCCGTCCTGTCGCCGCGCGCCGTCCCCTCGCCGTTTCGCGCCCTGCACCCGCGCGCCGCTCGCCCGTCCCCTCGCCGCCTCGCGCCCCACGCCCCGCCGTGCCGCTCGCCCGTCGCCTCGCCGCTTCCGTGCCGTTGCCGCGTCGTGTCACCGCTCCCGCTGCCGCGCCGCGCGCGTCGCCGTCGTCTCGAGCCCCGCTCCGCCGTCGCCGTCACGTCGCCCATCGCCGCCGCGTTGCCGTCCCATCGCCGCGCGCCGTCACCGTCGCCGACGCCCCACGCCGTCGCCGACACCGCGTCGAGCCCCACGCCACCCGTCGCGTCGCCCGTCTCGAGCCCCGCACCGCCGCCCGTCGTATCGCCGCTCCGAGCCCCGCGCCGCCATCGCGTCGCCGCCCGCGCGTCGCCGTCGTCCCGAGCCCCGTGCGCCGCCGTCGCGTTGCCATTAAGCCGCCGCCCCTTCCCCTCTCCTTCTCCCCCTCTTCCCTATAAATACCCCACCCCCTCTCCATTTTCCCCATTCCATTTCCCTCCTCCTCCCCTCTTCCCTCTCCACCGCGCCGCCGCTCTCGTGCAGCCGCGCTGCCGCCCTCGTGCCGCCGCGCTGCTGCCCTCGGTGCCGCCGCGCCGCGCCGTGTGCCGCGCCAAGCGTCGCCTCGCCTTGCGTCGCCGTCGCCGCCGCCGCCGTCGGTAAGCCGCTGCCCCTTCCCTCGTTCCGCCGCCGTCGCCGCCCCGGGTAGCCTGAGCCGAGAGAGAGAGGAAGGGAGAAGCTGGGAGGGAGAAGGAAGAGAAAAGAAAGAAAAGGAGGGAGGAAAAAGAAAAGAAAGAAAGAGGAGAGAAAAGAAAGAAGGGAAAATGAAAAGAAAGAAAAGAGGAGAGAAAAAGAAAAGGAAAAAATAAATAGAAATTAGAGGGAGATTAGGGAAGTTAGAAAATTTAAAATAATTAGAATTTAATTATAGATCAATTATAGTCGTAGAATTGCAAAATTTAATATAATTATAGATTATTTTGGTAATCTCTATAGGTGTATATAGAGAATTTTAGACGTATATTATATTTTAGACGTATATTATATTTAATCGTTTAGTCATAGACTAAATTAAATCGTATAATATTATAAGATAATTTTAGGATTTCGTCCGATATTTAGCTCGCGATAGAAATTTCTAACCTATTATATGGATATAATGCTCGGGTAGATTAAATTAAAAACTTATGATAACAAAATACTTATACCCACAAAATAGTTTAGGATGTATAAATCGAAATTGGGTTTGCCCTAGTTCGTGAATAGTAAAGTTAATATAAAAGAATCGACTTTCGCATTCGACTTCCATTTGGATTTATTTGGATTTTTATTTGAATTCTAACCGAATTCAAATCAATTTTCGCACGTAATTTTAGAGCCCGAGGGAGTTGCGGATCCGAGCGGGGGTCATGACCCGCAGAACTACGAGCAAGGCAAGTCATCACTATTCTTTGAACATGTTGATCCTAATTGCGAAACTATTTTATTTACAAATAAAATTGCATGCAATGATGAACATCCCACTTGTGATTATGCCATGCCTTGATTATTGTTTATCCTTAAATCCTTGTAACCATGATTACGTACGAGTCCCTAGTCAACTATGACAATTACTTAGAAATGCTACTCTAGATTCATGCATGCTCATATTTATCAAATGCTATATGTCTGGGCAATTACCTTTGGGAAGGTAATTGAGATACGGCATGTGGAGACAGGAACGCCACATTGCCATGATAATGATGACAAGATTTATGAAAGGGAAATAAAATTAAACAACTGTTTTCAACTGGGGCGGACGGAGGATTTGGGTGGTATCTGGAAAAGGCTAGTACCGTCCCCGGTCAATTAAGGACCGAGCCATGAAGTTAAGCATGAAACGACCCCCGTACAACCGCACTTCCCGTATGGGTATAGACCTAGCGGATTAGATAGCCGAGCGGAGGCAGTATCCCTGCATAGATGGTTCACCCCTGAGCGAGGCAGGTGCGCTACGGTGGGACAGCCGTTGAGGTAGGGTGAGAGGCGTGCCCTACATCGGTGTCGCTATTGGTAGGACTGCCATGAGTGTGTGTGTGAGAGAGAACTTAACTTGAACCATAATTTAATATGTGTATGAGACTTCTCTTTCCCAGGAGCGCCAGAACTCCTCTCACTGCTAGAAACATGGACGCCTAGAGTGCATGAGGATTTAAGTTCATGGATCTGTTTGGGAGGCTCGGGTCGAGGTTCACACGCGAGTTCCTTCAGAGTTAGACTACAGCTTCCCGACACGCCACCGTCGCGACTTACCGGAGACTGCGATGCAGGATGCAGCACGGGAGGCCTTCCTCCGACTTAGCTCTATCCACCGAGCTGAGTTGGCGAGTACTGAGTTTGCTCACCACCTGTTTCGAGAGGAGAGCAACTCCGTCTGCATAGTTCAGGACACACCTTGCTGCTACAACCCGATAGTGACCCGACTGTCACGATGGGCTGAGGCAGTAGACGACTTTTATGAGGAGGCTCCGTTAGAGATCAACGACCAGCAGAGGCGTGTGGGAGAGTTAGAGACCGAGGTAACTGACCTCACAGCGTAGCAGCTTCAGCTGGAGGAGGAGCGCCAGGCTTGGGGCAGTGAGATAGACTCACTGAAGGCACAGCTCCAGGTCCACGGCGACCAGTTCCAGCAGTTATCTGACCAGTACAACGATCGCCGCGGGATGATGGATACACTTGAGGAGCAGCTGAGAGAGAGTCAGGAGCACGTCAGCCAGCTGGAGGAGCAGCTTCGAGCAGCCACGGTCAGCACCACAGGGGCTTCTACTTCCATAGCAGTAGGGCGTGACCGCTACTTTTTCCTCACCCCGCCGTACCCACCAGCATTCCACGCTCTTTTGGGAGAGGTTGGTATGCTGGCTACTGAGTCAGCACCTTACTTGGTGGACCCGACAGTGACACAGGCACCTGCCCCGGAGATTGTGCACACTCCACTGATCTCTACACCTTCTCCGCAGCTAGGTTCCAGTTTAGAGACTCTGATCCAGGTCGACTCCGAGACAGAGGGGACCGACACTGAGCCAGAGATCGAGCCAGACATCACTGATCCTTCAGAGGATGAGACCCCTGTTCCCCGCATCACCTTCCTCGGAGGCCCTCGCACCCTCAGCACTGCCCGCAAGAGCACCCGACCCCCGGGCAAGAAGCCCAAGCCAGATCTAGAGGCCACTACTTCCGAGCCATGGGGACTCAGGTTTGCCCGTGCCCGCGACCACCCTCTACTTGCCTCAGGATCCTGCGGATGGTTGGATGACTAGAATGGAGGACTATTGCAGCTTCGATCTCGCTTCAGATGGTTTTTGGATAGTATGCGAGACACACCCCCCCTTACCTAGATTGACGAGTAGCTTGATGGTTAGTTCGATGTATCTTTTGGATGAACCTTATTTGGACTGTGTATGTGTGCAGTCGATTGCATCATGATTTATGTACTATTTGTGGAACTCTGTGATGTTATTTATGATATTATTGCTGTTGTGTTGTAAATGAGTTTATTCCACCATGCTTGCAAAACAAAGTTCACATCAAAACAACTCCCTTAATGGGATAAAACCATAAGAGCTAGTTAGAAAATTAGGATACTTACTTAATTGGCCTACACAGATGGCAAGCCGACGTCGGGCGTCAACCAGCAATGAAGAAACTCAGACACCTGACCTAACCACCCTGGCCGGAGTTATGGCTACTCAAACCCAACTTCTGCAAGCCATTGCAAACAACCAAGGCAACCGCGGAGGATCAAGCTTTGGAGAGTTTATGAGGACTAAGCCACCCACGTTCGCCACAGCTGAAGAACCTATGGATGCTGAGGATTGGTTAAGGATTATTGAGAAGAAGCTGACCCTTGTTCGAGTACGTGAAGCCGATAAAGTGATCTTCGCAGCGAACCAACTGGAAGGACCAGCCGGAGACTGGTGGGACACTTACAAAGAAGCCCGAGAAGAAGATGCTGGAGAACCAAACTGGGAGGAATTCACTACGGCCTTCCGTGACAACTTCGTGCCTGCTGCCGTGATGCGAATGAAGAAGAATGAGTTCAGGAGGCTACAACAAGGGAATACCACTATACAAGAGTACCTGAACCGTTTCACTCAACTGGCGCGTTACGCAACTGGAGACCTTGCCGACGAGGAGGAAAAGATCGACAAGTTCATCGAAGGCTTGAACGACGAGTTGCGTGGGCCCATGATTGGTCAAGACCATGATAGTTTTTAGAGTTTGATCAATAAGGTCGTTAGGCTGGAGAACGACTAGAAGGTTGTGGAGCATAATCGTAAGAGGAGGCTTGCCATGAACCGCTCGCCTCAGGTCGCACCCCAGCGTCCTAAAGGAGCTACCGCATTAGGATGGAAACCAACGGTGGTAACAACCAATCGTCCTACCGCACCAAGCAACTTCCACAGGCCGGTTACCATTCAGAACCGAGCTCCTGCACCGAATCAGGTCGCTACTGGATCAGTGAGGCCAGGAAGCTGTTTCAACTGTGGAGAGTACGGGCATTTCGCCAACAAATGTCCCCATCCAAACAAGACACCCATTCGCACCGGAGCTAATGCAACGGCTATCCACGGGACTATTACCTCTGCTGTTGGACGAGGTCTATTCAGGACTCCACCGACTAACAGGACCGCTACCGGATTTGGACGCAGGCAAGTGAACCACGTGCGAGCTGAAGAGGCCCAGGAAGACCAGGGCATACTGATGGGTACGTTTTCTATCAACTCCACTCCAGTTAAAGTTCTCTTCGATTCAGGAGCATCGCATTCATTTATATCTTTGAAAGCAAGCCAACGACACAATTTGACCAGAGTAAAACTAAAGCAACCAATGTTAGTACATTCACCTGGGTGTGAAATAGCTGTGGACACAGCTTGCGTTGACGTACCTATTCGCCTTAGGGATGTGGTGTTTCCCTCCAGCCTTATGGTTTTGATACCACAGACCCTTGATGTTATATTAGGTATGGATTGGTTAACAAAGAATAGAGGAGTAATCGACTGTAGACGTAGAGAAGTTACCCTGACCACACCCTGGGGATCGGATATGAGAGCAACCATGGATCAAGATCCTAGGCTAACCGAACGTGCCGAAGGCATATTTACCATGCTACCCCTAAAAGGAATGCCCATAGTGCAGCGATTCCCCGATGTGTTCCCAGAAGATTTACCTAGAATGCCACCAGATCGTGACATAGAGTTCATTATTGACCTGATACCCGGAACTGCCCCCATATCCAAGAGACCATATCGGATGCCGGTCAATGAGTTGGAGGAACTTAAAAAGCAAATCAGAGAGTTGCAAGAGAAGGGATTTGTACGTCCCAGTTCGTCACCTTGGGGAGCCCTAGTGTTATTCGTTAAGAAGAAGGATGGTAGCATGAGAATGTGTGTGGATTACCGCTCACTGAATGAAGTAACTATCAAGAACAAGTATCCACTACCACGGTTTGATGATCTTTTTGATCAACTCAAAGGAGCTAAGGTGTTCTCTAAGATTGACCTTCGATCAGGATACCACCAATTGAAAATTAGGACCGGGGATATACCCAAGACCGCGTTTTCAACACGCTATGGATTGTATGAGTTCACAGTAATGTCGTTTGGGTTAACCAACGCCCCGGCATACTTTATGAATCTTATGAACAAAGTGTTCATGGATTACTTGGACAAATTTGTGGTAGTATTCATCGATGATATCCTGGTCTACTCCAAAGACGAGGAGGAGCATGCGGAGCACTTGCGATTGGTACTCGAGAAACTTCGGAAGCATAAATTATATGCAAAGTTTAGTAAATGTTAGTTCTGGTTAAAAGAAGTCGCTTTTCTAGGCCACGTAATCTCAGCCGGTGGAGTAGCAGTGGATCCTGCTAAAGTTGAGGCCGTTACGGAATGGAAGGCACCCAAATCTGTGACTGAGATTCAGAGTTTTCTAGGTTTGGCCGGATACTATCGAAGGTTCATTGAAGGATTCTCTAAGATAGCTCGACCAATGACACAACTACTCAAGAAGGAAAAGAAGTTTGTATGGTCAGAACAGTGCCAGGAAAGCTTTGAGCAGCTCAAGGAAAAGTTGACCTCTGCGCCTATTCTAGTTCTCCCCGACAATAGGAAAGACTTTGTTATATATTGTGATGCATCAAGGCAAGGACTAGGAGGAGTATTGATGCAGGACGGAAAGGTTGTGGCTTATGCATCGCGACAACTGCGACCACACGAGGAAAATTACCCTACCCATGACCTAGAACTAGCAGCCGTGGTTCATGCACTAAAGATTTGGAGACATTACCTGATTGGAAACCATTGCGATATCTACACTGACCACAAAAGTCTAAAATATATTTTCACTCAGTCAGATCTCAACTTAAGGCAAAGGCGATAGTTGGAATTAATCAAGGATTATGATCTAGTGGTTCACTATCACCCAGGAAAAGCAAACGTTGTGGCCGACGCTTTGAGTCGAAAGAGCCATTGCAATCATCTGAGGATGGAAGGGATAGCTCCTGAACTTAAGGAGGAAATAGCCCAGTTGAACTTACATATAGTACCTCGTGGGCAGATAAACACCCTGGACATCCAACCACTTTTGAGAACCCAAATAGAAGAAGCCCAGAAGGACAACGAAGAAATCCAAGAGGTAAAGGGACGCTTAGCTGCAGGGTTTGCAAAGGAATTTTCGACCGATGAAAAAGACGTCTTATGGTATAAAAAGAGGATCTATGTGCCCGAACAGGGTGGACTAAGAGGATTAATCCTAAAGGAAGCTCACGAATCGGCATATTCATTGTACCCTGGAAGTACGAAAATGTACCAGGATCTAAAGGAAGAATACTGGTGGCCCAACATGAAGAGAGATGTGGCAGAATACGTGGCACTCTGTGACGTATGCCAGAAGGTGAAGGCTGAGCATCAGCGACCGGCAGGTTTGCTGCAACCCCTTAGGATTCCCGAGTGGAAATGAGATGAGATAGGTATGGATTTTATTGTTGGATTGCCCAAGACTGTAACAGGGTATGATTCTATTTGGGTGATTGTGGATCGACTCACCAAAACGGCGAGATTCGTTCCCGTTAAGACAAATTATAGCAGTGCCAAGCTAGCCGAGTTATACATGACCAGGATAGTATGTCTTCATGGTGTACCAAAGAGAATTATATCTGATCGAGGCACACAGTTTACCTCGCATTTCTGGGAGAAAGTACATGAAGCCCTAGGAAGTTACCTTGCGTTTAGCACAGCTTATCACCCACAAACAGATGGCCAGACAGAGAGAACAAACCAGGTCTTGGAGGACATGTTGAGAGCTTGTGCTCTGGATTTTAGCAAGGATTGGGGGAAATGTTTGTCCTACGCCGAATTCTCCTACAACAACAGTTTCCATGCGAGCCTAAAGATGTCACCAAATGAGGCATTATTTGGTCGACGATGTCGTACCCCACTAATGTGGTCCGAGACTGGAGAACGGGCAATATTTGGACCTGACATTATCCAAGAAGCCGAGGAAAAGGTTCGCCTGATTCGTGACCGTCTAAAAGTAGCACAATCATGACAAAAGAGTTACGCCGACACCCGAAGAAGAAACCTGGAATTTAAGGAGGGAGATTACGTTTATCTAAAGGTTTCTCCGATGAGGGGAATGAAAAGGTTTAAGGTCAAAGGAAAACTAGCACCAAGATATGTGGGACCTTTCCAAATCATCGCTAGACGAGGAGAAGTTGCCTACCAGTTACAGCTACCCGAAAATATTGCCGATGTGCACCCGGTCTTCCATGTGTTTCAATTAAAGAAGTGCTTACGAGTACCGGAGGAACAAGCTACGTTGGAAGAAATTCATATTAGCAATGATCTCACGTATCCAGAACACCCAGTTCGGATATTGGATGAAGCTGAAAAGAGGACTAGAACCAAAGTGTGGCGTATGGAGTAATCACACTGAGGATGAAGCCACTTGGGAAAGCGAAGAGTTCTTGAAGACGGAATACCCGCATCTATTCGAAAAGCGGTAAGAAATCTCGGGACGAGATTTATTTAAGGGGGGTAGGTTTGTAACACCCTAAAAATTCGACCAATAAAAACAAAATTCTAAAAATGCGGACCTTCGAAAACTTTTTAAATAAATTGCATCATGCCGATTTTGTTCGATGATTTTATTGGATTTTGATCTCGCGCCCCGTGCCCCGCCGTGCCGCTCGCCCGTCGCGTCGCCACTTCCGTGCTGCCGCTGCCGCGTCGCATCACCGCTCCCGCTGCCGCGCCGCGCGCGTCGCCGTCGTCTCGAGCCCCACTCCGCCGTCGCTGTCGCGTCGCCCGTCGCCGCCGCGTCACCGTCCCATCGCCGCGCGCCGTCACCGTCGCCGACGCCCCGCACCGCCGCCCGTCGTATCGCCGCTCCGAGCCCCGCACCGCCATCGCGTCGCCGCCCGCGCGTCGCTGTCGTCCCGAGCCCCGTGCGCCGCCGTCGAGTCGCCATTAAGCCGCCGCCCCTTCCTCTCTCCTTCTCCCCCTCTTCCCTATAAATACCCCACCCCCTCTCCATTTTCCCCCACTCCATTTCCCTCCTCCTCCCCTCTTCCTTCTCCACCGCGCCGCCGCTCTCGTGCCACTGCACCGCCGCCCTCATGCCGCCGCGCTGCCGCCCTCGGTGCCGCCGCGCCGCGCCGTGTGCCACGCCGAGCGTCGCCTCGCCTTGCGCCGCCGTCGCCGCCGCCGCCGTCGGTAAGCCGCCGCCCCTTTCCTCGTTCCGCCACCGTCGCCGCCCCGGGTAGCCTGAGCCGAGAGAGAGAGAGGAAGGGAGAAGCCGGGAGGGAGAAGGAAGAGAAAAGAAAGAAAAGGAGGGAGGAAAAAGAAAAGAAAGAAAGAGGAGAGAAAAGAAAGAAGGGAAAATGAAAAGAAAGAAAAGAGGAGAGAAAAAGAAAAGGAAAAAATAAATAGAAATTAGAGGGAGATTAGGGAAGTTAGAAAATTTAAAATAATTAGAATTTAATTATAGATCAATTATAGTCGTAGAATTGCAAAATTTAATATAATTATAGATTATTTTGGTAATCTCTATAGGTGATCAATTCCCGGTAGATACTTGGATTTAATTACTAGGAATTTTAGATGTATATTATATTTAATCGTTTAGTCATTGACTAAATTAAATCGTATAATATTATAAGATAATTTTAGGATTTCGTCCGATATTTAGCTCGCGATAGAAATTTCTAACCTATTATATGGATATAATGCTCGGGTAGATTAAATTAAAAACTTATGATAACAAAATACTTATACCCATAAAATTGTTTAGGATGTATAAATCGAAATTGGGTTTGCCCTAGTTCGTGAATAGTAAAGTTAATATAAAAGAATCGACTTTCGCATTCGACTTCCATTTGGATTTATTTGGATTTTTATTTGAATTCTAACCGAATTCAAATCAATTTTCGCACGTAATTTTAGAGCCCGAGGGAGTTGCGGATCCGAGCGGGGGTCAAGACCCGCAGAACTACGAGCAAGGCAAGTCATCACTATTCTTTGAACATGTTGATCCCACTTGCAAAACTATTTTGTTTACAAATAAAATTGCATGCAATGATGAACATCCCACTTGTGATTATGCCATGCCTTGATTATTGTTTATCCTTAAATCTTTGTAACCATGATTACGTATGAGTCCCTAATCAACTATGACAATTGCTTAGAAATGCTACTCTAGATTCATGCATGCTCATATTTATCAAATGCTATATGCCTTGACAATTACCTTTGGGAAGGTAATTGAGATGCGGCATGTGGAGACAGGAGCGCCACATTGCCATGATAATGATGACATGATTTATGAAAGGGAAATAAAATTAAACAACTGTTTTCGATTGGGGCGGACGGAGGCAGTATCCCTGCATAGATGGTTCACCCCTGAGCGAGGCAGGTGCGCTACGGTGGGACAGCCGTTGAGGTAGGGTGAGAGGCGTGCCCTACATTGGTGTCGCTATTGGTAGGACTGCCATGAGTGTGTGTGTGAGAGAGAACTTAACTTGAACCATAATTTAATATGTGTATGAGACTTCTCTTTCCCGGGAGCGCCAGAACTCCTCTCACTGCTAGAAACATGGACGCGTAGAGTGCATGAGGATTTAAGTTCATGGAGCGGGTACTGCCAATGCAAGGTTATCGAAAAGCTTTGCCGTGACGAGTCTCATGTGTTGGGACGAGGCTCATGTGTGGGGCAGTCGCGGAGTGTGGGTAAAGTATACATCCACTGCAGTGTGAGTAAACCAAATCTATTCGAATAGCCGTGCTCGCGGTTATTGAGCACCGGGACATGTATTACACTTGGCTTGACTCTAAATTCTTAACTTGTATGGGATGGGATATTGCATAATGATTTCTATGCTGATGGAGCCATTTCCTGAGAGGCGGGAAGGTGGACGTCCTCAGAAAACCATGACGATTCAATGGCGGGAAGCTATCCTTGGGATCACAATGGATGGTAGACAGAACCGTCGTTGTCTAATGCGAACACTGGTATTAAAACTTGATCAGTCTATGCTAGGTCTTAGGCTTGTGAAAAGAATTACGAAACTTGCTTTGTGCAAAAGAATCATAGCCATTCCTTGAATACCCTTTATCATGTGCATTGTTGCTGTGGTGGCTTGCTGAGTACGGTTGGTACTCACCCTTGCAATATACAAACTTAACCAGAAGTCGGAGATGAAGCTTCGGAGGATCCCTACGCTTACTACCAGGAGGGTGATGAAGACAATGGCGTTCAATAGGTCTTAGTTACGGTCGTTGCCTGTGGCAATGGCGTGCCGCTGCCTTAACTCCGCTGCCTTATCTACTTCTATTTTTGGGATGTATTCCGGACCACTCGGTCCGATGATTTAAAACTATGCCTGCGGGCTTATGATGTAATAATTCGTACTAGACACTCGTGTATGTGCACTTGGTATTTCAGCTATGAATTCGTGTGTACCAGACTATTTGATCCAGGGAAATGGTACTGTTTACACGATTGATTCCTGTTATAAAAATGGGGGTCCATAATGCATTAGGACAAATAGGATACCATCTATTAGTAACTTTTTGAACTAGAAAAGGACAATTAAGGAACATCATCTTCCACAAGGATACTAACATTTTAAAAAAAGAAAAACAAAGATACTAGTGAGATTACGAAGTGAGAAGTAAGCTGGATTTAGACCTAACAGCTAGAATGCATAAGGACAATTTTATGATACTGCTACAACCGAACCATTGGCTCAAAAAATTGGACACAGATGATGGGTTTAATCAGCAGACCATTTTCATGTAAACAATGACATGCCCGTTGTTTTGATAGTGCATATGATCATGCCAATATACTTTCATCCTTATCACAGATGTCTACATATATTGATATAACTCTCATTTCACGGAAAAATTACTCACCCATTTCTTCATCTCTCCTTTCCTCTTCGTCTATTCCAACCGAGCGGATTTAGAGGGAAGCTATGGGTAAATACATCTTGGGTGATAGCAACTTATGAGTGGAAATGAAGGAATCCAGTGAGCATATGAAGGTAGGTCACTCTTGTAGAAATTCTAGTAACATCGTACCGATGACTGATAGAAAGCTTATTAACATAGATATCCAAACTTTCTCGGATCGATGAATTTGAATTCGGGAAAACAATGCAATAGTTTTGTGGGGACAACCAAGAATGATCATGTTGATCATTCTGATCTAGAATCTTCAAATTTGCCTGATCTATGAAAGAAATTCCGATGTATCAGATAAATTGGAAGCTCTAGCCATGTCTACCAAGGAAGCTTATATACCTGGTCTTATAAAACATATGTGAGATATAGTGTGATGTTCAGAAAATGTTAATTTCTCTTGTGTGACAGAATGCCTTCGATATAGTAAGAACATTTTCTATTCAATATATAATGACTATATAGAGACTATCTATATGGATTTATCTTTTCTTTTTGAGGGAAAAAATATATTGACATAAGTATATGTGTATTCATACGAAGATATCTTCTGATTGCAATATGCAAGGCCGCGGTACATATGAAGTCAGCTTTTGCTCTTTTGTGTGTATGAATCTTATTTGTGTTATTAAGTTTTCAAGTCACGTGCTTCTATTTGTGCTCAAATATAACAACCTTATAGTTGAAACAAGCTACACTAGCCACAAAAAGTTCTATTTTAACTAATATGGAATAGACTAGACCTTTAACCATAACTTTAATGCTAGAAGAGTACAATATGTAGTTTAGTAACTTAATGGTACTTAAGCCAGCGTGGAATTTGGACTTATTAACTCACACGTTTTTTGTTTCTGCTAACAGCAATAATATTATGTGATCTTACTCTCATGTACACAAGCACCAGTAGGTCCGTGAAAGGATACAAAACGGACTCAACTCCAAGTAATTCAAGTAAAGTGGAACTGGTTTATGAAAAGAAATTTTGTAATATATAGACTTACTTGTTATATATTTGAACAAACGTTGTTACACAATGAATTTCGTGTGTTTTCATTTGCAGAGGTACTTGCTTGGGCGAAGCAAAAAGAGACCGAGCGTAACGAATGCATCGATGACCAAAGAAGTTGATTGGGGAAGAAACCAAGACCTCCTCCAAGTCTACTTCTACCTCACCACGTCACTTTTTGTCCATAGAAGACAAGAGATAAAGTTCTACACGTTTTGGATTCGGATTCGGGCCTCCTAATAGCATCAACTTCAAACGGACCTAGCCGCTGATCTGGAAGGAATTTCGGTGCCCATGAGTACTTGATGGAAAGCTTATGTAGTTTACTTTCAGATGGTTGTGGTCCTACGTCAAAAGTCCTACCAAGCTGCCAGGAATCTGCAAAACAAGCCACGTACCTCATCCAGTCCGAATCTGATTTGGGTTTTGGGCCTTGTAACTGTGTCGTGGGCTTAGCCCAAGGGGGTGTGCACCCTAAGGCAACCCTAGGACGTCTCTAGTCATATTTAGTCAGTAGCCGTCATCATTTAGAGTCGGGTTTTGCTTAGATTAATCTATTAAGAACAGTTTCGCCGCTAGATCGGTTTGTGTAACCCCAAATTCGAGTGCTTAATCATTCATCTGCAATTGTGTTGCAATCTATCTTGTTCTTGCTTGTGTTCTTCGATTCGCATGCAGGGATTAGCCTTCTCGGCGAGGTCAACCGGGTTTCGGCACTGTTGATAACTAGAGGAGACGTGGTGCTGCGATTGCGGGGCTCAGTAGCGTGTTCGTTCAGAAGCCAGATCGAGTTGTGTCGCTACTCCGCCCAAACTGACTATTTATCAATACCTATTGGAAGATCGGGACCTAACATCCCTCGTCATACAAGGCCTTCTCACTCAGGGAGGGGCATCAAGTTATAAAGCCATAGTCAAAGCCACACCCAGTAGTAATCCGGAGGAAGCCAACGCCCTATTCGCTAATAGAGCTTGTCGGGTTGTTCTCGACAACTACTAGTCGACGGTTTAGTCTAGTCATCCTATTTCTCATTGTAATCTAAGTGACTTTCCCACCCATAATACATATAAACTGGAGTTGGAGTAGGGTTATTACTCATCTTGACGGCCTAGACCAGTATAAATCTATGCCCTTTGTCTTCTTGATCCAATCTCGCGTATACCCTGGTTCCAACGATCCCCATACTCTACAGATACTGTCATTTTAATTGTTGATTTGCGGCAACATTTATCTTTTTGTAGGGCATACAATGGATTCTCCCGTGATAAACTGAATGGCATAGAATAAATTCTCGCAAACAAACAAATGTAGTAAGAAAAAAGAATAAGCTTGGATGAAAGAACTTGTTTACGGTTGAAATTTAGGCATGCGATATATAGTACTTCCAATCGTATACAAGTTCCCATGTGAGTTCTTGTTTATTAGTGAAATTTAGGCGTGAGATATGCAATACTTTTTATGATTGGAAATATAGGCATGAAACAATCGGCATGTGCCTTGTTTTATCCTAAATTTAGGCATGCATCTCATGCCTAAGTGAGTCTTGTTTGTTTTTCATGGATAAAACAATTGATGAGGACGTCACCACAGTCCTCATTACCTAGATCGTTGGAGTTTCAACTCAAAAGCTTGTATTTCTAATAATTAGTGCTTTGGGATCATTTGACATCCTGGCCCAATTAGGATGTGGTAAATGTGGTCCATGATTAGTACCTGTTTGCTAGTTTAGCAAGAGTGGAACCAACTTCTAAGGGTGTGTCCCTCTAACCATATCATCTCCGGGTTAATCATTTTACAGAAAACGAGGATGAAACTGTAAGTGGGGTGCTATATGTAAGTGGCCTTGCCCGTTGGATGGTCTGGGCTGCGCGGTTCTAGAGAGCGGGCTGTTACATATGAGTCATCATGCCCTGGTAACCTTTGATGCCAAATCCTTGCAAAGGATTACTAGAACCAATGCCTATACGCTTAATACATCATGATATAGAGAGATACCATCTATTAGTAAACTTTTCGAACTGAAAATATGAGTGGAATTGATAGCCTTCGATGGAGTTCTACAATACATAATGTGTATATCGTACGGCCTAAAATATAGATCCTTGGCAGGGGGATGTGATGGCACCAATGAAGATTCATTCATCGCGCGCCGACTACTCCATCATCCCCGCAACAATCTTGTCAGGAATGGCGTGTTCCTCCCAAATTTGTTGTGGATGGCGAAATATGAAATTGATTTTGGCTCAATTGGGAATAGTTGGGACTCCACAAGGTATGTCATAAATGCCATTATATATGCTATCATGGGCATTTGTGGCCATTGATCTGTACTCCATCCATTGGTTGCTAATATTTAAAAGCAGTAACTTTGTGATAACCTTTCAAGTGTTCTTTCCCTTAATGAATAGGTTCATTGGGTTTTAAGATATGCGGAGTATAAATGCTAGCCCAATTTATCATCAATGGATGATAAACATGAATTAGATGTGAAAAACATTAAAAGATGTAGCCTTTTGTTTTCTTTTTTTTTTGAGAATTACACAATACTTCTTGATTGTGCTATTTCACGGAAGACCATGAATGATCGATTAGGTAGTCACCTCCTTCTCTGATTGATATATCACAGTAGTAGCGGGAGATGGAGTTTGCATGTCATATTGGGGCAGCATTGGGGAAATATATTGCGAAGCATAGCGGGGGGTAGATGGAGCTTGGTAGGAGTCTTGACGATGCCTAATCAGTTGGCCATGGTGTCCGATGGTGCAACAGAGATCGAGATTTAGTTGTTGTCCTCCGGTCTCCCTCCTCCCCCGTTGCAACTGGATCTGGCTATCCCTATGCAGTCTGATTTGCTACTCGGGGACTTGCGGGATGGAGACATAGCGAGAGAGGATCACCACACTAAGGCCTAGGCTTAGGGACGACGGCGGTGGTATAGTGATCTGATGGCAACCCCCTCCTCCCTCATCTTCCTGTAACCGTCTCAGCCGTAATCCTCCTTTGAACCTGCGCAGTAGTTTCTGCAGACATGCAGAGTAGAGATCCTCACCGGATCATAGGGGCACAATGCACACAGGTAGCACTATGTATACGGTAGGCGGCGAGGTGGCAGTGACCTCCTTCTCTTTAGGGCCACTGCCACATGCACGCCTAGATGTGGTCACCAACACTTCGCCAACTACTATTCTATGCACTTTTTTCTTATTGACCAATATTGTGGAAATACTCTGTGCAAACTATTTCCTAAACCAAATGTGTTTTGTAGAATACACATATTCATAACTATAAAAATGGGTAAATGACATAACATATTTAGATATATTGTGCTAAAAATGGGCAAAGCATTTTTAGCCAATAGTGTTGGAGTGATAAATATTTGTGGGACATATTTGGTAAATATAAGATATAGCTACTTGCATTGTGTCATCTAGAGTTGGTGAGGACAAGGATAATGATTAATATACTCTAGTTAATTAGTATGTCTATGGTAAGGGACACCTAACACATTGTAATACGAGAGGAGAGTTTGTAGAGAAAGCCAATACTGGAGTCATTTGCAATTCACCAAATCCGTTGGCAAGAACAATGTAATACATATATGATGGTCTTTAAAAAATCAAAAAAATACCTAGATGGAGGCAAAAAAAAATTCATTTCAACGTGAAACTATGTATGGACTAGGAACTAGATTAGTTGGGGCAATGTAGTTTAGGAAATTACTCAGGCATGGATGGAAAACTAATCCTCTAGAGATCATGTTGCGCAGTGTGAACCCTGGGAACTGGATGGACTTGAGCAAGCAGTGGATGTGCAGCACCTGATGGCCTCTATGTGGTGCTTGGGGTTGTCGAGTGCCAGCACTGCATCAAACCCCATCTGATAATCATCATCCCCGCAAAAACACTACCCCAAGACGCAGCACTAGTGGGCAGAGATGAGGGTAGGGGTGTGTGTGTGGAAGAGAGAGAGAGAGAGAGAGAGAGAGAGAGAGAGAGAGAGAGAGAGAGAGAGGGTCACAACATGTGGAATCTACGACAGGGGCAAGGAAGGCGGAGAAGATGGCAGGGAGGAGGTCAGGATGCGGGTCGGGGATGTCCTCCGCACGGAGGTTGGTGGAAAGGGCGAGGCCGTAGGTGTGAATTGCCGCAGCGATCTGTGTCGGCATCATGTCTAGGAAGGAGAAACCTGACGTCATCTTCACCACCGCTACAGATCTGTCTACCTTCCCTCGAATCCCCAAACTGAATGTGAGGGATCAGTTTCAAAAGTATGAAAATATTCTGGAAATGCAAGCAGTTATAAAATCATTTTCCCGCCCGAGAAAATGATTTTATGATACTGCTACAATCGACTGTTGGCTCACAAAACTAAAAACAGATTGATGGATTTAATCAGCACACCATTTTCATGTAAAGCATGGTCCACCCGTGGTTTTGATAGAACACATGACCATGCCAATATACCTTCATCCTTTTCACCCATGCCAATATATATCTATTCATAACTCATAATACGGAAAAATTACTTAACCTTTCTTCATCTCTCCTTTCCTCTTCCTGTATTCCAACAGAGCAGATTTAGAAGAAAGCTAAGGGTAAACACAACTTGGGCAATAGCAACTTATCAGAGGAAATGAAGGAATCCGGTGAGCATATCAAGGTAGGTCACTCGTGTAGAAATTCTAGTCACAACATATCGATGAATGATAGTGAGTTTATTAACACAGAGATACAAACTTTCTCGAATCGATGAACTTGAATTAGATTCCACAATTTTGTTTGCTCAGAGAAAACAACAAGATAATTTTGTGGGGACAACAAAGAATGATCATGTTGATCATTCCGAGCTAGAATCCTCAAATTTGCCTGCTCTAGGTGTAGAAGAGGGATTGGAAAACTCTAGCCATGGCTACCAAGGATGTATCCGTGGAGGTGGAAGTTATTGAAACAAAATCCAATAATTTAGGCAACAAAAGGAGGAACAATGGAAACAGAACTCGACAAGATAACGGTGGAAATAAAACAAAGGTGAGTAAATTCATATCTCATATATATTTTATAAGACCAGAAGTATATGCTTCCAATTTCAAGGGGGAAAATGGTGTTATTTTAATTTATATTAATGTCATTTGGTTTGGCCAAGGTTCATTACTATATAAAAAGTGTGAGTGATGTTCAGAAAATGCCAATTTCTCGTAAGTGTCCACGTGTGACACAATGCCTTTCATACAACAATAACTTTTTTTAATTGAACATATAATGACTATATAGAGAATAACTCTGTGATTTCTCTTTTTCTTTTGAAAAATATATTGACATATGTATATGTGTACTCATATGCAGAAATCCTCTGATTGTAATGTGCAAGGTCATGGTATGTATGAAATCAGCTTTTGCTGTTTTTATGTAATGAATCTTATTTCTATCATTAAGTTTTAAAGTAGCATGCTAATATTTGAACTAAATATATTAAACAAACTTATAGTTGAAACGAACTACACTGGCCATTAACAATTCGATTAATGTCGAATAAACTAAACCTTTAAACCATAACTTTAATGCTAAAAGAGTAAAATAATTTAGAAATTTTTTATGCAGTTTACTAACTTAGTGGTACTTAACTCAGAGTGAAATTTGAACTAATTAATACACAAGTTTGTTGTTCTCCATACCAATAATATTATGTGATATTAATTTAATGTACACAAGCAATAATAGGCTTAGGGACTTGCGGGATCACCGAGATTGGGTCTAGGCTTATGGATGGCGGTGGTGGTATAATGATCTGGTGGCAAAACCTTCCACCCACATCATCCTGAGCAGTGGTTTCCGTAGACATGCAGAGTACAGCTCATTCCCTGGGGAAGCTGTAATGCGGATGGGCAGCACTGTGAAGGGTACATGATCATCTCCTCTGTTGTGCTGCCACCGCATGCATGCCTAGATGTGGTCACAGACACATCGCCGGCTGCCTAGTCTGTATGTTTTTTTTAAACTATCAATGTTATGGAAATACTCTGTGCAAACTTTTTACTAAACGATATGTGTTTTGTAGAATACACAGATTCATAACTACAAAATACTTGTATTAATGTTAGTGACATAAACTATTTATATATATTGTGCTAAAAATGGGTAAAACATTTTTAGCCAACAGTGTTAGAGAGGTAAATATATGTGGAGCATATTTGGTAAATATAAGGTATAGCTACTTGCATTGTGTCATCTAGATTTTGTGGGAGCAAGGATAGTATCAAAGTTATGGAGTGAGAGGTGTGCTGGATTTGGTGCTAACAACTGCCAGGCTACGGGCCATTTTATGATAATGCTACAATCCAACTGTTGGCTCACAAAACCAGACACAGATTAATGGATTTCATTAGCATACCGTTTTCATGTAGGCCATGAGCCGCCTGTGGTTTTGATAGTACACATAATCATGCTAGTTAGTTTGCTTTCATCCTTATCACGCACATGTCTATATATATATATCGATTCGCAACTCATAAGACAAAAATCACTCAACTTTTTCTTCATCTCTCCTTTCCTCTTCCTCTATTCCAACAGAGCAAATTTAGAGGGAAGCAATGGGTAAGAACACCTTGGTCGATAGCAACTTACCAAGGAAACAAAGGAATCGAGTGGGCTTATGAAGGTAGGTCACTCGTGTAGAAATTCTAGTTAAACCATATTATCATATTGAGCTTATTATCATAGTGATCCAAATTTTTTCGGTTCGATGAATTTGAATTTGATTCCTCAATTGTGCTTGCTCAGGGAAAACAACAACATAGTTTTGTAGGGACAACAAAGGATGATCATGTTGATCATTCAGAGCTAGAATCTTCAAATTTTCCTGTTCCTGGAAATAAAGATGTACCATAGGAATTGCAAGCTCTGGCCCTGCCTACCAAGGATATACTTGAGGAAGTGGAAGTTGTTGAAACAAAATCCAATAATTTTGTCAACAAGATAACGAGGTAACAGTGGAAGTAAAACAAAGATTAGAAACTCTATATCTTATATATATGTTTTATAGGACCAGATGTATATGCTTCCAATTTCAAGTGGACAAAATGGAGCAATTTTAATTTCTATTAATGCCATATGGTTCGGCCAAGGTTCATACTATATAAAATTGGAATACTATAAGACAATTAGTAAGTCACTAACTGTCATGTTGGTGAAGTGTGGGTGATGTTCACAAAAGGCCAATTTCTTGTAAGTGTCCAGATCTGACACAATACCTATGATATAGCAAGAACATTTTTTATTGAATATATGATGACTATATAGACAATATATCTGTGATTTATCTTTTTTGGGAAAAATATATTGACATAAGTATATGTATATTCATATGCAGAAATCTTCTGATTGTAATGTATGAATTCAGCTTTTGCTCTTTTGTATCTTTGAATATTATATGTGGTATTAAGTTTTATGTCAGGTGCTAATATTTGAACTCAAATATATTTAACAAGCTTATTTAGTTGAAACAAACTACACTGGCACAAAGAATTCGATTTTCATTAATGTTGAATAAGCTAGACCTTTAAACGACAACTTTAACGCTAAAAGAGTAAAATTGTTTTGTATAGTTTACTAACTTAGTGGTACTTAACTTAGTGTGTGGAATTTGAACTAGTTAACACGGAAGTTTGTTGTGCTCGACACCAATAATATTATTTGATCTTACTTTAACATAGACAGACAAGCATCAATAGGCTTAGAGACTTGCAGAATAGAGACATATCGAGTGAGGATCACCGTGCTTGGGCCTATGCTTTGGGACAGCGGTGGTGGTGGCATACTGATCTGGTGGCAACCTCCTCCTCCTCCGTCATCATCCTGTGGCCAACGTCTGAGTCGTCATCCTCCTCTGTCATCCTCCTCTGAACCAGCGCGGTTGTTTCAGCAGACATGCAGAGCAGAGATCTTCATCGGACGGGGAGGCTGCAATGCAGACATGCCGCACTGTAGGGTTGGCAGCGAGGTGGCGGTCACCTCCTTTTCTGTTGGAGCATCGCAGCATGCACTCCTAGATGTGGTCACTGACATCTCACTAGCTGCCTACTCTGCATGCTTTTTTTTTAATATTAATGTTCTGGAAATACTCCGTGCAAACTATTTACGAAATGATATGTGTATTGAAGAATACACAAATCTATAACAATAAAATTCCTATAATAATATTAATGACATAACTTATTTAGATATATAGTGATAAAAATGGGTAAAGCATTTTTAGCCAATAGTGTTCGAGTGATAAATATATATGGGGGCATATTTGGTAAATGCAAGGTATAGCTACTTGCATTGTGTCATCTAGAGTTTGTGAGAACAAGGATGATGATCGATATACTCTAGTTTACTATGTGTATGGCAAAGGATGCCTAACATGTTGTGATTTGAGAGGAGAGTTTGTATAGAAAAATAATATTGGAGTCGTTTGTAGTTCACCGAATCCATTGGCAATAACGAGGTGTACATATATGATGGTCTTTATAGAATCAAAAGTCGCCCAGAGGGAAGAAAACAATTTCATTCCAACTTGAAATTCATGATAGACCAGAAACTAGGTTAGTTGGGTAGCAACGTAGATTAGAAGAATACTAAGAAAATGGATGGAAAACCCATCCTCTGAAGATCGTGTTATAATGTCTGACATGTCAAATGGTGTAGAAATGACTCGTGTTTGCGTCGTATACAAGATCTATGATGAGGGCGCTCCAAGTGAGTTTACCAATATGACTAAACTGGACATTGGGAATAATATGGTTCCAGAAGTAGAGGAAGTTGATGAGGGCGCTCAGCACCTGGACAACAGGGCCCTGGTTGGGACGGAGGAGATTGCGCAGTGTGAACCCAGGGAACTAAATGGACTTGAGGAAGGCTCAAGTTTTGCGGTGGAGGCGCAGCACCTGGATGGTCTATGCGTGGTGCTCAAGGTTGTCAAACACCACCAGCGCGTCATACCCCATCCATTGGTTATCATCCCTGCAAAAACACCAGCCCTATAGATCAACACGGCGCTAGCGGCCAGGGACGAGGTCAATTTATGCGGTTGCGTAGAGGAGTCGTTAGCCTACAGCCCATACTCATCTTTCTATCCGTTGGCTCACAAAACTGAACACAGATTTATGGATTTAATCAACATACTATTTTCATGTAAGCCATGAGCCGCTTGTGGTTATTTCTTGTCAGGCCAGTGACAGAACGACGGCCAATTTTATTAAAGCCACCCGTGGATTTGATAGTACACATAATCACACTAATATACTTTCATCCTTATCGCGGACAAGTCTATATATATATTGATTCATAACACATAATACATAAAAATTACTCAACCTTTTCTTTATCTCTCGTTTCCTCTTCCCCTATTCCAACAGATCAGATTTAGATAATTCATGTCAAAATTCTAGCTACACCATATCGATGACTGATAGTGAGCTTATTAACAAAGTGATCCGAGCTTTTTTGGATCGATGAATTTGAATTTGATTCCTCAATTTTGTTTGCTCAGGGGAAACAACCAGATAGTTTTGTCGGGACAACAAAGAATGGTCATGTTGATCATTCCAAGCTAGAATCCTCAAATTTTCCTGATCTAGGGTTAGAAGAGGAACTGAAAAACTCTAGCCATGGCTACCAAGGATGTACCCGATGAAGTGGAAGTTGTTGAAAAAAAGTCTAATAATTTAGTCAACAGGAGAATGAGGAACAATGGAAAGAGAACTTGATAGGATATCAGTTTGTAGCAAAACAAAGGTTGATAACTTTATATCTCATAGACTGGATGTATATACATCTAGTATCTAGGGGGGACAAAATGGAATGATTTTAATTTATATTAATGCATATGGTTTGGCCCAGGTTTAGTACTACATGAAATTGGAAAAATGATTAGAGTTTTAGTAACAGATTAATTGTCTTATTAGTGAAGAGTGAGTGATTTTCAGGAAATACAATTTTGTCGTAGGTGTCGATATATGACACAATGCCTTTGATATAACAAGCACATTTTTATTGGATATCTGTATGATTTATCTTTTCTTGGAAAAATATATTGACATATGTATATGTGTATTCATATATTCAACAAATTGTAATGTGCAAGGTCATGGTATGTTCAACAGTCCAAGTGGCTTTACCAATATGAGTAAACTGGTCGGGAATCATTTCATTCCAGTGGGTAAAATGCATGTATGTGATCTACATAAGCACATGCTGATGATAGATATCTTGTATTTCCAAATATAAGCATTGAAATCTACCATGTATAATATTGAATAGATTTGGTTGGCCTTATCTCTTTTTGCAACCAGATCTGTCCATTGTCACTAGGGGAGGTGTCATCGTACTAACTCGGTTACCATATAGAAAACAACTGAAAGTATCAACGTCCCTTGCACACATTAAGGTGCCTTCGATTCTTCCTCTTACTAGATTTTCACTACAGGCGGCTATGGAAGGGGTAGGGAATGCAAAATGACTAATGCCTTATCTTCAAGCCCATGCAAATAAATTGTTATAACATCGTGTCGAACTGAGTCTGCATATTGGTTTTTAGCCATTGTGTGTGTGCACCTAGGGTGGTGAAGAAGAAGGTTGTGAGGTGAATGGTGGCATTGTGCGAGATGGCAGTATGGACAGAGGGATAGGATGGAGTGGCTATGTTATTAGAAAGCTAGGCACATGTGCAACATTTACTCTCCAATGCTGGACAAATTCAATTGAGGTACATGTGCAAAATAATAGAAATATAGTGTAACCAATCCCACATTCTACACATGCGTGAGCACCATTTCTAATTGTGTCAAGACATTTAGTGCAACAAAAAAAAGATGTGCGTTTTTGGAGTTCGACACACTAGATTTAACTATAGCTTTATTTAGTACAAATCTCTTTTCTATTTTCTTCATGTTTGATATTTTGTGGTGATTTCTTTTAACTGTTTATGTAAAACAATGTGTAACATAGACTAGTTATCAAATATAGATCTAGAAGTTATGTTGTTGACACTTATAATAATATTTTACTCTTTTGTTGAAAATGTGTTGTTTACATTTTTTTGAGTTGTGCTATTAACTGGTATTCAATATATTGTATTATATATGTACCATTGAGCGCGGATTCTAATCGCATAGGTGGATGTCCACCTACACTATCCGCCGTTGATCCTGTCACCAAGATTCGTGCGCACAGCAGGCGGTATTTCGTGATAATTTAACTGTATGATGCGATCTACGTATACATTTGAATCCCTGTATAGTACGGATTGTACTTTTTAAATTCGCAAAAGCCCCCTGTTGAGGGAGGAAAAGCTAACCTATGCCTTTTTTTTCAGTCCAAGTCTGCTTCCGGACAGGTCACGGGCTCTTCTCTAGCATCCCACCCATGTCTCTCCGCTGCTCAGCACCATCTCTGCATTTTCTTCCATAGTAGGGCAGATCTAGCTTGTTCTTGTTGTGTTATTCGCCATTTCTCCCATGGAGGATTTACATCCTACTCGGTCCTTCTCACAGTTGATGGCTAGTATGCACCCCTCGTGGATCCTGGTCTGGGAAGACCAGTCTTTACTAATCTATTGTGTTGCAGTTGCAACAAACAATCCTTCATCCCCCGTACCCTCTATCGATCCGTGCTTTCTTTTTCTTTTTTTTTACAAAAATGCTCTGATTTTTTCTCTCCATCAACCAGCAAGGAAGGCGCATGTTATTTCCAAGGAGTAGGGAAATGCCCATACCCTTCAGGACAGAGCTCAACACCTTCTCCTGATGAATTTTTACCAGCGTTGTGAGTTTTCTAGTTTTTTTCCTAGGGTTTTATTTTTCAGGTTTGTTTACCCCCTCCCTCATAGATTGTGTTACCTTTACAATCCTATTGATCTGGACCCCGTCCCAAGTTCTATGGATGTTTTGCCGGATAGCACAAATACTGCTGACCAAGATGCGTTGTAAGCAACTCTATTCCGCACCAATCTATTTCTCTTGGTACATTTCGTTGAAAAGGTTTTCTTTTTTCTACATTTTCAGGGGAGACGAGGTGTACATGTGTGACCAGTATGTAGCAAACATTGATTCTGAAACGGCAGAAAACACATCTGATTCCGTGTGGGCAGACAATAGCGGGTACTCATCTTGTTTTGGGCCTAGCAAAAGGTAATAAATCAGCACTGGCATCTTTCGTTTAACCTATATGTTCTTAACTTTGGTTACTGTACTGCTATTTGCCTTGTTAGCTACGATAGTAGTAACATGAATGGATTCGTTTATTTGTATGTTTTTTTTGGGTATAAAACTGGTCTTTTTGCACAAAGATGTTTTGGTTATTTGTATGTGTTCTTAACTTTGGTAACTGTACTGCTATTGAATTCCTGATGATGTGCCTTTACTCCTTAATTGTTTTTGGGTTTCAATTTTGTGTGAGAATGAGACAGTAGACTACTGATTAAGAGCGATGTGCATGGATTAAAGGTGTTTCAACAGCACTTGGACAAGTTTCTCAGTTTGATTGATTGGATCCATATACATGTATCATTTGACTGAACTAATTGTAGCTGATGATGTGAACTTGGACAAGTTTCTCAGTTTGATTCACTGGTTCCATGTTCATACTATTGGCTGAACTAATTCTAAGTGGACTTGGGAAAGTTTCTCATTTTGATTCACTGGGTTCATATACATGTATCTATGACTAAACACATTCTAATTGCCATACATTTGGGTAAGTTTCTCATTTTGATTAATGGGATCCATATACATGTATCTATTTCTGAACTCATTCTAATTGCCGTTAGAGCCATTAGACATGATGTCGTTATCACGGAGTATTGTAGACGTTAACATATGAGCAATGCAGGCGGAAGAGACGATGGTCTGGGACAGACTTGCTTGTGAATAATCCCAAATTCGCTGGAGCAATTGAGCAATCCATAAGAAACACATCTACAACGTCGACAACAATCATCTGTCAACCGCATGAGGGGCAACTATTTGATTTGCCGGCAGAAGCCTATCAATTTTATAACATGCATGCTTGGGAGTCAGGGTTCAGTATTCGTTTAGGGCGAAGCCAGAAGAACCGATCCAATGGAGTGCTAAACATGCAGGAGTTTGAATGCCAGGTATCGATCGGTGAATAACAAATCATTAAGCATAATAGTTTTGTCTTTTTTTTTTATCGTGAATCCTTTCATGGAATATGTTCGTGTTCTGCACCTAACATCATTCTGCAATACTGTGTCGTATAGGGGAGGCCAAAGGTGCACCAAAGGTCCACCACCAAATGTGAGTGCCCTGCACGTTGGAGAGTGTTGAAAACAGCCACGGGTAGTTGTTACGTTAAAACCGTAGTGCATGAGCATAACCATCGGCTGGTTGAAAGTTGTGTGGAGAAGTATCACTTCTTCTCCCATAAATCCATTGATCAGGCTGTCAAGGAGACGATCCGCCACCTAAGAAAAAAACAATGTCAACCTGTCAAAAGTGAACTGTATACTAGGAAGCATTCATGGATCGATGAACGCTCTACCATTCACAAAGAATTCTGTGCGCAATGTGTGTGCTGAGATTGCACAGGACAACCTGCAAGATGATGTAAAAAAGACCATGGAACTATTCCAAAAGCTTTCAAAGTCAGACCCTGACTTCAAATTTTCAGTACAGCTTGATGAGGAGAACAAGATAAAATCATTGATGTGGTGCAGTGGCCGAGGTTGGAGGATGTATAGCCATTTCGGTGATGTAGTTACGTTTGACACTACATACCAAACAAACTTCTATGACATTCCTTTTGGTATGTTTGTCGCTGTCAATAACCACTTCCAGAGCGTGCTATTTGCTGGTGTTTTGTTGACAACGAAGACAGAGAAAGCTTTGAGTGGGTATTTTCAGAGTTTATTAGCCTAATGGGTGGCCCTCCGCCCATGACCATCCTGACTGGTTCGTTGATCTGTCATTGCCTATGATTAAATTTTTATATTTATTTTGGGAAACCTTTGCTGCACTTCTTTGGTTTTGTGGTGCTTTTTGTTATGCAGATCAAGCACCCGCTATGGCAGCTGCAGTAAGGAAGGTATATCCCTATCCACTGACACTGCACAAGTGATGCAAATGGCATGAACTGAAGGACACGCAAACAGGGATTGGTCAAGTGTACGTGAACCACAAGGAATTCAAAAATGAGTTCCACAAGATAGTAAACAAAATGATGACTATTGAAGAGTTTGGCGAAGGATGGACATCGCTAATTGCGAGATAAAATCTCCAGAAGAACCCTTTCCTGACTCGTGCTTTTGAAAGCAGGGAAATGTGGGCTAAGTCATTCTTTAAGGATACTTTCTGTGCTAGGATGACAAGCACATTCTCCTCTGCATGATTTTGTTGAACTGTATGCCAAGCTCGTACATCAGAGGGATGAGGATGATGACCAACAGCAGAAGGACAATTCACACGTGTGAGAGGGAAAATAACAATTTTGGTTTCTTTTTCATATATGCATGCTTTCGAATAGGTACATATGAAGCCTGCTTTTGGGTACCCAATAAGGCGGCATGCAGCACAGATCTACACAATCGCTGCATACAACCTATTCGTGGAAGAGGTTTCCAAATCAACCTCTTATATCATAACATATGAGGAAGAGACTGGTCTGTACAAAGCTACTCATGTCAACACGGAAGAAATTGAGTCTTGGTGTCGTGGTACTTATTTGGTAACCCACAATGCCGACAACAGCACATACAACTGAGTGTGGGTTGCAGACCCATTTTGGCATTCCCCGCTGCCACTCCATCGGTTATTTTTTAAGAACTATAAGTTATTTTTAACTACGTATTTCAGACATCATATAGGTGTTTTTATAACTATAAGTTATTTTTAAACTATTAAATTCAATGATTATAACATCACATAAATTTCTTAATTTAATTTTTAACTACAATTACAAGATCTTACATCTAAGTTAAATTTTAACTACATATTCAGTCCCCGTACAAAGAGAGAATGATGGGGCAAGTGTGGTGTTCGTACGGCATTGGGAAAGGGAGGATGAGGTCTTGTGTTCTATTTATTCGTTACCAGAGAAGAGAAGGAGGTGCCTTGGGGCTTGGATGACGCCATCAATGGCGTCGGTTCGCCGAAAGGAATAAAAACTTCGATTAACGAGTTGTAATGGCTTGATTGAGTTGGAAAATCAAAAGGGAAATGAAGGGGTGGATAAGTGGAGTAAAACCCCTCTATTAATTTGGAGAAACGGCTTGAGGAGAAGTCAAATCAAGGGGTGGCTCTGGCTAGGGTTCGCGGGGCGAGAGAGAGAGAGACGGGGGCGGCTGGAGGTGGAAGAAGGGCCTAACTAGTGGGGGTCCACCAGTCAGCGGCTAAGTGCATGTGTGGTGTCGTGGGTCGGCTTGGCCCACGCGCGAACAGATTGACGGGGCGGCCTGGCGAGCATGTGGCGATGGGATAGGGAAGAGGGGGAAGAGGCCGAGCCAGGCCAAGAAAGGGTGGGAGGAAAGGGAGAGATGGAGTGGGCCAGCGACTGGTGGGAGGTAGAGAGAGGAAAAGATGGGCCGAAAATGGCCCAAGGAGAGGGAGGTATATTTATTTTACTTTTTCTTTTCTAAAAAAATTGAGAAAGGTTTTTGTTGCATTAAAATTATTTATTTATAATGCTATGAAAATTTGAAAAGTTTTTTGAAGCATGAGGAATTTAACAAAAATTCCCACATGCCAACTTGAGTTGAAACTTGGTAATTTTTAATTGTTGAATGCTATTTTTAGCCACTACAATTTCTTAAAATAATTTAGATGATTAAATTTTAGGGTGATTTTAGGGTGTGACAGGTGGCCCGACGTCGATGGCTACGCTCCTACGTCGGCTAGGTCGGAGCAGATTGGGTGGTGGGAGGCGAAGGCATCGATGGCGAAGTTGACATGGACATGGCTTGGTGCTACTACTGTTGAGGAGAAAGAATATGAGGGTAAAATAGACATTTTGTGGCTTCTCTCTACTCAACCGAGTGAGTGTTATATTTTAATGCTTATGGTGTCCACCAGTAAGTTATCACGATTTTTAGTCTTCTCAAGCAAATTCACATTCTTGCAGCGTCCGCCAGTAAAGGCCATATCATTTGAGTGTCTTATAGCAAATTTGGTCTATTAATAGGCATAAATCTTGACTGAAAATTCGAATACCTACAAACACTACCTATAGAAAATAACATAGGCCTATGAAATAGTACTAAATTGACTAGAATTGAGTTAAGTATGGATATCTCTGTGCGTGCAACTGTAGATACACATTCTCGATTAAAAAAGTTTACAATACAATCGTGATCTATAAATGAGCACGTATATATCTGTAAATAATATTATTACGTTGTTGACGTGTAAATTAATTAGTTGTATCCCTGAAACATATGGACAATTCATATGAGCAATTTATCCAGAAAAGAATACATCAAATAGAGGAGTAATTGCTTTCCCTTTGTAACTGCATCTAGCCAGCTCTTGCTCTTATTAAAATTGGCTGCATGAATGTTTCAGCCATGCTCAACCAATCATCGCACTCTCAAGCTAAATGAATCAGACTGACCAATATTATTGTGCAGATGCGGTGTGGGTGGTCCCAGGGGGTGATGCCCGACTGTGTTGCCCTGGTGGTCAAGTGTGCCAGTGTGGTGTGGGTGGTCTAGGGGCACTGGCGCCCAACCACATGAAGGACGCCCATGTTATCACCCTTCGCATTCTGAATGCCGACGCCGTGGTCTACCTGAACCACACCTGTCCACCAGTGCCCCTAGACCACCCATGTCGCTCATGTTGGTTATGCGACGCCGGTATGCAGCAGAGACTCGTTAGCTAACATTAGATGGATGATGGTGGTTGATGAGGCTTGGATTGAATGACTATGGAGTTGGTAGGCTGCAAGTGAATTCTTAGCCTGCCGGCATATTGGGACGGCAACATCGGTGTCATTTTTGGCACCATGATCCATGTAGGAGAAGCTTAAACGAGGTGGCCCCTCTCCCTCCCTAGCGGGATCCTCTGAGTCAAAACCATATCTAAGGATTCCTTGGATGAGCAGCAGCAATGATTTTGGTAACTTAATTATTATCGCATCCTTGCTTGAGATCTTGCTTATGACGTCCAGACAATGGCGGAGCTAAGGCCCGGTCAGCACGGGCAGGTGCCCGGGCTCCGCTGCATGCATACATCCATTAGAACTAACTATAGTGCTTAGCCATTAGCCTAGCTGCTACATACGTCATTAGATTAGTACTAATTATCATATTTAGTCATTAGCTAATAGCCCAATTTTACTTCTATCCATGATAAATTGCTATATGTATTTGTGTTTACTTATTAATTTATTTACTATCGTTAGATTTGCCCAGGCTAAAAAAAAATTTCTAGATCCGCCACTCCAGTTATTGCTTAGTTCAGATCTATGCGAGAGATGAGTAGATTTTTATTCTCTATAGCTATTTCTCCCTCTACGACCCTTCTTCCTGGCGATGGTCAGGAGCCAGCGTGTGCTTGTCTGTTTGGTGTTGATGTTGGGGCAGTGTGGTTGTGGTAAGATTGATGGGTTACCGCTCCTCCAAATTTATCAAGAACGGAGGCACTTGACATTAAGAATGTTTCCGGAAAGACAAACAAAACCATGTACAACAAAAGAGAGAAACATATGGAAGAAATCTATATATTATGATAGCTTCCATATTGTGTGCATATTGAGTGGTCATGTATTGTAATAGAAGCAAACGCGCGCTTCGCGCGCTGCACCAGTGGTGCCATTAAAGGGAATCTGCGATTACATTTGTAGGTTAAGGTAAGCAGCAGAAACAATGTTCTTTGTAAGTTCAGTGAAGTGCATGTGTAAGTATAACGACATGATGTATGCAAATTGTGGATCAGATAGTTTCCAAATAGTCCAGGTTAGGTGGAAATTACTTCGAGCGTCGCACCAGTGGCATCAAAAGATGAAAATCTGTCATCATTTAGGAAAACAGAGTAAATGAAAAGGCATTATAGTATATGAGTACCAATTCAATAATATACATTTTAATCTCGATAAGAAAATTAAATCTCAATTTACAATATAGCAAGTCCAAACGCATGTAAACATATGAGCATAAAAACGTTTACATATGTTTTGTTTATAAAAGCTGCTTACATCAATTCCTAACGCAATCTACTTCTATGATTAATTCGAGCGCACTCTCCAAACAAAAGCACAACAATTATAAAGCACCAAGAAACAGGAAAGCAGGAATATTTCAAAAATAGAATTTCAGCAATGCAGGGAAGCAAGCTCACTCCACATATGAAGCTTCACGCGAGCAAGGAAATAATATTTCTTTATATTGTTTTTTTTTTGGTCATGTAGCACTAATAATCCATAAAGATCGTTAAAAAACTGGACCTTGGTTGCTTGCTAGTAAGTACCTGAAATGAAGTGGAGCAGAAATAAACCTCCAATTCTTCAGGTTCTAGTTCCCAGTTCTTTCATCTACTGCAGTAGAGTGCACCTGAAACAAAAGCTAAAGAGTTAGGAAGATTATTTCTTCATTCAAGGTATTGGAAATAGTTAAGGAATACTACATTACTTACGAAAGCCATTCAGAATCAGATAGTTTCCAAATAGTCCAGTTTAGGTGGCTTAGGAATAATATATATCAGAAAGACCGTACTAACAAAATCAGCTTAATATTGGGGCTATAAAACGTGATTTTGTGGTTTTCTTCTGTCAGGCTAGCAACATATTATATTACAAATAAACTCTACGACCCCAACAATAAACACCACATATATTAACAGACATATTTAAGAGAAAAAAACATTGGGAAACCCATTTGTTGTTTGAAATTTCCTGATGTCTATTGATATGCTTTTCATCCTTTGTTGAATAAAAGCACATAGTCCATCACGGATCTAACGCCAAAACCACTTCCAAGAACATTTTAAGTGGGCATATTCACAATTGAATGAACAAACGAATCCTACAGTGTTTTGCTCTTATGTATCCACAAATAAAATTTTGGTCAAATTTATACACTGAAGCAAGCATGAATAAATCAAACAAGAGGCAAGCATGTGCACCTTGTCGATTGTGGAGGCCTTCTTGGAGTTGAAGGTGGACGTGCAAGTGTGGAGCCAAGGTGGAGGCGCAGCGTGAAACCAACCGCTGGTCTACGATTTGCTGGAAGCACAGCTGCGGTGGATGGAGGCGTCCTTGCTCAGACCTCAACTCCATCTCCTTTCTTGTTCTACCGCAGCTGCTGCCAAGGAGGCAATTCCACAAACACAGCTCCTACCAATGAAAATATCACACCACATGATGAGCTAACAAAATTGTAATAATCAGTCATTACCAGGTTTAGCCAAAAGAAAATTTAGCTGTGAACTTCTGTTCCAATTTTTTTTCTATATTTTCATGCAAATTTAGATGGAATTGTATTAATTGCACCAAAAACAGTCAATGATCTGACATACAAAGCAAACCTGAAGAGATTTTTTTTATCAAGAGTGCAGCATCATTTTTTTTCTAGATGGAAGGGTCCAATTAAATTCTAAAATAGAAGTGCAGTATCACATTTGGAAGAGTGGCAAGCATGATTAGTGCCGCTGCCAACTTCGAGAATCAGATTTAACACCGCTAAATACTTTGCACCAAACATGTGCAGTTGGACCACTCGTCGGCTGGCCCTGCATGCACCTCTGCTATTGTACTATTAGATGAACTCGGCATCCATTCCCAAGACCAAAGTGAGCAGCTATACCACCATGTTGATCTCGAGTGAAAACATTTAGATCAAATTAAACTGACAGCAACAGTTAGGTGCTAATGCATCTAAGAACTATTTTAACCCCAACTTAATTGGTTAAAAAAATTAGGCACTGACCGTATTATTCGAACATAAAAGATTGACACAAAACAATAAAACCAGAACCTCAGTTCTATATTTCAACTGTATTACCAGCATAGAATAAATAAAATGTAGTATGTACACTGCTAGTAAATGGATAAGAGGAGCACTTTTTGCTGGCTCCTGGTTGTTTCTCAGTAATGGAAATTAAAAAATTCTGAGCAACTGAAAATCCAAGCAAATTTAACACTCAAATCACATCAAGGAAAGAAAAGGATAAAAAAAACATACCTCTGCAAGATCCCCATAGTACTTTTATAACTTTGCATGATTAATCTGTTGACAAATGCAATACAGGACTTTATTCACAATCACATCAATAAGATAAAGGAATAAATTTAATCACTGAATGAGTATTAAAAATAAGATGTGTACCTTTATTTGTTAGATGATACTGGTCGTGAATTGGAAGCCATCATCGTGGGCAATTTGAAAATAAAAGATGCACAATGAATTTGAAGTTATAAAATTTGAATTGAATGACATCTCAGCAAATGTGCAAGTTAAGGATCTGAAAACAGTTATGAACACATCAAGTACATAGTAGTCTAGCACTAATTTTCCTCAAAAGTAAGGTATACATCATTGAATAAAAATGCTTCCTGAATTTAGAGAAAGATTTCATGAACAAATGAAGGTAATAGACAACATGGCTTGGTTTCAATGTGATCTAAGTATACTACAAACAATAAACAGATAGCTCTAGACTTTGTGTTGGCCTACGGTAGCTGCAATAGCTAGCTTCAAGTTCTTTTCAAATGAGATGGAGTGCAACCAGATTGACCTCCTACCGATTGAGCTCAAATATCACCCTGACAGCAATGGAGGTGCTGGTCAGAGAGAGACATGAGAAGATGGTGGGAGGCTGCGATGGCGTCATCTGCAGGAAGCAAGCAGAAGGTCAGTTCGGCCACCTTGTTCCCAAGCTGTACAATAAAATGGAATTAGCAAATGACATACTTTATCAACATATATTTTTTCTGTAATCATTTACTGATATAAATAAAAGGCAACCACCCAAGCAGGGACATTACAAATGACATCAAGGATTATCAATTAGAAAATGAAAAGCAAAGAACAGTCAATCCTATTTCTATTTACTATCACTTTTTTAAGGAGATATAAGGTATAAAACCAAGCTTAGGAAGAATTTATGAGTAGCCAGCAGCAGTCCACTCCCAGTGCAAATTCATCGGACTTACCGCAGGCTGTATCCTACATATGCCCAGGTGAGGGAAACCAAAAATGAGGCCCTCAAATGCAGTATTGTTATTGCCCATTGTAGTTTGAGCAATCTGAAACTAAGAATGAGGCACATGAATTAGATACTAAATGGTGTAATTTAAGATACAGGTATAAGAGAAAACAAATTTGGAATTTGGAACAATTAGATTAAGTATTCAAATTTGGAACGGAGAAATTCAAGTGAAGTAAAAGTTTCCCATTTCTGTATTTTGGAGAAAAATCGCAGGACAGATGGCACCAGTCAAAAACACTCGCCAACATGTTCAGATTAGGAAAAAGTCCATACAGCTCGAGTACTTGAATCCAAAAATTTGTTGGATGTTGTTCCCTGCTGTTGATATATACATTTCCTTTTGATAACACGGTCTAACCGATATAAATTTATAACGCATCATGCCCAAGCATTTGTAATGTATTTCATAAATATTAAACGTCGCTTCAATGGAGACCAAATTTATGCAAATATTAAGTGACATTTGAATTCTATCCAAAATAACTAAGCCCAATGGTACATTCAGCTCCACTGGAACTACGCAAGAAAAGATGAAATGCACCTGAACTTGCTGTTATGGAAATAAAAAAGCATGTAAGTTTTGAAGCCAGTTGTTGCCATGGATAAAAATAGAGATCTCATAAGCACATATCGTCAATTGAGGCATGTTCTTCTATTAACCAAAGCGTGGAAATATATAGTTCTCACAAATACTCATTAGAGAAATATTGTTTTACTAAAAAGTCCGAGGTCATACTTTCTTTGTTACATCAAGGAAAGAAGAAGTAAGAAATTGCAAACATATGACATATTAGCTGCAACATCAATGGAGTTAGCAACCGTCAAAGCAATTGGCATAAATGGATTTACCACATCAAGAGGCTCACTGTTGAGTTGAGCGTAGCAGCACTGGGTTGAGGCCAAGGTCACCGTGTTGTGGGGACATCGGGAAAGGAGCTTCCCAAATCCAACTGAGGTGGAGGTCACCACGAGCGAGGGAGGCGACCTCGAACAACTGTCAGTATGGAAGGGCGGTGCGAGGAGGGCACGATAGAGCCAAGACCCGATGAGGAAACCATGCGCCAGCGTGCTCCAAGCAAGCTGAAGCAGAAGTGATTCTTATTTGTGAAGCTTATATCTTTGCTGCTTCCATCGTCCGTTAAAAAAACCAGACGAAAAAAAACCGAGCAAAAAAAACCAAGTTTGTCCGATAAAAAAACCGGGAAAAAAAAAAGAAAAATCCAATCCAGAAAAAAGGGGCGAAAAAAAAGTTGTCCATCTGTCCGATCCGACAAAAAAGACGAAAAAACCGGGTAGAAAAAAACAAAAGATGTCCGATCAAAAAAACAGGCGAAAAGAAAAGAAAAAACAAATCTGTCTGATCTCTATCTTCTCTATAATTTCAAATGTTTCCGTCGTCCGTTTTGAATAAAAAATTTGTAGCGATTTCCCTCATCCGTATCCGTATATAACAAGAAAAGGGCGAAAAAATCGGATGCGGAAAAAAGGCCGAAACCCGCCTGGCCCTTCCTCGGCGCTTCGCTTCTCCTCCCCTCTGTTCTCTTTTTTTTTATTATTATTTCTAACAAATAAATAAAATATCTAAATTCCTAATCACAAAATGACAAAAGATCTAATCACAAACAGATGAAAATACCATCCCCTTCCGATCTCTTTTTTTCTTTTGTTTTTAAAAAATAATTAAACAATCTAAATTCCTAATCATAGAAGGATAGTGATTTATTATTAATAAGAAAAGGAATTATGTCTCACCACACCCATCCTGCTACCCTCGTGATCTCATCTTTTTTCTTTATCTTTATCTTTACCTATATATTTAAAATATTCGTAGTGTTTTTTTTTCGTTGTCTAGCATACATCAACGGTTTCGTTTTCGTGTTCCTGCATTGGCGCCCTAGCAGCACGTGCAAGTCTGATCGCTCCCAAACCTAAATTTACCGCTTCCACGTTGATGGTCAAGCATCCCACTTGTCAGATTCCAATAGGCTCCACGCACATCACATCTAATTTGCCTTCCCACACCAAGCACACAACCATAAAACATATCCCATTTCGCTTCTGCTCTTCCATTAAGTCTACAATTTAAATGATGTTAAACGATCGCCAACTCGTGAATTAGAAAATAACCGAGTCATTAATATAGCAAACAAATATATAGTAACAAGCCTCATAATCCATATCACATGTGGGCCCATAATAATTAGGAAATCTAAATTAATAAATAATTAAAGTAGGTTCATTGTGTAGTGGACACGAGGTTTTTGAATATACACATGGAACTCGGTCTACATGAAGTCATAAACAAACAAACACCCAATTGAGAAACAAACCATCTGATAATTTTAATAGTACATTCTCGAGGAAGTGCCCGGTGCCTGGTAGCTTGAAGTGGTCAAATTTCAATAATACGTTATCGAGGAAGTGCCTGGTAGTTTGAAGTGACCACTGACGGTGACCCATACACCGATGGAGGCCATGCGGGTGGTGTTGAGTAGGCCTATGTGAGATTTAAGAGGGCGGTGTAGAGTGTGAAGATACTCGCAAAGTGGCAATGGGAGGCAAAGTGGTCGGTGTCACAAGGCATCGGTGAGGCCCAACAGTAAAAATGGTTTGATGAAAATGACAAAGCGATGTAGTTGAGCAGACGATGGGAGTAGAATATGCGTCCACGCTTTGATTGCACAGGCACGGTCTTCATATGTTCGATGGATTTCTCAACCATTGTCACCACAAGGGATCAGTGTGTGGGATCCAAGTTTTTTACTCCAGGTTATTCCTGTAATGCGGGAAAGATGAAAGCAATGTTTTGTCAATCTGCCTACTCGTCCGAAAAAAGTTTCCAAAAAACCGGTAAACATACAAAAAAACGGAGAAAATAACCATGGAAAAAAAATGAAACACACTAAAAAACCTGAAAACATACTATAATAGAGTGGAATGAAATGTTTAACTCCTCTTACTAGATCCCGTTGCAATGCACGGGCATATTTGCTAGTAAAAATAGATAGATGAATACATATGCAATATGATATATTGAGCAGTTCAGTAGGTTAGTACTTAAGAGGTCTCATCGAAGAGAAAAACAATAGCATTCTATCTATCCGCATTCATGTGTACCACTGTAAATAACTGAACATGCATCTCAGATTTTTGTCAGTCGGTAATAAACCCCACCACAAAACCTGTAAAGTGCTCAAGAACATGTATTACATCTACACACGCAAAAGTGCATATGCATTCATACATCAACATACACATCATATCATCCCTACCTTCATCAATTTGCACGTCAGACCATCACCATTTTCATTGGTCTACCAAGAACACCAAAAAGAACAAAAACTTATAAGTTATAATGCCAGACGGGGTCGGGGAAGATCGGCTTTGGCCTCGGCCTCCTGCACGTCGCTGGTGTATGCTCTCGGAGGAGGCCGTGTCTGACACATTTCTTCCATCTTGCCCGAGTTGCTGCTGCCGTCGATACCGAGCTCAACAGACCTAGCGGCCCGCCTGGATCTGTAACATGGAACATCCCATCATCTTTGGATTTGGATCAGAGAGAGAGGGAGAGTGAAGAAAGAAAGTGCAGGGGAGCAGGGCCTTCCCCACTGGAACTCACCACTGTGAAGGAACGGCTGCCGTCGACACTTACAATGAGCCTCATTGTGCTAGCCCTCGCCTCCGGATGACCGGATCTGCCGGCGAGGAGGTCGTGGCTGCCAGATCCGGTGACCACGGCCTGCCCTCCACCGGATTTGGCCCCACGGCGTCAAGGAGGAACCAGATGCCTCTCCCTTCTCCTTTTTTTCTTTCTCCGAGAAAGCTCGGCTGGTTAACTCAATGCAGCACACAAGAGCCTTGGGAGCCACGAGAGGAGGAGCGCGGAAAAGAGAGAGAGAGAAGGAGGTGGTTGGTCTCCGCCATGGCGAGCTCATCATCTGACCCCGACAAGCTCACCACGACGGTGAGAAGAAGGCATGGCGATCCAGCTGGGTGTGAGAGGAGCTGGCGACGGCGACGCAGCGAGGAGAGCGGGCAGCAGCGGCGGCGTTGCGAGGAGGGCGGGCAACGGCGGCGACGCAGTGAGGGCGCGAGGAGGAGGAGCCACGGAAGCGTCGTGGGAAGGGGAGAGCGATCGAGAGGAGTCAGGCGAGTGAACGGTGGCGGCTAGGGTTTTGGGGGAGAGGGGGGAGGAAAGATAATGCAAAAAGGCCCCTCAGTTTCCATGATTCAGGGCGCGGTCCCTTTTTCTCGTTTTTGTCTCCGTCGTATCGGATTTCGTAGGATGCGAAGGGCCTAAACGAAATATTTTTAAACCGAGAAAAGTACAGCGTGGACGTATAACAAAATAGCTATAAAAGAGAGGGCTTATCTGTAAAATTTGCAGAGCCGACGTGGAGGCAGGAGAGGCCGCGAAATCCACCGCTCTCCAGCGCGCGCTGACGTGTCGCAACACGGCAACCCGGCAATGGCCACGCCAGTGCAAAATTATGAGGAGCGAGCATTTTGGGGTAGGTTTGAAGACTTTAGATTGACATGATGCATGTAAAGAAAAATATTGGTGAGAGAATTATGGAATTGCTCAGAAATAACAAAATTAAAAGACAAATATATAAACGACAGGAATGATGTGGGAGAAAGAGACGGACTTTTGGCAGTTATAAAGTGAACCGAATGGATGGTGTGCAGGACTGCAGGATTAGTTAGAAAAGTAAACGAATATTACTTCAATACTTCAAAGGCTGAAAAATACACAACGGTATAGACACCAAGATCAACTTGAAATTAAAGTTTTAAAATTTAAAATTTAGCTACAACTGATAAGCAAACTAGCACCAACTTATTATATATCAATCTTATTATTTGTTAGTCTACACCACTCTCTTTGTTTTAAAATATAACAACTTCTACCATTCAAATTTATTGTAAAATATAATAATTTATTCAACAGCCTATATTCTTTTCTTGACCAATAGTAACCTCTTCCCCCATTTAATTTCATATATTTTTTAATATCCATATCAAGCCTTAAAATACTTAGATTTTATTTTAGAACGAAATTAAGCAAATGATATGATCGGTGGATAGTGATGGACTTGTCAATCATATCTTAATTATAGAACCCCGCAAAAAAAATCTTAATTATAGAAGCGCTAGATATCTCCTGCGTCCAGTCATTCCTGAGCTCGATAGCATCGATTGCTGATTTGTTAATGTCAGACGACGGGGCAAAAATTGATTGTAGCTTCCTCCTTCAAGAGACGACGAGCCTCATGTGTCTTCTCCTTGATGATGATGTGCAGGTCTTTCCCGTGTCAAAAGAGAGTGTCATAGTTACTGATGAACCTGCTAACTTTACTAAACGGTTGGTATATTGTTACGCCGTGTGGTGAGAGGATGCGCACCCGATGTGTATTAAGTATATCCCAAAATATAATACGCTTTTATGTTCGATTAAATTTATATATAGACATAGAAATTTTAACGCTAAAATTAGTTTCAATAAATCTAGCATTGAATATATTTTAATCATATGTGCGTTTTGTGTTGTAGATTTTGCTATTTTTTTAAAAAACTTTGTTATAGGCTTAAAAAAGTTTAAGAATCTAATGCTACCACTGTTTTTTAATATATGATGCCGTTGCTTTTTTGGCAAATGTTTGATCATTCATCTTATTCAAATTTTTGTGTAAATATAAAAAATTTAAGTTATACTTAAAAACATTTGACGATAAATCAAGTCATAATAAAATAAATAATAATTACATAAATTTTTTGAATTAAGATAATTAGTTAAACATATTTTAAAAAAAGTCAGTCGTAGAATAGAAAATGGAGGTAGCAATATAAAACGTGGGCAGTACTACTCTAAGATAATATTTCTATTACTTTTAGTCAATATATATTGCTCTCTTTCCCGACAATAAAAGAGCAGTCGTATTAATTCATCTTCTACGATCCATCTATAAGTAGATCCAGTAAGCATACCATGTAATTAGGGCCCCTTTCAATGAAACAATTTATTTAGAAATTTCATAGGATTTAAATCCCATATATTTTTTTTTCTATTTGGTCCTGTGCTACAAAGGATTGGATCTTTTAAATCATATGAATTCTTTTAATGGCTTATTGCACATAGTTTTTTGAGGAAATTTACTAAGAGCTCTAATCTCTAGGAGAGTTTTATTTGAGTCTCTCTCATCTGATTTTTATGTTTTTCTTGTGGTCCAACTATAAAGTTATTACTGTGTTTTTTCAATTCCTTTATTTCACAACCTACTGTTTTACATTCGTATTCCTATTAGATTCTTATGTTTTTCTAATTCTTTCTGTTTTTCCATCCCTATCATATTCTGAGCCCATGTTGTCCCACAACGAACAGAGGGAGGAAAGAGAAACGATAGACTATATGATTCATTTGTTCAAATTTTCGTTCGAACCACGTCTTCTCTCGTTAGGACCATGTAAATATACTTTGCTACTTTTCCCAGTATTTGTGTGGAGATTATAAGTACTCCATACCCACACGGCATGATTATCCGACTAGTTATAGGGGATAACTCATATCTATAAAATATGTAACAGATCATGACTTGGTATTACGTTTTCTTGTATATTACGGAACGGCTTAAAGTCCTGATTTTATAATATTGTAAAGTAGATTTAGGAAACCGATACCGTATTGGTTAAGGTTTCTATCTTGTAATCCTGCCCCCATCCTATATAAGGTGGGCAGGAGGCCCTCTAGGGGCATGAGCATATATGATCATCAGATCTATACTACACCTGGCGGATTCAAATCCCCAAACAAGAGTAGGGTATTACCTCTCATTGAGAGGGTCTGAACCTATCTAAATTCTTTGTCTCCGTATCCATCCACTTTTTGGTCTCGTGCGCTATCCCCTTTTATATTGCCAAAAATTTATTTCGACAGTTGGCGCGCCAGGTAGGGGTTCGTTGAGTTTCCCGTCGACGAGTGCGATGGAACTAATCTCCGGCGTCGCCGGATTCGTCAAGCATGTTCTTTTCGTCTCGGATTCAGTCCAGCCAAAGGGATTAGTCTCGGCGATTTCATCGATTTAATCTTTAATATCACTGGCTTTGCCGTTTCAGTGGTCAGATTGTTTTCTAACGGCAGATTAATTTCCTGTTATTCTCTTGATTTTGCATGCCGACTGAGATCAAGATCAATGGCTGTCATCTCGGTGTGTCAACCCAACACCTCGAGATCCCCAATGCACCATGTACAGATGCCGATGTAATCCGACACGGGAGTGGCGCGGAACAATAGGCAGTGCTTACAGCTCGCACACGATCGAGATCGCCAGCCACCAGATCCACATGCATGTGTTGACCAATCGACATGCAAAATTTGATCATCCAGGACACCTCGCCGGAATCATGCATCAATTAATTCATCAAGCATGCTTTTATGTTCCAGACATACATACGCGGGCTTATATATATATATATATATATATATATATATATTTATACTTGTGGTACTAATCAGATTAATCTGTTAATTGATCTATTTTGCATGTATCTGGACCGGTTGATTCTGCTGCCGACTGGTATCCTCGCCTACATGGTTGGTTGGTCACACCAACGTGGTTAGGTATCCATGTCTTCACCAACCGGCTGGACTTCGCCACCGCCGGTGTTTCCGCCTGCACGGCCGGCTTATTATGCCACCGTTGTCGGGTGTTTCCGCCTGCACGGCCGGCTTATTATGCCGCCGTTGTCGGGTGTCTACGACTTCAGCGTCGGCCTGCCTCCGTCGCCGTCGACTGGTGCCCTCGCCTAAACGGTTGGTTGGTCACACCACCGTTCATGGGCGTCCACGTCTTCACCGACCGGCTGGACTTCACCGCCGCCGACTGGTGTTTTCGCCTGCACGGCTGGCCTATTATGCCGCCGTTGTCGGGTGTCCACGACTTCACCGCCGGCATGCCTCCGTCGCCGCCAACTGGTGTTCTCGCCTATACGGTTGGCTGGTCGCACCACCGTTCATAGGCATCAACAATTTCACCGCCGGCCTGCCTCCGTCGCCACCGACTAGTGCCCCCGCCTATACGGTTGGCGGACTCCGCCGCCGTTGATGGGCCTCGTCATCTACACTGGCTTGCCTTCGCCACTACTGCCCGGTGTCTTCATTGCAATTGATGGATGACTTTGTTCCCACATCGGTCACCTCTATCGTCACTAAGGGGAATATTACAAAACTAAGTCATCATTAATATTTTTCTTTATATGATATTTTTCTTTTCCTCTGCCTCACTACACCAATTGGTTTTGCATTGAGTAGTGAGTCGGGGGCTACAGATGTTATATCATATTTTTTTCAATAATTTTTCATAATATTTATCTTGATTGCTTGCGAAATAATCCGAGTAACAATAAAGTGTCTATCAAGTTATGGAGTTCTATCTTCCTATACTTTCCGTTTGGTTTGTCGATGGATAGTTGCCTTTGGGCCAATTCCTAGCACCCGGGGGCTCGTTGGATGGACCGAGTAACGCAAGGTGCTAAGTATTATTCGGAACAAATCAAAAGCATAGAGATAAGATAAATTTGTTTTCTGCTCTTAACAATTGCAAAAGTACCTGAGTAGTAAACTCCGATCCGTGAAATTTTGTTCCATTAATGACGAACTCATGTCACTCATATGCATGTTTCGGAAGTGCCTAGGCCGACTCCCAGTGCCTGGGGGCTATGACTAGTAGGGCAGAGCGTGTAAACGTAAGGAGTAATCTGCTCGGGGAAATCAAAATTGACAAGAGGAGAAATACATATTTATAAACATTTTAAAATACTTGCATTTTTCTCGAGTATTATATTTACATCAGATACTACTCATTCTATATGTTTGTTCTGTAGGATCCAGATCCAGATATGCATAATAAGTATTCATGGCTTTAAGCTTATCTCCTACGCTTCAGGAATGGATCAGTCAGAACATCACCGACCGGCTTGCCTCCGCCGCCGCTGACTGGTGTCTCCGCCTGCACGGCTGGCCTATTATGCCGCCGTTGTTAGGCGTCTATGTCTTCACCAACCGGCTTTGCCTCCGCCGCTGCTGATTGGTGTTTCCGCCTGCACGGCTAGCCTATTATGCTGCCGTTGTTGGGCGTCTACGTATTCATCGACCGGCTTTGCCTCTGCCACTGCCGACTGGTGTTTTCGCCTGCACGGCTGGCCTATTATGCAGCCGTTGTTGGGCGTCTACGTCTTCACCATCGGCTTGCCTCCGCCACTGCCGACAGGTGTCTCCACCTGCACGGCTGGCCTATTATGCCGCCGTTGTTGGGCGTCTACGTCTTCACCGACTGGCCGCCTCGTATGACGCCAACTGGTGATATCGTCTTTACGGCCGGCCACGTCGCCGCCATCGCTAATAGGCATCATTATCTTCAAAACAAGCTGTCTGCGTCTGCTGCCGACTGGTTTCTTCACTTCCATGGCTGCATGATTCTTCCAGTGTTGATTGGCCTTATCGTCTTCACCGCCGATCGTCTCATCTGCTGTTGACTAGTGCCGTCGCCTCTACTGCTAGTTTATATTGCTACCACTACTGATGGACGTCATTGCTTTCATTGCTGGCCGCCTTGTCTGATGCCGACTGGCTTGTTCACCTCCACGGCCGCACGTCTTCGTTATTATTGATTGGCGTCATCGTCATCGCCGGTTTGCCTTCGGCGCCGCCCATGGTGTCTTCACTTTCATGGCTGGCCTATTTCGCCGCTGTTAAAGAATGTCTTCGTTTTCATCATCATTCTACTTCTTCCGTTGCGGACTGGTTATGCCGCCGCCAACTGGTGTTTTTATCTTCACAACTACGCGTCTTCGCTACCGGTTTGTTTCTATTGCCGCTAACTCATGTTCACTTCATCACGGCTATGCAACTTTGTCGCCATGGTATGGCGACTTCATATTTATTATCTTCGGCACCGGCAAACACTATTGCCTCTACTTCGCAAGTTTTGCTACTTCACCAGCCATGACGTCTACAAGAGCTTCGACATCTTGGCATGTGTCACCAAATATGATGCCGTATTATTTTACTACAATAAGTGGTGTTCAAATCTTCAATATTTCTACTCGGACATCTTCAACATAAGTGGTATTCAAATCTTCAATATTTCTACTCGGAAATCTACAATGACTACTCGACGACAAGAAGCTACAGTTCTCGACTCTATGTTCAGTTGCTTTCCAACTAACCAAAGAGTCGGGGGCTACACAAATACAAGACTTAAAATTCGACAAGTTTTATGTCAAGATGAAGCAATCAATCAATCGACAAGTCAACTCTCGGAGTTATTATTTTCGTCTTCGCTTTAGAGCCGACATTTTACTTCAGCGACTCCAATTATTACACCGGCAATTTTGGCTTCTACCCGCCGTCACAATCTACTCCAAAATATCGAGTTTGAGATTTAATCTACATGTTCGGGAGTTTGGAGTTATCAACCAATCAGCTCAGTTTAGACGAGTTAGACAACATCATCTACTTTCCTCCAAGTAAAGCATCTACAACAGCTATAACACTAAGTTTGATGGATTATTGTTACTGACATCATCACCAGCACCTCTACTTCATCGGCCCTGACGTCTTCGCCGTTGCTAATGGATGACTACGTTTTCACCTCCGGCTGCTTCTGTCATTGCCGGCCGACTAGTTATTTCGCCTTCACGGTTGATCTACTACGCAAATGCCAATGAGCATCTTCGTCATTATCATTGGCTGCTACACCGCTATTGACTGGATCACCGACATTGTTATCTTCATCAACATCCTGTCAAGCCTCTTCAACATAGCCCACTCTACTGCTATTGATGAGCAACTTCGTCATCATATTCGATCATCTCTATTGCTACTAATCGTCATTACCGTCGGTTGCGTTTGTCGTCGCCGACTATTTTCTTCATCTTCATGATTGATGGATTTCGCCATCGCTGTTGGTGTGCGTCTACGTCTTCATTGTCGGTTTGTTCTCGTCGTCACCGACTGCTGGCTCGTCTGTCACCGACTGATTATTTCGCCACCATAGCTGCACAATTCTGTCGCTGTTGCTGGACGCCTTCATCTTCACTGCTGGCTGACTTGTCTGCTGCCGACTGGTTTCTTCGCCTCCACGGCTGTGTGACTTCATCACCTTTGATTGGTGTCATTGTCTTTACCACCACCAACAACTTTGTCAGTTTTGATGGGTGATATCATCTCCATGTTAGTCATCTTACCTTCATATTTACTGCATCAGCTATTGCCAATGGACAATTTCAACTACTCCAAAAGGATAAGCTATATGCTCAGGGGCTTACAAGCTCAAGCACAAGGATTATACCTTCAAGTTGGATTTTGTTCTAGATACAGGCAGCATGCACTCATAGTCCTGAGATTATTTTCTATGCTCGAAGACTGGACCAATCATTATTCCCCGTAAAGGATATCAACCGAATACTTGCACCAGTCGGGGTTCAATTTTTATATCTATTTTAGAGTATCCCATAAGGGATAATCACTCAGATCAGAAGCTATTCATATGAGCTACACATGGTCTATATCACCTGGAAGATTTATTACTCGGGAGCATGTTACATGCGTCATCCTTTAAAGGGTGTCGAAGGCATTTTTTTTAGCCTAGGCCTAATATGTCTGCAGCCCATATTTTCAGGTGTGGCCTATCACGTTCTTTTAGAGACTTAGATACTTTTTGCTTAGGCCAAAGTGCGCGTGATCAAGTGCCCAATACCTTAAAATCCTTTTATACCGCAGTTACTCAACTTTTTAGGAGTTGGTACAATGCATTTTAAAAGGTGCCCAACAGTGAAGTTTTTCATAGCTGCCCCGCTGATTTTTTTATATAGTCAAGGCGCTGTTTGAGTTTATAAAGCAATTGATTGGATATAATACCATTGCTTTTTGCCATGTAAGTGTGCATTTTTATTGACCAATATTATGACTTAGGCTGATTATATATTGTGGTCATTTTCCAGACGGTTGGTAAATCCTTTATGAGTTTATTTACTCGGATTTTACACCACATATGCCATATATTTCCAGGTGTGGTGAAACTATGTGTCTTTTAGGGACTTAAGCACATCTGTTAAAGCAGTGTGCGCATGGCGTATGCCCAATACTTTGGAAATTTCTTTATTCACAGCATTCAAGCTTTTTTATAGCTGTTTTGCGATATGAATTTTCAATGATGTAGTCAACTTTAGGTTGCTCGCATCAATTTTTACAAAGCAGTCGGTATATCACTTGGATCATGTTATTTGGGGGATTCACACTGCATATGCTATATGTTGATATCAAGTCACTTGGTTGATTACAATTATCAAAACCACTCGGTTGGTTGGATTATTTATTCCTTGACTATATGCTTAGTTTGTTCAGCTAACCACATAGTCGGAGGCTACACCTATTAGGTGCATCTAGTCGATGCACATAACTTTATTTTTCAGCCCTCCACAGTCTTCGGATTTGGTAAAAGTACTCGGGGGACCATGGCGAAGATGATTGAAACACTCGGCTATGGAGTAATCTAGTTCGAGAGAAGATTATCTTTTTGACTACAAAAGTCTCAGGGGCTACTGTGGAGATTATGAGTACCCCATATCCACACGGCATGCTTATCCGACTAGTTATAGGGGATAACTCATATCTATGAAATATGTAACAGATCATGACTTGGGTATTACATTTCCTCGTATATTACGGAACGGCCTAAAGTCCTGGTTTTGTAATATTGTAAAGTAGATTTAGGAAACCGATACCGTATTGGTTAAGGTTTCTATCTTGTAATCCTGCCCCCCATCCTATATAAGGTGGGCAGGAGGCCCTCTAGGGGGCATGAGACAACTAGATCGTCAGATCTATATTACACCCGGCGGATTCAAATCCCCAAACAGGAGTAGGGTTTTACCTCTCATCGAGAGGGCCTGAACCTGTCTAAATTCTTGTCTCTGCATCCATCCACTTTTAGGTCTCATGCGCTACCCCTTTTATTATTGCCAAATTCATGTTTCGACAATTTGTATGGCGGTGTGGGCTCGCTTGCCATTCATTCATTGGACTGTGATCGTACGACAAATGAGCAAACACAACTCATTGAGTAGGACAAAAGAGCAATATAATTACTCCAAAATACTTTTCGCAGACGACCCTCATACAGGATCACAGGGGACACGAGAAGGCCCGTATGTGATAGGAGTAATAAGTTCAGTGCGGAGGACACATAGGCTGTCTATGTAAAGGAATTATCATAGGTGACCTAACACGTCGGCCTAAATTTCAGCTAGTGCGCATTATTTTGGGGTCTGAATTAATTAATTATAATTATTTTTGTGTGATTTTGCATATACAAAATGCGCAACATGAGAATCCACGGGATTGTTCTGCTTGGCGGGAAGAAACAGTTTAGTTTCATTTTGACATGACAAATTTGTTTTTTCTCTATCCCCTGTTTATTTTCCATACGTTTTATTACATTTAGGAAAAAGTACGAATTACCCCCCAACTATTACGGTCGTCCGAATTACCCCCCTCAATCACAAAACCGGACATTCTTCACCCCCAACTATGCAAACCGGACGAATTACCCCCCTCGACCCAATCCGCGGTAGTTTTGGTCTACGTGGCAGTCCAGTCAGCAATTTATTTATTAAAAAAATAAGTGGGCCCCACCTATCAGTTTCTCTCTCTCCTATCTCTTCTACCTCTCACTCTCTCTCTCTCTTCTCCTTCAGACGGCGACGGCCGAGGCAACGAGCGTGGCGGAGGAGGTAGCGGTGAGGAGAGGCGGCGGCGGAGAAGGAGAGGCGGCGGCAGCATGCGCCTGCTTGTGGCCAACGACGATGCGGCACTCCTGTCCCTCGCGCTCGCCAAGATGGCAGCCGCCTGCGCCAACCTCTCGCGCTCCATCGCGCAGCTGTCCGCGAGGTGCGCCGACTCGCTGCTCCGCCGATTCGCCGCCCTCGTCCGTGGCGGCCTCGTCGACCCACACCGGCTGCGGTACTCCGCGGTGAGGAAGATGGACCGGAAGGCGCGGAAGATGCAGCGGCTCGTGGTGTCCACAGCGCTCCTGTCCCAGGAGCTCGACGTGCTCGCCGAGCTCGAGTAGGCGGCGGCAGGGGGCCTGCGCAGATCAGGCACCCGATGGAAGGGCGCGGCCAGCGGCGGTGGTGGCGGAGAAGGAGAGGCTGCCCGCCGCGTGGCGCAGCAGAGGCAAGAGGTCGACCACCTCCATGCGGCCTCGCTGTGGAACCGGAGCTTCGACTACGCCGTCCGCCTCCTCGCCAGGTCGCTCTTCACCATCGTCGCAAGGATCGCACAAGTGTTCGACCTGGAGCCCAAGAACGTCGCCACCATGGATGACGACGAGGACGCCATGGTCTCTCTCGCCAGCACCCGCCTGTCATGGACTAATTCCTTCGTCGGCAGCATGCATTCCTTGGTCTATCCTTCAGATTTCGCCGCGGACACTCATACTCCCCGGAGATCATTGCTCGATGCAAAATCTGGCAAGCTCTCCAATGGCAGCGACCATGTTCGTCGGTTTCTTGTCTCCAGGAGCCAGAGCTTGAGACAGCTCAAAATGGCCAATGGCCAAAAAACATCTCAACGGCTGCATGGTCAGTGGGAGCAGGTCTCCGGACAGATTCGAACCTCCTCTGCCGCATCGCCTCCTCCGCCTGCCCCCTCCATTTCCTCCACTCCCCCTCCCCCATCCCCTCTAGCTTCCCTCGCTGAAACACTGGGTTCACATGGGGCGCCACCACCGATGGCATCATGGGGCACTGCCGCCACCGTCGCCTCCCAGCATCCCACCACCGTGGAGCGCGACGCAGTGGCGCCCGTCTAAGGTGCGCCCATGTAGCGCGGCGGGGACCAACGCGGCCGCTTCGGGGCGGAGGAAGTTGGCGCGGCAAAAGTCCCCCTCCTCATCTCACGCTGCGCGCCGCCGTGCATCCTCAGCCCACGAGAGAGAGACAAAGAGAGATTAGGAAGAGAGAGATAGAGGAAGAGAGAAATAGGGGTATGACATGTGGGTCCCACCATTTTAAAAAAATAAAATGATGACTGGACTGCCACGCGTACGCCACGTAGACCAAAACCACCGCGGATTGGGTCGAAGGGGGTAATTCGTCCAGTTTGCATAGTTGGGGGTGAAGAATATCCGGTTTTGTGGTTCAGGGGGTAATTCGGACAACCGTGATAGTTCGGGGGGGTAATTCGTACTTTTTCCTTACATTTAATATGTCCCTGAGTTTTTATGTTAATCACATGCATACTTTTGGTAGTTGACCTTATACAGCTAGATTTTTTTAAGTACCCTGGGGGCCAGATGAAGTGGGAGGCGTTTCGCCTAACCTTATCATGCACCACCTGGCAATCAAACCTGACGCAAAGCCGAAGAAGCAGAAATTAAGGAAGATGTCAGCAGATGGCCAAGAGACGGCGAAAGCAGAAGTGCAAAAGCTGCTCAAAGCAGGGATAATCCAATAAATCGACCACCTAGAGTGGTTAGCAAATCCGATACTGGTGAAGAAGTCGAACGGCAAGTGGCGAATGTGTGTCGACTTCACGGACCTTAACAAGGTGTGCCCGAAAGATAATTTCCCCTGCCTCGGATCGACCAGCTGGTCAATTCGACTGCCGGATGTGAGCTCATGAGTTTCCTGGATGCATACTCCGGATATCACCAAATTCACATGAACCCAGCGGACATCCCAAGACAGCCTTTATCACGCCTTTCGCCACATTTGCCATCTCAGGATACTCTTCGGCCTGAAGAATGTAGGGGCTACATTCGCTAGGCTGGTATACAAGGTCTTAGGACCACAATTAGGGCGAAACGTTGAGGCCTTCATTGACGACATTGCCGTAAAAAGTCGCAAGGCTTTCGACCATGCGTCAGACCTGCAAGAGACATTCGACAACCTCCGCACGGCTGGCATGAAATTGAACCCAAATAAGTGTGTATTTGGTGTTCACGCGGGTAAGTTATTGGGCTTTCTGGTGTCCGAAAGGGGGATCGAGATGAACCCTAAAAAGATCGATGCCATTCAGCAAATGAAGCCACCATCGAGCGTACGACAAGTACAAAAGCTCACGGGGCAAATTGCGGCACTCAGTCGATTCCTATCAAAAGCAGCCGAAAGAGGTCTGCCATTTTTCAAGACCGTTCGGGGGCAAGAAAGTTTAGTTGGACGCCTGAGTGCCAAGAAGCTTTTGACGAGCTTAAGCAATATCTGCAAAACCCACCAGCTCTATTCAGCCCAGCAACAGGAAGCGGACTGTGGCTCTATCTTGCAGCTTCGCCCGTTGCAGTCAGCGCGGCCTAGTGCAAGAAACCGAAGCGGGCCAGAAACCAGTGTACTTTGTGTCCGAAGCGCTCTAGGGGGTGAAAGTCAGATACATTGAGATGGAAAAACTCGCTTACGCCCTAGTGATGGTTTCCCAAAAGCTCAAACACTACTTCCATGCTCACAAGATCGTTGTACCTTCGCAGTATCCATTGAGCGAAGTACTTCGAGGAAAGGAAATCACGGGGCGGCTAAGCAAATGGGGTGCCAAACTGTCACCATTTGACTTACACTTCGTTGCTCGCACTGCAATCAAGTCCCAGATCCTCGCTGATTTCGTGGCCGAATGGACGCCAGCATCCACCCTAGAGCCCGAACTCGTCGAACAACCATGGGTCATGCATTCCGATGGGTCGTTGTCTCACAGAGGGGCGGGTGTTGCCATGATACTTACTTCGCCAAGGGGTGTGCCAATCCGTTACGCTGCAAGATTACAGTTCGACAAAACCAACAACACTGTAGAATACGAAGCAATGTTAATGGGCCTAAGAAAGGCGAAAGCATTGGACGTTCGACGTTTGCTAATCCGAACGGACTCAAAGCTTGTTGCTAGCCAAGTTGACAAATCCTTTGAGGCGAAGGAGGAAGGTATGAAGAGATACCTTGAGGTTGTTCGGTCTATGGAGAAGAGTTTCGACGGAATAACGGTCGAACACTTACCCAGTGCCAGAATGAAGAAGCTGGCGCGCTAGCAAAGTCAGCCGCCTACGGGGGGCCACATTCGCTTGGAGTCTTTTTTGAAGTCTTGTATGCACCAAGTGTGCCGACAGCCAGCCTAGACATCATGGTGATCGACCAAGTCGAACTGGGCAAAGACCCGAACGATTGGTGAACACTGTTCGTCAAACATATCAAGGAAGGCTGGCTGTCGGATGACAAGGCCGAAAAGAAACAGTTACAGCTCCGAGTCGCCAGGTACAAATTGATCTGTAGACAATTGTACCGATTGGGCTACTACAGCCCATGCTTCACCGCATCTCTTTTTCTGAAGGCAAAGAAATGGTGAAGGAAATATACTAGGGGATGTGTGGAGCACACCAGGCAGCAAGGACCGTCGGATCCAAAGTGTTTCACCAGGGCATATACTGGCCGACCATACTCAAAGTATGCGTTGAGCACATAAAGAAGTGCGAAAGCTGTCAGCGGCATGGCCGAAGCCAAACAACACCTCAATACGAACTACAACCAATAGCACCAATCTGGCCATTCGCAAGATGGGGCTTGGACATCATTTGCCCGTTCCCGACGGCGCGAAATGGGTACAAATTCACCATTATAGCCATCGAATACTTTTCTAGCTAGATCGAGGCCGAACCCCTCGGCACGATAACCGCAGCTGCGGTTCAAAAGTTCGTCTAGAAGAACATCAGTTGCCGATTTAGGGTGCCAAAGGTGTTCATCACTGACAATGGCAAGCAGTTCGACTCCGAGAAATTCAAAGAAATGTGTGAAGGGTTAAACCTGGAAATCAGGTTTGCCTCGGTAGCGCACCCATAGTCGAATGGGGTGGCTGAATGTGCAAACGGCAAGATCCTCGAAGCTCTCAAAAAGAGACATGAGGGGGCGACAAAGGGAAAAAGGCCAGACGAAATGTTGTCTGTTCTCTTGGCCCTTCGGACGACCCCCACAAGGCTAACCAAGTTCAGCCCTTTCATGCTCCTCTATGGCAATGAGGCAATGACGCCAGCTAGACTAGGGGCTAACTCACCAAGGGTGATGTTCTCTGGGGGCGAAGATAGACGCGAAATGTCGCTCGAACTTCTGCAAGGGGTAAGAATCAAAGCGTTAGAACATATGCGCAAGTATGCAGCGGGAACATCGGCGACCTAACAACAAAAAAGTTCGACCGACAGAGCAGTTGCTTGGCCATCTTGTGCTAAGGAAAAAGGTGAATCCTATGGCGGTTGGAAAACTAGAGTCCAAGTGGGAAGAGCCATATCTGATCAAGCATAGATCTCGAACGGGATCTTTTCGGCTGGCAACCTTGGAGGGTGAACAGTTCGACCACCCCTGGAACGCCGCCTCTCTTAAGCGTTTCTATGTGTAGAATGGGTGGCACCCGATTCGCCAATTGTAAAAATATACATATGATGTAAAGCCATTCGGCACAAAAACAAAAAAAAAAGAGAAAAAAAGGAAAAACCTGGATGTATGGCTATTATCCACCTTGGAGGCCCGAACAAGTATAAAAATCCTTGTGTCTTTTCTCCTTTTTTATGTGAATGATGTTCTCGTGGAAAAACCCAAGGCAAACGCCCGATCAGCGAAACGAATCGGTCAAAGCACGGCTCACCGAACGTCGAAACCATGACAGCTCGATTTTGGAAAAATAACCAAGCACCATTATATTCGCCTTACGCACAAACTTAAACGTTCTTAGGCGTGTTTGCCACGAGCCAAAAATGGAAGAAGAGGGCTGAGAAATGAACATATCTTTCCGTTAAAAAACACAAAGGGGCCGGCATGTTTCGACCTAACGAAAGCACGAAAGTGAATATGCGAATGTTAGCGCAAAGATATGTTAAAACACACATAAACCGTAAAGGACGAAAGCACATACTCTCATATTTTATAACATGAAATTTACAAAAAAATTACATCCTCATTCGCACATCCGTCCCCCTCTACAGTACAGTTCGGTGAACAGGTCCGTCATTACTACTAATATTGTATACAACCATTAAAGGGGACGGAGGCCAAGCACAAACCAAACTATAACGGCTACGGGCGATCGCCTCGTGGCGACTCGACCTCTTAAAATTTCACCAAAAGTTGGTACTATCTTCGCGACAGGTGACGTGGTAGTGGTCATAATCCTCCAGAGTTCGACCCGCTACCTTTAAAACCTTGAGACTATTGCCGTTTATCAGCATTGCATGGTACACGGGCCGATACGAACATCTGATCTTCGGCAGGCCCTTCACTACCATAAACTTCTCGTTCTTATTTCGCCGATCCCTGAAAGGGGGCCGAACGCATGACTTTCGACTAAAACCCTGCTAACAACGCATAAAGTATGGGGCCAAGTCAAAGACACGGCGAAAAATCGGAATACTGGCGAAATCAATCATTCATCATGAGGAAATAGAAGTCGACGAAAATAGACAAGCGAATCATTGGCGAAATATTAACATTTCGTTAATAAGCATAAGGCTGGTTACGGCTACATAATGATAATGACCGCTGGCCGAATATACAAAAGATCCTAAACTAGACAATGAATATGGTGCTAAGGCTAAAAAGCGAAAAACGCGAGGGCGAAAGGCCTCACACCTCAGGGTATTTTTGGCTTTCATTGCCTTCACCCTCGTGGTCAGCCGCGGTCTCGGACAGCTTTGGATCTTTGGCGGCGGCTGTAGCGGCGGCGTGCTCGGCCTTCGCTATTTTTTCCAGCTGCTCACGTAGCCGCGTCTTCGCGCTAGATCTCCCGCCGCTCTCCCAGAAGCCCTTCCGAAAGGCCTTCAAAGCCGCCGAAGCAGACTGGAAGTTTTCGGGCCAGTCCTTCTTCACTATTCGAGGAAAATCCTCGACATGGTCGCAACCATACTCGTGAAGCAGGCTAAGCACGAACCCCGCGGTGACCCGAGCACAGCAATCGCTGTATGCGCTGGCCACATCCTGTGTCCAACCGGAGAAGTCATAGGCCGACCTGTCTTCGCTTGGAGCACCCTCCGTGCACACTCCGAGGTCAGTAAGGGCCAGCCGAAACGTGTAGTAAGCCTGCTTGGCAGACTCCATCGCCAGTGCCAGAGCTTCGGCGGCAGCTTCCGCCGAACCGAGCCGGGCCTCAAGGGACTTGATCCTTTCCTCAGCCGCGGCGAGCCGTTCTCCCCATTCGGCAGCCTCTTGTTCGCCCTCTCCAAGTCGGCGCGAAGAGACTTGTTCTCCCCAGACATGGACTTGCTCTCCGCATTCGCCTTTTTGAGGGCATCTGCCACGACTCGGCATTCGTCCTCCTTATGACTGCTTAGCCGATACCACGACTCGGCCTTCTGGAGGCGAAGCCAAAACCCGTCCAGCCTAACTTGTGTAGACTGCTTAGCGCTGCAATGCACTGCGAGGGCCTAGACAAAGAAAATAGAAACCGTTAAGTGCTAAAAAGCGAAAAACAGATAAACCAAAAGGCGAAGAGGGGAGAATCATACCCGAAAGAGTAGGCTCTCCATAGCCGCGCACCCTTCGCCAAACTCATTAAGCTCGATGTCAGGACTAGGGCCACTAGATGGCGAAACAATCTGGCAAACCATGTCGACGAAGGGACCGATCTCCGATCGGGAGGCGAAGTCGGCAGAGACAAACTGGGGCGCGGTGAGTGTCATGTCGAACCCGACTGTCGGAGCCTTGCCCTCTCGTTGGCGGCTTGCCGAAGGTAGTGTGGCAGCCTCATCAGCGCCAGAGGCATTCGCCGTCGCCGGTTGCAGCGCTAGGTCAAGAGCGATAGCTGTGGCCAAAGCAATAGCAGTAGCCGAAGCGCTACCCCCAGTGGGCGCATCGGTGTCGCTGGCAAGCAGTGGTGACAAGCGCCTCTTTCGTGGAGAGGGGCGTCGCGGCGCCGACAAAGTCGGCGTCCCATCCAAAGATGCTGCGCTATCCAAGAAGCCACCGGCCACCTGCACCACCCCTTTCTTCTTCCTTCGGGTAGCGGCGCCCGCCTTCGATGTAGAGCCAGTGATAGCCAGCAACGCATTAGCGCCGGCGACGTCTTGAGGACGCGCGGGCGAAGCACTAGTGTCACACCCAGAAATTCACTAGTAATTTCCGAACTAATTTGTGCATAAAATCCTCGTCCAGGAATCAGCCGAGGTACACAAACTGATAATTTAATATACAGATTCATCATAAAAAATAACGTTACACTTACAAAAGAAAAGAAAACAACAGCGGAATTAACGATCTAGCGATGGCTTCAGCTCCACTCCCACAGGCAGCTCAACTGGGGTATAAGCTAAACGTCTTCTCCTTCTGGATCCTTTTTCTTCAACTGAGGTTTGATTGATTATTGCAAGGTGAGCATATAACATACTCAGCAAGCCACGCAGCAAATATGCAAGTGCACAAGGATACCAAAGAATGGCATAATATAGGGCTCATTTGCAAAAGCAGCATTTAGCAAACAATTTAGAATTGTAAAACAGTAGAGTAATTAATTATCAATTTTAATCAACACTGAACAGCACACCCATGCTGCTCAGGCCCAACCATCATACCCAGCTGTACAGATCTATCTCCAAACCAGGAGCTAAACAAATTATTACCAATTATAGCATCAATAAATATTGTGAGAGGTGTGAGACTAATCACGAAAAACATTGCTCAACTCACCCATAACCGTGGGCACGGCTATTCGAATAGTTTTACTCTGGCCAGAGGTGTACCACTGTACCCACAAGACACAGCCCCACAACATGTTACCATGCGCCTCGATACCACCACGGTACCTCGGAAAGGAGCTGTGACAGTACCCCTCGCACAACACAATCCACCACAGTGCACCGTTCCCGGATCATAGTCACCCCCTTATAAACAAGGCATGGACTCCCCAGCGACCCCCGTGGGCTTATCTCCGCCACTTCTCAGTCTGGTGCTCTGCAATGAACCATGCTATACGAAAGGTAAAGCCGTTGCCCATGCTGACTTGTGGTTGGCACGGTTAATGTCTCACAACAGTAGTTCGCGAACCGGTCCTTAATTGTCATGAGCACGACCATCAAAACCATGTGCTCATAACCCACCTTTATCAAGTTTTAGTTGGCAAATTAATTAATAAACCAATCACGATTAACCATCGTGAGCTATTATTAAGCCATCATAAAATAATAGTGAATCATAAGTTATCCCAACAATGTGCTAAAGTTTCTAAGAATGGCTAAGCAATTATATCTAATATCTAGCTGAACCAATATATAAAGCTCAACTAGTCAAGTTACAATAACCCAAGGTATCAAGGAATAAAGTAATCAATGCAAACATGCCGGCCATAACAAAGGAATAAGTTCACACCACCCGATGACATTCGAAAATAAATGCACCGTTGAAATAAATAGAGAATTTAAATATAGGATCAACATGCTCAAAGGAATTGTGTTTGGGATCTATGTGACTTGCGTTGCAATAATCGGTCTTCAATCAATCTTCTTGAACACTTCCGGCGCTCTCACGAACCTTCGAAACGACGGAAACGACAAGCTAATACGCAAAACGAGGAAAACACTAAGAAACTCCAAATAAACAATACATATAAAGTAAACAAAAATGTAGATCATAATTTTAGATGAATTATGAGACTTGAACGGCCTCATTCTGACTTCATATGAATTAAATATGAATTTCACAAGATTTATTCTAATTAAAGCCCATTAAAAAGAATTAAATAAATTTAATTCAATTTATGGATAGTTTTAATATGTAGATCTTTATTTTATACAACTTTAGAGACTTGAATCAACTAAATCCGAGCTAAGATGAATTAGTTATGAATTTTTAAAGATTAAATCGGATTAAATCATTTATATAAATTTTTATTGAATTATGACGCAATAATGAATTATTTTTGAAAAGGAAAAAGAGATTATTGCGTCAGCGGGCTCGGCTCACGGTGGACCGGGTGCATGGCGACGGTTCACGAAAACGAACGGCCGAGATTCATCCATCCAAAACGGACGGCCAAGATCCATCGGTCCACGGTCGGGCCACGGGGAACGACGACGATGACGTCAGCGGTGACGTCACCACCGGCGGCGGCTCGGACGGCGCACGCTCGACGGCGAATGACGGCGCGGCGGCGCGAACGGAGGGCACCAACGGGATGCGGGCGGCACGGCGGACTCACCGGTGACCAAAGTAGCGGCGAAGGAGCAACGGACGGCGACGGCGACGAGAAAGAAGCGGCGGAGACGATCGGGTCGACGGCGGCGACGGTGCTCCGGCGGTCTACGGCGACGACGAAGGGTCGGACGAGGACGGCGACGAGACGGCGACCACGACAGGGACCTCCCCGAGCGACGACGACGACTGGAGCGACGGCGGCGCACGGCTGGAGCTACGACGGCGAAGCGACGGCGGTGCTAGGGTTGCACGGGGCTAGGGCGCTACGGGCGACGAGAGACAAAGATGCAGGCGGCGATGGGTAGAGGGGAGCTCGGGGGTCCTTTTATAGGGGTTGGAAGGCGGCGGCGAAGGCCCATGGCGACCGGCGACGCGATGGAAACCTAGGGTTCGGAGAGAGAGAGAGGAATCCGATCCGAGCTCGAATCTGCGGTTTCCAAACCGAATTGGCGATAGCTTCCAAAGGAGAAAAGGTAGAGTGGATCACGGGGTTCCTTTCCCCTCAACCAATTTCATCGGAGAAGGAAAGGGGCGGCCGGATTTGGAAGGAGACGGCGGCGGCGCGGCGCTAGGGTTTCGGGCGGCAGCGGCCGGAGGTAGACGACGACCTGACAGGCGGGCCCCACCTGACAGCGTCCGAGGACGCGCGCGCGCGGCGGCTGCGGGCGGACTGGGCCGACTTGGGCCGGGAAGGAGAGAGAAAGGGTTTTGGGCCGACTTTCGGCCCAAAGCCAAAAGAGGATTTTAAAAACCTTTTTTAATTTAAATTATTCATTAAATGCAATTCCATTTATTAAAAATACTTCCTTAGCTCAAATAAATCCCAGAAAAATCTAGGAATTATAGAATTAAGCAAAGTATTTAATAAAATTTTATCCGGCCCAATTTTATATTGGAATTTATTATTTAAAATTAGATCTTCTCTTCTAGACTTTTAAGATCATTTCTAATAATTCCTTTTAGACCACAATTTATAATTTAAGGATTCTTAAACAAGAAAAGCACTTAACACTTATAATTAGATGATTAATGATGAAATAATTACTGAACTGTTCTTTGTATCATTTAAAAATTGAGCTCTGAAAAATCCGAGAAAATTTCAGAGAGTATAATTAATCATGGAGAATTTTAAAAAAAAATTAAATCCAACCATGCTTTATATTTAGGAAATTTTATTTCCCACATTTAACTTCACTTATAAATTAATGAACATTTAATATAAATTCTATTAATAATTTATTAGATAATTTATAAATCCTAAAACAAAAATCAGGCTGTGACAACTAGAGCCATCCCCAGCCTTCGCCCAAACGGGGCTCGGGGTATAGCCGCGTGACCCGGCATCGTCGTCTGACCCATCCTCCCTTTCGCAGTCGTCGTCGTTGTCGTCATCGTCTATGTCAGTCTCCATGACGTCTTTGGCGGCCCGCCGAGTCCGAACCTGGCCACCCTTGGCTACGGCACGTTTCCGCTTTTTCGACGTCCTGACGACGTCATTAGTCCTCACAGGGTTCGCTCGGCTGGCTAGCTCACCGTTGTAGATGCGGTTCTCCCGTCCACTGGACTGCCATTGCAGCAGGCGAGCGTACTCGACGGTAATTAAACCCCCATCATCTTCGCCGCCTCAGCCTCGACATCCTCCAGCAAACGAACTGAATAAAAAGGAGATGTATAGTGAAAAGCAAAGTAAGCCCAAACATGCCTCGACAACATGAAGAATGTCGAAGGAGGAAAGAGAAGCTTACGATTGACGCCAGGGGGAAGCACGAGGTAGGGAAGACCGAGCACTTCCTCATCCTCTTTTATAGCGACTCCCCAGTCACGCGTGAGGGGGGAGATTTGCAGCATGCAAAATTCCTCGTAGAGGTCACGGGTGCTGAGCCGGCACGCGACCTTGCGAAGGAGGATGAGCCGCGCTTCAAGCGCGCCGCCAACCTCTATGTAGGGCTTGCTGACGACGGCGATGGGAAGGCACCGGAAGCGAAGTCACTTCGTCTTGTCATCTTCGTCGGAGCAGGGCTTGCCAATGTAGAACCACTTTTACATCCAATTGCGTTCCCACTTTTCCATCGACGCAGGGACAAGCCAGGCATCCGAGTGCTTTGGCCGAAGCATGAAGTTTAAGCTGCCGAAAACGGTATTCTTCGGCCTTGTCGGAGTGTTGACGTCCTTGGTCGTCACGCACGCTATGAAAACAGAGGCAAAAGCTCCGCGGTAGAATTAAACCCGCATGTCCGACACATCCAAGCGAACACGGCCAGCTTGGGGAACGTCGATGGGCTGAGCTGGGGGAGATTGACTTCGTACATCTCTAGCATTGACGGCAGGAAGTCATCACATTGGAGGCGAAGCCCGGCGGCGAAAAACATGGCGAAGACCATCGTCCGCCCATCCCTGGGTGAAGGGACAACGTGTTCGCCCGCACAAGTCACCTGGTGCTCTGCAAGAATGCCGGAGAGAACAAGCTCGCCCAAGTCGGCCTCCTTGACAAGAGATTTGCCAAGGTAGCACGACCAGCCATCGCTGAGGCTGCCAGGGTCTTCGCCAGTCGATCCGACCTTAGTAGTCATGCGAGGAGCCATCGAATCCGTGGTGAAAGGGGTGTGAAGACAAGAGGCGAAAAGCTAGAACTGGAAGGCTAGGGTTGGCAATGCGAGAGTTTGACAGCGGTAGAAATGAGAGTGGGGGAATGACAGCGACCTGAGGCGGGGTTATATAACCTGATCGCGTGACGATTCGACTCCCACCCAATCACAACCCGCTACGTGTCAAAGGGTAGGCGAAACGGTAAATTCCCATCAGGCTGGGCCGCACAGTGGCAGGCCAAAAAATTAAGAAAGATTGAACGGCCCACCAAACCCGTTACTATTCATTAAAATCTAAAGACATATAACCGTTTCGCCAATAAAAGGCGAAATAGGAAAAGATCATTGATCGCCAAATCTGCTAACACAAAGGCCAGACTTCTTGTAGGAACGAGAACAGGTTTCGGCAGGAACATCGGCCGAAAGGGGGCGCCTCATGGTATACCACACGTCTTGCATGGTCTCGGCCGAAGCTCCCTACTCACCCTTGCCCGTGAGGGGCTTGTTGGAGGTATACCATGAGGACCTTCGACCGGGCCTACTGAAACCAGAGATCTAGGCGAGGACTCAAGCTGGCAAGCGCATGGCGAAGGCCGAGAAGGCACGACTACGCCCATGAAGACAACATGGGCGAAGGTCGTATGAAGAAAGTCGTGACATGAAGCACGTGGGCTTCGCCAAAGATGGACCTTGTTGGAGGAAGGCTATATAGGCGAAGACTGCGGGGCGAAAGCCTTGCTGCGAAGGGCACGGGTTTCGTCAAGAACCGGACCCCACTGGAGGAAGGCCCAATGGCCATGGTGCCTTCTGGGGGTTTCGCCAATGATTGGGCCGGGCTGTTTAGCCCATTAGGTGCCCATACATGTAAAGGACACAACGTGCCCCTAGTAATATCCCTATCATAAAGGTAACCATGTAAATTCCTCTGCAAAGCCTAAACCCTAAAAGAGGAATCTGTAATAGAGTTATAAATAGCCCCTACCATGTAATAGGGGATCTGAAAATTTTTTATTAAGCAATACAATTGTCTTTATTTCTAACCATTGTTAAGAGAACCACGTCTTTCAACGTGACGCAGTTGCCGTTTCGACAACAATGTGAAAGTTACATGCAAGTTAAATTGTAGTTACATGCAAGTTACAGTGTAATTACATTACTATTGTACTGTAATTATATCTGTCAAATTTTTGGGAGAAAATTTGTGGATAAATATACAGCAAAATTGAAAGGTTACTCTTATTATATAACATATTATCATGCTAATTTTGTTATCACTTTTTAGTTAGGCGCCTGCTGAGCTAGCTATAAAGGTATTTTCTTAGTACTTCACAAAGATTAAATTTTTTTTATATAATATTCGACTGTCATATTTTTCTTTGATGAGGTTTAGGTGGCTTATGGGGGCTAAGGAACGGTTAACATCTTGTCTCATTATTCAGAGGTTCCGTATGAAAGTTGGTTACTCACCATCACAACTCACTCATCTAGTAGATAATTAAAATCCTATGTTTTCATTTGTTGCGGGAATATTTGTACAACAATGGAAGAAATAAGGTAGTTTCACTTTGTAGCTAGACAGTGCGACCTTATTCACGGTATAATATGCACTTTTGGTCGATCTTAAATAAAGCTAGGCAAAATTAAGATAATGTAGGTTGTGAGAGAAGGCGATGATTGAACCATTATTGATATTATGCAAGTATAAAATAAAGTGATATGGTTAAATGAGGAAAGAGAAAGAAGACAGAAAATTTGAATCATAAATTAATCATTCAAGGGGTCCAAACAAATAAAAATGACGTGGCTTAATGAGAGAATGAAGAAATAGTATTGCCTACACTTATAGCAGGCATTAACTATATAAGTATGTACAATCCAGTACTATAATATTTTAAATAATATAGATGAAGTAATAAATTTCTGCACATTATTTCAAACATCGCAATCCCGCCTAACACGCAAGTAGTTAGCCTCTCATGTTACACCATTGCGTTCCTTATCAATCCAACAGTACTTTGTCTACATGCACATTTTGCATTTACAATGTGGTCATTTCCACAGGTTTTGGAGAAAATTTGAGTGGTTTACTAAAAACAAGGAAGCAATGAAGAGGTGTGTTGCATGCAGTTGTTGGACTGCTAGGCTGAGCAGAGAAGCAATGAACATAACAAGTTAACAACTGATGTGCCAACTGACAGAGCTTGCACTTGATGCCCGGTAAGTACGTTACAGCGGCTACGTATGTACGTACTTTGTTTTTTGAAATTTAGGTACGTACCGTTAGAATTAAGGGGTTAGGCCCAATTTAATCTTAGTAAATTTTATGGGCCCACAGCTAATACTAATTTTAAGGATTAATACCACCTCGGAAATCAACGTGGAGAGATCTCGAGTTAAATATGCTGCCAGGTAACAGCACCGGTTGAGCGGTTGAGATGGTTGTGGGACTATTAAACGCACGCACTGAGCTGACAGGGCGTGGCGAGTGATTTGTTTTGATGAACAAATGTGTAATAGACGGGGGACGTTACTTCGATAGCATCACGGTGTTAACGACCAAATTTGGTAAGATATAAACCAGGTTCGGCATTGGAATCAAAGTGGATTTGGCAAAGAGTTAAAGAGTTAGATTTAAAAAACAAAGTATGCATCGGCTGCGAAGGCATCGGCAGTGGTCTTCATCGGCTGAGATGGATCGGACAAAGAACAGTCGATACAACTGATTTTGGTGAAGACAGCTGCAAAACTGCTTCTAGAATCGATCAACATGCTATGCAAGGATTGCCACGATGGAAATAAGCTCTCAGATATGCAATTGTATCTATTAATTAGGAGATTTTATGTAATTTCCTTACGGCCTGTTTGGTTGGAGGGAGTTTTTAAGGAGGGATTGGGAGTTTAGAGGGATGAGGCTATTAAGTGTTTTGATTGGTTGGGAGACATGGGAATTTTAGTGGGATGGGGATGGGGAATTGAGGAAGGAACTCCCTCATTTTCAATACCTGGTTAGGGGCAGGTAATTGGGAGGGAATTCCTTCTTTACTTTATCTAAGCAAATCTCGGCCATCCGTTTTTATTAATGACCTACTCTCCAACTAAACTTCTTATCAATTTTCATTACCTCTACCAAACAAGATATTGGGATTAAAAATCAAACTCCAATCTTAATCTTATCATCAATTCCCTCGTGTAAACTCCCAATCCCCTTCCCTCGAGTTACCAAACAAGCCGTTAAAGATATGGTTGGGCAAAAGTCTACCATAAAGACTTATGTGTATCTTAGAGTTTGTTAGAGATAAGGATCGTGTCCAGCAAGGACATATCATGTATCTCGGGTATAAATACGACCCAAACCTATGTAATCAAACAACAATAGTTCAATAACACTTTTGGCGCATCGCCACCCTTTTTACTTTCATTTTATTTCGACGAGTTCTTGCTTTCGGGTTGAGCTGCATCGGTTTAAATCTTCAACTAGAGGTAAACTTGTCATGATGGCTTGCGTTCTCGGGATTAGTGCTTCCATCTTTATGACACTCTAATCTTGTTTATGTAATTCGTCGAGTTATCATATACACTTCATAATCTTTATCAGTTGTGCTATATAACTTGCAATCGGCTGGTTTTTACTGTTAAAAAGTAACCGATAGAGTTAGATCTTGTTATTGATCTAGATTATATCGTGTATCTACCATCTCTTAGAGGTTTTCATTATTTTGTTTAGATCTTACAGTTATTTTTATGCTTAATGTTATATCGGTTGAGTTCGATCTATTAAGTTCTATCTATAATTGTGATATCCAGCCTGTTTCATGATCATCAATAGAGATACTGTCGGAGTTTTAGCCGATCTTACCTGATTTAGCTATTTTTACCTTATATGCTCGACTGTTATGCTAAATCTTCCCTTTATTTTAAGATTTTATCACATTAGAGTATATTAGGCTTCTTGTTTGATATATTTTGCATGTTTTAATATCTTAGTATAAGGTGGTATCGGAGTATTAGCCGATACATGCTAGATCTATTTGATCGGCTATGCTATAAACGCCTATATAATCGTTGCTTTAATGTATCTTTCGACTTAAGTGATTTTCACTATCTCGGCATGGCGACCGATCTATCCCAATCACTTAGTTTAAACATGTATTGAAGGAACTATATTTCCAATCACTTAGTTTTTAGATGCTATTGTTTTTGTTAGTATATTCATGTTTATCACCATGCTAGAATCACTCACTTCTGTGTATGTCATGTTTTCGTATTATATTTTTGGATTAAAATATGCCGAATTATGACTATATTTTCAATAATCCAACAAATTGATGCGTCTTTTTCGGTGGATGGCTTTGCTATATAACTGAAACCACATGTATTTGATGGTTTAAATTATAAGGGATGAAAAACACGTGCACTATTATGGTTGACGGCTATGTAATGTTTCTTTGTTTCATGGGGCATGACGATTGAACGGCCTCTCTCTCCTAAGGAGGCTAAGTTCGAGTCAACGAATTGCTTATTTCATGGAGGATTGATTAGTGTACTAGCTGACTAAGTAGGGAACGTGTACATGCATATGCCTTCGGGAAAGGACATGTGGGATGCACTTGAGGCTAAGTTCAGAGTCTCCGATGCTGGTAGTTAGTTCTAGGTTATAGAGCAGTTCTATGACTACAAGATGGTCGATGACCGTTCTGTAGTAGAACAAACTCATGAGATTCAAGCGCTAGCACTGATGTGCATTCCTGTAGTAGTGATTAATATGTCAAATATGTAACTAAACTCGTCTATAAGTGGGTTTGCGAATTGACACACTTACACCCACCGGCTTACCCGCTTATTTGGCCTATAAGTAAGTTTGTGGGTTAACCCGCTTACACTCTTATGAATATTTGGTTTTCTAAATAACCAAATAAGGTGAAAAATCCCTATGAAAGTATGAAGCCCAATTCCCTACATAAGGGAACACTACTAGAAAAACTATTTTTACAAGCGAGCCAAATAGATTTTTCTAGGCGACCATCCACCCCGACTGCAAGTGAAGGCCCACGAAAATACATGATTTTTATAGGCGGCTTTCAACTCCGCCTGGGAAAATAATTTTCACAGGTGGTAAATTCATCTTTGCAGACAGTACAACCACCAGCCTGCAAAAATTTACTCTGTGAACGACAAAAATCCCCCATCCTGTCATGCCGCTGCCGTCGCCAGCTGCCCAGCACCGCACCGCCGCCGCTGCCACCCTGGCCCCTCTGGTCGGTTCTAGGAGAGAGGGAGGGGAGGGGAGGCATGCCTCCGCCACTGCCGGTGCCCTAGGTCTTCCCCCAGCTGAATCTAGGAGGGAGGAAGGGAGAGGGAGGGGAGGAGAGAGGAGGGGAGAGGCGCTGCTCCACCTCATCCGAGATGGCACGCCATCCCCACTCGTCGGAGCCACCGCCTCAACCGCTCCTCCTCGTAGGTGCCGCAGCCGCCGCTCCACCTCCTCGAAGCTGCCGCCACTCCCACCGCTCGTCGGAGCAACCACCGATGCCGCTCCTCGTCGCCGAGACCCCCGTCCACACCACTCCTCTTCTGAGCCACCGCACTGCCCCGCTCCTCCTCCTCGGAATTGCCAATGATGGCGCCCAAGCTCCTTCCTCCACCGGATCTAGGAGGGGGGAAGGGAGATGGAGGGAGGGGAGGGGAGAGGCGCCGCTCCACCTCATCCGAGAGGGCACACCAGCCCCACTTGTCGGAGCCGCCACCCCAGCTGCTCCACCTCATTGGAGCCGCCGTCGCCACTCCGTCTCCTCAAAGCCGCCACTGTTCCCACCGCTCGTCGGAGCCACCGCCGATGCTGCTCCTCGTCGATGAGACCCCCGCCCATACCGCTCCTCCTCTGAGCCGCCGCCGCCGCTCCTCTCCTCGAAGCCACCGATACGTAATGTAGCGCGCGTGAGAGAAAGTGAGGTGGGGGAGGGAAATGAGTGGTGGAGAGGATACGGATGACTTAGATATTTTTTTTTAGGATGAGCTGTAGGCATGATTTTCGCAGCCAGGCCACATAAGGCATCCGCCTGCAAAGATGATTTTCGTAGGTGGCATCTTATGTCGTCCGCCTGCAAAAATCTATCTTCGCAGGTGGACGACAGTCTCGTCCCCCATTGCCATTTTCATAGGTGGCTATTTGGCTACGAGAGGCTTACCGCCTGGAAAAAAAATACCATCGTCTAGGAAAATGGTTTTTCTAGTAGTTGAAGATGGCAATCCTGGGATGGTGCCCCACTCGGCCGTCTGTTTGAGAACGGTTTAGAATTTAGTTGTCCTTTAATAGTATTCTTCTTAGTCTACTAGCTTTGATGAAGATTAGATCAGCCAAAAGCTTTCATCTTTTTGTCCTACAGCTTATAAATTGATAAAAAAAATTAAGATTTAAAACAAGATTAGAAAGTTGATTTGCTGCTTTTTTATTACAGTTTTTGTTCGTTATCTTTTAAATTAATTATAAATTACTGAGAACCCATATATAAATGTCTTACATATATATTTTTTTAATTACTACTAAGCTATCCGACTTATAATTAGTAGTATTAGTACAACCGATGGAGCCGAAAGTAGGGCGTGCATACAAATCTGCTGCCAGCACTCTAAATTCCAAAGTGGCACCTTTCATGGGACCCATTGCCTTTTTCATTCAAAGATAATGCTAACGTCACACTTAATGTAGCCATCAGCAATACACGTAACATTGCATCCTCAACAATATAATCTATATTACTGGATTACCTCTTCTTAACTCATAACTCAGTGCTGCTGTTAACTTATTTCTTTGTTCAAACGGAAAATAGGTGTAAGAAAACATTCATGTATGGATATGGTATAACATGCCCACCCTTACGTAACTATATTTATTAGAGACTATATTTTTTTTATGAACATTAGAGACTATATTTTTTTATGAACATTAGAGACTATATTGTTTTCTAGTACTTCTATTAACGAAAAAGAAAGCAGTGGCCTAGCTATGTGCCTGCTGAGGGAGGCTGCAGGCTAGAGAATAAGAATGGAAGAGTTAATGTGAGTGAAGAAGGCACGGTTAATCGGGTAAATATATATTCGATGGAAATTCCAACTAAGTGAAAGCTTGTGTAAATTAGTCATCTAAATTACAAAACACACACACACACACACATAGGTAGATATATAAGATGACTTTATTTAATCATGTAAAAAGCCTTCTCCAAACAATTATATCTGTGATATCTTATTTGACATTTGTTATTTTCATATCTCTTAAGATTTTTTACATGGTTATATATCCCATTTAACGAGTGACTTTTTTTATTGAATTTATACGACTTTTTATTAGGTTTTACAGGAGTTTTCACCTTAATTAAGTTTGTTTCCATCACATATTTATTACTCCGGTTAATCTAGTCACGTCAGATTATGTATGGCCTAGGCTGTCGGACGTAAACTATGGCTCCTGCAAAGTAGTACGTTAACGTTGTGAAAGATCGTTACTTCCAGAAAATGATACGTCGGGTGAGAGCTAGCTACCGTGATAGTCTGTTTTCTCGTGAGCCACATGCCAACACTTCTCTATCCCAAAGTAAATAAATATAATATGGAGAGAATACACACAGGGGTGAAAGCCACAGGACGCGCCTGGCCTCGCCCGTCCAAAATATTCCGCCGTCAGCTTAACTGTAACCCCTAATCAAAAGTTGCATATATATAGGTCTTTGCCCGTCACCCATAACAGCTTTTTTTTTTCTTTTCCTTGTAGAACAGTACATTTTCTTAATATCTCATAATCATGTGTATATTACCTATACGTCAATATTAGATGACTGACATCTCAAATTTCTAAAATATTACTTAATATACTTTCAAGACAAGATAGTTTGTTGCTCATTTTGCTAAGATCTTGTTTTTTTTTTCTAATTTTTGCCTATTTATCTATTTTAGCTTGGATGATATTATCACCGGTTAAGATCGGTTTGCTCCGCATTCTTAGCGCTAAATTGAAATAAACAAAGTATAGCAATCTACCTATTGTTCTTTTGTGTTATAATGTTCTTTTTACGTTGATACTATGTATTATTACCTACGAAAAACGCTTAAAATCTGCACATAATTTTAAGCTATCGTTGTTTAATTATAATCGTGATAACTTGTTAATAAGTTGATCCCCTCATATTAAAATCGTGGCTTCGCCACTGAGTAGTACACAGCCAGCCTACAGTGACAGTCAGTGGTCACTGAGATTAGTCATGACCGTCTTCAAACAAGTATGGGCCTCTGTTCATTCGCATGTGACACAAGCTATAGCTCCTCCAAATATCAACCCTCCGTAAAAAAAGCAACCTAAATGAAAATGTGGTACACAACGTAGTACAACGGGTGGTGAGCACGTTCTGAAATATCGTTTTTTAGCAAATAGTACATGATCGTGAGAGGCTGAGAGCTGCAGTGAGCCAGTAACAGCCGTAGTACAACGGGTGGTGAGCATGTTCTGAAATATCGTTTTTTAGCAAATAGTACGTGATCGTGAGAGGCTGAGAGCTGCAGTGAGCCAGTGACAGCCGTAGTCCAACGGGTGGTGAGCACGTTCTGAAATATCGTTTTTTAGCAAATAGTACGTGATCGTGAGAGGCTGAGAGCTGCAGTGAGCCAGTGACAGCCGTAGTACAACGGGTGGTGAGCATGTTCTGAAATATCGTTTTTTAGCAAATAGTACGTGATCATGAGAGGCTGAGAGCTGCAGTGAGCCAGTGACAGCCTGCACGGTTTTCTGATGAGGTACGAGAGTCTACTCCTGTATGCACAATCAGTTGGTCACAAAGGGATTTGGCTCAGGTGCAGTCACAATAGTGACGACTGCAACTCAAGCGGTAGCAGTAGCATCCTTGGATACAAGCTGGATGGCCTAGATTGTGCGGTGTACTGTTGACAGTACTGTAGCACGAAATTCTGTTCACGTTACTGTAGCTATGAATCTAAACCGTCGAATCACAAAAATGGACAGCCAAAATTGCGTGCAGTGTTAAGTTGCAGTCACTATCGATCCGAATTCGTCACAAAGGGCCAGCATTCAGTTCACTCGCAATGTGGTTGGCTGTGAGATGAGACACTGGTGGAGAAATCGTTTGTAGTCCCGGTTCGTAATCCCCCTTTAGTCCCGGTTGTCCAACCGGGACTACGAATCCGGGACTAAAAATAGCGATCTTTAGTCCCGGGTGAAATAACCGGGACTAAAGATCGATCTTTAGTCCCGGTTGGTAACACGAACCGGGACTAAAGATCGGTCAGCCACGTGGCCAGCTGATCCATCTTTAGTCCCGGTTGGTATTACCAACCGGGACTAACGATCCATGTACCATTTTTTTTTATTTGCGTGCAGTGTTAACACTGGTGGAGAAACCATCTTTCGTCGGTCGGCCGAATTCCACGATAGTCCCGGTTGCAACAAAAGGGTAACGGGCATATTTGATCTTTAGTCCCGGTTGGTAACACCAACCGGGACTAAAGTCCCACCCCTTTATATATGTCTTCTTCCTCCTCCAGCCCGAGCAAGCTTCAAAATTTCTTCAAAAAAGAGGGGAGGTCATGCCAAAATTTATAGTGAATTTACTTTGGTGATTATATACAAATCGGAGGTGCCTAAAAGGTTAGCAACTCCGTCACCCAATGTTTTTTTGGTCATATTACATTTGGAGCTATGTTTTGCACACTTTTTTGTCTCCAAAATTTTGTTGTAAGTTGATGAGAGAGAAAATTTGTGTGGGAAAAGAAAGAATATATAGAAATTTTGTTTATTTGCTAAATAAGGTTTTATAAAATAGTTGAGTAGGAAAATATAGTGAAAGTTAATCTCAAATAAAACAAAACAAACTAAATTGAAAACTAAAAGAATTTAAAACTTAAAAAATAATAAATAAGATTTATTTGGTGGAATATTTTATAATTTTTGTATGAATAATGATATGTCATTATTGTATGACTGTTGAAAGAGTTTGTGATTATTTTATCATTATTGTATGACTGTCATTATTGTACGAATGATTATTTGTGTACAATTTTTTTTTTCATTTCATGTAGATGGATCGGCAATGGATGTACGCTGACCGGCGCTTCAAAGAGTTTATTGACGGCGTGTATTATTTTTTGAGAGTGGCTGAAGCTAACAAGCAGAAGGGTTTTATTTGTTGTCCATGCAATAAGTGTAAGAATCAGAAGGAGTATTCTGCATCCAGGACTATTCATTTCCACTTGTTTGAGTCGGTGTTCATGCCAAGCTATAATTGTGGGACATCCCATGGAGAGTAAGGGGTTGAAATGGAAGAAGATGAAGTGGAAGACGACAATATTCCAGACTTTGCTCAGTACGCTGGATTTGAAGGAAATCAAACGGGCGAGGAGGACATAGATGCTGATTATAACGACGTTGCGGATGATCTTGGTCAGATGTTGCAGGATGCCAAGGAGGACTGCGAAAGTGAAAAGGGGGCCCATAAATTGGACAAGATGTTAGAGAACCACAGAACGTCGTTGTACCCAGGTTGCGAGTAGGGGCACAAAAAGTTGGATACCACTCTGGAGTTCTTGCAATGGAAGGCAAAAAATGGTGTTAGTGACAAGGCATTTGGCGATTTATTGAAACTCATCAAGAACATTCTTCCGGAGGGAAACAAATTGCCCGAGACAACGTACGAGGCTAAGAAGATAGTCTGCCCTCTAGGACTGGAAGTTCAGAAGATTCACGCATGTCCGAATGATTGTATCCTATATCACGGTGAGGAGTACGAGAACCTAGAAGCATGCCCTGTTTGTAAAGCACTACGATACAAGATTAGACGAGATGATCCAGGTGATGTTGACGGGCAGCTAACGAAGAAGAGAATTCTTGCTAAGGTGATGTGGTATTTCCCTATAATACCACGGCTAAGGCGTTTGTTTAGGAACAAGGGGAATGCTAGAATGATGCGTTGGCACGCTGAAGAACGTCAACAGGACGGGATGCTGAGACACCCCGCAGATGGTTCGCAGTGGCGAAACATCGAAAGAAAATTTAAAGACTTTGGAAAGGACACACGAAACATACAGTTTGGTTTAAGTACGGATGGCATGAATCCTTTTGGAGAGATGAGCAGCGGCCATAGCACTTGGCCCGTTACGATGTGTATCTACAACCTCCCCCCTTGGCTATGCATGAAGAGGAAGTGTATAATGATGCCGATTATTATTCAAGGCCCCAAGCAACCTGGTAACGACATCGATGTGTTCCTAGGACCACTGGCCGAAGATCTTAAACTATTGTGGAAGAAGGAAGGTGTCCCCATGTGGGACGAGGATAAACAGGAGAAGTTTAACCTACGAGCGCTGCTGTTCGTAACCATCAACGATTGGCCTGCACTTAGCAACCTATCTGGGCAGTCCAACAAGGGGCACAAGGCTTGCTCTCACTGTATGGATGAAACAGAAAGTACGTATCTTAAGCACTGTAGGAAGGTTGTGTACATGGGTTATCGTCGATTCCTTGCAGCAAACCACCCGGTACGGAAGAAAGGCAAGCTCTTTGAACATACGGCGGACAACCGTACGAAGCCTAAACATCGCAGCGGGAAAACAGTGTTTGCTATGGTTAAAGATCTTAAAGTAGTGTTTGGAAAAGGGCCTGGCAGCCAGCCTATAGAGAGCGAAGATGGTCACGCGGCGATGTGGAAAAAAAACTCCATATTTTGGGAGTTACCCTATTGGGAATTCTTGGATGTCCGCCACGCAATCGACGTGATGCACCTCACTAAGAACCTTTGCGTAAACCTTCTTGGCTTTCTAGGTGTATATGGAAAATCGAAAGATACATTGGAAGCGCGTAATGATCTGAAGTATATGGAAAAACGCGGCGACCTTCACCCGGAACCAAAGGAGAAAGGCAGCCATTACTTGAGTCCAGCCAGCTACACTCTTAGCAAGGCAGAGAAGGAAAGTATGTTTCAATGCTTGGAGAGCATCAAGGTACCGTCTGGATACTTCACAAATATGAAGCGAATAATAAGCACGAAGGAGAAGAAGTTCACAAACCTAAAGTCTCATGACTGTCACGTGTTGATGACACAGCTGCTACCAGTTATAATAAGGGGTATCCTCCCAGACAATGTCCGGGCAACAATAACAAAGCTATGTTCTTTCATGAACGCAATTTCGCAGAAGGTCATCGATCCGGATAGGTTAGAAGTCCTTCAGAATAATGTGGTGCAATGTCTTGTCAGCTTTCAGTTGATATTTCCACCTTCATTTTTCAATATAATGACGCATCTGCTTTGTCACCTAGTGAAAGAGATCGGTATTCTCGGGCCTGTGTTCCTACATAACATGTTTCCTTTCGAGAGGTACATGGGTGTTCTGAAGAAGTATGTTCGTAACCGTGCTCGTCCAGAGGCAAGCATCGCCAAGGGGTATGGAACAGAGGAGGTCATTGAATTCTGCGTAGAATTTATTGAAGACCTTCACCCAATCGGGGTACCTGAATCACGCCATGAAGGGAGACTACGGGGAAAGGGGACTCTCGGAAGGAAAGCTATAATGACGGTAGACAACAATTTATTCCGTAGAGCCCATTTCACGGTTTTACAACAATCTTCATTGGTGGCTCCTTACATCGAGGAGCACTTGGCTCTAGTTCGCGCCAGAAACATCGGTAAGTCCGATGCATGGATTATACGGCATCACATTGATACTTTCCCCGCATGGCTGCGACAACATCTCATGGGTAACGAGACGATTAACCAGCAACTGGCCTTCCTGGCGAGGGGTCCATCTGGCTCGATCGCGACATTCCAGGGATATGAGATCAATGGGTACACATTCTACACAAGAGCCCAAGACATGAAGAGCATGAACCAGAACAGTGCTGTTCGTATCGATGCCATGGGACACGATGGTACAACTGGCACGTATTACGGTGCCATCGAGGAGATATGGGAACTTGACTATGGACCTCTCAAGGTCCCTTTGTTCCGGTGCCAATGGGTTAGGTTGACTGGTGGAGGCGTAACGATTGATGACAGTGGGATGACAACGGTTGACCTTAACAAGGTTGGATACTCGGACGAACCTTTTGTCCTAGCCAATGATGTAACGCAAGTTTTTTACGTGAAGGACATGTCTAGCAAGGAAAAAAGGGCAAAGGGCCTGACGAGCCGAAGCGCCACGTGGTTCTCCCAGGCAAAAGAAAAATCGTCGGAGTAGAGGACAAGACTGACAAGGATTACGATCAGTTTGATGGGCAACCCCCTTTCATGGTGACGGTTGACCCTAGCATCCTCCTATCAAACGAAGACACCCCTTACTCACGTAGCGATCACAAGGAAGGAACAATAGTGAGGAGAAAGTACGTGCGGACAACCGTCACCGCCGATCTATTGCCGTAATTGTTGTAAACTATTTTGGATGTATTGAATATGCTAGTTATATATGATTGATTACAATTTTTAACAATTTAATATCATGCATATACTAATTATATACGATTATTAGAATTTTTAAAAGTTTTAAATCATGCATGTGGGATTTACATATGTTAGTTACAATTTTTAACAATTTAATATCATGCATATGCTAATTATATACGATTATTAGCATTTTTAAAAGTTTTAAATCATGCATGTGGGATTTACATATGTTAGTTACAATTTTTAACAATTTAATATCATTCATATGCTAATTATATACGATTATTAGAATTTTTAAAAGTTTTAATTCATGCACGTGGAATTTACATATGTTAGTTACAATTTTTAACAATTTAATATCATGGATATGCTAATTATATATGATTATTAGAATTTTTAAAAGTTTTAAATCATGCATGTGGGATTTACATATGTTAATTAAAATTTATAATGCATTATTTACTATGTTAGAAACATATATGCAACGAAATTCAATATTCCGTGCTATTAACTTTAGTCCCGGTTCTTAACCCTAACCGGGTTTAAAAAAGAATTTGAAAATAGCAGGAAAATATCTTTACTCCCGGTTGGTGAGAAGAACCGGGAGTAAAGATATCTTTACTCCCGGTTTGTAACAACAACCGGGATTAAAGATAAGGATCTTTAATCCCGGTTGTTGTTACGAATCTTTACTCTCGGTTCTTCTCACCAACTGGGAGTAAAGATCCGGGGGTATATATATTCCCGGTGCGCCCTCGTCTTCTCCACCAGCACTTAGACGTTTTTCCATCGAGATCGAGCATCGGCTTCTCCTTCGCCGCCACTACCTAGGGCAACCCCACGCCGACGCCGCCGTCGTCTCTCACCGTCGCCTGGCGGTCCTCGCCGCCTCTGCCGCAGACGCCGCCGCCGCGTCTCTTGGGTGAAAGCCCCCGCCCTCTCTCTCTCGATGTTGCTCTTTGTCTCTCTCTCTTTCACCGACGAACGCCGACGACACCGACGCCGATGTACGCCGCCGGGCCGCTATGTTACGCCGCCGCCACGGCACGCCGCCGCTGGGCCCCCACGCCGCCGCCGCCACACCGCCGCCGCCGCCCGGATGCCACGATGCCGCCGCCGTGCCCCCACGCCGCCGCCGCCGCCCCGATGCCACGATGCCACCGCCGTGCCCCCACGCCGCCGCCGCCGCCACGATGCCGCCGCCACCACGCCGCCGCCGCCCCCACGCCGCCGGGCCGGCCCACAGCGCTGGACCGCGCCACCACCGCCGCGAGACGACGCCGCGAACTAACGCTTAACGAACGCTTAACGAACGTGACCAAACGCGAACGAACGCGAACGAAACGTGAACGAACGCGAACGAACGCGAACGAAACGTGAACGAAACGTGAACGAACGCTAACGAACGCGAACGAACGGGAACGAACGCGAACGAAACGTGAACGAACGCGAACGAAACGCGAACGAAACGTGAACGAACGCTAATGAACGCGAACGAACGTGAACGAACGCGAATGAAACGTGAACGAACGCGAACGAACGTGAACGAACGTGAACGAACGTGAATGAAACGTGAACGAACGGGAGTGTTAGTGAACGAACGCGAACGAAGGTGAACGAACACGGACGAACGCTTAACGAACGCGAACGAACGCGAACGAAACGTTAAAGAAACGTGAACGAACGCGAATGAAACGTGAACGAACGCGAACGAACGTGACTGAAACGTGAACGAACGTGAGTGTTAGTGAACGAATGCGAACGAACGTGAATGAAACGCGAACGAACGTGATTGAAACGTTACCGAACGTGAATGCACTTGAACTAAAAGTGTGAGAACGAACGCGAGCGAAATGTGTACGAACTTAGCATATATATATGATTATATATACTTGAAAACGTGAAATACATTATATGTTCCTTTGCATTTAGACTAATACATTTTTTTTGCATGTTGCAGAGAAGACGTCGTCGTCGTCGTCCGTCAAGCCGAAGTGGTAGCTAGCCCTCGAAGGAATTCGCGCAGGCAAGTGATGTAAAGATGTGATTGTTAGAGATATAATATAAGATTGTTAGATTTCTAATATAAGATTATTAGATTATTAGAGTTAGCATATGTCAGTGTTAGAGATTATTAGATTATTAGACTTAGCATATTTGAGTGTTAGAGATAGTTAGAGATTTAATATAAGATTATTAGAGGTTTAATATACGAAACTTAATTAGACTTAGCATATGTGAGTGTTAGAGATTTAATATAAGATTATTAGAGATGTAATATTTGAAACATATTTGATTGTTAGAGATTTAATATAAGATTATTAGAGATGTAATATTCGAAACTTAATTAGACTTAGCATATATCATTATCTACCGTACAAATACACGACACTTAGACTTAGCATATTTGAGTGTTAGAGATAGTTAGAGATTTAATATAAGATTATTAGAGGTTTAATATACGAGATAGTGAGGAGATTGTTATACTTAGCATATATATATGATTATTACAATTTTAATATGAGATTAGTAGCAATTTAATATAAGATTGTTAGACTTAGCATATATGATTATTACAATTTTAATATAAGATTGTTAGAGATTTAATATAAGATTGTTAGACTTAGCATATATATATATGATTATTACAATTTTAATATAAGATTAGTAACGATTTAATATGAGATTATTAGAGATTTAATATAAGATTATTAGAGTTTTAATATTACGGTTAGCAAATACATCCTATAGACCTAACATATATTTTTTGTATGCACAGATGGCTGATCGCGATGAGGAACAGATACTATATGATACAATCGCAGAGGGAAGCAGCCAGTACTGGAACGAAGAAGAGGGGAACGAGGATCCAAACCAGTACTTGAACGAGGAGGGGAACGTGGAGAGGGATGCGGAGGGGAACGATGAGGAGGAGGCTAGTGGAAGTCATCCCTCCGCTGGACAGAAGAGGGCACGCGGACAACGAGGTGCCACGAAGAAGATAGAGGGTCGGCACATCATAACTGAGGTGGACGCAGACGGCCGACCTAGTGCCCCGGCACAAGCAGCCAAGAATTTTGTACGCCACAGCGGTTGGGTTGTGAGGGATAACGTGCCTGTCAGCAAGGTGTGCTGGTGCAGAACAAGGGCACGCGGGAGTGATGACAGCTTTGTCCCGGAATCAGAGAAAGAGATGCTGTGGACCACAATGCTCGAGACGTTCACGCTCCCTGCGGGTACAGAGAACATAGTGAAACACTGGACTCCTAAGAAAATGGCAGAACGGTTCCAGACCTTCAAAGGAGATCTGTACCGGAAATACATCCTGAAGGGGCAGACACCGAACTTCGACGTTTTTCCGAAGCTAAGGGATCACTGGGACGAGTTCGTTGCTTACAAGACATGTCAACAAGGGCAGGCGATGATGGAAAGAAACAAAGAAAATACCGCCAAGAAGAAGTACCATCACCACTTGGGATCAGGCGGCTATAGCGTCGCGATGGCGAAGTGGGAGGAGATGGTCCATCAACGAAGAAGTCCTTAATCCCGATGGTGAATTCTACTACGACGGAACGACAATTCGTAACGTCAGTCCTTCCTCTTCTGACGTAACGCAGGCGTCGAAGTCGTAGCTCTAGCGAGCAAATAAATTGTACTATACATGCATGTATATATATCTATATATTTATATATGTACGTATATTTACTTTAGTGTTAATATATATTTTGGTAACATATAGGTACATAAAATGTTAAGTGCTTTAAATTATAAATATGTGTGTAATATATATATTTATACATATATACATACGCATATATATATATATGTATTCTATATACATGCATAATATATATATTACAATGCATATATATGTATTGTAATATATATATATATATATATATAATCAACCATGCAGCAAACAGGACCATGCAAATAAAAAAAAATGGTACATAGATCTTTAGTCCCGGTTGGTAACACGAACCGGGACTAAAGATGGATCAGCCTGTCCATCTTTAGTCCCGGTTGGTTCGATCTTTAGTCCCGGTTGGTGTTACCAACCGGGACTAAAGATCGATCTTTAGTCCCGGGTATTTCACCCGGGACTAAAGATCGCTATCTTTAGTCCCGGATTCGTAGTCCCGGTTAGACAACCGGGACTAAAGGGGGGTTACGAACCGAGACTACAAACGATTTCTCCACCACTGTAAGTTGCAGTCACTATCGATCCGAATTCGTCACAAAGGGCCAGCATTCAGTTCACTCGCAATGTGCTTGGCTGTGAGATGAGATCTCGCCCTATAAATACCCACCCGCACTGCCCAGGGAAGAGCAAACCACGAGCAACGAACTTCACCTGCAAATTAAGCCTGGTAATAAAACTTAAAATTCAGCTTGGAATTAGCTGATCGATCGACCGCCATGGACGAGCTCTTCTACCAGTCGCTGTTGCTCTCGGTGGCCGCCGTGACGGTGCTGCAGCTGCTGAAGCTGCTCCTGGTGCAGCAGCGCCGTCCCCGGACGCCGCCGGGGCCGTGGCGGCTGCCGGTGATCGGCAGCATGCACCACCTGGTGAACGTGCTCCCGCACCGCAAGCTGCGGGAGCTCGCGGCGGTGCACGGCCCGCTGATGATGCTGCAGCTCGGGGAGACGCCGCTGGTGGTGGCCTCCTCCAAGGAGATGGCGCGCGCGGTGCTCAAGACCCACGACACCAACTTCGCGACGCGGCCCAGGCTGCTCGCCGGCGAGATCGTCGGCTACGAGTGGGCCGACATCCTCTTCTCCCCCTCCGGCGACTACTGGCGCAAGCTCCGCCAGCTCTGCGCCGCCGAGATCCTCAGCCCCAAGCGCGTCCTCTCCTTCCGTCACATCAGGGAAGACGAGGTACGTATATATTCCTGTGGCTTCATTTCTACTTAGGACTCTCTCCAACCATGCAAAACCACATGATTAACAATATAATACCTCGTATAAATATATATATATATATATATATATATATATATATATATATATATATATTTCTCCTAATGATTTCAAAATTATATGTTTGAAAAGGACTCGCAATGTCGGAAAAATAATACTCTCTCTGATTCAGGTAATAAGACGTTTTGACTTTGGTCAAAAGTTAAATTACTTTAAGTTTGACCAAACTTGTTGAGAAAATATTAATAATTTCAACTCAACACAAATTTATTATGAAAATATATTTTACTATTGATTTAATGAAACTAATTTGGTATTATAAATATTACTATATTTGTGCATAAATTTAGTTAAATTTGAGGTAGTTTGATTTGACCAAAGTTAAAACGTCTTATAACCTGAAATGTAGGGAGTAATTTCTAATTTTGTTTGTACATGCTGCTCCATCAAACAAACTGTCAGATTAATAACTGTTTAGAAAGGCGACATAAATTCTGTGCGAGTACATTATTATACCTAAATAATTGTAGGTGATGATGCGCGTAAACGAGATCCGCGCGGCGGGTCCGACGACGCCGGTGAACCTGAGCGTGATGTTCCACAGCGTCACCAACAGCATCGTGTCGCGGGCGGCGTTCGGGAAGAAGAGGAAGAACGCGGCGGAGTTCCTGGCGGCCATCAAGTCCGGCGTCGGCCTCGCCAGCGGCTTCAACATCCCCGACCTCTTCCCGACATGGACGGGGATCCTCGCCACGGTCACCGGCATGAAGCGCAGCCTCCGGGCCATCTACACGACGGTGGACGGCATCCTCGAGGAGATCATCGCCGAGAGGAAGGGTATCCGCGACGAGAAGATCAGCGGCGGCGCGGAGAACGTCGACGAGAACCTCGTCGACGTGCTCATCGGCCTCCAGGGGAAAGGTGGCCTCGGATTCCACCTTGACAACAGTAAAATCAAGGCAATCATCCTGGTACGTAGGCCACTTGTCAGGACACCGTGTAACTCTTTTTTTAAAATAATTTAATAATGAAAATAGTATCCAAATATATAATATTATAATATTTACTCATGCAGGACATGTTTGCCGGAGGAACGGGGACATCGGCGTCGGCCATGGAGTGGGGGATGTCGGAGCTGATGCGGAACCCCTCCGTGATGAAAAAACTACAAGCAGAAATCCGCGAAGCGCTCCGAGGGAAGGCGACGGTGACCGAGGCCGACATGCAAGCAGGCAACCTCCGTTACCTGAAGATGGTGATTAGGGAGGCGCTACGGCTGCACCCACCGGCCCCTCTTCTAGTGCCGAGGGAGAGCATCGACGTGTGCGAGCTCGACGGGTACACGATCCCCGCCAAATCACGCGTTATCATCAACGCGTGGGCGATAGGACACGACCCCAAGTACTGGGATAATCCTGAGGAGTTCAGGCCAGAACGGTTCGAGGATGGTACCCTCGACTTCACGGGAAGCAACTATGAGTTCATCCCTTTCGGCTCTGGTCGGAGGATGTGCCCCGGTTTCAACTATGGCCTTGCAAGCATGGAGCTCATGTTTACGGGTCTTCTCTACCACTTCGACTGGTCTCTACCGGAGGGTGTTAATGAGGTGGACATGGCGGAGGCGCCAGGCCTCGGGGTTCGCCGCTGCTCGCCGCTGTTATTGTGCGCCACCCCGTTTGTCCCTGTGGTCTCTGCCAATTAGTTCCATCTATACATGCTGTGTTGCATGTTTCAGCGCAACCAAAATAAAATGAAGATACTCCGTTCGTTCTATAATATAATGTTTTATATTTTGGGACAGAGGGAATAATACGTACGTTTATGTAGTAATATGCATGCGCATTTTTATTTTAATTATGGCCTGACCACGGTGTACGTATGTATATATATCTCCATCTACCTATGCCACGTTTATATTTGTATCTCAAGCTAGTCTGTATGATTTAATATCCATCTGGATTTGAAGTAAGAATGGGAATTTCAATTAGTCGTTAATGAGTTGTTTTGTACGTGTAATTTAGTTGCTAGCTTCTCACTACTGACTTTTGCGGACTTGTTTCCACTGCCACAGGAAAAATTGAACCTATATACTACGTGTTGGCCCAAAAATATGAAAGAATTAAATCCCCGGCAAAAACAATGACATATTTTTTCTTGCAATGAACAAGTCCATGCATGATAAAATAAAGGATCAAATAACTGCATATGTAGCGTATACCAAGTTTATTCCCATGGGGAAAAAGCCAGAGCTAGTAGCAGCGGCTGGTTCCATTCTTCCCACTCATCCTTTTTCCTTCAATCCCAAAGATGTGGCTAGAGTAGAGTTTGGAGTCGGTTGTTAGGGGTGGGTTTTGGGGGATCTTGGCCGTACACTACTGGAGAAACCATCTTTCGTGGGTTGGCCAAAATCCACAATAGTCCCTATTCAACTAAAAACCAGGACTAAAAACCCATTTTTAGTCCCGATTGGTGTTACCGGGACTAAAATCTTTAGTCCCGGTTCTATTTGTGTCAGACAATGTCAGGGCGCCAAGGGCCTTTAGTCCCAGTTGGTATTACCAACCAGGACTAAATATAGATCTTTAGTCCCGGTTGATATCTCCAACCTGGACTAGATATCTCCCTCCCACGTCTTAACTCGATGACATGAGACTTATCTCTTAGCACATATATAATTCTTATCCCTTATCTCCTCATCAAAACCAATCCTTATCTCCTCGTCGAAACCGATCGAGCTAGCGCTTCTCCTCGCGTCTCTTCTCTTGCTGTCTTTCTCTGTCCTCTTTCTCTCGATCTCTCGCAGTGGGGTCGGCGGCGGCCGCCGGGCGAGGGGCAGAAGCGGCTGGGCCGGGGAGGCGGCGGGAGAAGCGGCAGTAGCCGCTAGGCGGGGGAGGCGGCGGCAAGCCGGAGAAGCGGCAATGGCGGCCAGGCTGGGGAGGCGGCGGCAGCCGCCGGAGGAAGATTTGTTTTTTTTTTGGATTAGAGATGAATTTGTGATGTATTTGATCTGTGTGTGATTTGAATATGTGATGTATTTTTTAGAATTTGTGATGTATTTGGAGATGATCGATTTGGGGATCCTTTTGTTCAATGATGATCGATTTGGGGATGATTTGGGGATGTAGTGAAATCAATATACAAAGTTAACAACAATGAAAAACAGAAAGCAAAAAAGAATCCGGACCTGGCCTGGCTCCATCTTTAGTCAACTAAAAATAGATTTTTATTCCCGGTTATTTCAACCGGACTGGGCATCTTTAGTCCCGGATTCGTGGCCCCGGTTACACAACCAGGACTATAGGGGGTTACCAACCGTGGGTAAAGCCCCTGTCACACCCTAAAAATCCTAAATATATAAATTGTTATTTAATTGGAATTATCAGAAATAATTTTAAAAGCCTAGAAGAGAAGATCTAATTTGAAATAATAAATTCCAATATAAAATTGGGCCAGATAAAATTTTATTAAATACTTTGCTTGATTCTATAGTTCCTAGATTTTTCTAGGATTTATTTGAGCCAAGGAAGTATTTTTAACAAATGAAATTCCATTTCATGAATAATTTTAATTGAAAAAGATTTTAAAAATCCTCCTTTTGGCTTTGGGCCGAAAGTCGGCCCAAAACTCTCTCTCTCTCTCCTCCCCGGCCCAAGTCAGCCCAGTCAGCCAGCCGCCGCCCGCGCACGCGCCCGCTCGCTGACAGGTGGGTCCCACCTATCGGACTCGTCGTCTTCCTCCAGCCGTCGCTCGCCCAAACCCTAGCCGAGCCGCGCCGCCGCCGCCCTTCCAATTCCGTCGCCCTTTCCATCTCCGGTCAAATCAATAGAGGGGAAATAATCCTCGGGATCCCCTCTATCTTTTCTCTTTTGGAATCGTCGCCTAGTTCGGTTTGGAAACCCATGGATTCGATCTCGAATCGGATTCGTCTCTCTCTCCGAACCCTAACCTTTCCATCGCCGCCGCCGGGTCGCCGTGGGCCTTCGCCGCCGTCCCCTAGCCCTATAAAAGGACCTCCAAGCCCTCTGCTACCCGTCGCCGCCCTCGCCTTAGCTCGCCGCCGTCTGTAGCGCCCAAGCCTCGTGAGCCCGTGCGTCGCCGTCGCCGCCGCTTGTCCAGCCATGCGCCGCCGCCGCTTCGGTCGTCGTCGTCGCTCGGGGAGGTCACTGTCGTGTTTGCCAAGTCGTCACTGTTCTCGTCCCGTCCTCCATTTTCGCCGTAGATCGCCGAAGCCCCGCCGTCGTTGTCAAGCCGAAGGTCGCCGCCGCTTCGACCTCGTCGCCGTCGCCGTCCGTTGATCTTCCACCGTCGTTTTGGTCATCGGTGAGTTCGCCGTGTCGCCCGCATCATGCTGGTGCCCTCCGTTTGCACCGCCGCGCCGTCATTCGCCGGCGAGCATGCGCCATCCGAGCCGTCGCCGGTGATGACGTCACCGCTGACGTCATCGTCGTCGTTTCCCCGTGGACCGCCGCGGTCTGGATCGATCTCGGCCGTTCGTTCAGGTTGGAATCGATATCGGCCGTTCGTATCCGTAGACTGCCGCCGTGCACCCGGTCCACCGTGAACCCGAGCCCGCTGACGCAATAATCCCCTTTTTCTTTTCAAAAATAATTCATTATTGCGTCATAATTCAATTAAAATCCATATAAATTATTTAATCCGATTTAATCTTTAAAAATTCATAACTAATTCATCTTAGCTCGGATTTAGTTGGTTCATGTCTCTAAATTTTTCTAAAATTGAGATCTACATGTTAAAAATATCCACATGTACTGTTCATGCTTGTTTATGTGTTGTTTTGGTGATTTTGCTCTTTTCTGTTTAGATTCCGACGTTTCCGGAGAATCCGTTTTCGCAGGAGAAGAATTTGAAGAGTTCCAAGGCCAGCAAGGCAAGTCACACAGATCCCAAACAACCCTTTGAGTATGTTGATCCCGTTTAAAGCTATTGTTTCTATTCAACTATTGCATTTATTTTCGAATGTCATTGGGTGGAATTAACTTATTGTTTGTTATAGCCCTTTTGTTCTTGATTACTTTATTCCTCGATACCTTGGGTTATTGTAACTTGACTAGTTGAGCTTTATATATTGGTTCAGCTAGATATTAAATATAATTGCTTAGCCATGCTTAGAAACCTTAGCACACCATTGGGATAACTTATGAGTCACTATTATTTAATGATGGCTTAATAATAGCTCACGATGATCAATCGTGATTGGTTAATTAATTAATTTGCCAACTAAAATTGGATAATGGTGGGTTGTGAGTACATGGTTTTGATGGTCGTGCTCATGACAATTAAGGACCGGTTCACGATTTTCGGTTGTGAAATATTTACCGTACCAACCACAAGCCAGCGTGGGCAACGGCTTTACTTTCTGTGTAGTATGGTTCTTTGTAGAGCACCAGACTGTGAAGTGGCGGAGATAAGCCCACGGGGGTCGCTGGGAAGTCCATGCCTTGTTTATAAGGGGGTGACTATGATCCGGGAACGGTGCACTGCTTTGAATTGTGTTATATAGAGGGTATTGTCACAATCTCTATTCGGGTACTGGTTAAGTATCGCGACGCATGGTTGACATGATGTTGAGGTTGTGTCTTGTGGGTACAGTGGTACACCTCTGGCCAGAGTAAAACTATTCGAATAGCCGTGCCCGCGGTAATAGGCAGGTCTAACAATGTCTTTCGTGATTAGTCTCACACTTCTCACCATAATAAATGATGCTATAACTGGTAATAATTTGATTAGCTCCTAGTTTGGAATGGTATATTCCTAGTTTGGAGATAGAACTGTGCAGCCGGGATTGGTTGTTCAGAATGGTTGGGCCTATGCAACAGGGTATGTTGTATAGTGTTGGATTAATGCTGTTTAATTAATACTCTACTGGTTTATTAAATTCTGAAATATTTATTAAATGCTATTTATGCAAATGAGACTATAGTATGCCATCCTTTGTTATCCTGTGCATTTGCATATTTGCTGCGTGGCTTGCTGAGTACGTCATATACTCACCTTGCAATCATTCATCAGATGAGGAGTTCTACAGTGATGTTGATGGTGTGGAGGATTAGGCGTAGCCCTGGTCAAGCTGCCTGTGGAGTGGAGTCGTCTATGCTGTTTATCTTTATTTTCGGCTTCTTAGATCTTTATTGATTGAGAGGAACTATCTACCTCTGTAATGACATTTTATTCGCTTATTAATTAGAGTAATAATTGTACTCTATTATCAATTTGTTATTGTGTGCCTCCGCTGATTCCTGGACGAGGGTTTACACACATGTAAGCGTTTGGAATTTTGGATAGAAATTCCGGGCGTGACAGCCCCTTTCTCCAGCAGTGGTAGTTTTTATTTTGGCCTAGCTAGCGGCCAGTCTAGTGCTAGCCTTCTCCCGAGTCGGTGTACTGGTGCTGTCGGTACGTGCACTACTACAGAACATCAAATAGATACCGGCACTATAGGTGATGGAAGTGCTAAAACCGCACCTATAGGTCTTTTCCTGCCACCACGGGTTGAAACCACAAAAAAAACAAGCATCTTTAGATAACTCTAGCTATCGGTTCTAAAGAAAATACGGCACCTATACTATAGATGCCGGTTTTATTGAAAAGCCAAAACCTTTAATTTTTTAAAGGTATCGGTTTCCTAAAATACTGACACCTATTATAACCGAGCTGAGCCGGGTGGAGACAAGCCAGCCCGGTGGGCATTTTTTATCTCTCTCAATACTGTCTCTCTCTCCCTCTCTTCTTCTCCTCCTTCCATCGGCTCTCTCCCACTCTTTCTCCCTTAACTTATCTCTTCTTCTTCTACCGGCTCTGTGGCGGTAGACGGCGGGCTCGCCGGGGTGAGGCAGCAGCGGCAGGTGGAGGAGCCCTCCCCTCCACCAGGACCGGTAGGAGGAGAGGCGGCGCTGGAGGCGGGGCGCTCGTGGATGGAGGTGGCAGCGGTCTCGCTGGGGGCAGGTGGCGGCAGGCGGCGGTCTCGCCGAGGGGAGGCGGCGGCGGCAGGCGGAGGAGTGCTCCCCTCCACCAGATCATGCAGAAAGGAGGCAGCGACAGGGGTGGCGGAGCTCGCAGATGGAGGAGGCGGCAGGCGGTGGGCTCACTGAGAGTAGGCGGCGTGACGGAAGGTGGCGCGACGGCTCGAAGACGATGACTACGACGACGGCTACGCGACCGTGCGATGACGATGCTGGTGGGACAATGACAGAGAGGTGTTGTCACAGCCTGATTTTCGTTTTAGGATTTATAAATTATTTAATAAATTATTAATAGAATTTATATTAAATGTTCATTAATTTACAAGTGAAGTTAAATGTGGGAAATAAAATTTCCTAAGTATAAAGCATGGATCGATTTAATTTTTATTAAATTCTCCATGATTAATTATACTCTCTGGAATTTTCTCAGATTTTTCAGAGCTCAATTCCTAATTTTAATAAACAAAGAATATTTCAGTAATTATTTAATTAATAAATTAATCATTAAATGGTCTGGTTTTAATATTGTTAAATACTTTGAGTGTCCAAGTATGTTCAAGATTTTTCTTGGAATTATTTGAGCATTGATATTATTTTTAACAATTGAAAGATCATCTCATTGGTTAATTTATTTGGCAAAGTAATAAAAATCCTCCTCCTCAGCCTGGGCCGAATTCAGCCCATTCCCTCCCTTCCTCTCAGCCCGGCCGAAAGTCTGTTTTGCCACCCCCGTGCTACAGTACTCCTTCTTCCTCCTCCAGCCGACTGTCTCCCGTGCCGTGCACAGTACCGCCGATCCCCTTCCAAAATCCGGCCACCTCGTTGCTCCTTTTTCCAAATTAGTTGCGGGAATGGAATCCACTCAATCTCCTCTTCCTTTTCACCAAGAAATCCCCAAAATTTTCTATGGAAATCCTTTCCAATTTCGCGGTTCAATCTTTCCTTTTTCCGGCGAGAACCCTAGACTTTCCCGAGTTTTTCCCGTCGTTGTGGGCTCGATCCCGGCCTCCCATGGCTATATATAGAGCCCCCTCCCTCTCCTCTTTCGGCCGACACCTCCTCCTTCTTCTGCCGCCCGAAACCTTCTCCCCGCGCTCTCCTTTTCTCTCCAAGCGCCGGCGCCGCTCCAGCCGCATCTCGCCGTCGCCCCGGTCGTCGCCGATCAGCGCCGCCACCTCCATCGGCTCCGCAACGTCGAGCTCTACCCCGGCCGCTGTTTTTTTGCGCCAAATCCAATCGGAGGTAGCCCGTCGTCGTGAACCGGAGCGCCGCCGTCGCCGCCGTGTCTCCAGCCGCCCTGCGCCGTCGCTGTGGTCGCCGCTGCTGCTCGCCGTTGCCTCCGTCAGGTTCGCAAGAAGGAGCTGCACCCCGTCCGCCCCTTCGTCGCCACCAAAATCCACCGGAGCTCCATCGTCGCCGTCAACCCGAAGTTCGCCGTCGTGTTTTGATCTCCGGCGAAGCCCTGCTGCTCCTCCCGTCATCGCCAAGCTTCGCCGTCGCCTCCATTGGATTCGCAGCTGCGAAGTGAAGCCCGTCCACCCCTCGGTTGTCGTCTCTCATCGCCGGAAAGTCGTCGCCGCCGTGGACAGTACCTCGCCGCCCTTTGAAGCTCGTCGCCGGCCATCTTCCGTCGCTGTCTGTCGTCGCGTAAGTGTTGGTAAGAATCGCCGTTGCCTCCTCTTTCTCCCGGTGCCCTCCGTTTGCATTATTTCGTCGGCAACCGCCGCTCCTATGTCGTTCACCGGCGTAGGTTTTTCCCTAGGGCCTTAATTTAATCTAATCTTGTTTGGCCCTAGCGTCGTTGTCGTCTCCGTGTGTTGTCACTGGCGTCGCCGTTGCCTCTTCCTCTTCGGTCTTCCCCGGTGAGGCCTCCTTTCCGTTCCCTAGGTTTAATCTTTGTGTAGCTGCAATCGTGTCTTCGTGTAGTCGCTGTTGTGCAGCCGTAGCCCGTGCGTAGCCGTGTGTGCCTAGCCACCGCAGCCGACCCATGTGCCGTCGCTGCCCTAGTTGCATCGCCGTTGCTGTCCAAGCCGCCGCCTTGTGCCGTCGCTTGCTGCCATCACGCCGCTGCTTGCTGCACTGGCTCTGCCAAGCTGCTGCTATACCATGTGCCGTGTCGCTGCTGCATGCTGCCACGTTGGCCGTGTCGCTTGCTGTTGCCGCTGCTGCTGCGTCGCCTTTGCTGCGTCACCACTGCTGCGCCTGCACACCGTGCAGCGTTGCCGTCGCTTTACCGCGTCACCGCCCTGGCGTCGAGCCGGTCATTTCCGTGCACCACACCTGCTATTGTCCGCTGCTAGCCGCCGCGTAGCCGCTGCCCTAGTGCACGTACTGCAGTCGCCGCGCTGCTGTCGTGCATGCTATCGGCTGTGCCATCATCCTAACCCTAGCCGCGTGTCTCCGCCGAGCCGCCGCCGCCTAGCCAAACCAAGTCGCCCTAGTGCCGCCGTGTCGCAGCTGTGTGCCGCTTTAACCTAGCCGCCGCTTTAGCCGTTGCTCGGTAGCCAAGTTGTCTAGCCGTAGGTGCATCCCTAAATTCCTACCGGTCTATCGTTTGTCGTACCGGGGCTTTACCGTGAATCGTTTCCAGCCCACCGGTTTAGTCGCAGCCGTTGTTGAGTCGTTTGCTCGTTCGTTCGAATCAGGTGTTCCCTGTGCTTCGTTCGTTCGTCCGTGTTGAATCGTCCTTTAGTTCAGAGCCGCCGGTTCCGTTCGCCGGTTTCGGTTGATCATTTGGGTGATCCCGTGTCACGTAGAATTGACTTGTTGAGTCGGTATCTCGTGAGGCCCACTTGCCAGATCAATCTAAGCCATCCAATCTGGTCGACTCGGTCAAGATTAATCTCAGCGATATAAATCCTTTCCTCTCTTTTCAATGGCATATTATTCCTTTTTTTTATCATATGTCATCTACCAAATATGATCTAATCTTTTCCGGAGGTTGCTTTAATCTTTTCTCTCAGTTATAAATCATTTGTAAATTGTTTAATTAATTTGGAATAGTCTTTTCTTTAATAGGTTTAATTGGAATTTAATCTTGTAAAATTTGTAATTAATTCATATGAAATTGGAATAAGGTCGTTCAAGTCTCTAAATTCATCTAAAATCATGATCTACATGTTTGTTTACTTTTATGTACTATTTATTTGGTTTTTATTAGTCTTTTTCCTCGTTTTGCGTGTTAGCTTGTCGTTTCCGTCGTTTCGAAGGTTCGCGTGTGCGTCGGAAGTATTCAAGAAGATTAATTGAAGACCGATTATTGCAAGGCAAGTCACACAGATCCCAAACACAATTCCTTTGAGCATATTGATCCTACATTTAAATTCTCTATTTATTTCATTTGTGCATTTATTTTCGAATGTCACCGGGTGGTGACCCTTTCCCATTTAATTATGGTCGAAGATGACTTTATTTACCTATGGGTTATAATTTGATTAGTTAGAACCTTATATATAGGTTTGGTTCAGCTAGATGCTTATAATAGATGCTTAGCCATGCTTAGAAACAATAGCTCACTAATGGGATAAATCATGCTTCACTATCACTTATGGATATTTAATGGAAGCTCACGATGGTTAATCGTGATTGGTTAATTAATTAATATGCCAACTAAAACTTGATAAAGGTGGGTTGTGAGCACATGGTTTTGATGGTCGTGCTCATGACAATTAAGGACCGGTTCACGAGTTTCGGTTGTGAAACATTAACCGTGCCAACCACAAGCTAGCATGGGCAACGGCTTTACCTTTTGTATAGCATGGTTCATTGCGGAGCACCAGACTGAGAAGTGGCAGAGATAAGCCCACGGGGGTCGCTGGGGAGTCCATGCCTTGTTTATAAGGGGATGATTATGATCCAGGAACGGTGCGCTGTGGTGGATTGTGTTGTGCGAGGGGTACTGTCACAGCTCCTTTCCGAGGTACCGTGGTGGTATTGAGGCACATGGTGACATGTCGTGGGGCTGTGTCTTGTGGGTACAGTGGTACACCTTTAATCAGAGTAAAACTATTCGAATAGCCGTGCCCGCGGTTATGGGCGAGTTGAGCAATGTTTTTCGTGATTAGTCTCACACCTCTCACAGTAATTATTGATGTTATAACTGGTAATAATTTGCTTAGCTCCTGGTTTGGAGTTAGATCTGTACAGCCAGGTATAGTTGTTCAGAATGGTTGGGCCTGAGCAGCATGGGTGTGCGGTTCAGTGTTAATTAAAATTGATGATTAATTACTCTACTATTTTATAATTCTCAAATGTTTGCTAAATGCTGCTTTTGCAAATGAGCCCTATATTATGCCATCCTTTGGTATCCTTGTGCACTTGCATATTTGCTGTGTGGCTTGCTGAGTATGTCATATGCTCACTTTGCAATAATCAATCAAACCTCAGTTGAAGACAAGTTGCGAAGGAGAAAATGTTTGGCTTATACCCCAGTTGAGCTGCTTGTGGGAGTGGAGCCGGAGCTTCGCTAGACCGTAATTCCGCTGCTGTTTTCTTTTCTTTTGTAAGTATGTACATTATTATTATGATGAATCTGTATATTAAATTGTCAGTTTGTATACCTCGGCTGATTCCTGGACGAGGATTTTATGCACAAATTAGTTCGGAAATTACTAGTGAATTTCTGGGCGTGACAGGTGTGAAATGGTTTTTTTATTGCCAATATGTGGGATGAATTTGAGGGTCAAAATCCATGTTGCGGATGAATGGATTGGTATGTGAATGAATCCATCTGTGTAATTTTTTATTGCCAAGATCTGGGATGAATTTGAGTGTCAAAATTTATGTTGTGGATGAATCCTTCTGTGGATTGGATATGTGATAGATAGTTGATGATAAGCTTGTTCTTGCTGTGGTGTGGATGGATGTGGGAGGAGGGACTGCTCGGCTCAATGCATCGGCTTGTCGTGACGAGTCGATGAATCGAGCCAGAATTTTTTGTATCATGGAACCTCAAAGGTATCGGTTGTTAAACCGGCACCTATTTCTTTTCATATCAATGTCGCCTCCGTGGTGTCGTTTGGGAGAACTGACATCTAAAAGGGTTTTCCAACCGGCAATTATTTGTGTTTCTGTAGTAGTGGGGGCGGTGGCTATTTTTCTTTGATTTTCTAGTTACGATCTCCTCCCAGGGGTGTAAACTTGTGTTCTATTAATATAAACTACGCGTACGAGTAGTTAAAAAAAGAAAAATATAACGTGGTCATGAATCAGACCACGAACATTACGCACGTTTGTGTGTGTACGTTGTCATCACTCTACGACATAAACTGCAAGGACAGTGATTTTAGATCTCTGAGGACTCTAAATAAGTAGCATATGATTTCTAATATACTAACAACATATACGAAAAAATGCGTAAACAATTAAAAGCTAGCTAGCTAGTGAGCGACAAAGTAAAGGAATACAGCCAAAAAACTCGTGTATTAATCAGATATGACGCATTCTGTCACAAAGACATGTAGAGATAATGATTTATTATACCCATTGGGCACAGTAATAATATCGAAGCGGACGCATTTTCCCGGCAAGTGATTATTAAACAGCATACTGTATATGAATGTACCCATACTTCCTTAGTTTCAGAAAAGAACAACATGATAGCTGGGCTGTCAGAGTCAGGCAACATGCCACTAGGTGGAAATGCTTTGTCTGCTACAGCCATGCCAGCAAACCAGGATGCAGATTGATGCTCTGAGATTTCCAATGACATTAGCGCATGTACAATTATGTCTAATATGTCATGCAAGTAAATTTGGTGACGTGGAAGAAAGAGATGGAATGAATGAGAAACATCGTTGCTACGCGTGACAACGGCTCAGAGTCAACTCTTAGCATTTATTAACGGAAAATTTGTTGCATGAGGTTGGAGAAAAGGAAAGAAGTATAATAAAAAATTATTTAGTGTATTAATGGTTTAGAAATCTTATTGTCTCTTATTATATGAGCATATGAGCATAGTGTCTAGTAACATTAATTAATTAGTATAGAGAGCTCATATTATACGTGTCTAGTTGCTGGCAACCAAACGGCCCGTTAATATTGCAAATCTTTCATAGCCATTACTAGTGACTATAATTTCGGAATGAAATTTCCAAAATTTCGGCAATTTCAGTTCTGACCGGCAAGCATATATCTCTCTCGAATTTTTTGGTTTTTTTCTAAATATTGTGAATTTGATCAAAGTTTAATCAAATTCATTAAAAAATTGTAAAATTTTCAAACAATTTTGGCTAGAAAAGTACTGAAATATCAGTGATATCGGTTCTTTTGGTACCCTCTGAACCCCCATTTTGAAAATGCAAACCCTGGCCATCACAATCATCGATTTTTACAGACAAATTCCACGACCGTATGAGACAATTAATGAATTTTCAGTATTTCATTTTTACCAAAAAAATTCACATTTTTGTGGGCATATATGTGGGTTGATACATTATGCAACTTTACAGTAGTGAATGGCATATTAAAGGAAATACTTAACTTACTATGACCTATTAAAGGATGCAACGAGGTCTCATGGAAGTTTTGCTTCACCTCCGTGGAACTTAAAATGAACTTTCTACCAACTTTCAAATTTTAGACATTTTCAAATAATAAAGAAAATAAGTAATACAGGAGGGCTTTGCCAAGAATTGCATGCACTGACTATTACCAACAGTTTGCCTAAATGGAACCAATTCTAAAATTGAGGTTTCTTTTATAAAAAAACTTACTCCAACAATTCCTCTAAAGATGTATCCAAAAATTGAAATCCCCTTCGTCTCCTTTCATGCTTTCCACGAGTTTGGAGACGCTTTCGCTTCAAATTTTTGCATGGCAAAAGAAGAGGGCTGACACTTGGATAGAGATCACGTGTGGGGAGGGGATGGGTGGACCGGTTTTTATTTTTTATTTGTTGGTTGTTAAAGGTGGGTCCACTTTTTATTATTAGGAACCAATTTATGATATGTGTTGGAGATTAAAACTTGAGGTTTCATTTGTAAAAAAAAACTTACTCCAACAATTCCTCTAAAGATGCATCCAAAAATTGAAATCCCCTCTGCCTCCTTTCATGCTTTCCACGAGTTTGGAGGCACTTTCGCTTCAAACTTTTGCATGGCAAAAGAAGAGGGCAACACTTGGATAGAGATCACCTGTGGGGAGGGGATGGGCGCACCGGTTTTTGTTTTTATTTGTTGGTTGTTAAAGGTGGGTCAACTTTTTATTATGGGGAACTAATTTAAGATATGTGTTGGAGATTAAAATTTGAGGTTTCTTTTGTAAAAAAAACTTACTCCAACAATTCCTCTAAAGATGTATCCAAAAATTGAAATCCCCTTCATCTCCTTTCATGCTTTCCACGAGTTAAGAGAAGCTTTCGCTTCAATTTTTTGCATGGCAAAAGAAGAGGGTGACACTTGGATAGAGATCGTCGTGCGTGGTGAGGGGATGGGCGCCGATTTTTGTTTTTTATTTGTTGGTTGCTAAAGGTGGGTCTACTTTTTATTATCGGGAACTAATTTAAGATATGTATTGGAGATTAAAATTTCTTTACACCTTAAAATCAAATTAGGTGTTCCAAAAACAAAATTTTACATATATTTTTTGGTATCCACGCAATCAATTAGTTTAGGTGGCTATCCACGCAATAAGCACATGTGGTTATCCTAACAGACTGCCTGAAAGATTTTTTTTGAACGACTCGCACGAGACGGTGCGAAGTTCTATTGATAGAGCAGGAAAAAATTACAAGATTACAACCCTGGAGGGTCATAACCAGGAGAAAGAAAACAATATACCACCACCCACACACCGACAGCGCCAACACACACGACCAGGAGAAGGTTAGCACCGGACCGGCCGTCGCTAAGCATGACCGGCTGCCGCTAAACCAACAAAGGAACACAGACGAGATCGCCCTACAGCAAGGGGGTGCCAAAACGACGTCTTCAAGAAGAGAAGCGATGGAAAAACCGCCGCCGCCGTCCATCAGGGCTCAAAGGAGCCAAGACAGGGCTTTCGCCCGGCAATCACCCTTGAGGGGTGAGATAGCACGACAACGCCCTCAGGAGGGGGAATTAACCATCGTTGTCGGTCCAGCCAAGGCCGGGCTATGTTTTCACCCGCCGCTCACCATCTGCGAATCTAGGGCTGATGCACTGATACTCCACCACCACTCAAACTTTGCCGACATGTGGGCCCCCTGCACCAACGCCCCCGCCGGCCAGCCTTCGTGTGCCGAAGACTGCGCCACACCCACCAGCAGCTCCATCACGCACCAAGGTCGCCTCTTCCACCGCCGCCGCGCCTCTCGTGCCAAGCCGGCCTCCTCCACCGGGCGCGCCCTCTCGCGCCAATCCGGCCTCCCTCTCCGCCGCCCGCGCCTCTCGCGCCGAGCCGGCCTCCGCTGCCATCGGCTACGCCACTCTGCGTCCAGCCGGTCTCCGACCCCTCCTCCAAACGATGCTGCGCCGGCCAATGCAGCCGTCTGCCACGCCCTCGGCAAGCCGTCCGAGGCCGCCATGCCTCCTCCCACCACCGTCACAGTCACCACCTCACCATCGCCGCCGTCACCTCACACCCAAACCCTTCCCCGCCCCCACTGCCGCATCCTTCGACGTCGCCACCGTCTGCTCAGTCACGGCCGCTGCAAGTCGGCCGCTGTCGCCGATGCCGCTGTCACCAGCCACCGACGCCAGCAGCCGTCGTCGCAAACCACCGCCACCGCCAATGCAGCCGCCCCAACGCCGTCGCCGAGCTCTCCGCTGCCGTCGCGACCGCCACCGGGGCAAAACCATCTGCAGCGCCTGGATCCGGCCCCCGATGCTAGCCTCGCCACCAGATCCGGCCTCCGTCGCCAGCCTCGCCGCCACCTCCATCCCCGCCGCCATCTCCAACCCCGCCGCAAACGCCCCCAGCAAGAGAAGCAGCACGCCGCCAGCACGCACGCCATCCTCGTCTCCCCCGCCACCGTCGTCGCCTTCCCCGGCGCTAGCCGCCACCAACTGCCGCCGCCACCCCGCCACCTTCAATCCCCGCAGCCACCACCACCAACTGCCGCCGCCACCTCACACTGACCCGCCACCGGCGGCCTCCCCGCCAGATCCGGCCGCGGATCTGGGCGGTCTTCGCTGTCCCGCGTACGGCCCCCCACCGCGACGGGAGAGGGTGAAGCCCCGCCGCCGCCGTCCTTGTGGCCGCGCGGCTTTGCCGGTGGCCACTCGGGCGGCGGCGAGGCGGTGGAGGGAGGAGGGGGGAGGAGCGGGCGACGCCGGCGGTTTCCGCCTCCCGTGTCGCCCGTGGGGGAGGACGACGCGGGGGCAAGAAGATTCTCATTGAGACGGGGCAACTGCCTGAAAGATCATCTCATTGTTGCTTGACTATGCATTCCTGCTTGAACAAATTGACAAACGCTTGACTGGAAATAGTGTAATAGGAATCACGAAGTAACTAGATTAGGATATAGGAAGCACCAGTGGATTGGCCGATCGGGGTGCTGAACGAGACATACGTGTGACATATCAGTTCTCACAATCACGACGATGGCGATAGACGGTCACGGCCAAATCGGGAGTAGTCGAGCTGTATAGAAGTCGACTAGCCACCATGCCTGATCGGATGGCCTGAAAGGGGATATGAGATACTATGCAACAAGTAGCCAGTGTACCAGGATCAATATATAATCTTGTCATACTAATTAAGCTACTGTTAAACAACGACACAGTATCTAAATCATACCCTTCGCTATGATTTTCTATTCTATTATATAAAACAATAGGTAGATATAAAATAATTTTGAAGTACTTCTAAGATTAATCTACACATAGTGTTTGTAGTGTGTTAAAATTAAATATTTTAAAATTCATTAACAGTCAAAATTGTACATGTTTGATATACGTTCGAAATGTGAAGAATTATGGAATTGTAGGGAGTAGACGAGCAACTAGCCAGTGTATCAGGACCAATCCTGTCATATGTTTTTTAGATAATGAATCCTGTCATATTAAGCTACATGATAAGATCCGTCAGCAGTTATCAATGTATCCTGTCGTGAAACGCTCTACAATTATCAATATATCCTGTCGTGATGAGCTACATGACAAGATCCGTTGACAGTGAAACAGTACGCCTTAAATAATTATCCATGCTAAAGGACATGCGCATGTCCGTCGTGCTAGAGTACAGCGCAACCATTCAAACTATATATATATATATATAATACTCCCTCCGTTTCAAAATGTTTGACACCATTGACTCTTAGTACGTGTTTGATCATTCATCTTATTCAAAATATTTAAGTAATTATTTATTCTTTTCACATCATTTGATTCATTGTTAAATATACTTTTATGTACACATATAGTTTTACATATTTCACAAACTTTTTTAATAAGACGAACGGTTAAACATGTGCTAAAAAGTTAACGGTGTTAAACATTTTGAAACCGAAGGAGTATGTTGCTCCAGTTAAGGCGTGACAGGATACAGTTAAGCTATACTATGTAGCACGGGGCCAGTATTGTTCCCCAACGATCGAACATTGGGTTCATGGGGTGGGGGGAGGGGGATCAGAACTCGATCGAATCAAACAGGGCCCGGGACGATTTTACTTTTGGCACTATTTATCGTATTGGTATATAATCCCTGTACAAAAATGATAAATATAATGCCACTCGCCTCTCCATACTGGCAAAAAAGTTAATTATTCTGAATCGAACGACATGATTCGATTATTCAAATTTTCCATGGTTCGAGAACCAAATTTTCTTGTTTCTGCCATATAAATAGATGGTATTTGCTTTTTTATTTGGCCCAAATTGATCCAGCAGGGTGAGTTATAATCTTGTGTTAGGTAATTTAGGATAACATGTATTCTATTTTTCCATGGGAAAACATGTGTTTTCTATTTTTCCACTACTAGCAAAACATGTTTTCCTACGCTAGTAGGAAGAGCAAGAAAAATACTACTCTATAATATCGTACATGTTAGCAGTAATGAATGAATATAAATAGCCAATTGAAAACATTTGGATCCATTTTTAATTTCTGTAGGAATGGAGGGATATCTAATTAACTAGTATATTCATTCATGAAAGTTCTATAGGAGCCCCTTCATGGGCTTGTGGTATTGCCTCCTTATAAAAGAATAAGTTTACTTTAGGTCTTTCATTTTGTTGTCGAGTTTGTAATTTGTCCTTTTGAATCGCAATAACAGATATGATGCATCCTCAACATCTAAAACTAGTGCAAATAATGTCCCAATGCGGTTTCAGCTGACGTGCCACTTAAAGTCAGAAAAAAAACCATGAGAGCCGCATGGCCGTGAGTGTTTGTGGTAAAAATAAAAAAAAAACCAGCGTTCGGTCGAACCGCCTCTAGTGCCGTTCATCCTGGCCTTTCACGTGGACATCCTGGATTTCTTTCCAATGATGGTTGCGGGGCGTTTAGGACATTTCGAACCGTCATAACCATCATTGGCAGCATATAAAAGGACAGCTCATGTTGGTATTTCTTACGACATTACTAGAAATATAATTCCCAGCAATGGTGAAGAAATGCTCCTGGTATATTATGGTTACAGAGTGCATTCGCAAGTGCACGGATATACCATTGTAACATTTCACCCGAGAGTATTTCAAGGGTATCGTAGTTGTTTAATCCCGTAGGAAGATCATAGTAGAGAGAACCTGAGTAATAATTTATATGTTACTTGTAATAATCACAGTCTAAGCAGGGGTTAAGATAATCCAAGGGTAGAGTGACACACAAGCAGGGAGCTATTCATTCTCATACTAAAATATCTAAGCTAAGTGGAAAGAAAATAGAAAGAAAATCTATTCCTATACTTCTAGTATACATAGTATACATACATCCTAGTTATCTGACATACTAGCTAATACCCTCTATCCGATGCCCTCCTGGTACTTCGAGAAGTCACCCCTGACTACCGAGTTCCTTACGACAGCCCATCATGACCATACAACCGGGGTTAAATACGGAGGAGTACCCTCCCCAGGAAATTAACTTAGGACTATATACACGCGCAGAGGAATACCCATACTGAGCTGTCAGCATCAGCGGCCCACCTCTCATCCGCAGCATATAACCCCAAATAATGTTATCCCGTAATCTAGACACCACGCCTAAACTACCAGATACTACTCTAATATCATCGTCATGACATAGAGTAATTGCATAAGCAAACATTATACCCGTACCTATGCATCTCCCAGATAAGATAGTAGTATAACCAGTATAACATAAACATAATGTAAAGTTGGTATTCATATACTCGGAAAGTATTCCAATACCATTAATGTATATAGAAGAGTATTCTAAATAAAGTACAAAGCTTACAAAAGAGAAGAGAAGAGCTCTTCCTACTCCGATTTCTACTTTATTCCTACTCCACTAGCTTGAGAACACTAAACTAAACTTGAGAGAATATGAGAGAGCTTTGCTTGAGGTGTGTGAGTGAAGTGAGGATGAGAGATCCTTTTATAGCTTAAGAATGATGGTTGTGATGGATGGAAAGGTCGGTAATACCCAACAACTGTCACTGGGGAGTCATCTCAGTCGGCCAGGAGAACCCTGGATCGAGTGGCGCTGCGGGGGGTTCGGCCGACCTGGCCCAAAATCGGCAGGTGGCCTCCTCCTTTGCTCTCATACGCAGACTTGTGAATTTTGGCCCAGTTTATCGTATCAATTCTGAGTTCTTGGCCCATTCATACATAAGTCTGATTTTCGATATCATCTGATTGATTTATTGTCTGGTTTGGTGTCGATTCTCCTCCACTTTATAGTTATTCTCTGCAAAAGGTTAGTGAACCAAATAAAAGTGGAATATTATTATTCTCACATGAATATGCATTGCAAGCATACCTAGTTCTCCTCTATTTTGGTATTATTGACGGTCGAAACTGATCACTAACGACCGTCAACAACCCACACCAAGGATCAAGCAAGAAGCGGTCTCTCTTTCTCTCTCTTGTTTATTTACTTTGCTCTAGTGCTAATGGAGTAGAATTAGAATAGTTTCTTAGTTCTTCAAGTCTTTCGGAGATTTCGTGTATGGCTCTAGTAGCTCCTCTCTCTCCTGTAAGACTTTATTCAATAATGAAATATTCTTCTCTATATAGTTTTGGTTCATTACTTTACTTATATAATTATTCGAGCACCGACTTTAGTTCATATTTGATTAGCAATAATTATGTAGCTAGCTTACTAGAGATATGCAATAGTATTGGTTTGTTGTTCATTTATATGATTACTCTATGTCATCTGCAGTGATGTAGAGTAATATTTAGTTATGTAGGAGTGGTTCTTAAATTATTAGATACCATTAAATGGTGCTATATCCCACGGATCTGTAGAATTAGGCCACTGATACTGACAACTCAGTACGGGTATTCCTCCACGTGCATATATAGTGCTAAGAGAATTTCTTGGTGTGGGTACTCGTCTGTATCTATTACTGGTTGGATAGCCATGATGGATTGTCGTAAGGAGCTCCGCAATCAGGGGTGATTTCTTGATATACCAGGAGGGCATAGTTATGGGGTATTGGCTGCATAATTGTACAATAGCAAGTGTAGACTAAAATGACTATATACTAGAAGTACAGAAATGATGCTTTTCTTATTCTTTCTCCACTTAGCTTAGATTATTATTTTGGTGTGAGTATTATGTTTAGTTCCTTCTGTGTGTCAACCTATCCTACCCTTGAAATGATTAACCCCTGCATTAGGCTTTGATCTATACAAGTGATATAAATTATTAGCATAATACTCTCTTATGATATCTTCCATAGGGATTAAATAAATACGATACCTTGGAATACTTCCAGGTAAAATGGTACAACGGTATATCCGTGCGCTTGCAGAGTATATTTGTAACCCTAAAGAATACCGAGTAATATTTCGGGCGTCATTGCTGCGAATTATATTTTTATTAATGTCGTTAAGAAATAACAACGACTAAATACTTAACTCATCGTCATTTTTAATGGATCCGGTTTCAAAGCATAAATTCCTCTCTCCAATGACTTTTGTTTGGTTTTATAGCTATAAATAAATTGTTTTCTTCATGTAAACTTATCAAGAAACAATTTGTTCATTTCAAGGCCATGTAGAAGTTGCTTTGTTTGATTTCATTTTTTTTAACTCAACATTGTTTTATTTCATTAAAGCAAACATTGTCAATGATGTTATCCCTTTGTGCTCAATTTGAGTTCGTAATTTTGATTCCAACAAACATGATTTGTCCAGGTGATAATTTTGTCATTGTGAAGCTATATCACTTCAATTGTTTCAACCTTTTGGATCTTTTATATATAGTCCAAATTTTACGTTTTCTCTTCTGAAGCCATTCACATCATCTTATTTATTCCTAGCATTTCTTTTACTCTATTGGCTCTAGCCTTTTAATCTCTTCTAAAGCTACATTAATTACATTAATGTTTCTACCATTGGATGATCTATGGAGGTTATAAATTGTGTAGACAAAATGAAGCCAAACCTTCCAGATACAAATAAAATTCACTTTGCACCCTCATGTTTATTTATTCTCATACAACTTTTAGTTAGTAGTGTAGAGGATTCATCTAGTTGCAAAAAAATCCATCAACCAAAACATTCATTCTCGAGAATTGGGCATAAGCTCCTATACGAAGTAAATCTAGGTTTTCATTATTTCATTTTTTGGGCATCAACGTTAAATAAAATCAACACAATGCAAAATATGTTAGGCAAATAAGATTAACTGTACTCTATAGAAGATTATTCAGAAAAGAAGTAAACAATATGTAAAAATATTCTATAGAACAAAATGTAAGAAGAGAATGAAAGGGTACATTATTATTGGTGAAACCATTTGACAATGCCTAAGGAGGTGGAGATGTGACGGTTTCTGCGTTAGGCCGGGTCGATTAGCGCGTATGTCCTACGTGCCCATTTGTTGAGGCAGTGTCATATACGCACACACCACACATATGTGCCCAACCCCTAACGCACAGAGATGGAGGCTAACAACAAATACTTGATCCCGTTCAAATTTTATTGAAAATACAACAACTTGTGCCCAATATTTTCTTTAGATACCAAGGATTTTCAATCTTGATGAGTGCAGTCATGTACCATGACACAATTACCACACCACTGGTGCTTACGCACAAGTGTGATAATTTTGGCTGAGTGGACAAAAGAAGAAAAAAACTCTAATAAATAATGTGACAATATAAAACTATTGCAGCATGCATACTACTCCGTAATGCATTTTGGATCTTGTCGTCTCCACTCCGCCGCTCACAAGATGATGACCGACCACCACCATGGGCCACTGCACTAATGCCCCATACATTCTTGATGATGGATTATCTTATTAACTTCGTGGGCTGTAAGACCACTGATGCCTATACATAGTTTACAATAGATCACCGCAGGGAACCTCTCCACTAACATCGACTCCCCTCCATCATCCATGATATACCATATATGGATCAACGAATCCTATGCGGTTGTAGTAAGTTGTTGGTTGTGTCGAACCTGTTTTTAATGTTGTGAGTCTAAGTACTTTTGTTTGTTGTTTGGTTGTGTACCTCTATTTTAGATCCAGAGGTCGTGTTCCAATTCACTTTCTAAAAAAAATGATATATGGATTGACGACGCCCTAGAATGCTCAACAACTGATGCCCATCCTATCATTGATATGACGATTACGACAATGTTTTTCTAAGGCTGTCCAATCTTCATCAGAGGCCATATATATTGTGCTCCACGGAGTCGACATGTGCCTGAGCCTGGATGATCTACTTCAGTGGTAGCCCCACTCATGCTTCCCAAGTGCCAAAGCCTACCAGTCATTATTGCCTAGCATGCGCCAATCTTCGTACAAGGTTATGTGGCAAGCAGCTCCTATTGTGGCCGTGCACGTGCTTATGTAGAAAAAAGATATTCTTTTTGCTAGCGATGAAAAATATATTGTATTTATATGTATGTGGAAATATCTAGTACACCACATATGTAGTGCAAAGTTGAAAACTAATGCAGGACTTAAAAATAGATGTAAGAGATTTGCCCACGTCACCATAAATAAAGTTTTTACTCATATGTGGTAAGTTTTTAGGTTTGTACATCATGTTTTCCTCATATGTATTGTGTGTAAGTAGTAAATATATTTTCTATGTGTTGTTCCTGTACAGTAAATAGATTATTTCTATACTTGTTTTTTGTGTAAATAAATTAGTCAGGATAAGATGTGTATAAATAAACTATTTTCTTTTGCACTTGCTAAAAACCAAAACATATTGTCCTTTTCTTGAAAATCAAAATGTATTCGTGACGAAATATGTATAAGTAAATTGATGGCTGTAATTTAAATACCGACAAGTTGGGCAGATGGATGGGTGAAGAGAATGTGTGGTAATTTTTTTTATCTACGTGCGAGGGATGGATGCGAGAGTGGGAAGAGGGTGTACGTTACATTGCAACGTGCGTAGTATGGGCTTTAGTTCTACAGTATTTGTATGAGTATGAATTGATAGATTGAAAATGACAATCTCACACATGCACACCCCTCTCATGTTCACATGCACAAGACATGTCTAAGCTTATGTGGTACAGGTACACGCCTTGAACATAGAATGGTAAACCGACCATAGTGTGCGTGTATCAATTCTCGAGATTTAATACTAAGATTCAAGTCATAACCTTACGTCCTACGTGGCTGCGGAAAACCCCATGTGGGCAAGATTCACCACAATGATCCTACTAGCTTAATTGGTAACAATTGACAATTCTTATCAAGTTAAGAGACTGAGTCAGAGAATAATTTACCATTACTAGTCTCATCAAAATAATAACTAGTCTCAGAAACTAAGAATGATGACATTTTTGCAAAAGTACTTGATTTGACAAATAAATCACTCAAGTACTTGACAATGAAAATATAACTTTAAAACCAAATGCTAACATCTCAAGGTGTCTACTGAGATAGCATATTCAAAAAATCAGCAAAGACACCAATTCTTAAGAAGTAACATATTCCAGCAACAATTGTACAATATTCAGAAACTTTAGCGGAGATGCTAATTCTTAACAAATCAAATCCTCCAATAACAGCTACACAAAACCGTGTGGAAGTTCGAGTCTAGTTGGCCCCCTTCCCCTTGGGTATTCAGTAGGATCTGCATATGTTTAATTTAGACTGTTTTAGATGAAATTTCTACTGGATAAGAATTGACAAATTAGAAAGTTTCTTTCCTAAGCAAATGCTACTTTACCATAATTACCTGGAGTTAGCTCTATTGTCCTTCCTTTCACGGACCTACTAGTTCCCGTGCATATTAAAGTAAGATCACATAATATTACATTGGTGTTGAGAGCTACAAACTTGTGCATCAAAAAGTTCAATTTCCACACTAAGTTACGTACTAGTAAGTTAGTAAACTACATAGAAAAATTTTAAAACACCATTTTACCTTTTTAGCATCAAAAGTTATACCACATTTAATTTATTACACATTAGTGAAAATCGTTTCCATTATGACCAACATAGTTATGATTTACTATAATATTGTTAATTATGTTTAAGTTTCATACATGCAAAAGAGAAAAAACTGAAAAAAACATAATAAGATAAATAAGATTCATACATACAAAAGAGCAAAAGCTAACTTGATACATACCGTGACTTTGCACATTAGGATCAGAGGATTTCTACATATCAATGCACATATACAAATGTCAATATACTTTTTCCAACAAAAAGATAAAAAAAACACTCTTGCTATATGGAAGGCATCGTGTCACACATTTACACTTACGAGAAATTAGCATTAATTTTCTATACATCACTATCTCACCAATATGACTAGTAATCGGTTACTATCTTACGTTTTCCCAATTTTCTATAGTAATGAACATGGCCAAACCATATGGTATTAATATGAACTAAAACATATACATCTGAATTTGGAAAGCATATATGAGATAAAAAGTTACTAACCTTGTTTTACTCCCACTGTCATCTTGTCGATTTCTCTTTCCAATGTTCCTCCCTGTCTTGTTGTCTAAATCATTGGATTTTATTTCAGTAACTTCCACATCCTCGGGTACATTCTTTGTAGCCCTGGCTAGAGCTTCCAAATCTTTTGGTACATTTTTCTTTCCTAGATCAGGTAAGTTTGAGGATTCTAGATCGGAATGATCAACATGATCATTCTTTGCTGTCCCCGCAAAACTATCTTCTTGTTTTGCCTGAGCAAATACAATTGAAAGTCAAATCAAATTCACTGGTTGAATAGACTTTGGAACTCTATGCTAATAAGCTCACTACTAGTCATCGGTATGTTGTAACTTGTATTTCTACATGAGTGACCTACCTTCATATGCTTGACTGGTTCCTTCGATTCCTCTAATAAGCTGCTATGACCCAAAGTGTTTCTATCCATTGCTTCCCTCTAGATCTGCGTTGTTTAAATAGTGAAGAGGAAAGGAGAGATGAAGGAAAAGATCAAGTAAGTTTTCTATCTCATGAAACAATATATATTGACAGATGCATGGTAGGGACGCAAGTATCTTGGCGTGCATATCAGTACTACCAAAACCACAGGAGACTCATGGTTTAGATGAAACCTGTGTGCTAATTAAATCCATCAATCTATGTCCGGTTTCCCGAGAAGCGATATCAAGGAAATGGTCCATGGGCCTGGTAGTTGTTAGGCCCAAATCCAACACACCGCCAATTTTTTAGTCTCGTAGGTTTTTTTTTTCTGAAACAATGCTAGTATCCTTGTGAAATGATGCATTTGTACAGAAAAGTATCACTTTCTAAATGAGTATTTGTCCATGGTTTCCACCAAAATAACTTCAACAATGCATGATATCACACTCCATGTTTTTCTAGATGTATAAAATGTGGTATACTCCTATAACATTTCTCAAGGAATACCTACACAAATATAGCAAGTGTACCATGATCAGGGGTCTCCTCCCATGTCCTAACCCAATAAGGAAAACAGAACCAACTCCGGCAAGGCTGTAAGAGATCTACATGGATTTGATTAGATGTAGACTGAAGAATAACAAGTATATTTTGTATGGGTCCTCCTAGGGTACAAGGGGACCTACATGTATAAATGTCCAACCCCAAGGGGGTAAGAAAAGGATCCCCTGCCACCACAAGTCGATACAACACCAAGCTTGAGATTGAGCCCAAGATCCACCGAGCCAGAGCCCAATGACTTGGCGAACCCACCTTGTCAGAAACCCTCTATGAGATTAACATGTTGGCCTAGAATAGTTCTGGGTAGACCACTATAACCATAAATTTTCCGTATCAATAAAAACTGGCCGCCTGTCCGATAGACATAAGTTTATTACTCTAAGGAGGCCTAGTACCAATACAAAATCTTTGTTTGTCTGACTAGCATCCTCCTCCTGGGAGACAACATGCAAACAAGACCTAGGAAAACAAGTTTATTGTCCTTAGATATTTCTTGACGACATTAAGTGCACCTGGCAAGGGTATTGTTTTTTATTTTAAGATCTCGATGGAAGATGCCTACCATATGTAGATTTTCTGACTTGGGTTTTTATGACAATTTCAACGCTAGAGATAAGACCAACCCATTGATCAACTCACTCATCATATCAATACACATTCCAACCTACAAAAACTTAATACCGCTAATTTCCATCAGATCACTAGAAAACCTGGGTGAATCAAAACAGTGGCTCTCCTGCTACATTCAATATGTTCTGTATCTTTGAGATTGAATCGGAGAAGCCCACACCAATTTAGGCTATTTTTTTCCAAGGATGAATGATCTGCTTAAGAGGACATTGCATCGTGCAACCTGTTGTCGACACATGTCTGGGCTATCTGGTTCTAACGCAGCCCCACTGTTTACAAAGCATGCCCATTATCGACGCCTACCAAGCGCCTATCTTCTTGGTTTAGTGACCAGCCACCGCTGGTGTGGCCATGCACATGCCTAGGCGGAAGAAAAGAGATATTTTGCTAGCAATGATAAAATGATATCGTGTATTTTGCTATATTGTGTATATGAAATAAATAAATTCTCTATGTACTATGCATATGCGGTAAATAAATTACAACAGTGTTTGATTTTTTGTAAATAAATTATTCATGTTGAGATGTGCAAAATAAATTGTTTCTTTGGTATTCGCTAAAAATCAATACATATAGCCTTTTATTTACTAAAATATGATCACTTTAATTTTAATTCTGAGAAGTTTGGCTGATGAAAGGGTAGAGAGAAAGGGTGGTATTGTTTTTATCTAGGTTCAAGGATGGATAGTAGAGTGGGAGGAGGGTGCGCATGTTATAATGCGCTTAGCAAATGCTTTAGAACTACACTATTTATATTAGTGTAAACTGATAAATAACAAATGACAATCTGCCATAGGCACACACACTCATGTCCACACATACAACATGGGTGTGAAAAAGCACACATCGAAACAAAATATTATGTGCTATCATCCTTGCCAACATACTATATATGTGTTTCCTACCTTTGCCGGCTTCAATAATTAAGACCATTGCAGAGCAAGAAGAGAGGAAATGACTTGAATTCTACAAATTAAGAAGTCACAGACAGCTTGGGAGAATGTGTACTTCTGAGACATTTGAAGACAATTTCTAAGTGCATAGGTGTCATTGACTTACATCTGAAACATTTGAAGTCCCATTCCCTAGGTTAATCTAATTTGGACAACCTACTATTCCTCTTTAGTTCCTCATGGAACTAAGGGCATGTCTGGCATAGCTGTAGATCCAACTCCAACTCTTCTAGAGCTGGAGCCCACCCAAATAATTTCAGCTTCACCTAAAATAGGAGTTGAACTCGGTAGAGTACTCTCACAAAATGAACTAGAGAAGTAGAGCTGGATTTTGGCTGCTCCACAACTCCACTCCAAGCCCAACTCCAAGAGCTAAATTTAGGAATTGGAACTCTACCAAACAAGCCCTAAATGTTGTGGTTCTTTCTAATGGAAGGTGTTATGCAATTTGATATAACTTGGTAAAGGGGACAATGCACTTTTCTTGGAAGATCTATGAGAAGGAATGGTTACAGCTTATGCTTATCCAAGTCTCTCTCTAATGTCAAGCATAAAGAAGATTCAGCGGCAGAATTCTTCTCAAGGAAGTGCATGATCAGTTTTTCCTATCTCTCATGGTGAAAGCACAGACCTTTGGACATATATTTGGGGAACTAATTGGTATACTTTTCAACTCTTCTACAAATTCAAGTTTTGGATGATAAATCCCCCTCTCCCCCAAGAACTTTGCCTTTGGTTTGGAAGAGTAAAGCTATGATGAATATCAAAGTACTTGCTTGGTTGCGGCTTATGGACAGAGTTAGCACCATGGATTTTTGGACAGATAACACTGCAAACCTTCTAATAATACCATGCATGTTCACTGTGCAATAATGGACTTAGAGAAACAAGAGAGCATCTATTCTTCCAATGTTGATTCAATTTACAATGTTGAGCAGAAATTGGTTTCTTCTGGGACATGAGCTTGGAATTTTATCAGAAGATACAGTGGCAAAAACGAAACTTTGGGCTCTCATGTTTTAGTGAAGTCTTTTTGTCGTCCTAGAACATTTGGAAGCAGTGTAACAACTCAACTTTATTTTTATTAATGTCCAGCCTGAGAAGATTATAGTTAATGTGGACCCGAGATGACTTAGGGTAGCAGATAGTAAACAAACCTAAGTTTTTGTGGTAGGGGCACATGCTTTGAACACTGAATAGTAAACAGACCCATTTGTGCTTATACTAATTGTCATGATTTAATACTAAGATTCGAGCCCTAACCTTGTGTGGCACATAGGTACGAAATATCTCTTGTGGGCAGGATTCACCACCAAGATCCTACTAGCTTTATTGCCAACACTTGACAATTCTCATCAAGTTTAGAGACCAAGTTATAGATAAATTAACCATCACTTTCACATAAGTTTCTAATGAAAAACTAGTCTTAGAAACCAACAATGATGTCTTTCTTGCAAAAGTACTTGCATTGATAAATACGGTGCTTTTGACAAAGGAAATACAACTTTAAAAGAAAATGCTAACATCTGGATGCTACTGAGGTAGCATACTTCGAAACTCCATACATCAATTCTTAACAAATCACATCCTCCAGAAACAGTTGCACGACATCCTCTAGAAATCAAATCCTTCAATAATGGTTACAGAAAACCATGTGGCAGATTGTTCCTGGTTGGCCCCCTTCCGTTTGCGTACTGAGTAGTATCTCCATATATTTTGGACCGATTTACATGAAAATACTCCCAAATAAGTATTGACATATTACAAAGTTTATTTTTATAAACAAATGCCACTAAATACCTAGAGTTGTGGCCATTGTCCTTCCTTTCACAGACCTACGGGGGTGCCTGTGTACATTAAAGTAAGACCATATAATGTTGTTGGTGTCTAGAACAACAAACTTGTGTATCAACAAATTCAAATTGCACACTAAATTAAGTACTACTAAGATAGTAAACAAATATTTTTTAAAAACACTATTTTACCTTTTAACAAAAAAAAGTGATGCTTTAAGGGTTTAATTTATTACACTTTAGTGAAACTCAAATTCTTTATGGCCAGCATAGTTATGCTTCCCTACAAGCTTTTTAAATATATTTGAGTTCAAAATTCAGCACATGACTTAGAAACTTAATAACATAAATAAGATTTAGATCGACAAAAGAGTAAAATCTGAGTTACATACCATGATCTTCTACATTACAATCAGAGGATTTCTGCATGTGAATAAACATATATACATATGTCAGCATATTTTTCCAAGAAAAAGATAAACAATAGAGAGATTATCTATACAGTCACGATATGTTCAATGGAAAATGTTCTTGCTATATAAAAGGCATTGTGGCACACTTGGACACATGCGAGAAATTAGCATTTTCTGAACGCCACTCTCTATTCACCTATATGACATTTAATTGGCTCCTAACCATCTCACTATTTCTCAATTTTCTATAGAAATGAACATGGGCCAAAGAATATGACATTAATATAAATTAAAATTATTCCATCCCCACCCCACCCCCTAAAACTAGAAACACATACATCTGATATTAAAATAAAAGCATGAGATATAAAGTTAAAAACACATCTGTTTTAGTTCCTTCCTTGTTATATTGTCGAGTTCGTTTTCCAATGTTCCTCCCGGTCTTGTGGACTAAATCATTGGATTTGGGTTCAACAACTTTGACTTCCTTGGGTATATCCATGATAGCCATGGCTAGAGCTTCCAAATCCTTTAGTACATCTTTCTCTACTAGGTCTAGTATGTTTTAGAATATAAGATCGGAATGATCAGCATGATCATTCTTTGCTGCCACCACAAAACTATCTTGTTGTTTTCCCTGGGAAAACATGATTTACGAATCAAATCAAATTCATTGATCCGTGAAAGAGAGGATCTCAGCATCAGTCATATATGTTGTAATTTTTACACGAGTGACCTACCTTCGTTTGCACCCCTGATTCCATCGTTTCCTCTGATAAGTTGCTATGCCCAAGGTGTTTTTACCCATAGCTTCCCTTAGATCTGCTCTGTTGGAATAGAGGTAGAGGAAAGGAGAGATGAAGGAAAATGCTAAGTAATTTTTCCGTCATGAATTTGTATATATAGACATAGACATGATTGGGATGCAAGTATAATGGTGTGAATATGTGTACTACCAAAACCACGGGCGGCTCAATGTCTTTATGAAAATGGTTTGCTAATTAAATACATCAATCTATGTCTGGTATTGTGAGCCAATGGTGGGATTGTAGTTGAATCAGAAACTGGTCCGTGGGCCTCATAGTTGTTAGGCTCAAATCCAGCATATATATCTATCTCGCTAGTATTTTTTTTAGGAAATGCTAGTACCATTCTTATGAAAATGCTAAATTTGTGTGGAAGCGTATAACTTTCTAACTGATTGTCTGTCCGTGGTTTCGACAAAAACTTGTGCAATTCATGATTACACACTCCATGTTTTTGATGGTGTATAAAATATGACTTACACCTACAACATAGGGAAACCTAATATAATCACAAGGAATAGCTATAAAAATATGTGCCGATGATGGACATAGCTTGACTCCTAGTCACTCGGTTCCAGTTGATGTGGTGACTGAGAGACAAATTGTCTCCCACAGCACTAACCCTCATCCTCTCTCCCTCTCACGCGCCGCCGCTACTCGCTGATCACCACCACTAGAATGTCATCACCCGGTCTCTCCATCGCACCATCCTCGCTTGGACGATCCTGCGCCCCGCCTTGCCATCGCACCCTTGTTGCCGTTGACGAGGTTGATATTGGTGCCACCTATCCCGCCCCAAGATATCCTTAGCTGTTGACTACAGTGATCCCATGTCACGCCCAGATATTTAGCCTAAATTTTCAGACTATTTTGTGTATTAAATCCCTGTCCAGGACCAGCCAGGGTACACAAAATGACAAGTAATATACAGTTCCAAACGTAAATAAAGCATAAAATACTTACAGAAGAGGCACTTAGTCCTCACACCGAAACAAAAGCAGCAGCAGCAGAAAAAGACGATCCTAGCGGGGCTTCAGCTCCACTCTACAGGCAAAACTCAACTGGGGTCTGAGTCTTGGTCTTCTAACTTCGTCTTCAGCTCAGAAGCACTACACTTCTGAAAAGGGGGAAATAATAGCAAGGCTGAGTACAACCACCGTACTCAGCAAGCCACACCAATGATGCAGACGTGCAAGGGGATACAAGGACGGTTTGTGGCTATTTGCATAAAGGCGGTTGTAAAACATTTTATTGAGCAAAGCAGTAAAACTATTGAGCAATTAAAGTAACATTAAATCTCCACTAATCAACGCTACACCACGTTGAACAGGCCCAACCAACCCACCTGAACTACAGTGCATTGAGTCGATTTATTAAGGTGGGACTAATCACAGTGAATCTGGTCGACCGCCCATAACCGCGGGCACGGCTATTCGAATAGTTTTACTCTGATCAGAGGTGTACAACTGTACCTACAAGACACAGCCCCACGACACGTTACCGTGCGCCGACATGCCACCACGACATACCGGAAAGAGGCCGTGACAGGACCCTTCGCATAACCCCCTCTAGCCAAGCACGCCACACCTCAGGTTTCACCCCCGTCCCCAGCGGGCAACGGGCAGTCCCCTCTCGTGCCTAGGTGAATCCGGAAGCGACAGAGGCCGTCGCAGGGCCCGCCCCGCTCCATCACGCCCACCCTTGCCTGGATGCGTCAGCTAGAGGAAAGCTACACTACAAGCCCAGCCGTTGGCCACGCTGGCTTGTGGTAAGCACGATAAATTCTTCCAGGGTTTCCCGCGAACCGGTCCTTAATTGCCATGGGTGCGACTAGCAAAACCATGCACCCACAGCCCACTATTCAGTCGCATTTTAGTTGGATAATTACGACCATGAAACATGGCCAGATGTCTCGAGCACGCAGCTCATTCTGATACTAAAAAGGTCTAATACTGTAATTATCCCATCAACTGAGCTAGTGGTAATTAAGCATGGCTAAGCATAAAGTTCTAGCAAGGTCACATAAGTAACATGAGCTAGTCGATTTATTACCCAATGTTGACAAAGGACAGATATCAAGTAAACATGGCACAAGCAAACAGATAGGTAATACCCGGATCCCATGTAATTAGCAAGATATGCAATTTTATTTGCAAACGATAAAACATTTGTAAATTAGGATCAAAATGCTCAAGGGGAATGTGTGACTTGCCTAGCTTCTTCAAAACAATCTTCCGGACTCTTTTCCTCGCGACCGCGGACTTCCGAAACGACGGATTCTACACGCTGGCACGCAAAACGAGGAAAAACTCTAATAAAAACCAAGGAAACAATACATAAAAACTAAACAAACATGTAGAGCTCAATTTTAGATGAATTTTGCAAGTTGAATGGCTCAATTCAGAGTTCGAATGAATTAGATATGAATTTTAGAAGTTTTGAGCCATTTAAATAAATTTCTAGAATTATTACGAATTATTGCGCAATTATTAAATATTTTTACAAAGGAAAAAGGCTGCCGCTGACGTCATCAAGTGAGGCCGGCGCCGACAGGCGGGCCCCACACGTCAGCGAGACGAGGTGGCGGTCCACCGTGGACTGGGACCACAAGGACGGTCCACCGCCGGTCCACGGGTTGGACGGCCCAGATCGGCCAAGCCGATCGGGTGGCTGAGGAGAGCAATGGCCAGGCTCGGGCACAGCCGGGGCTGGCCCGACCGACCACAGAGGGCGGCGGCACGCAGTCACCGGTGATGACAGGCGGCAGGCGGCGCAGGGAGCGGCGGCGCGTAGCGCGGGAAGCGGCAAGAGGAAGCGGAGGCAGAGAGGGAGAGGGAGGTGGCGGAGCTCACCGAGAGGCACGGCAACGGCAAGAGCAGCCGGCGAAGGGAAGCGGCGGCGCTCCTCGGGTCGACAACACGGAGGGGCTCCCGGCGGTGGAAGGGAGAACGGAGTGGATACTGGGGTGGAGCTCGGCATGGCGATGCCAATGGCGCGAATGGCGAGATGCGGCGACGACGGGAGCGATGATGGCGGGCGGCTGAAGTCCGCGGCGGAGGGGGAGAGAGGTGGTGCACGAGGCGGCGGTGTTCCGGAGGTGGAGAGGGGAAATGGAGTAGAGGCCGGGCTGCGGCACGGCGCCGCGAAGCCGACGGTGGTGGCGGATTGGCGCGGCGGTGGGTGGAGCAGCGGTGGCGGGTGGCCGGAGCTCGCCGGAAAGCGGCGGTGCGCGGGAGCGGCGTGGGGAGGGAGAGAGAGAGCGCGGCTGGCTCGGGTGAGGAGGGGAAAAGAGAGAGGATGCTCCGGGGTTCGTTTTTATAGGGTCGGAGCGGCGGAATCGGGGCCGAGAGGGGCGGTAACCGGCGGGGAAGTGGGGCGCCGACGTGGGGTGGTGGCGGCTCGGCCGGCGCCGGTTTTTGTGGGACGAGCGGGGGAAATGGTGGAGGACATGGAGGGGATCGTGCCCACGTCGTTGGATGCGAGCTCGGGTGCGGGAGGGCGCCGGATTTTGCGGCGACGTGGGTGGCAATGGCGGTTGGGGTTGGCCGGCGAGAGGTAGGAGGAGGAGCTGACGGGTGGGGCCCACGGTCCCACCTGTCGGCTGGATGGAGAGTGAGGAGGGAAACCGGGGGACGTAAAGTAGACTTTTGCAAGGCGCGGGCCGGCCGAGAGAGGGAGGAGGCGCGCGGCCCACGGGAGAGGAGGGGAAGGCTTGGGCCAAGCCCAAAAGGGAGGGGAGGGGATTTTATTTGTTTTCTTTTTTTATTTAAATTGAGTTAAATGATCTTTGTGACTTTAAAAATACTTCTTGAGCTCTGAAAACTCACGGAAAATTCCGGAGAGTACATTAGGGCGCAAAGAATATTACAAAATATTCCCGGCCAATAATTTTTAAAGGAAATTTTAATTTCCTCCATATTTTCACTTGATTAAATTGATTTAAATTTTATTTAATTTCTAGAAAATGCATTATTAAATGATTTTTAATCCCGAACGAAAATCGGGGCGTTACAAATCTACCCCCCTTACAGGAATCTCGTCCCGAGATTCTGGGATGGCCAGAAAGAAGGCTAGCACTGGCGGTCTGTCTGATCTGCTGACACATGCTGCCTCTTTCTGATTCAACTGTCTGATTGCTTGATGGACCAAACCTGCATAATTGAACTGGTTAGATTTGACCTCACTATTACTTTGATCCAAACGACTGAACTGACTGGTATCATCGGATTAGATCCCTGGAGTTCTGGCACCCCACAAGACGGAACTAACTGACCAACCTTGCACGAGTGATCTGGCTGGTTTCAGCTCTGCGGTCCTGTTGCTTCCCAAAACTGAATTGATTGGTTCTGCTTGAACTGATGCGGACTAGGACTGCGGATACTCATAAAACTTACTTATCTTGGGCTGAACTGTCAATACTAGCAATTTGATAACCTGAAAATTCACCAAGCTGGCTAGAAGAGGGTGAAACTTGCATCTGGCAGACACAAATCCACAGACTCTGGCTTCGCTTCGAACGGCTCTTGACACGAACAATAACTGTTCTAAGGGGCTGCTTGATCAATCTTTCGTCTGAACTGCAACTGTCCCTGATGCTGCTTCTCTAAGCTGAGCTGTTGACCTGGCCTCACCGGTGTCCCTCAGAATTCCATCAAGTGACCTAGGACCGGCGTAACTCTGCATGACACCTTGCAATTGGCTCCTTCAACTACTACCCGGATTGCCACACTAGGTTGCACGTTCAACTGAAACAGCGACGAGGTGAGCTAGAACTCATCTCTGCGACCTATCCTCCTTACCGGAGTAGTCATACATTTCGCCTGACTGGGAACAATTGAACTGTTGTCCTTGAAAAATAACCAACCCTCCTCTAATTTACAAAGAGCCCTGACTTTGAAAACTGAAAACTTCATCGATCTATCAAAATGAAGCAATGACGATGCACTTTCATCCCAGCAAGATTTGGAACTTAACCCTTAATTGACGGTAGGAAGTTCCACACATAAAAGTGACTCTTATTTAGCTCATGAACGCGTTGACTCTTGACTGACATTCCCATCAGTTCTACTGCTGGCATAACTGTCCTGCTTCTAGCCTGACTTCGGTGTCGTATGCCTAAATAGATTGCATACCCACTGATCACTTAACAGATCAAACTCAAAAGTCCTTCTCTTGACATGACATTACACTTCGTCGATCGTCCTTTGCTGACTCTTCCTGGGTTTACGGACTATAGGCCCTGCAATTGTTTTCCCAAAAATACTGCAATCTGAACGACTACCGGAAACTGACTTTGATGCTGCCGAGAGTTTCTGCTTTTTGATCATAACCACTTTGCTTTCCTATCTTCGGTAAAGATGATCCGTTGAAAAGGTATGCTCTGCCATATACCTTGCTGACTACACATTTCTGGACTTGACACTATATACTTCTGACCCAGGTATGGAACAATTTCTTTTTCAACTTCTGAGAAACATTGAGATGATTCCTGGAGCTTATACTGGCTGTCTTGAACTAAGGAAAGATGTAATTGATCCATGATCGCACCACTAAGGTGTAAATTTCTGCTTACCATCCTCTAACGGCTTCCAAGGTTTAGAGGAGTTCCCAAGATTCTTTATATGATGTCACTTTCAAATATTCCATCACTCTTTTCATCCGAATACCATTGATACTGCCTTTAAAGAGATCTCATCATGTTGGGTGTTGAGCGTCTAACCATTTTCAATCTGCTGGTTAACCATTCCTCTATTTGCTCGCAAACATGTTTTGGAGCTTCAACAGAATTGCGATGAGTTAGAAGAGAAACTCTTGGTTTCTTGTGACACCGACAGATTCACATTTTCACTTGCTTTTGCATGCTCAAGATGAATCATAAAAGAAGAGAAACTGACTGCCTCAAACTTTATTCAATATTCCCTTTTCATTACGTAACTGCCATAAACATCTATGTACAGAGAGAAGTGCTACAAAGTTAAACACTTGTAGACTGCTGCTGAACTTGAAACATAGGGGGCTTGGCTAGGACTGCTATTGCTTCCATTATTCGAACCTAACCGACTTGTTTCTTTAATTCCTACTGGCTGAAGTCTCACCGAGAACGTTGCTCTGCTTGTTGATCTTCGATGGTGGAGTAACAACTCTCTTGACAGCTGTAGCAGGTAGGAACTTCTTGCTCGCGGGGTTACCGAGCGGTGATTTGCCGATGGGCCTTTGGATTGGAGCAATACGAGGTGCATTGCTAGAGCTGACAACTGCTGGGTGACCTGGGGCTGACGAAGCTTGCCACGGGTGCTGGCGAAGGAGTGTACTGCCTCTTTGTAGCTGTAGCGAGCTATTATTCTCCTGGCATTGCTTACCCTGCTGGCGTTGGTGTTGTAGGCTTGAAACGATTGCCGGTGGAACAATGCGGCCTTTGACTGTGCCCTTGACAATGATCCGTTGAGGCGGAGGTTGCACATTCAGGTGTCGATTGGTGTCATGGGCAGTGCTGGTAACTTGGGAGCAACGACGAACTGCCTTTGTTGCTCTTGGAAAAGGACAATCACTAAAACAATGTCCTAGCTTACGACAGTTGCGACAGAATCGACTTGCTTGGTCCCGGGGTGCAGGCTTCTGATTATGCACTTTGGCAGCCGAAACTGGAACACACAGTGATTTATGAACATCCCTAGCGACGTTGCTTCTTCCATGGTTGGCTTCCACTGGAGTTGTGGTTGGTGAAAGAGCAGAAGGGTTGAGACTGTTGTTGTCGACCTCCATTGGTTGACGAATGGGTTGCACGGTTGTCCCTTGTTCTTTCTTGGTCATAGCTAGGACCGAGTTCCACTGACAATCCTTAGGCACATGATCTGTTCCCTCACACAGGAAACATGTGACCTTCCTCCAAGGGCATGCATCTGAGTAATGGGTGTATTCACCACAGCGGCATGTGGGGAGGCATAAACTTGTAGTGTGTCCAATTTTCCCACATCTAGTGCATGCCTTAAACTCTAATTCCCTTTCCATGAAACTGTCAAGGGTCGCATCATCATCATCATCATCATCGTCGTCGTCGTCGGTAGAGAACCGCTCTCCTGACTCATCATCTTCAGGTCTGGGCGGACCGTACTTTATGAGATGCCGGGTTAGCTGACGCGCTTCTCGGAAGATATTTCTTCCTCTCTGACGCTTGGGTATCCTTGCTGCGTCTTCAGGAGTAAATTCTGAACCGGTGATGACCTTGTTCCTGCCATTATCCATCTTCCATATTACCGTCCTGTTCGCTCCAGAGTTGTACTGCAGAGTACCATCTTTCTTGTTAGTAGACTGACTTGGAGCTTGGTTACTTCCTGGGCACTGCTTCTCGTCTCTTTCAGGTGACCTGGCGAACACCTTCCATGGACAGTTCCTTACATAATGACCTTGCTCACCACAGTCATAACAGGTAGCACTTACTTCCCTTTGGTCTGACGGTAACTTGGCTGCAGTTATCTTCCGGGATCTGGACAACATTTTGGCAGGAGTCTTCGGTGCTGATATTGGGAAATCCCGACTCTGACTCTGATTCAAGTTCCGGGCTGGCACCTGGACTTGCACTTGTGGCTGGTGACATTGACGCGGCTCCTGACATTACCGTTGCATCTGCTGCATCTGATAGATCTGGTACCGACGTCGCATCTATTGTAATAACTCTTCCACTGTCTGAGTTGGATTAGCCATGACTTGGGGTTGGGGTTGATCTTCATGAGGTTGACGTGGAATGCTCTTAGAATTGCACTGAGTTGACCCATGAAACTATTGAAACCCTGATCCGATGAAACTGTCCCTCATGCTGACCAACTGCTGCGGGCACAAGGGAGAGAGGGGGAGAATGAGAGGGGTTACTAAAGATAAGGTACTAAACCCCTTGCCTACTGATCTGTTGTTAGTAGATTTTTATTGTTCAAGTTGCTTAAGCAAACAACCTAGTATGGTCGCATCCCCACCAATGATGCAAACCATACCCCTACACACAAGCAAACAACACACGATCTAGCAGCTAACGATACTACTCCTCAGGGAAAGATTGGGTTTAGGAAAACTCCGGGAAAACTTCACTTGACCTTCGCGGAACGACGACTCTGGGCTGATCTTCTCGCTCTTTGCATGAAGCTTGACTTGACTTCCGAACAGGCGTGAAGCTGACGGTTTGTCCTCCAGGTTTAACAACTATGAGGATTGGAGGGACTGGGAGGAGAATTTTGAAAAACCGTTTCACAAAGAAATGCTGAAGGGCGAGAGGAGACATCTTGCAAATAGGGTTTTCAGAAAACATGTCCTTGAGTTTGACCATTTGGCTTAACCTACAGTCAACCTGGCTCTGATACCACTTTGTCACGCCCAGAAATTTAGCCTAAATTTCCAGACTATTTTGTGTATTAAATCCCTGTCTAGGACCAGCCAGGGTACACAAAATGACAAGTAATATACAGTTCCAAACGTAAATAAAGCGTAAAATACTTACAGAAGAGGCACTTAGTCCTCACACCGAAACAAAAGCAGCAGCAGCAGAAAAAGACGATCCTAGCGGGGCTTCAGCTCCACTCCACAGGCAAAACTCAACTGGGGTCTGAGTCTTGGTCTTCTAACTTCGTCTTCAGCTCAGAAGCACTACACTTCTAAAAAGGGGAAATAATAGCAAGGCTGAGTACAACCACCGTACTCAACAAGCCACACCAATGATGCAGACGTGCAAGGGGATACAATGACGGTTTGTGGCTATTTGCATAAAGGCGGTTGTAAAACATTTTATTGAGCAAAGCAGTAAAACTATTGAGCAATTAAAGTAACATTAAATCTCCACTGATCAACGCTACACCACGTTGAACAGGCCCAACCAACCCACCTAAACTACAGTGCATTGAGTCGATTTATTAAGGTGGGACTAATCACGGTGAATCTGGTCGACTGCCCATAACCGCGGGCACGGCTATTCGAATAGTTTTACTCTGATCAGAGGTGTACAACTGTACCCACAAGACACAGCCCCACGACACGTTACCGTGCGCCGACATGCCACCACGACATACCGGAAAGAGGCCGTGACAGGACCCTTCGCATAACCCCCTCTAGCCAAGCACACCACACCTCAGGTTTCACCCCCGTCCCCAGCGGGCAACGGGCAGTCCCCTCTCGTGCCTAGGTGAATCCGGAAGCGACAGAGGCCATCACCGGGCCTGCCCCGCTCCATCACGCCCACCCTTGCCTGGATGCGTCAGCTAGAGGAAAGCTACACTACAAGCCCAGCCGTTGCCCACGCTGGCTTGTGGTAAGCACGATAAATTCTTCCAGGGTTTCCCGCGAACCGGTCCTTAATTGCCATGGGTGCGACTAGCAAAACCATGCACCCACAGCCCACCATTCAGTCGCATTTTAGTTGGATAATTACGACCATGAAACATGGCCAGATGTCTCGAGCACGCAGCTCATTCGGATACTAAAAAGGTCTAATACTGTAATTATCCCATCAACTGAGCTAGTGGTAATTAAGCATGGCTAAGCATAAAGTTCTAGCTAGGTCACATAAGTAACATGAGCTAGTCGATTTATTACCCAATGTTGACAAAGGACAGATATCAAGTAAACATGGCACAAGCAAACAGATAGGTAATACCCGGATCCCATGTAATTAGCAAGATATGCAATTTTATTTGCAAACGATAAAACATTTGTAAATTAGGATCAAAATGCTCAAGGGGAATGTGTGACTTGCCTTGCTTCTTCAAAACAATCTTCCGGACTCTTTTCCTCGCGACCGCGGACTTCCGAAACGACGGATTCTACACGCTGGCACGCAAAACGAGGAAAAACTCTAATAAAAACCAAGGAAACAATACATAAAAACTAAACAAACATGTAGAGCTCAATTTTAGATGAATTTTGCAAGTTGAATGGCTCAATTCAGAGTTCGAATGAATTAGATATGAATTTTAGAAGTTTTGAGCCATTTAAATAAATTTCTAGAATTATTACGAATTATTGCGCAATTATTAAATATTTTTACAAAGGAAAAAGGCTGCCGCTGACGTCATCAAGTGAGGCCGGCGCCGACAGGTGGGCCCCACACGTCAGCGAGACGAGGTGGCGGTCCACCGTGGACCGGGACCACAAGGATGGTCCACCGCCGGTCCACGGGTTGGACGGCCCAGATCGGCCAAGCCGATCGGGTGGCTGAGGAGAGCGATGGCCGGGCACGGGCACAGCCGGGGCTGGCCCGACCGACCACAGAGGGCGGCGGCGCGCAGTCACTGGCGACGACAGGCGGCAGGCGGCACAGGGAGCGGCGGCGCGCAACACGGGAAGCGGCAAGAGGAAGCGGAGGCAGAGAGGGAGAGGGAGGTGGCGGAGCTCACCGAGAGGCATGGCAACGGCGAGAGCAGCCGGCGAAGGGAGGCGGCGGTGCTCCTCGGGTCGACAACACGGAGGGGCTCCCGGCGGTGGAAGGGAGAACGGAGTGGATACCGGGGTGGAGCTCGGCATGGCGATGCCGATGGCGTGAATGGCGAGATGCGGCGACGACGGGAGCGACGATGGCGGGCGGCTGAAGTCCGCGGCGGAGGGGGAGAGAGGTGGTGCACGAGGCGGCGGTGTTCCGGAGGTGGAGAGGGGAAATGGAGTAGAGGCCGGGCTGCGGCACGGCGCCGCGAAGCCGACGGTGGTGGCGGATTGGCGCGACGGTGGGTGGAGCAGCGGTGGCGGGTGGCCGGAGCTCGCCGGAAAGCGGCGGTGCGCGGGAGCAGCGTGGGGAGGGAGAGAGAGAGCGCGGCTGGCTCGGGTGAGGAGGGGAAAAGAGAGAGGATGCTCCGGGGTTCGTTTTTATAGGGTCGGAGCGGCGGAATCGAGGCCGAGAGGGGCGGTAACCGGCGGGGAAGTGGGGCGCCGACGCGGGGTGGTGGCGGCTCGGCCGGCGCCGGTTTTTGTGGGACGAGTGGGGGAAATGGTGAAGGACGTGGAGGGGATCGTGCCCACGTCGTTGGATGCGAGCTCGGGTGCGGGAGGGCGCCGGATTTTGCGGCGACGTGGGCGGCAATGGCGGTTGGGGTTGGCCGGCGAGAGGTAGGAGGAGGAGCTGACAGGTGGGGCCCACAGTCCCACCTGTCGGCTGGATGGAGAGAGAGGAGGGAAACCGGGGGACGTAAAGTTGACTTTTGCAAGGCGCGGGCCGGCCGAGAGAGGGAGGAGGCGCGCGGCCCATGGAAGAGGAGGGGAAGGCTTGGGCCAAGCCCAAAAGGGAGGGGAGGGGATTTTATTTGTTTTCTTTTTTTTTATTTAAATTGAGTTAAATGATCTTTGTGACTTTAAAAATACTTCTTGAGCTCCGAGAACTCACGGAAAATTCCGGAGAGTACACTAGGGCGCAAAGAATATTACAAAATATTCCCGGCCAATAATTTTTAAAGGAAATTTTAATTTCCTCCATATTTTCACTTGATTAAATTGATTTAAATTTTATTTAATTTCTAGAAAATGCATTATTAAATGATTTTTAATCCCGAACGAAAATCGGGGCGTTACATCCCACACCCCCATATAGCTGTCGCCGTATCCACCAACGATTCTTCATCCCCGGTTCACTGTCGCTGAATCCATGCCCCCTAGGTCAGCTCCTTGATTTGAAGATAAAATTTCTTGTCTTAACGCCAAAGTTTGGTAACATTCTTTAGTAGATTCGGTTAAGGAAAGGAGACATTCAACTGATGGAAGCTTATCCAGAAGAAACTAAGTTCAAAAAGGGATCGTCGAGACCGCAACATGGCCGTTCAATTTTATCTAATTAGGCAGGGTGTGGTAATTTTCCTTTTTATCTTTCGTCAAGTTTTCTTAGTGTCCGATCAGGATTAGTTTATTTTCTTTTATCTTTAGGAAAGTCTGTGTCGAGTCCAATAAGGACTAGTATCCACCCATGTGTATAAATATGTACACTTGAGGTTACGGGTGGAAACAAGCCGAGCCGAACCTGGCTTGGCTCGGCTCGTGAAAGCTTGGTGCAAGGGAAGCTCGGCTTGGCTTGGCTCGCTACAAACAACGAGCTAAAACTGTAGCTCGGCTCGGCTCGTTTTTGGGCTCGAGCTAGCTCGAGCTGGCTCGCGAGCCTGGCATCAAGTAAATCTCAAGCAGGTCTAAGAGAAATAGAGCAACATTTTACCACATAGAATGTGTAATAAAGTGATATTTTTCTTTAATATGTCATCACAACACATAAATAGACAATATGACAATCAAAATTATCATTTTCAACAAATAAATAGTTAGAAAAGGTGTAAAACTTTTGCATATGACACTATTGTACTGAGCCAAGCGAGCTCACGAGCGGCTCATGAGCCGGCTCGGGCTTGGCTCGTTTTAGAAACAAGCTAGGAAGGAGGCTTGGGCTTGGCTCGTTTGGCTTTCGAGCCGAGCCGAGCTATGCGAGCCCGAGCCAAACCTGAGACGAGCTCACGAGCCCAAGCTTTTTGTCCACCCCTACTTGAGGTCTCTATAATATATCTTCACAAATCAATAAAATTACTTTCACTTCATCGGCACCCTAATTTACTCCCAACGTGTTCTTAGTTTCGAGCATGGACTGCATCGGTTAAGTCCGACCTCCAGCGAAGTTCCGTCATCTTCACTTGCATCGGCGTGGATAAGACTTCCTCGGTTAGGTATGATATTCTATACGGGCCAGAGCAAGCGTTGCCTATCCGATGGCACCGGCGATCCTCGTATCCCACTCACTCGCAGACCACCGAACTAATCTGCCAACAAGGTAACCACCGTGTTTACAATTTTACAGTATAAATGAAAAATTGTGAAATCAGTGGATGTGAATAATAATGACTGTGTCATATTTATGATGATGTCCTGGTTTAAACAATTTGATTAGCCTCTGCATCTTTTTATAATGCAAATGGTTTAACTTCTCATGATTTTGATGTTTATGTCAGAAAATTCAGATAAAGCGTTTTAATTAGTACTGTGCATATACTAACTTCAGGTCAGGGGTGAACCCGCGGGGGTTTCGGGTGTGTGCACTGGCATACCCAAAAATTCCACATAAAATTTAGGATGTAACCGGAAGTGCATCGGTAAATTGTTTACTTATTACTACTCAACAAAACATAGCCCGTAAAGCCCACTCATCCACTTCCTCGCACAAGCGCACACCCCACCAACAAAGCAGCGTGCACAATGGCGTCAAGACAGTGAGGCCGAGGTCATTGCAGTCCACAGGATGCCTTGACCCTTATGACCAGTTTAGTGAGTCTCTCTAACTGAAGCCAGTTAATAATTCACTAACCAATTAGTACTAATTACATTTCATTTAATACAAACATCTTATTCGAAAAATAATAATATGATCTCTAATAAGGAGAAAAAGAAAACTGGAACCGCAGGAATTCCTGTCCCACCTGAGAGCAGAGGTCAGCGACAGTGAAGACGGTGGTGGCAGCTACACCGTTGGTCACCACGGGCCGCACCTTGATCAAGCCTAGGTACCATGCAACCACCCCAGCCCTGACCCTAACCCACCGTTCCTCTTGCTCCCGGGCGGCATGAAGGCGAGTCGCGACGGTGCGGCCCGACGGCTGGCGGGGGCTCAGTCACCGCAATGATGAACTGGCGGTGAGGGATCACTGGCAATCACGACAGTACAGCGACGGCCGATGGCTGAAAAAGAGATCAATGGTGGTAGATGATGGATAGAGGGGACTGAGTGACAATATTCTGAGGACGGAGATGGATGGTCACGCGATAGCGGGGCGACGGAGCCGATAGGGTGGAGATGGACGGCCAAGCGATGGCAGCACATGGCAGCGTGATGGCTCAGTCACCGTGACAACGAACTGGCTATGGGGGATTGCTGGCAATCGCAACAGCGATGGCTGAGAGGGAGATCGACGGTAGTGGCTGAAGGGGAGAGCGGACCGAGCGACGGCTTTCTAAGGTAGGAGATGGATGGCCGCACGATGGCGGGGCGATGGCGGCACGAGGGTGGAGATGGACGTCGGCACGAGGGTGGAGCGATGGCTTAGTCACCACGACGATGAACTACCGGTGGGGGATTGCTGGCAATTGCGACAACGACAACTGAGACAATAGATCGACTGTGATGGCTGAAGGGCAGAAGGGACCGGGCGATGGTATTCAAAGGATGGAGATGGATGGCCATGCGATGGCGGGCGATGGCGGCGTGAGGGTAGAGATGGACGGTGTGAGGATGGAGATGGCTGGCTGCGCAATGGCGATGATCGGTGGCAGCATCTGAGAGAGGGAGAAGAGGGACTAGGGCCAGGGGATGCGCTCATTTGGAGGGAGGGAGGTGCATTGGATGTGAGCGAGATGATCTGGATCATTCCATGAGGAATGAAACAATGAGTGATGAGTGAAACTATGTTGAACTATAGGGAAGATTCATCATGCATGTGTAGAGATTTTTCCATATATTTTTCCCATACATAGCATCATCCGTTCGGTTCATTTAATACATGCAAATGTGTTTTTCAGAGAAAAGAAAATCCCGAAACAAGTACCACCTTCGTTTCAGGTTATAATACTTTCTAGCATTGCCCACATTCATATATATATGTTAAAGAATCTAGATATATAAGTATGTTTGTTATTAAACAAATATTTGATGTAAGAGTTAACATATATATATATGAATGTGGGCAATGCTAAAAAGTCTTATAATACGAAATGGAGGAAGTATGTTTGATGTAAGAGTAGGTACAATAGCAGGCTATTAGCCAGCTATAAATATATTTTAATACGATAAACGATGAGAGAGAAGAGCAGCGGGCTACAGATCTGTAGCTAGCTGCAGCACGGACTCCAAGACGCAATGTGTGTATGACAGGTGGGACCATATATTAATAATATAGGACTTCCTCCGTTTCACAATGTAAGTCATTCTAGCATTTCTCATATTCATAGTTAGGTTAATGAATCTAGATAGATATATATATGTCTAGATTCACTAACATCACTATGAATGTGGGAAATGCAGAATGACTTACATTGTGAAACGGAGGGAGTAAGCAATTATTGTATAAATTAGCTATTAGATTGGCTATAGATGAATTAGAGCTAATAGTGGGCTATACTATTAAACTTGCTCTAACGTACTAGCTCTAAAATTTTCAGAATATGATAACACAGCAATATACTGTGTACACATTAGTGATCACGTCGCACTCTCAAAAAACTTAATTAGTATTATATTTGTTATACTTCTTGCTAATCATGTTTGAGAAAGATTAAAGAGGGATACATCCATATGTTCGAGGTGCGCAAGAAAATCAAAACAAAGTATATTACATGTTGTAGATGAGCATAGCTAGTTGAGCGCCCAAGCGATGTCCTCCCGGATCTCCTTCTCCTCCTCCGGAGTGAGATCGTTGACGATGTGGAAGATCTCCCGCATCTGCTCCGGCGACATGCCGGTCATCATGGCGACGACCTTCTTGCAGGCGAGGTCGAGGAGGCCGTCGGCCTGGAGGTAGTTGGCGGCGAGGAGGAGGTCGAAGAGCGTGTCCTGATCGACGCCGGCGAGGAAGTCGCGGTCGAACCTGTCGAGGCCGTCGTCGTCCATGGCGGCGGCGTGGCGGGCGAGGTAGTCGACGACCCTGGCGAGGATCGGGGAGGCGACGTTGGGGAGCGGGATCCGGCCGTAGCCGCCCTTGATCATCCACCGGAGCGTCTTGCACAGCAGCGCCGCGTCCCTCGCCACCTCGAACCGCTCGCGTTGCTGACGAGATCGATCGTCTTCTTCACCTCCTCTCCGGTGGTGCCATCCGCCGCCGCCATCGCTCAACCTGGTAAGACGCGATCCGATCCGATCCGGTTTTTGGTTCGCGTGGCGGCTGCGGATTTATAGGTCAGGTCGACCGACCTACGGAGTATACCGTATGAGGATTAAGCATCGGATTTGGAGTCAGGTCGAGATACCGAACGCGAACACGTTTGGTTTTGCGCGATTGCTACGGCCTTTTCTTTTTTTGCTTTTTCTTTTTTTTAGATTTTCTTTTTTCTTTTTTGATTTTCTCCTATTTTTAGCGTTTTCTTTTCGCGTCTTTTCTGACTTTTTTTTTAATCTTCAACACATGTCTTTTCAAATTTTTCTGTTGAAAGTTTTTAAATCTTGACTTAAAAAGTTTTTCAATCCGAATTAAAGTTTTCTAATTTGGATTGAAAGTTTTTAAATATATATGGGTCGCAAATTTTCAAATTTAGGTTGAAAGTTTTTAAATATGGGTTGAAAGTTTCGAATTTGGGTTAAAAGTTTTTCAAATCTAAGATGAAAAGTTAGAAGTTTTTAAAATTTAACTTGAAAAAATTTTAAATTTCGAGTTGAAAGTTTTCAAATTTTGACTTCACGTATAGATTTTTTATCAATCGATTAGTCAAAAAACATACCAGAAAAAAGGAAAATATTGCTAGTTAGCGCTAATTACCGTCACTGCTAATTACAACGCTTACAGTGTAGGGATTTGAGGGGGGCGCGGCTGCGCGCTACTTCTTAGCCAGCGCGCAACAAATAGGAAGCCCCTTGGTTTTGTGTTACCGTAATATTTTATTAATGTCACGCCCAGAAATTCACTAGTAATTTCCGAACTAATTTGTGTATAAAATTCTCATCCAGAAATCAGCCGAGGTACACAAACTGACAATTTAATATACAGATTCATCATAAAAATAAGGTTACATACTTACAAAAGAAAAAGAAAACAGCAGCGGAATTAACGATCTAGCGATGGCTTCAGCTCCATTCCCACAGGCAGCTCAACTGGGGTATAAGCCAAACGTCTTCTCCTTCGCAACTTGTCTTCAACTGAGATTTGATTAATTATTGCAAGGTGAGCATATGACATACTCAGCAAGCCACGCAGCAAATATGTAAGTGCACAAGGATACCAAAGAATGGCATAATATAGGGCTCATTTGCCAAAAGCAGCATTTAGCAAACAATTTAGAATTGTAAAACAGTAAAGTAAGTAATTATCAATTTTAATCAACACTGAACAGCACACCCATGCTGCTCAGGCCCAACCATCATACCCAGCTGCACAGATCTATCTCCAAACCAGGAGCTAAACAAATTATTACCAATTATAGCATCAATAAATATTGTGAGAGGTGTGAGACTAATCACGAAAAACATTGCTCAACCCGCCCAAAACCGCGGGCACGGCTATTCGAATAGTTTTACTCTGGCCAGAGGTGTACCACTGTACCCACAAGACACGATTCCACACATGTTACCATGCCCCGAAGTACCACCACGGCACTGCAAAGGGGGAAATCGTGACAGTACCCTTCACACAACACAACCCAAAGCAGTGCACCGTTCCCGGATCATAGTCACCCCCTTATAAACAAGGCATGGACTCCCCAGCGACCCCCGTGGGCTTATCTCCGCCACTTCTCAGTCTGGTGCTCTGCAATGAACCATGCTATACGAAAGGTAAAGCCGTTGCCCATGCTGGCTTGTGGTTGGCACGGTTAATGTCTCACATCAGTTGTTCGCGAACCGGTCCTTAATCGTCATGAGCACGACCATCAAAACCATGTACTCACAACCCACCATTATCAAGTTTTAATTGGCAAATTAATTACTAAACCAATCATGATTAACCATCATGAACTATCATTAAGCCATCATTAAATAAGAGTGAATCATAAGTTATCCCAATAATGTGCTAAAGTTTCTAAGCATGGCTAAGCAATTATATCTAATATCTAGCTGAACCAATATATAAATCCAACTAATCAAATTTTAACCCACGGTAATCTAGAAATAGGGTAATCAAAGCAAAGTGGTCATAACAAAAGAATAGGTTCACACCACCCGGTGACATTCGAAAATAAATGCACAGTTGAAATAAATAGAGAATTTAAATATAGGATCAACATGCTCAAAGGAATTGTGTTTGGGATCTGTGTGACTTGCCTTGCAATAACAGGTCTTCAATTAATCTTCTTGAACACTTCCGACGCTCTCACGAACCTTCGAAACGACGGAAACGACAAGCTAACACGCAAAACGAGGAAAACACTAAGAAACTCCAAACAAACAATACATATAAAGTAAACAAACATGTAGATCATAATTTTAGATGAATTATGAGACTTGAACGGCCTCATTCTGACTTCATATGAATTAAATATGAATTTTACAAGATTTAATCTAATTAAAGCCCATTAAAAAGAATTAAATAAATTTAATTCAATTTATGGATAATTTTAATATGTAGATCTTTATTTTACACAACTTTTGCAACTTGAACCATATTAAACCGAATTACAATGAATTAGATATGAATTTTTAAAGATTAAACCGGATTAAAGCATTTATATGGATTTTAATTGAATTATGACGCAATAATGAATTATTCTTGAAAAGGAAAAGGAGGATTATTGCGTCATCAAAGGCGGTCCACGGCGACGGTTCACGAAAACGAACGGCCGAGATCAATCTCATCCAAAACGGACGGCTGAGATCAAAGCGGTCCACCACGGGTCTACGGCTGACGGCAACGATGACGTCGGCAATGACGTCATCGCCGGCGGCGGCTCCGGCACCCCATGCTCGACGGCGAACGGCGGCGAGACGGCGCAAACGGAGGGCACCAACGGGTAGAGAGCGACGCGGCGAACTCACCGAGCTCTTGGACGATGACAAACGACGACGGATGACAACGGCGGCGAGGCTGAGGCGGCGGCAACCTTCGGGTCGACGGTGACGGCGGTGCTCCGGCGGCAAACGGCGGCAACGGAGGGGTGGACGAGATGCTGCTCCTCCTCGTGATCCCGATGGTGGCGACGGCGACCGAAGGCGGTGGCTGCAATGGCGGCGAGACGCGGCTGAACCGACGGCAACGGCGGCAGCGCACGGAGAGACGCGGAGGCGGCGCTAGACGCGACGGCGGGCTAAGGCAAAGGTGGCGGCGGAAAGAGGAGGTCCCGGGGATGCTTTTATAGTGGCTAGGAGGCGGCGACGGAGGCCCACGGCGACCGGCGGCAAGAAGGAAAGATTTTAAGGTTTGGAAAGAGAAGCTAACCAAATCGGCATTGAATCCGACGATTTCCAAACGAATTAGCTCGGGTTTCTTAAAGAGAAAAGGAAGAGGAAATCGAGGAGATTATTTCCCTCCAATTGATTTCGCCGGAGAAGGAAAGGCGCGGCCGAATTTGGAAAGCGACGGCGGCGAGAAGGAAAGTATAGGGTTAGAGGAGAGAGATGAATCCGATTCGAGATCAAATCCGCGGGTTTCCAAAGAAAATTAGCCGATGTTTCCAAAAGAGAAAAGGAAGAGGAGATCTCAAGGATCATTTGCCCTCAATCAATTTGACCGGAAAAGGAAAGGGATGGCCGGAATTTGGAAGGGGCGGCGGCGGACTGGGCCGGCTGGGCCAGACGCAAGCAGGCCGAGGAGAGGGAGAGAGAGAGACTTGGGCCGACTTTCGGCCCAAAGCCAAAAGAGGATTTTAAAAACCTTTTGCTATTTAAATTATTCATAAAATGCAATTCCATTTATTAAAATACTTCCTTAGCTCAAATAAATCCAGAAAAATCTAGGAATTATAGAATTAAGCAAAGTATTTAATAAAATTTTATCTGGCCCAATTTTATATTAAAATTTATTATTTCAAAATAAATCTTTTCTTCTAGGCTTTTAAAATCATTTCTAACAATTCCTTTTAAACAACGATTTATAATTTAAGGATTTTTAAACAAGGAAAGCACTTAACATTTATAATTAGATCATTAACGATGAAATAATTACTGATCTGTTCTTTGTATTATTTAATAATTGAGCTCTGAAAAATCCGAGAAAATTTCAGAGAGTATAATTAATCATGGAAAATTTAATAAAAATTAAATCCAACCATGCTTTATATTTAGGAAATTTTATCTCCCACATTTAACTTCACTTGTAAATTAATGAACATTTAATATAAATTCTATTATTAATTTATTAGATAATTTATAAATCCTAAAACAAAAATCAGGCTGTGACAATTAATTTATAATAATCATGCAGCGTTGTAGCTTAGATAAATTTACCTAGTCACATTTCATCATATATATTGTCAGCCTATATCCTCGTCATTTGAATTGTTTTGAACTTTGGATGATTGATTGACAGGGTAAATTGTTTTAGATTTTTTACACCTGATTAAAGGAGCAAATTGTACGTAGAGCATGAAATCAAACCGTTTGGAGATAATCCAAAAAATATCATTGACAAACGTAACTTTCAGAAAATAGCATTGTACGAGTCATTTTGTTGTAGAAATGTCATTGTCTTCGCTACTTTATCACTTGTACTCCGTTAGGCACGGTGTAAACACTATCTTGCCCTTGGATGTATAATGTATATCCGAATTTTCATATGAAAACTATACACGAGAAAATCTCAAAAGTTCACCAAATCAAGTTCATGATAACATGTACTTCCAATAATTTTGGCTTAAGTTTATTAGTATTGTAGCATTCTTGAAAAATTCCCCAAATCATCAACCTTTTGTCATACATAGAGGAGAAAGCTCTCAATGGGGCCCATATCTCGGCTGCTCCGAGGAGGACGAGCTTGCGATGGGAGGCTGAGGGACGAAGCGGGAGCTCGGAGGTGGCGGCTGGCGGCGGTGTGAGAGCTCGGGGGCGAGGGCGATGGGGGAGCTCTAGTTTAGGACGTGCGCGGGGGTGCTGTTGGCGATGAGGAGTACGGGAACCATCACCACAACGACTAAATCCACTTGTGCATGCCATTGGCGTTGATCTACCTTCTCCTCGACTACCAGCATCGATCTATCTCATCCACAACCGCCAAGGCCGCCTTGCCCGCCATAGCCTCGCTTCGCCATTTGAGGCCATCGTCGGGGAGAGAGAGAAGGCAGAGGGGCCCTACATGGTGGTGGAAGGGGAGAAGCCGCCAGCCGCGGGAGCTCGGGACGGTGGTAGTGGCGAGAGCTCGAGGCGAGGGCGACCGGGGAGCTGTGGGTGAGGATACGTGTGGGGGCGCCATCAACGACGAGGAGTACGGGAACCATCGCCATTCGAGGCCATCGTAAGGGAAAGAGAGAGGGGAGAGGGCCCCGTCACAGGGGTGTAAGGGGAGAAACCGCCGGCAATGGGAGAACAGGTGGAAGAGAAGTGGCTGGTGGTTGAAGTAGAGGTGAGGAAGAGGAATAACTGGCGGTTGATGGGAAGAAAATTTGTCCTGGGTTGAGGTCTTCAGGATGGTTATTTGGTCATTTTGATAAAATTAACGGCATCTAACAGAGTAAAAGTGACAGCAATGGCATTTCTTGGACGCAATGACTTGTACGATGGCATTTCTTGAAGGTTGTATTCGTCGATGATATTTTTCGGATTAGGGTGCTCATTATTGGCATTTTATGGATTTACTCTAAGTGTTATTGTAATAGGCATTTTATGATTCTGATAACGAAAAGACACCGTGTGTGTTCATGTCCACCAATGGAGTGATATCTAACCATGGTTTTATCATTGTGACTGTGGGTAGCATGGTGTGGTGTCTCATCCTGTACCCGCATAGATCTCCCTCCCCTTGAGCCCAACGGCTCAAGGGGGCCTTGACCTGCGCCCTGATCGGGGGCGCCCAACACAATGGCTGGTGGGCCCCCGTCACACTGTGCCATATAAAGTGGGGTGGAGGACGGGACGGCATAAGACACGAGGTTCATCGCCGCCGCCGCCACTCCACCCCACAAACCCTAACTGATCGAGGGGGCGCAGCCAGTGACGGGAACGCGCCACCGCCGCGCCACGCCTCATCGTCGACCACGACTCCCACTGCTACGACCACCGTCGCCGTCAAGCACATCGTCGCCGCCGTCCTCGACAAGCAGAGCGACGTCAACGACGATGGCCGGGACTTCCTCCTCATCCAACGCGTCAACCGGTCACATCCCTAAACCCTTTCCCTTAATCTCTATTGTTGTTCAATCATCCATCGCAAATAGAACCACCCGACTAGATCTAAACCTAGGTGATCCAACAGACAACTCTAACAATGATATCAGAGCAAGCCTAGCGTTTAGATTGGTTCGGGAAAGAAATCCAAAGAGAAAAGCAAACGAACCAACGGATCGAAAAGAAAAACCCTAACCCTAGTCCTTACCTGGTCGCCAGCCGTCGTCGATGCCGGCAAAGGGGGAAAGGGGGAGGGCAAAGGACACCGCCAAGGAGCTCCTCGATGGCAGCGCACGCACCCGTGGGTGCACGTGCGCGCCGGCTGGGGGCCCGCGGCGGCACCGCCATCTCCTTCGGCCGCCGGTCTCCTCACTTCACTCGGTGGAGGGGTGAGATGGTGGGGGAGAAGATAAAAGAGACTCACCGCCGCCGCCGGCTGTCGCCGACGCGCGCGGATCAAACCGCCATCGGACGTCCTCACGCCGGCGCGGAAAGAGAGAAAGGAGGGGGCGCAGCGGCACAGCCGCTCGACGGCGGTGCACTCACCCTCGAGTGAGTGCGTGCACCGGCGAGGGGGAGTGCAACGGCGCCGCCGTGCCGCCGCCGGGCCGTGCAGCCGCCGTGCCGCCGCCGCGCAATGGCTAGGGTTTTTGGCCGAAAGAAATGAAGAGTGGCTAGGGTTCGGCCGGCGGCTGGGGGCTCGGGTTTTGCTCTCCCGATCTCCCCGCTCGGCCGTCTGATCGAAACCCTAGCGATCGGACGGCCAACGGCGGCCGGACCGAAATCGGCCCATGTGGGAGCGCACGGCGAGCCACTTTCCCGGCCCAGGCCCAGGTTGCGGCCTGGGGAGGGGGGAGGGGGCGCCCGCCCGCGCGCAAGGCGGCCATGGGCCGACAGGCAAAGGCCAAAAAAGTTCATTTTAGGTCCCTCGGGGCCGAATCAAAAGAAAGGAAGTTAATTTTAAGTCCCTATTTTAGAAGCATTTACAATTAGAGTTATTAAATGTGTTAATTTCTAAGCAATTTGAACCAACGTGAAAATTGTTTAGATAACAGATAAATGTGAGAAATGCTTCTGAACATGTATTTTGTATATTTTCATGCAAATTACAATAGAATTTTGAATTGATTTTACATGATTTACCTCTGTTTAAATTTGAACCAACGGGAGAATTTTTACAGAGAGTAAATAACAGAGTTTTGTTACTGTTCATATGAATTGTATATAGATCTTCCGCTGCAAATAGATGAAATTGATGAAAATTAGTGTTTCTAAAATTAAATTTCGAACCAACGGGAGAATTAGATTTTAGGAACATTAATTATGTGCTATGATATTGTAATTTTCTGACCAACGTTGATAATTGTAATGTTATAGTTATGGCTCTATGTGTTATGTCTATTTTCTGCCCAACGTTGATAATTGTAATGTTATAGTTATGGCTCTATGTGTTATGTCTATTTTCTGCCCAACGATGATGTAGACTTAACACATAATATTTTTAATGTTAATTTTGTTCTCACAATACATGATTATCTCAGGTGGCTACTCCTTGATGGGTTACATTAAAGATATTCCGACCCTGAAAAGAGATAACTACGAAGAATGGAAAAGAGAACTCGACCTTGCTTTTATCTTGGGAGAGGTGGACTGGGTGTTGTGTCACGCCTAGAAATTCACTAGTAATTTCCGAACTAATTTGTGCATAAAATCCTCGTCCAGGAATTAGCCGAGATACACAAACTGACAATTTAATATCAGATTCATCATAGTAATAACGTTACATACTTACAAAAGAAAAGAAAACTGCAGCGGAATAACGGTCTAGCGAAGCTCCGGCTCCACTCCCACAGGCAGCTCAACTGAGGTATAAGCCAAACGTCTTCACCTTCGCAACTTGTCTTCAACTGAGGTTTGATTGATTATTGCAAGGTGAGCATATGACATACTCAGCAAGCCACATAGCAAATATGCAAGTGCACAAGGATACCAAAGGATGGCATAATATAGGGCTCATTTACAAAAGCAGCATTTAGCAAACATTTGAGAATTGTAAAATAGTAGAGTAATTAATCATCAATTTTAATCAACACTGAACAGCACACCCATACTGCTCAGGCCCAACCATCCTGAACAACCATACCCGGCTGCACAGATCTATCTCCAAACCAGGAATGTACCATTCCAAACCAGGAGCTAATCAAATTATTACCAGTTATATCATCTTTCATTATGGTGAGAAGTGTGAGACTAATCACGAAAGACATTGTTAGACCCGCCCATAACCACGGGCACGGCTATTCGAATAGTTTTACTCTGGCCAGAGGTGTACCACTGTACCCACAAGACACGATTCCACACATGTTACCATGCCCCGAAGTACCACCACGGCACTGCAAAGGGGGAAATCGTGACAGTACCCTTCGCACAACACAACCCAAAGCAGTACACCGTTCCCGGATCATAGTCACCCCCTTATAAACAAGGCATGGACTCCCCAGCGACCCCCGTGGGCTTATCTCCGCCACTTCACAGTCTGGTGCTCTGCAATGAACCATGCTATACAAAAGGAAAGCCGTTGCCAATGTTGGCTTGTGGTTGGCACGGTTAATGTTTCACAACCGAAACTCGCGAACCGGTCCTTAATTGTCATGAGCACGACCATCAAAACCATGTGCTCACAACCCACCATTATCAGGTTTTAGTTGGCAAATTAATTAATTAACCAATCACGATTAACCATCATGAGCTATCACGTCCATCAATAAGTAGTAGTGAAACATTAGTTATCCCAATAGTGTGCTAATGTTTCTAAGCATGGCTAAGCAATTATGTCTAACATCTAGATGAACCAATATATAAAGCTCAACTAGTCAAATTTTAACCCACGGTAATCAAGAAATAGGGTAATCAAAGCAAAGGGGTCATAACAAAGGAATAGGTTCACACCACCCAGTGACATTCAAAAATAAATGCACAGTTGAAATAAATAGAGAATTTAAATATAGGAGCAACCTGCTCAAAGGAATTGTGTTTGGGATCTGTGTGACTTGCCTTGCAATAATCGGTCTTCAATTAATCTTCTTGAACACTTCCGGCGCTCTCACGAACCTTCGAAACGACGGAAACGACAAGCTAACATGCAAAACGAGGAAAACACTAAGAAACTCCAAATAAACAATACATATAAAGTAAACAAACATGTAGATCATGATTTTAGATGAATTATGAGACTTGAACGGCCTCATTCTGACTTCATATGAATTAAATATGAATTTTACAAGATTTCATCTAATTAAAGCCCATTAAAAAAGAATTAAGTAAATTTAATTCTATTTATGGATAATTTTAATATGTAGATCTTTATTTTATACAACTTTAGAGACTTGAACCAACTAAATCCGAGCTAAGATGAATTAGTTATGAATTTTTAAAGATTAAATCGGATTAAACCATTTATATAGATTTTAATGGAATTATGACGCAATAATGAATTATTTTTGAAAAGGAAAAAGAGATTATTGCGTCAGCGGCTCGGGTTCACGGTGAATCGGGTGCACGGCAGCGGTCTACGGAACGGACGGCCGAGATCTGATCTAAGCCAAACGAACGGCCGAGATCGATCCGGTCCACCACGGGTCTACGGCGGACGGCAGCGATGATGTCAGCGGTGACGTCATCACCGGCGACGGCTCGGGCGGCACATGCTCGCCGGCGAACGACGACGCGGCGGTGCAAACGGAGGGTACCAACGGGTAGAGGGCGACGCGGCGAACTTACCGAGCACTAGGGCAACGGCAAACGACGATGAATGACGACGGCGGCGAGGCTGAGGCGGCGGCAGTCTTCGGGTCGACGGTGACGGCGGTGCTCCAGCGGGAAACGACGGCAACGGAGGACGGGACGAGGACGGCGACGACTTGACAAACCCGACGGTGGCGACGATGACCGAAGGCGGCGGCTGCAATGGTGGCGCGGCGCGGCTGGATCGACGACGACGGCGGCGGCGCACGGAGTGACGCGGAGGCGGCGCTACATGCGACGGCGGGCTAAGGCGAAGGTGGCAGCGGATAGAGGAGGTCCCGGGGATCCTTTTATAGGGGCTAGGGGTGGCGACGAAGGCCCACGGCGGCCGGCGGCGGCGATGGAAAGGTTAGGGTTCGGAGAGAGAGACGAATCCGATTCGAGATCGAATCCGCGGGTTTCCAGACAAAATTGGCCGAAGTTCCAAAAGAGAAAAGGAAGAGGAGATCTTGGGGATCATTTCCCCTCTATCGATTTCACCGGAGAAGGAAAGGGATGAACGAATTTGAAAGGGCGGCGGCGGCGGCGGCTTGGCTAGGGTTTGGTCGGGCGACGGCTGGAGGAAGACGATGGGCCTGACAGGCGGGCCCCACCTGTCAGCGGGCGAATGCGCGCGCGCGGGCGGCGGGTCGGCTACGGGCCGGCTTGGGCCGAGGGAGAGAGAGAGGAAGGTTTTGGGCCAACTTTCGGCCCAAAGCCAAAAGAGGGATTAAAAAAAACATTTTTCTATTTAAATTATTCATGAAATAATATTCCATTGATTAAAAATACTTCCTTGGCTCAAATAAATCCCAGAAAAATCTAGGAACTATAGAATCAAGTAAAGTATTTAATAAAATTTTATCTAGTCTATTTTTATATTGGAATTAATTATTTAAAATTAGATCTTCTCTTCTAGACTTTTAAGATCATTTCTAATAATTCCTTTTAGACCACAATTTATAATTTAAGGATTTTTAAACAAGAAAAACATTTAACACTTATAATTAGATCATTAATGATGAAATAATTACTGAACTGTTCTTTGTATCATTTAATAATTGAGCTCTGAAAAATCCAAGAAAATTTCAGAGAGTATAATTAATCATGGAGAATTTAATAAAAATTAAATCCAACCATGCTTTATATTTAGGAAATTTTATTTCCCACATTTAACTTCACATATAAATTAAAGAACATTTAATATAAATTCTATTAATAATTTATTAGATAATTTATAAATCCCAAAACGAAAATCAGGCTGTGACATGTTGACTACCCCATGTCCTATAGAACCTGCTGAACCTTTCAGAGGTGAAAATGAGTCAGATGCTGAATGGCAAAAGAGAGAGAGAGGGACAATATTTCCCTCATCTTGTCGTATGACATTGAGCATGCGAAATGGTCCTTAGCCAACAAGAACTGTTTGGCTGCGGTAAAGAACACGATTGAGCCAACCATACTGGGTTCAATCCCAGAGTATGACACCGTCTCTAAGTACCTCGAAAGTATAAAGAGCCAGTTTACTGGTTCTTCAAAGTTTTATGCGACACAGCTGATAAAGCAGCTTGTGACAAAGAGGTACCATGGAGGTGGTGTAAAAGACCACATTCTTAGGATGAGCAACATGGTTTCCAAGTTGAAGCAAAAAGATTTGGGCATCTCGGATGACTTTCTGGTCCATCTGGTTTTGTCCTCATTGCCAAAGAGCTTTGACAACTTTGTTGTCAACTATAAAATAAGTCCAGAAAAATGGAATCTTGAAGAGCTCATCTCTAATTGTGTGCAAGAGGAGGAAAGACTCAAAGAGACCAATGGTGGCTCCATTAACCTTGTTAAAGATAACAAGGAAAAGAGCTAGAGGTCACCCTCCTCAAAAGCTAAACAGCCTCAGCATCTGCCTCAGCAACAACAATTCACAGTTGAGACAGGATCAGTGTCTCCACTGCAAGAAGACAAGACATTCCAAGAAAGATCGTCCTGACTTCCTGATAGTGATCATGGCAAAGAAAGGTGAGAACATTATTACATTTGTAAATGAATCTCATTATGATTGGTTATTCTAGATCCACATGGTGGATTTATTCTAGAGCAACTATTCATATGTGTAATTGTTTAAAGGGATTCCGTTCAATGAGGACTACGCAAAGAAGTGAAAGACCCATTAGAGTTGCCAATGGAGTTGAAGCAAAAGTTGAAGCTGTTGGAGATCTTCGCCTAGAGCTGGCGAATGGCTTCACACTTTTACTTCCAGATGTTTTTATGTCCCTTCTTTGCAAAGAAAAGAAATAAGTGTATCCAAATTGGATTTTGATAGATATGATTGCCATTTTGGAAATGGCAAATGTGAACTATGGTATAATAATGCATGTGTTGGTCTTGCTCTGTTGCAAAATCAGCTTTATTTGTTATCTCTTTCTGAGAATGTGAATGGTGTGTCCTCGTTGACAAAAGAAAAGAAAGCGAACTCCTGATGTCTCATCGAAATTATGGCACTGTCGTTTAGGCCATATTTCGAGGGGGAGAATTGAGAGACTGGTTAAAAATGTAATTCTTCCTCCATTGAAGTTCTCAGTTTTAGAACAATGCATACAATGCATAGAATGCATCGGTGCCCAAAACACCGTATGAGCTATGGATCCTCCGTGTGTGGGGGAGTCTTGCAAAGGCTAAAGTTCTTAACCCAAATCTTGGGAAATTGGATCCCAAAACAGTAAGCTGCCATTTTATTGGCTATTCTAAAAGATCAAAGGGTTATCGTTTCTACTATCCAAACAGTTAAACAAAGTTTGTAGAAACGGGACACGCCGTCTTCTTGGAAGACGAAATGATTAGGGAGAGCTCGGTAGTTCGAGAAATTGATCTTGAGGAGAGGCGGGTGTCTGTACCTGCTCCGTCTACTCAGGAACATTTCTTCTCTCTACCTGCTGATGTTGTGCCAGCAATGCATGACGTTGCGGTACCAACACCTGTTGTTATCTCTCCTGTGGCAACAATGAATGAAAGTGAAGAACCTGTTTTACAGGATTCAACAGAAATTATTTCCACACCAGAGGAGGAGCTGCAACTGCCTCAAACAGATAATGTGCCAAATGAGGAGGCCCCTAGAAGGTCTGAAAGAGTCAGAAGATCGGCTATCCGTGATGACTATAAAGTTTATAATATAGAAGAGTTGCATATGGAGGTTGATCCCACCTCATATGAAGACGCCATGAGAAGCACTCGCTCATCTGGTCTTAAGTTAAGTACTAAGTTAAGTACTACTAAGTTAGTAAACTACATAGAAAAAAATATAAAACACCATTTTACCTTTTTAGCATCAAAAGTTATGCCACATTTAATTTATTACAAAATAGTGAAAATCGGTTTCATTATGCCCAATATAGTTATGATTCCCTATAATGTTGTTAAATATGTTTTAGTTTCATACATACAAAAGAGAAAAAACTGAAAAAATAAAAACATAATAACATAAATAATATTCATACATACCGTGACCTTGCACATTACGATTACACGATTTCTGCATATCAATACATATATAAAAATGTCAATATATTTTTTTCCAAGCAAAAGATAAAAAACGTTCTTGCTATATGAAAGGCATCGTGTCATGCATTTACACTTATGATAAATTAGCATTAATTTTCTAAACATCACAACTTCACCAATATGAATATTAATCGGTTACTATCTTCCCATTTCCCAATATTCTATAGTAATGAACATGGCCAAACCATATGGCAATAATATTATATGATCTTACTTTAATATGCACAGGAACTAGTAGGTCCGTGAAAGGAAGGACAACGGAACTGACTCCAGGTAATTATAGTAAAGTGGCATTTGTTTATGAAAGAAACTTTGTAATTTGTCAATTCTTATCCAGTAGTAATTTCATCTAAATCGGTCTAAATTAAACATATGTAGATCCTACTGAACACGCAATGGGAAGGGGGGCAACCAGACTCACACTTCCTCACGGTTTTGTGTAGCTGTTATTGGAGGATTTGATATGTTAAGAATTAGTGCCTGCGCTGAAGTTTCTGAATATTGTGCAATTGTTGCTGGAGTATGTAACTTCTTCTGAATTGGTGTCTTTGCCGATGTTTTTGAATATGCTTCCTCAGTAGCCACCTTGAGATGTTAGCATTTGGTTTTAAAGTTGTATTTTCATTGTCAAGTACTTAAGTTCTTTATTTATCAAATCAAGTAATTTTGCAAAAATGCCATCTTTGTTAGTTTCTGAGACTAGTTATTCATTTGATCAGACTAGAAATGGTAAATTATTTTATGACTCGGTCTCTTAGCTTGATGAGAATTGTCAATTGTTACCAATTAAGCTAGTAGGATCATTGTGGTGAATCCTGCCCACATGGGGTTTTCTACAGCCGCATAGCACATAAGGTTATGACTCGAATCTTAGTATTGAATCTCGAGAATTAATACACGCTCACATGGGTTGGTTTACCATTATATGTTCAAGGCGTGTACCCATGCCACGTAAGCTTAGACCTGTATTGTATCTTGTGTATGGGAACATGATTGGGGTGTGTTAGACCTTCACTTTTGTGTTAGGCCTTCACCTTGGAATATGAAGTCACACCAAACACCAAACATGCAACCTTCAAATGAAGTCTAGCACTTTTCAACTCTTTTTCATTTTTAATATTTTTTAGTACTTAATCTACAAGTGCTAAAAAATGAAGTCTAGCACATTTCAACTCTTTTTCATTTTGAATATTTTATTGGTACCTTGTATGCAAGTGCTCAATTATTTATCCAGCTTCCTTAGTTTTGTACAAAAATTAGGGGCTGGTTCCATAGAATTCTAGGATCCCTCAAAAATATGCCCCACAAAGGCTCCCATAGAGAATGCTTACATGTCAGCAGTATATTGTCCTTATGTCCACTAACAACCTTGCCTTAAGGATCTTCCTTAAGGACCTTGACTGATCTACAATCTGCATGTTTTCATTGGAGAGGAAGAAATACTGGTTATACATGAAAAGTTCAGTATGAGCTAAGGGAAAAATATCAAAACGCTGCTAAAAATCATTTGATTTTTCAATACACAAAGATCGTAAGAATATGTTATCCATGGATACACAGTAAGTAAATATGTTGTCCGCCGGTACTCAGTAAGTCAAATAAAAGAAGGAGAGAACATCACACCAAACAAAACAATGAAAATAAGACAGAGCTATTCACAACCCTTCAACTGTCCTAAAATACCGTCAATTGATTCAAAATTCAAGTTCAAACCAGCCATGAGTACTTTGCATGCTTCGCCATATTCCTAAAGATGCAAAACGTCAATCACTACGCTGGATCAGGCCATCTCTGACGTGTCCAAATGCTCATGTTTAATGGGTTTGGCTTTGGTTAGAGATTAGTGGTCACTAATAACAAAAACTCACATGTGACAGGTGAACACCCGTCTTTTGTGACGGGTGAGTAAGTCATCTCTGACGGGTGATAACTTGTCACCCGTCACAGATGAGTCATCAGTGATGTGTCATAACTTCGGTCTGTCACTGGTTACTCATCTCTGACGGTTGTAACATACGACCCGCCACTGATGACAAAACAAGAATTACAATTTTCTTATTTTAAACACAACAAAAAAAACTCAAACTCCACAGAGAGCACCCTTACCAACTCACCTACTCAGCAAATATTGATTACTCATTGAATGTTATTATTTTGTCTATGCTTGTCTTAATCATTTAACATATATTTAACACTCTAAATGACATCAAATGAAAATATTATCAACTAAATAGCTATAGATCTTATAGTGTTCTATAACTTGTAGGTAGAGAATATCTTCATCTGATGTCATTTGAAGAATTCAAAATTTCATTTTCAAAATAGATCTCACCTTATAATGGATATTTTTTGAAAGGACATTATAATGGATCTTCGAAGATGCAAACAATCTCAAATGAACATATTGTAAACTAAAATGTTGTCAATCTGGTTGAGTTCTATGACTATCATATGGGGCATGTTTCCATCCACGTCATTTGATAAAACTCAAAACTTTGTTTTTAAAAGTAGATCTCAACACTTGTAATGCATATTTAGGGATGTAAACGACCTCTAATGAAAATGATGTTAGTTATAAAGTTATATATGTCATCGAGAGCTCCAACTTTTATATAGGGCATGTCTCAATCCGAGATTTTTTTTGCAAAATTTAAAATTTTGAATTTTCACTTATCACTAACGAGTCGTAACCAACCCCCGTCAGAGATAACAATATGTGACGTGCGGTAGTTAAAGACCTGTCAGAAATGAGTGGTCTCATTTATGATGGTTCATAATACTATACTCGTCACTAATGACATCTGTGATGATCCATGGTTATGACCCGTCACAGATCATCCGTGATGGGTTACAACTATAACCTGTCGTAAATGACCTCACATCTGTGATCGGTCCTCATATGATGAGTCACGTTGACCCATCACAGATGGCCCGTCACTGATGCCCGTCACGTTAGTAAGAGATCCCGTTGGCCAACGTGGTGACCGGTCAGGCATGGTGGCGGCAAAGGAAGACGCCGACAATCAATGGCGGTGGAGTGCGAGGTGGCGTACGACGAGGATGCGGACTAGTGGTAGGACGGTGGCGGTGCCCGGTGTTGTCCGTCAAAGCTTCGTTGTGACCCATATGTATCAAGACAGTGGCAAGGCAAGCTCAACACCGATAGCCAGGCCTCTGGTGATGACAACCGAAGCACGTCTGACCATGGCGTCTCAGTGGAGTGTAATCCAAGGTCGGCGCCCATTCGTCCTATCCACCTCCCACCATGGCCTCAAGCGTGTCGTCGAGGGTTAATAGCGGAAGTTGCCTGTCCTCTGCATTGAGTCCAATGATGGCGGCGACATATATTTTTGTCCTCGTCGTCATCGACCGTTTCCTGCAACAGCACCGCAATCGATGGCATCTCTAAGAGCAAAACTAATAATACAGCCGATCTATTGGCTATAAAGTTTTTTATAGCTTTCTCTTAGTCTATCCATATAATACTTAGCTCTTTATAATTAATATAGGGTCCACTTGTGAAACGTTTCTCTCACAGAGTTTCTTAGTTCTTGTGTCTAAGCCGGTTGTAAGTTTACAGCCCGTTTCTCCTCTCTCTCTTCTCTTCTCTTCTCCACCTCAGCATTTAGCCGGCTAATAGCCTACTATTATACTTATACTTGCTCTAACAGTGACAGCGAGCAGCCAGGCAGCCAACACGGAGCCAACCCAGCAGCGTGGGCGGTCCGGCAGTGGCGGCACGTTGCTCCCGGTGTGGCTCCGACTAGGGAGTGGTTCCCGAACCGGGTTCAGTCCCAGAGAAAGGCATTCCGATCAATTTTTCGATTAGAACACATGTTTTTCTTCCAGTTTTCATCTTAAAGCAATAAATGAATATAGATCTAAAGCAGGAAACTTCTCTACTGCTAGATCAGAAGCAGTAAAAACAAATCTACTGCTATTATAGCTTGAACAACATGATAAAATGCAAGAAAACCTAATAATTGCAACCAACAAATTTTTACCGTAGATTGATCTGCGCAATAGGACTTGAAGCAGTGGCAAGTCGATTGCGGTGACGAGGAAGCATATGTAGCCGTAGCTGCCCCATTAACATTACCCTAACGGTAGAGCTGCTAATAACGTGTTGTGGAATGACTACATTGACGGATCGCCCAAATCCGCTCCCTTCACTCCTGTAGAAGATGCCCAGTAGATGTAGAAGCTCGTATCACATCTCAATAAATCACACCATAAGAGATAACAACACGAGATGTAGGGGTTGAGCTTTGTTTTTATTATCAATCATTATGTGTATAATGATAGGCTATTTACAGGTAGAGGGAGGCTTAGAGATAAGAACAAATTTATGTCTAAAATTGGTTCTGATTGGTTTATAAGAAAATAGTATTTATCTCCTCTTAGAGATAATATTCGTAACGGATAGGATATTAGGAGAGCTAAGTGGTAATAGCGGTCTAGTGGCTGCGCTATGCTTTGAGCCTTTGTTGTTATGACCATCCCAGCCCATTCACAAAAGTTTTCCAACCCCTTTCACAAAAGTAACATTGCAAGCCAGCAGGAAACTAACCAAAAAAGGTAATTAATATTTTTTTTTACATTCAGATAGAGATGCATATTTCTGTTGGACTTTCTACCAAAGGCTGGATCTACTGTTTACAAAAGGTCTTCGGCCTTAAAGACTTAAACCACGGATAATCTTTGCTGCTCTTGATCAGTCCTGCAGCTGTACTCCAAAGTTATCTTTCAAATCTTATGATATTTGAAAAAAAAAGTTTGCATTTACGGTTAATTTATTCAGTATTTTTTTTGTTCGTGCCTCAATTTGTCTTTTTACTCAAGAGTTCGTATTTCTTAGAGCTGTCTACTCCAAATATTTCTTGGAGCTATATTAGTCTATTAAAATTGTATTAGATAGTTCAGTACTACTTCTATAGAGCCCTATATTCCTGATTTTGTTTTTTATATTAAAACATAAAATTAGAAAATAGGATAGCTCATAATCAATGAAGTGGCACTCGAGAGGTTCACAGAAATTAGAAATCATGTGATGCACACAAAAGAATTTATATACATGCGACAAAAAGAACAAAAGTTGATGCAAATGGACAAAAATATTCTGGAGAATAGAATGAACAGAGTATAAGAAGAACTTATGACAAACATGATGCTTTCTAGCCTCCTATATATGTTGTCTCTTATGGTGGAACCTATCTATACAGATTTAAGTTTCAGAATTAACACGAGTATTCATAAAGTATTCATATTTATGGTTAATTTATTCTATCAGTGATAGGGACTTTGTCATATGTCGACCTAATTTTTTGAGGTGTTTATAGGGGTGTTTGTACATGCATATATACAAGCGTCTATGTCTGTTACGTGCTCTGAAGTTTTATTTCAAACTAGGAAGGTAGCCCGCGTGAATACGCGGACATGCGTCGTACGCTAAGTTTGAGACACTTGTAAGAGCGAACTATTAACCGAAGAACATCTATCATGATTTCTCCGTAAAATATTTTAGTCGGCTTTAATTGCTTTTATAATTTTTTAACCTATTAGCTTTATATTATATCATATTAAAGTAATACTATCTATAAACAATTATTTATAATCTTTTTCATCATTTGAAAAGAAGGTAGACTTATTTTCTTTAGAAAACGTGTCAACGAAAAGTAAGTGTAAAGTAAAAGTAAGGTATTTTTTAATTGCATATATATTATCATGGTTTATTCGAGGATGAATTGGGTGGGACATGAACCTCCATTAAATGTATGTGTTTATATAGCCTAATATGATAGATGTAGTTTGACAGCCAGTCCATCTATGAACATTTCATGTAGAGTAGGTCAGAGGTTCCACGCAAGCTAACGTGAATACAATAACAACGAAATATAATTGCGCAATAATACTTTTGAAATGTGATGTACCATGAATACACGCTTTTTTCTTCTTATATAAGATAGATATAACGGTTAAAAATAATAGTTCCACCGGTTTAAAAGTCATAGGAGTATTCCAGAAATGTAGCTTAACTATTATGGTTGTTTTAATATCGAACATTATTACGAAGTGAATGTAGCTCAACTGGTTAGGTTCTTTGTGGTGGAACTTGCCCACTCGGGTGCAAGTCCTAGACTTAGACAAATTCTTTCAATGGTAGGTGACGTACCCGTCGACAGTGATGTTCGTGGCGACTTCGTCAATGTCAAAATATGTCAGTCTAATCTCTTAGAAGTACTCATAGGGGTATATGCATGTGTGTGGTGGAACTTGCCTACTCGGGTACAAATCTTAGACTTGACAAATTCTTTCAATGGTAGGCGACGTACCAGTCGATAGCGACGTGCGTGGCGACTTCGTCAATGTCAAAATATATCAGCCTAATCTCTCAGAAGTACTCATATGAGTATACGCATCTATGCATTAATAGGGGGTGTGTGTGCGCGCGCTGTGAGTTTTTGCGTTTGTACTTAGTTTCTAAAAAATATCAAACATTATTTATTGTTTCTCTTTTAATTTAAGAGATAAAACAATAGGGAGTGGACGACAGTATTGTGTACATGGGAGGGTGAGGAGGTGGTGAAGATTTTATTTTTCTATTTTTCTAAATGATTTAAGTGAAAGCTGATGACGGGGTGTTTTCTTTTTTCTAAGAATTTCTATGGTTTTCCCTTTTTTTTATAGGAGGTGACCCATGGCAACTTAAGATTTTTTTTAAAAAAATAGATCTAATAGTTAAAAATAATAGATATGTCACATCCTGATTTTTGTTTCTGGATTGATAAATTATTTAATAAATTATTATTAGAATTTATATTAAATGTTCATTAATTTACAAGTGAAGTTAAATGTGGGAAATAAAATTTCCTAAATATAAAGTATGGATGGATTTAATTTTTATTAAATTCTCCATGGTTAATTATACTCTCTGGAATATTCTCGGATTTTTCAGAGCTCAATTCCTAATTTTTAATCATACAAAGAGCATTTCAGTAATTACCCACATATTAAATTAATCATTAAATGGTCTAATTATAATTTTTTTTAAGTACTTTGAGTGTCCAAGTATTTTCAGGATTTTTCTTGAAATTATTTAAGCATTGGAAGTATTTTTAACAATTCAAAGATCATTTAAGTGATTATTTTAATTGGAAAAGTAATAAAATTCTCCTCCCTTGTCTTAGGCTGAATCGGCCCATTCCTTTCCTTCCTCTTTTCTCCCTCCTCGCGCGCGTGCTGTGCAGCCCACGCCGGCCCAACCTGAGCCGCCTCCTCTCCTCTCAGCCCAGCCGAAAAAGTCTACTTTTCCTCCCTGCGCTACTGTTCATCTTCCAGCCCAGGCAGAGCCCGAGCCAGCCGTGCCGTGCACAGTGCCGCCACCTCCTACTTTCAAATCTCGCCTCCCCGTTGCTCCTCTTTCTAAATTAGTTGCGGGAATGGAATCCCCTCAATCTCCTCTTCCTTTTCCCCAAGAAATCCCCAAAATTTTCTATGGAAATTCTTTCCAATTTCGCGGATCAAATCCTTCCTTTTTCCGGCGAGAACCCTAGACTTTCCCGAGTTTTTTCCCGTCGGTCTGGGCCCGGACCCGAGCTCCCGTGCCTATATAAAGGACCCCCTAGTCCTCCTCTTTCGTTTGCCCCCTCTCCCGTGGTCTCCCGTGCCCCGTAGCCTCTCCGCCGTCGCCGCCAAGTTCACCACCGCCGCCGCCGGCCGAACTTCGGCCATGTTGCGCCGTCGCATCCGCCGTTGCCGCCGGTCGCCGTCACCGCCGTAAGGTGCGCCGAGGTGTGGGCAAGCTCAGCTGCTCCCTCCCCGCTGTCACCAGGTCACCGGAGCCCCGTCGCCACCGCCGACCGAAGCCGCCGCCGCCGTCCACCTCGTCGCCGGCCGTCGTTGTTCGTCGTTTGGTTCGAGAGTGAGTACCGTTGGGTTCGTCTCGTCGTCTTCTACGTGTACATGTCCTCCAAAGTCGCAGCCGACCATCCAATCTCCGGCGAGGTCGCCATCTTGGTCCGGCCATTGATGAGGTCATCTTGACGTCATCATCGTTTTTCTTTTTCCTGTTTTTCTAATAGATTAAATCTTCGGAAATTCATAACTAAATCATCGTAACTCGGTTTTGAGTGGTTCAAGTTGCTAAATTCATCTAAAATCATGATCTACATATTTGTTTACTTTATATATACTGTTTATGCTTGTTCTTGTACTGTTTATTTGGTTTTTATTAGTCTTTTTTTTCGTTTTGCGTGTTAGCTTGTCGTTTCCGTCGTTGCGAAGGTTCGTGAGTGCGTCGGGAGTGTTCAGAAGATTAATTGAAGACCGATTATTGCAAGGCAAGTCACACAGATCCCAAACAACCCTTTGAGCATGTTGATCCCGTTTAAAGCTATTGTTTCTATTCAACTATTACATTTATTTTCGAATGTCATTGGGTGGAATTAACTTATTGTTTGTTATAGTCCTTTCGTTCTTGATTACTTTATTCCTTGATACCTTGGGTTATTATAACTTGACTAGTTGAGCTTTATATATTGGTTCAGCTTGATATTAGATATGATTGCTTAGCCATGCTTAGAAACATTAGCACACTATTGGGATAACTTATGACTCACTATTATTTAATGATGGCTTAATGATAGTTCACGATGGTCAATCGTGATTGGTTAATTAATTAAATTGGTAATTAAAATATGATTAATGGTGGGTTGTGAGCACATGGTTTTGAAGGTCATGCTCATGACAATTAAGGACCGGTTCGCGAGCTACTGTTGTGAAACATTAACCGTGCCAACCACAAGCCAGCGTGGGCAACGGCTTTACCTTTGTATAGCATGGTTCATTGCGGAGCACCAGACTGAGAAGTGGCGGAGATAAGCCCACGAGGGTCGCTGGGGAGTCCATGCCTTGTTTTATAAGGGGGTGATTATGATCCAGGAATGGTGCACTGTGGTGAGTTGTGTTGTGCAGAGGGTATTGTCACAGCCTCTATTCGGGTACTTTCCAGTATCGCGACGCATGGTAGACATGATGTTGAGGCTGTGTCTTATGGGTACAGTGGTACACCTCTGGCCAGAGTAAAACTATTCGAATAGCCGTGCCCGCGGTTATGGGCGAGTTGAGCTATGTTTTTCGTGATTAGTCTCACGCCACTCACAATAATTATTGATGTTATACCTGGTAATAATTTGCTTAGCTCCTGGTTTGGAGTTAGATCTGTACAGCCGGGTATGGTTGTTCAGGATGGTTGGGCCTGTGCAGCATGGGTGTGTTGTTCAGTGTTGATTAAAATTTCTGATTAATTACTCCACTGTTTTACTTCTTGCAATAATCATATACTCATTCTTGCAATAATCAATCAACCTCAGTTGAAGAAAAAGGATCCAGAAGGAGAAGACGTTTGGTTTATACCCCAGTTGAGCTGCCTGTGGCAGTGGAGCTGAAGCCATCGCTAGACCGTTATTCCGCTGTTGTTTTCTTTTTTTTTTGTAAGTGTGTAACGTTATTATTATGATGGATTTGTATATTAAATTGTCAGTTTGTGTACCTCGGCTGATTCCTGGACGAGGATTTTATGCACAAATAAGTTCGGAAATGGCGTGGCAAGATACGTCAATTTAATTACTATTTATTACAATTTTACGACATATTATACGGTGATTTATTAGCGCTCTAGAGCGTGTTTAATTGATTTTTGTTACGTACAATGAATGATTTAGTACATATGTACAATTAATTTTCAGTTGTTATTTAGTTGCCATGTTAACTTCTATGTAGTAAAATATAGTTAATGTGATCTTGATTTATTTATTTATTTATTTATTTATTTATAAATAAAACTATAAATATTTATAAAAAACATACTTTTTTTATACCCGGATGGTATGGAATAAAAGTACAAAGCCACCGGCAAGTATATCTATGTACCATATACTAAAAGTCATTAAATACTGTCTAATAGTCATTTAAATGGTACCATACAATATATTATAGAGCACTTACGTAGAAGATTGTTTGGCACTCTTGGATTGGATTGTTTCCTCTAACTGGCAGAACTGCATTTTTCGATCAATCACAAATAAAGATATAAAATTATAATTGTTGTGGTAGCTAGAGTCAAAAGCCGACCTTAACCAAATATGTCATTTTGGATATGTATTGGGAGTGAAAACATAGAATAAACATCGATTGTGCCAATATAGAGCCCGAGGGGCATTGAATGTATGTACATACTTTCACCATCGCCCAACATCCACCCCCTCCGCCTCATTCATCCCCTCTCCCAATGTAATGTCTCTCATGTTTTCATCATATATTAGTCAGGAACCCTAATTTATTATAATATTTTAAAATAAATAGCTATTTTTTATCGACTTATGTCGTTGGACCATTATTAACTATGTTTGAACTTCTTAAATAAATATGTTATTTTTGGGTTATATTCTAACTATTTTCATATCATTTAAATAATTATTAGAAAATATGAAAAAAAACCAATGATATATACTTTACCTGTTGAAAATATTTTTGGTGAATTTTCTTTACATCTATGTATAAAGTAGGATTTATTGCTATTGAAATACCAACCAAACAGTTTCGAAAAATTCCAAAATGATTTGAGAATATTAATCTCACACAAATTAAAATTTAAATTGGATCTACTTAAAAAACACAACTAAATTACATGGTTTGCATTTTTACATAGTTCAAATTACCGTTGTATATTTATTAAGTAATATTTTATACCATAAAGTATATAGTTTGATGCGGGTTTTTTTTTGAAAAATTGTTATGGAGTTAATTAATACATGTTGATTTCATTTGTTGCATTGTATTTTAATTATGTATTTTTATTAGTAAGATGAATAATCAAACATATGCTCAAAAGTCAATAGCGAAAAAAGTAATATAAAAATATTTAGGAGTACCCTAGGTTAAAAAAATAAAAGTGGGGTGAATGGGAATAGAAAAAAGAGTAAATTTCACAGAACTACACGTTTTATGGTCCAAGTTAACAGGATGCCACGTCCTTATTCTAGGTGGAACAACCACGTCATCTCACAGGTGAATCCATTCATTGATAGTGTGGTTTTGTGAAACTACACTAACAAAATATATGTACTTGAGTGCCAATTGTCAAAGTGTGTGTGATTTTCTGTAATTTGGACTACAAAACATGCAAGGAGAGGAGAGGAAGGGAGGTTTTAATCTAATCTAATGGTGCAAAATAATGGATCCACCAGTTTAAATGAAAATTGAGGGCCAGATGTTTCCCGTCTATTAAAACGCCACGTGACGGTTTAGAAGCGTTTGTAGGAAGTTTAATAGACTTTTAGTATATAATATTAGATAGATTTAACTAAATTTATTTATATTTGTGAAGTTATATATTTTATTTTTATATTGTAGAAATAATATTTTAAAGACCATTGATTTTTATGGATGTATGTTTTTTTGTCTTTTTCAATACATGTGCATTTTTTTCTTCCAGCGAAGAATAGGAAAGCTTTATCGTTTTGTTTTCAGTCACGTGCGTTTGTACGTACGGAAAGACAAGAAGTAGCGTTTGCATCGTGTAGCGCTGGTACGTTATAAACATGAGAAAATTATTTTTTTAATAATAGATCTAATTTAATGGTGTAAAATAACGGATCCACCAATTTAAGTGAAAATCAACGGTGAGATTATATAGTGCCATGTGGCGACTTAGGAGCGTTTATAGGGGTACACGTGGTGGCTTGACAGCAATCAACGGTGAGATTATATAGTGTCATGTGGCGACTTAGGAGCGTTTTTAGGGGTATGCGTGGTGGCTTGAGAGCGTTTGTTGGAAATTTAATGGACTTTTAGTATATAATAGATAGATAGATGGATGGGGATGGAAAGATTGATAGATGGTAAAAAAATATAGGAAGCATCTAGTCACTTACCCAAATAATTAACATATCTCTTTGCAACTTAAGACTCAAAAAACTGTGCGCTATGAATAGACTAATTTAATTAAGCAAACAATCCCACAATATATAGTATCTTACTAAAACATAAGCATCTTGTGCAAATTGTCAAAACACCGCCCAACAACTTTGCAAGCGAAGAAAACAACTTTTTTGGACGCAAACGTAAGCCACTAAGATCGACAAGAACGTCAATAAGTCATCGCATTGTCTCCTTCAGGATCTTTTTGTTTGAGCAATTTTTGACAATGCAGTTTCGTGTACCGCTACATATTTTAAGCTAGTCCATCCATCCCTCCTCATGTGAAAATATATGTCTACTACACCCAGCGACAATGACTCTATTAGGAACAGATGAAGGTTTGAAGAAATTTTGTGGGAAAAATTTAACTAACAAATTAACCAATAAAGTTCCTGGTTTTCCAAGAAAGTCTTGAGTAATTAGCGAAGCAAATGAAAAATTCACTTTAAATGGGCATGCAAACACCATTTTTAGTATTCTCTCTATCATATAACACGCAACTACCACGAATAAAAAACCAAGAAATAATTATTATCACCTATTTATTTAAATCATCTTAGTAAATGCATATACGATGATACACCTAATAAGATTAGGGATATCTGGAGGGTAGATGATTTAGAAAAAGTATTTAAAAGGAGAAAGTATATTTATGCACGTTTTCTATTAGTAGAACATTGGAAAAAATAGTTGTGACATATATTTTGAAATAAATAGAGCACTAATATTAGGCTCCTTTGGAACATACTTTCTCCGTTTCACATTGTAAGTCATTCTAGCATTTCCCACATTCATATTGATCCCACATTCATATTGATGTTAATGAATCTAGATAGATATATATGTATAGATTCATAACATTTCCCACATTCATATTGATGTTAATGAATCTAGATAGTTATATATATATAGATTCATTAACAACAATATCAATGTGGAAAATGTTAAAATGACATATATGATGAAACGGAGGGAGTATATAATAATTATAAATGATTTTCACATAAACTAGTTCAAGTTCTGTGAAGTTACTCCAAACGTTCTTCATTCCCAGGGAGGCCTTGGGTTTTGTTTTGGTCTCCTTTACTAAAATTTTTTTATGAAAAAAAAGGCGCACGTGGCAGAGCCTAGCAAATTGATATGTCTATGACAAGTGGGGTAATATTAAAATAACAAAGTTTGGCATGCTTAGAAAATGTGCAATACTACAATAAAGGTTTTCCTAGACACCGGGCCCTTTTGGTTTCAGGCAGACCAAAACTGGAACCGCATGGGAAAAAGAAGAGAACGGCGCCGGTCTGTCGCCCGCACGGGAAAATGAATTTTTCCGTGCAGGCGTCTTAAGAGAACCACACGGGATAATCCGCATTATCCCGTGCGGGCGACTAAAGAGGACCGCACGAAAAAATCTATTTTCGCATGCTTTTTAAGTGGACCGCACAGAAAAATACTTTTCCTCTTTTCCCTCTCACCCATTTCAAATTTTACAATCTGTCTCTTACAATTTTTCCTTTTTATTTTCTCTCCCCTTTACACTCCTCGATCTCCTCCCCATCTGCCTCTTTACTCTCCTCCCCACCCCTCTCTGTCCTCTCTCTCTCTCTGCCTCTTTCCTCTCCTCCCCTCCCCACCGATCGAGCGCCGCTGCCCCCGCCGCCGACGGCGTGGGAGGCGGCACGGCGGCTGCTGGCGGAGGCACGGCCGCAGCTCCGCAAGTGAACGACTACGACGAGGCATGACGCCGACGACGACGAGGCGCCGCCGCCTCGGATCCAGGAGCGGCGAGCCCGGGCGGCGGCGGCGGGCGCGACGACGACCGGGCGGCGCCGGCGCGGATCCAACCGGAGCGGCGAGCTTGGGCGGCGGCGGCATGGTTCTCGCGGCGTCGGGCGCGACGACGATGACGAGGAGGCGGCGATGGACCGGATCCAGGAGCGGCGAGCCCGGGCGGCGACGGCGGGCGCGACGACGACCGGGCGGCGCCGGCGCGGATCCAACCGGAGCGGCGAGCTCGGGCGGCGGCGGCGTGGTTCTCGCGGCGTCGGGCGCGACGACGACGACGAGGAGGCGGTGATGGACCGGATCCAGGAGCGGCGAGCCCGGGCAGGCGGCGGCAGGCGCGACGATGACCGGGCGGCGCCGGCGCGGATCCGGTCGGAGCGGCGAGCTCGGGCAGCGGCGGCGTGGTTCTCGCGACGTCAAGCGCAGCAACGACGACGACGAGCGGCGCTGACACGGGATAATCCGGCTAGGGTTAGGTTTTTTTTTTATTTTTTCTTTTTTTTTCCGTGCAGTTGGCATTATTTGATTATCCCGTGCGGTCCACTTAACCCGACCGCACCCGACCACACGGAAAAATGATTATCCGTGCGGTTGGGCTACCCGCACGTAAAAATTTTCATTTTTTCAGACGACTGTCTCCGGACAGGCAAAATCCCCGCTCGGAAAAATGAATTTGACCATCCGGAAAAATAGTTCATGTAGCAGTGGTGGTTTTCACTAAACACTGGCCAAAGAAAAGTGTCGCGATGTTTAAAACAAAATTTAATTTTCAAGTTCCTCATTACGTGGACGCTAATGCAATAGCACATGACCTCATTCGAGAAAATAGAGGAACATTGTAAATTGAGATCAACACCAAAGAAGTGTTCTTTCAAGGATACTAAATCAAACGGATAAACAAACCAAGATGAAAATTTTGAAAAACGAAAAGTACTGTCAAATTACTATTCAAATTATCAACCGTAACCATAAATTTAAAAATTAAATATTGTACCGGTTCTCATCGTTTACTTGTTGTCTTATCAACTTATAACCGTAGGTAAACTTTAATTTTAAAACTTAATTTTATTGATTTTGTGATTCTTCGTTGTACTTTTCAGCATTTAGAACACAGATATAAGACTTTTAGACACAAAATATTTTTATAGCTCTGTCTATTTTCTCACGGCCTATCGACCGTAGAGAAAGCTACAATGAGAATATAACTAGTACGAATTAATGGGACTTTTCAGTTTTGTTTAGTACTCCTACTACTACTATATAATGTCAGGCGAACTAACTGGATCGTGCCAAAATCGAATACTCAAGTAGTTACACGTTGTTGGCTGTCAGGTGTCTCCCGTTCCTGTGGCTGATGGAAGATGTGAGACCAACACCGCAACGTTGTGGTGTGTACGGAGTGGTCTTCTCGTCTTCGTGCCGTCTCCAATGCTGTCGCGACAGAAAGGCAGAGCTAGCACGGTAGCCACAACCTAGGCCGGCTGGGCAGGACCAACAAGCAAATCATGGTGTCCAGAAATTTTCAGCATCACTGATGGCGATGCGATGCTAACACGGCTGGAAAAAGGGGTTTTACCCGCGTTTGGTAACCCCTATATTTTTGGTTATGTAACCGGAACCATGAATCCGAGATTAAAGATATCTATCTTTAATCCCGGCTGAAATAACTGGGACTAAAAATCCTAAAGATGATAGTCCTGGCTAAAGTTTATTTCATTTTTCTTCATTGTTTTTTATAGTTGCACCTATTGATTTCGACCAAATCCCAGCAAATCATAAAAAACATGCACAATAGAATCATCCACAATTCACATGTCCATTAACGGAATCATCCACAATCCAAAATCATTCACAGATCATCCACAAAATCATCCTAATCTAAAAAAAAAATCTACAAAACATTGATAAAATGTAAAAAAAATTGCGCGGCCTCCCCTCCCGCCAGATTTCGCAGAGGGGAGGCCGTCGCCCGCCGTCGCCAGAGGAGTGGGGAATGGAGGGAGAGGAGAGGAGATAACACCAACTGAGACTAAAAATAAATGGGGTCTCACATGTTTTTGAACCAGGACTAAAAAGAATCTTTAGTCCCGACTGATGTTACCAACCGGGACTAAAAATTAAAAGTTCTAGTGGGCTTTTTAACCGGGACTAAAAATCTTTTTAGTACCGGTTCCTATTGGAACCATGACTAATGTGATTTTTTGGCAACCTATCAAAGATCACTTCTCCAGTAGTGTAACTTCACGACGAAAAACACTTCCAACTCAAGTTTGTAGTACTAGCAATTTATTTTTCGAGCGAACCAACACTCAGACGCAAGAAAAAGTTACAATACTATCACCCTTAAAGATTATAGTTAAAAAAAGGAAAAAAAATGCATCATCACCACACACTGATGTCGCTATCCCACACAATCGAGGAAGGGACTAGCACTAATCCAGACACTGCTAAGCATGACCGGCTGCCACTGGACTAACGAAAGAGCTATAGGTGCACCCCCAACGCCTACTAGAAACAACTGAGCATATGCTCCTAGACGTTGCCGGAGGATGGTTGGAGGGACAAAGGGTGAGAGAGAAGAAAGATCCTTCTCCGTCGTAAGGATGACCCGCCACCATGCAAGGGCTTCACCCAAACTGTCTGAGTGCAGTTTTAGCAACAAAGATTCCTACTAGCCGACATTGCCAGGGAGAAATACAACACAAAAGCATTGTCGCCATCCGTCGAGGTCTCAAGGAGATCCAAGACAAGACTATCACCCGGTGGCCCCATTAGAGAGGGAGAGGGATGTCTCGACAATGCCCCCAAGAGGGAAAACAACGCCTAAGGTGCCACTGTTCCCGGCGAGCAAGACCGGGCTACGCTTTTGCCAATCGCCTACCCCTATCGATATGCAACTACTGTAAATTTTGGCGTTAACATGCTCCAATGCTCTAGTGACATCCACTCACCGTCAGCACATCAACACTACTGTATCGAAGCCTACCGCTAGCCATCTTCCGCTTAACCCCACATGCTAGCATGGCCCACACATTGTCCCTGTTGCAGGCCTCCACCTCGGGGGTCATCATTGCCGGCCACCCCCAAGCACCGTATGTCACGCTGCCACCCAAGGATGGGCGCCGCAGTACCCCAGCCCACCAAGCCAGCTGCATGCTGCGCCACCTTCATGGTTGTTCACGCCATTCCTCCAGCCGCACCATGCCGCCTCACTCCATGGCTGCACGCTGCCTTGTCTTCACAGCCTCCTAAATCCGTAGAGCCTGCGCACGCTTACCGTCATGTTGTCGCCTGCTCCCCTGGTAAACCCTAGCGAGAGATGCCACCGAGGCACCAAATCTGGCCTCCGTCCGCCCCCTCGCTCCGTTTCCATGTTGCCTTCACCGCCCACGCACTAAAGGCTGGGAGAAGCCCCCATTGTCCCTGTCGGCTATTTCGCCCACGGGCACGGCAACCACAGCCCACACACTGCCAACGTGAGCGCGGGCCCTTTAGATCCACGCCTCCGCCGTCTCTGATCCGTTGCGCATACTCCAGATCCATGTCACTGCCTATCCTTCTCTTTTGGGAGAGAGGGTGAGTCATGTGGATTCTTCCCCTCATTGGCGCGCCACTCTGGCCGACACCATTGTTCGTGTGCCGCCCTCACCATCGCGTCCATTTCAGGCGCTAGAGGAACAGGCTATAGCCTCACCGCCGCCATTGATCTTGGCGCGCCATGTGGTTTATGGCAGCTCGCCACGGAGGGAGGGATGACGGTGGCGACGGCAGCTAGGGCTTGGGTGCGCTCCCGAGCCACCCATACGGGAGCGGCATGGGGCGGGGTTGCTGCTTTGGACTTTGTAGTAGCAATTTTTGGTGGTAGTAAAATATCACTTCTGTTCATTATTGAATTGGCTGCGAACTAGACACCAAAACTGTTGTAATGGAATACTCCGCTGATTTGTCACCACGAAACGAAAGGATTTTCTCTCATGTTAATTATTTATTATGTCAGTCTAGTATTTTGGATGTGCTCATAAGTGTAGGATGTGCATGTATTCAGGGGATTAATACACACACGTGCGTTGGAAGTGCCTTAAAAGAAAATTCACCACCCTAACATTGTTTTTTTTAATTTAGATGGATATTATAATGTACATTAGTACATGAAATATGTGCATGCACAGCATGAGTGTGTCCTAGATTGTACTTTAAAAGGTTCACAAAGCTTAAATTTAGTACGAAACTTGTTTGTCACCCGCACAGTTATATATTATATACATACTCAAATTGTGAAACCGTACGTATCTATAAACAATTCGAAAACATCGAGTTGTCATTAAAAAAACAAATTGTGACATTTAACAAATTTGAGTATGAATATTTTGGACAAAATAGATATTTGTAATCTTTCTTTAATATAATAAGAAACCCTAAGAATATGCGACAGCCGGCTCGATTTGTCAGCAAGCACATCACTGGAGACACCGTGCTGATTCTTCTTTAGTTTAATTTTCCGATTCGTCGACACAACAAAGCAACGATACAAAGTGAGCTTAATTTAACGCAATCTTGGAACATCAATCAACTGTACTAATCTATATTTTAATACATCACCCACAGAAATGAACGTTCGACAGCATCCATTTTTTTTAAATGTTTTTCTATATATCTATTTTGTCCAGCAAGATTAACGATTCCGTATGAAACCGTACCTATCCATAAACATCGAGTTGTCATTAAAAAAACAATTACAATCCGTACGTCAAGTTTATTAAGTTTCTACCAGTTAGACTGTAGCATTTTACCATTGTATACTTTAAGTTCACTGTATGAGTTAACCTCTCAAGTAAATTGCAGCTATTGGTGCTTGGCAAAGGACGTGTTTTGTGGTGTCCTGCAATTATAATAATACTCCTAGTTCAACAAATATCAGCAAATAATTAGGATTGCTTCGATAGTGAAATGCTTCTAAAAATTTACATGAAGACATCATCAATATAACTGCTCCGGTAACATCATCAATAATATTACTCTGCTAAAGGAGAACGTTGACCAAACTAATTGAACCAGAGATTTTGGTAGAACTGTTTTTAACAATTATACCCACCAAAGCATCATCTTAAGAGGGTTTTTCTTTTTCCCCCATATATATTGTCTGATGCTTAATTATTTGGGAATAATTATTCTTTCTTAGTTGTGCGAAAAAGGTTTGCTCATCTACCTATAGTTAATTTGATCAGAATTATTATTTAGACATAAAAATGCACTGTCCCTTTTTTATTATTAACAAGATGCACTACCGTTAGAATTCACAATAGTAAGTCCGTCATGCCTTCAAAAAGGAATTAGTACTACTCACATTATCATTATCGTGTTTAATAAACGATATCAGGTAAATGGGTTTTACATAAGGGAGGAGGTATCAGAGATAACTAGATAACACCCAGCGCTTTGCTGCATGATATATGAATGAATGAATGAATGTTAAATATCGTGGTAATGAGATATGAATGTATGTTAACTATAGCGGAAATGATGTAGGATGATGATTCGATATGTTTGCAGCTTAAGTTCTAGTATAATAAATTATAGACGATGTGGCATACGGTAAAAAAACTAGAATAAAAATTACCATGTATCCCATACCTACTTAGGAACACCGAACACATATATAACATTCTTATACGCTGATTATTGTGAATTAATATTGAAGTTGCAGATTTTACCCGGTGTTCTAAGCAGCACAAAGTGGAATCGCCCCTGGCGGCATGCTTACATTAGCTTCCATGGATATATACATCATATATATTAAGCTTGGTTGTAACCATGTAAAATGTATAATATTTGTATATTATAATTACAATTAACATGATGATAAGTTCAATGAGCCTCATTTTCTTACGCACCATATTTTAAATTTGTTCCTCAATCACGGCCCTGCTCACTGTTTGAACGGAAAATGATAGAGATATAAATCTATATACTGACAACAAACCACGGCCCACATGATTGTTGCTATATTCCTATCAAAATAATTTGTGTTAGTGACCAAATGAAGAGAACTTTCAATATGAAGTCTCTTTCAATAAATAGCTTTACTAATCATTTTTGATAAATATGAACAATCCTAAACTAAAGGTTAGTAATCCAATGATCAGCTAATAGCTGGCCCCAACTTCGACAACTTTATGCCCATATAAACAAAGTGTCAACCAGAAGATCTTTCATCTTTTCATCCCTCAATCTTGATATCTTTAACTCCACGATCTTGGCATTTTTTTACTGCAGTTTTCTGAACAAATATTTCAGGCCATGACACTTCTAACACACTTTCTTCACTTCTTTTACCAAATACCGCCGTCAACTTTCTCTTCCCTCTTTCCCCAGATAAAAAAAACTTTACCTCCGCTCTCCCTTCAGTTCACTATCCCATGTGTTAGTTTTTAAACCGCTAAGAGTAGAAAAAATAAAAGCCCTCCTCTAAAATTTCCTTTTTGTCTTTGTTTACTTTTTATGCTTATAAGTCGAAGCCAACCAATGTTAGATTACATATAATACTTAGTAGTGAACAATATCTTAAAAAAGTAAGTAAGAAATGTTGATAACATATTACTCTCTCTGTCTTATAATATAATAGATTTTGAACAGATGTGACACATTACAGTACTACGAATATGGACAGGACTTAGGATGTGTCACGTAACTTCAAAATCACTTATATTATGAGAGGGGGAGTATTAAGAAAATTGATAGTTTTAGAAGCATATGACACGAATAATTTGGTGACGATCTGCCCCCATCCTATGAGCCCATTCGAAGGAGCTAGTCGCGAAAAATGCCAACATTAGACTGATGGAATACTACGTATCATCATCATCCTAAAGCAAGAGAGGAAGAGATCAAAATTGTGTGCGTGAGTGGCTTGCCCTCTGTTTGTTGTGACCAGAAAAAAAAAACACTAACAAATTCAGACTTGCGGAAACTTCTTCCACAAATACCACCGACCAGGCCCTACCAGCCACTCACTCAGCTGGATGTTGAGCATTCAGCAGCAGCAGCAGCAGCCACCTCCATCATGAGTTGTGCACTTTGCAACAGTGCTGGCTTCTGCATGTAGACGTGTTCACTCACACAAAACAAATTAAAAATTGTGAGTGTTTATGCTGTTTGATGATTGGTTGTTTGTTCTGTTTTGGACATGCTTGTTAATTAGTTTCTCTCTCTAGACTCTTCCTTCCTTGATCTTTCCTCTCTCTTCTTTGCCTGCCTATATAAATGCTGGTACTAATATCTTGCTGCTCATAGCAGGGGAGTGGCTCAGCTTATAGCTTAAACCATCAGAGCTGCAAAGGAAATTAAGTACCAAAGTACTGTACTGTACTGTACTGTACTACAGTTTCAAGCCAAGAAAGGCAAGACTTGTGAGAGATTTTTGTGCAAAGCAAGATGGCTAAGGTTGGTGGATTATTGCTAATCAATTAGGCTCCTTCTGTTGTAGGAATAGTCTTTGGTATAATTGCTTGGTTTATCTGAAATTTGTGTGGGTGTTCTTGCTGCAGCAAAAGATTGTTGTGAAGATGCCCATGGATACCGAGAGGAAGAAGAGGAAGGCCTTGAAGGCCGCAGTTGGCATGACAGGTATCAGCAAATCACTACTTAACCGTAATTAGCAGCTCACTAATTGCATCTTGATCATCCTCATCATCATAACAAGATAGTACTGTATATAATTTCTGTTAAATCACTTAAACATGCATGATAAGAGATGCTGAATTTATCTGAACTCTGATGCAGGCGTGACATCCGCCACGTTGGATGGAGACAAGCTCATCGTGATCGGCGACGGCGTGGACCCCATCGCGCTGACGACGATGCTCCGGCGCAGCCTCGGCCACGCCGAGCTGCTCAGCGTCTCCTCCGGCGACGACAAGAAGATGGGCGGCGGCGGCGGCCACGGCGGCATGAGCATGGGCATGGGCATGGGGTTCGGCGGTGGCCACGGCGGCATGGGGTTCGGCGGCGGCCACGGCGGCAAAGAAGGCAAGGAAGGCGGCGGCAAGGTCGTCGTCGACGGTGTCCACCACCACCACCAACAGCAGCTGCAGCAGCAGCATGCGATGGCGCCGCCGATGCAGCCGTACCCGGCGGCGCCGGCGTACTACAACGCCGCCGCGCCGTCCTACCCCGTCTACCCCTCCTACGCTGGCTACCCGCAGCAAGAACAGGATCCTGGCTGCAGCATCATGTAAAAGATTGTGAGTATCAATCAGAGGAGCTAAAATCTGGCAAAAACTATGGAGAATTATTAAGGTATTTGAGTTCAGAATCAGGCCAAGGTTTGTGCATGGCTTGAGGTGGATCATGCAAGGTCAGGCCAAGATGATCCAAGAAGTTTGCGAGTTTGATCTTTGATGAGCTGCATCATCGATCTGATCTGCAAAGGTGGTGAAAAAAAAGGCAAAATTCTGTCGAATGCTGCAGCTGAAGAAGTAGCTTTCTGTTCATGCTTTTTTTTTAAATGTGAAGCACTAGTAGACTAGTAGTAGTGTTTTCAATTATCCTTTTTCTTTCTGCGAGTATTTAGTGTTATTATCCGAAATAGAGGTTGAAATAAAGAGCATCTGTACATTATGCACTCAGTTTTTTCTCTGAATTTTATCAGCTTTCAGAGAAGTGCTGAAGATTTGGGACTTGTCGTGTCATCTCGTGTATATTGGGTTTGGATGTTTTTAGTTAGGAACCAGAGGTCTTTCTGCTTATATATTTGATTGGTGCTGTGTTGATAGAGATGCAGAGGCTAGTGGACCTCATGCTGTCTTCACCTTGCTCTATGAAACATTATTTATTTTTATTTATATGTGTGTCTTTCATGTAATAAAAAATGACAAATTCTTCGGTGGTAAATGAAACCAGCTGAATCGACGGCGATGGAATTGTTTATATTTTTTATTTAGATAGAATTGTTCCACGCTAGCATTAGGGAATAAACCCAGCACATTATCAGTTTATCACGATCATGCTTCCAATCAAGAACTCACCAGCACATCTAAAACAACATTTATTTTAAGGTTCCACATAGTTCAGAATAAAAATATGCTGTTAACTAATTCATAGAAAAAAACGAGAAAACATTTTGGTAAGTTTTTAAACAGCGAAAGATGCCTTTGAACGCATGAATTTTACAAGATTTTCACAGAATTTATATTAGTTCAAAAACCATCCGAAATTTCTCCATTCCAAGGGAGGTATTAGAGTTCAAGATATGAGAAAACAAGCAGCCATATATACTAAGCCGATTAGCCGAAAAATATTCTAATCCACAAAATGCAGAAACAATGTAAGCAAGATAGAGGTAAGAGAACAGAGATGGATTACCGAAAAGATAAAAAAGAAAAGAGATGTTGAATAATTTTATTATCGTTAAAAAATATTATCTTGTGCTTTCTCTCCCCATGTTCACATAGAAATGTTAGCTTTCGTCAGAATCACTCCTCGGTTTAAGTAACAAAAACAACTTGTACTCTTGTAGTTACAAAGGTATGATAGCAGTTTCCTTTTGTACTTTGTACATTGTAGTTAGTCAAAGTACCAGACATCAAATGAACATTAAAATGTTAAATGTCCATAATTCAGGAAAACACAAAGGAGGAAGTGCAGAAAGATGATCCCATAGTGATAGCGAACAGCAGCAAAACACAAAAGAGGAAGTGTTTCAGTAATATGTTAATGTTTTCAACTTCAGCAGTAGTGTGAGAGCAGTGCTGGAGATTTGGGACGACATATGATCTGATGTCATCTTGATTTGGTTCTGGATTTTATCTTATTGTTTATTGATCGAAATGATGAGTACGGTTGGATGGGAGCCACGGCTTTGCGCCTATTGATTTGCTTGCTGCCGGCTGGATAGAGAAACAGACAACAATGGGCATGGGCCTTGTACTTCCCTCACCTTTGTTATATGAATCTCGTTTTATTTTATTATTTTCCTCAGTTAGTGCACTCTTGAAAAGTAAGTCAAAACAGGCTGAATAAATGGCGATTGCACAATTGTTTTCTGAGGTGCGTCCGTGCGTAGATAATGTTTCGGCACTTACGTCAGTAGGGGAGCAGATAAACACAGCAACTCACTGTCCTGCCGCCGGTCCGGAGCCCCCCAGTTTTGCTATCTCCCATCGCATCAAGAAACCTACAATGGAAGTTTAATGATCAATGCATGCTTTTTTTCGTTGACACTAGTTAAGAGTTCATGCGTTACAGTGGGAAAATGATTCACACCAACAACAATTCATAATATATAAACGATGTGTCAGGAATGGAGAATCGATATGGAGAAGTCTGAAGATTCAGAGATTCAGAAAAGTTCACAAACGAAGTGCCAAAGAGGAGGACAACGATTCAGCGCTTATGAAGATCCAACGGCTCCAGATATATATGAAGCGGTATCTACGACATCTAGCCGTCGCTGCTTTTCAGGAGACCTTTCCTGATTATGTCATTTGTTGTTGTTTTCTTTTCTTTCTCGCTGTACTCTGATCGCGCGACATGTGCTCTGGTCCTCACTTTGTAAAACTCTATTTAATCCTAAGAAATGAAAGAGAAGCATCAAGAATCATATTATTATTCGTCTCTAGGAGTATATAGATCTAGAGCCCTAATTCTGTCTTGCCGCGACCACAGAATTAGGGAATTTTTGCTCTCCATGGGAGTTTTGATCTATTTTTCATCCAGGATCTTGACAAACATAGCAGAGTGTGCTCGATTCTTGGCTCTTGATTCCTTCCGGTGAAGGTTGGTGGAAGCTGGCGGCGAAATCCACTATAAATCCCTGAGCTTGGACGGAGTTAATCCGGAGGCGTGAGAGCGGTCACGGACTCACGGATCAACAGAACAAGGGTTGGGTGCCATCCAGTTGGGCGTGCTCCTGTAAAATCTCTGTTGCTCGAGTTCTGAGGCTGGCGGCGATAGACACACCTGTAGGAGACAAAGGGGAGGAATTAGCTTTCCAAACCAATCCCGCAGAAGACGATATGGTAAGTAAAACTCGTTCCAACCAATTAATGCATGGAGGAAATGAGCGAGTTTCGGGTGGACATGGCGACGTTGAAGAAAGATGTGGCGGATCTGAAGGTGCTGAAGGGTCTGTAAGGGAGTTTATAAGATTCTGAGAAGCAGCTGGTTGATAGTTAGATTCTGAGAAGCAGCTGGTTGATAGTTAGCTTCTGAGAATCTGGAAAAGCTAGATTTTTCAGCTTCTGGATTCTAGTTCATTTTCTAGATTTTTACAACTGTTAGAATTAATAGATAGGCCTTAGTCCATCTGAAGATTAATTCTTTAGAAAATCACAGAAGCACACCTCTTGGGATGGCATGCATGGCGAGTTTAGTACCATCTTGCCTATTCTAGGAGAGGGAGACCTCATTATAAGGGAGGATGTTCTCCTAGCCACGTGAGGCATGAGAGGTGAAAAGAAGAGGGGAAACAAACGTGCGCGTTCGGCATGGCATATGGTGGAGCATGTGCACAATGTACGTGTCGACTGGTTCGCCAAAATTGGTTCCTCACCCTTGCATTCGGTTATGCGGAGTGGAGATCGAGCAGGCGCCTTGATCAAGTGTCCTGATATCTCTATATAAGTTGAGCCGCCGCCTCCACGCAACACGCACGACCCGTCTTGGCCGACAGCCTCCTTCGCCTAGGCTGCCGCCGCCTCCCGCCGTCCGCGACCCCGACTCCTCCGCCCCAACCTCCATCATCATCTGGACTCCGCCGCCTCCCCCCGTCCGCGACCCTCCAGCCTCCGCCGCACAACATTCCCGTCTCACCATAGCCTTCTACTTGACCTCTTGTGGGCGGAAGGAGGAGGAGGAGGAGGAGGAGAAGAAGATAAGAGGAGGGAGGATTATAGGGGTGGCAATTTCTCCATTGGGCCCGGGGACATGGCGGAGACCCACCCCTATGGGGGCGGGGGCGGGTGGAATTTTCGACCCACAGGTGAGCGGGGACGGGTGACCCGCGGGGCCCCGGGAAAGTGTGTTACCTCCTCTAAAAATAGCTCATCTCAAGATATAAAGCCCACCTGCTAAAGTGACAATGAAATAAAGCCCATTTGGCCCTATATGTGACTCATATATAAGGAAACCAAAACCTAAATCCCCACCTCCCTCACAGCCGCTAGCACTGGAGCCTCAAGACGTCCAACCCTATCTCCAGATGTGCATGAAATTGTTGGGAACCAACACGGCGGCGACTGCTCCTCCGTACAGTCTCATCTCCATTGACTGGTGCCCCACACCATGTCGGCCACCTACCTTCCTCACCGCTGTGCCGCCTCGATGCCCCAATGTCGTGCCCCCTCTTTGCTGGCCGCCTCGACACCGCGCATCCTCTTTGCCGGTCTTCTCGATGCCTCGTCCCCTCATCGCCACACACCCTTCATGCCGGAAGCCTCATCGCCATGTGTCCCCTCGTTGTCCCTGCTCTCAGCTAGCGCTGCCCAAGCCGATGCCCCGATGGAGCTCGCCCGTGGTCGCCACATCCAACCGGGTGTTGCGGGGCCCCGCTCACCCGCGGGTCCCCTGCGGGTACGGGGGCGGGTGAGGTTTTCCACCTGGTCGGCAATGCGGGGGCGGGGGCGGGGGAGAAAAGCAAGGAGCGGGGCCAGGGGCATTCTTGCCCAACCCGCCCCCACCCCGCCTCGCCCCATTGCCACCCTAGGGGGGGATGCAGGAGAGAGGATGCGGTGGATAAGGACGAGGATGAGGGAGAGAGATAAGGACGATGCGCTCTCAATCCCTCCCCATGCGGTTCGGCTCCTTTTTTTTCTTTAGTCCCAGTTGGTATATAAACAACTATGACTAAGTGTTGATCATATTGGGGGGAGGGGGGTCTGTCAATACCTGACAATTTTTAATTTTTAGTCCCGGTTGGTGTTTCCAACCAGGACTAAGGATCAGAAAGTACTGCTAGGCTTTTTAACTGGGACTAGTCCCGGTCCCTATTCGAAATGTGATTTTTGGTCAACCGTGAAAAGATCATTTCGTCAGTATTGATACTGCCACGGGACAAGATTCCACAGTTTTGTATAGTTTAGGGGTGATGTTTTTTTGGTATTGATGATAAGGGATGTTAATTAAACTCGCTGTAAATTTCCGGGAGGGTAATTAGACTTATTCCTTGGAGATTTAGAAGCTCGATCGCTGGCAATGTATGGCTAAATTCTACACTACTGCATTTGGGCTCGACAGTATCATATCTTGTCTCTATGTAGCCTTCAAAATTATCCTGGATTTTTCTCGCTACATCTCTCAAAAGATTTCTCTTGCCTACACGAATTAGACTGGCCAGACGTCCCAAAGCATCATATTAAGAAGGTTTTCTTCTTGTTTCCGTATATTATCTGATTGTACAACAAACAGCCTCACCCCCCCACATCGCTCTTGGATTACGTTCGACGTGTTGCTCCCCTCTGCGTCAGGCCCGCCCCCTGAACCGCCGCTCACACCCTCATGCGAAGGCGCGAACGCGAGATCGCGGCCGCTGGCACCAGCGCCGACGCAACACCTCAGCCATCTCGTCCGAGGCCGCCGCGCCCGTGGGCCGTTTGCGCGCGCTTCCGCTTCCGTCGCGCGACGCCCACGCGAGGCGCCGAGGCGCAGCCGCCGAGAGCCGCGGAGGTTTCTTGCCGTTGCCGTCGCCGTCGTCCGTTGTTCTGCACTTCTATTGATGCCTTGCTGTTGCTGATTTGCTGAATCACTGCGATGATCACTGATTCACTTCACTGATCAAGTGAGCAGCAGCAACACCATTGTTATCGCCATATGAAAATTTAAAACTATATGGTTCCATGTGTAAATTGTAATCTGTTGCTTCTTGGCTGTTTGCTAATTCAGTTGGACGAGTGTTGGATGAACCAACAAAGGCACAAAGCTTCACTAGTGTGTGTCCCGACACACTTGCGGACTTGCCGTGCGCTGAGCACTCCGACCAACTAATTGGTAAGATATACTAATTCTAGATTTGAATTTTCTAGTATATTTTATATGAGTATGAGTTAAACCACTGTAATTGTGTTGATTTTTTCAGTTATTAGGCCATATTATCGAGAAATTACGTATCAAGTAGCGAGAAAAGGGAAAAAAGAGAACAGAGTGGCTGGTTTAATAGAATCCCGGCCAGATGCGAGCATTGGACAAATTTTTAAAAGGTATAAGGGTACTTTTTTAAGGTAATATATACAATGTTTTCTATATAATATTATTTCTAAATGCAAATTTAAACGTATATAGCAATAACTCATATATATATATGCTAAGGGCCTCTACGTTTAGTTTCGGACCGGGGCCTTGAAAAACTCAGGACCGGCCCTTCTCTGCATATGTGGCCCCGTCGGGCCTCTCCGCCTGCCCATGTAGCCATTAAAAATGAATTAAGGAAAACATGAAAAAGAACTGATTATGATTAAGAAAAAACTGTTGACAAATTTGTGTGTATGCTTTATTATAAATAAATAAATTTCGTAAAACCCCTCCTATTATGATACAAGTTCCATAGAACTACATAAACTTTGACTTGTGCCATACTCCCTCCATTTCAAATTGATCTACATATTTCATATGTACACCAAGACCAAAAAAAGCTAATAACTCTCTCATACTATATTTACTCTAGCAACAAACTCGATGCATGCACCATTCCCACTCTAATAACAAATCAAGATATTGCATGTGGGTTATAAATACTTGTGTGTATAGATGCATGCATCAATATCCATTTACTACAATGCACAAATAATGAATAGAATTAATGAATGAACACAAATATGTAGATCATTTAGGAATAACCTCAAAAAAAACTATATGTAGATCAATTTGGAATGGAGGGAGTATAACCTAATGTATTATGGTTCTAACGATTTACAAAATCACATTGCTAATTATTTTGACTTCCATCTATTACACTTTTGAGTTCTACAATCACATCTTAAATTTATAAGCATTTTATCCATCATATAAATATTATATACATTTTTTTATTTTGATATAGGAGTATGTCAAAATGATTAACAATGTGGTTTTGTGAAACTTTAGAACTATAATAATACATGAGGTTATGTTTCACGTACCAAAATATATGTGGTTTTGTGCAATTTAGTCCATAATAGGTGAGGTTTAATAAAATTTACTCGACAGAAATAAAGAAACTCTGTACACGTAAACTTTATATATAGAAACATTATGTATAAAAATATTGAATCCATTTACAAATTTAAATCATGTATTGTTAATGCAAAACACAGCGGTCTGGAAGATTTGCTTAACTTTAATGCAGGTCTAAAGCTTCGGGTTCAGGACATGCCAGTTAGTTTGATTTTGCAACCAACAAGATTGACAATAGCACAAGTTAGTAGAGGATAGTCAATCGGCTGATTGGCCGATGTTATATCGTATCAGCCGATGCACAAATGAATCGGCTACATGTATGAAGGATACTACTCATAAACTAGATTTGGATCAAATATAATTATGAACAAATTTTCTTTAACAAAATCGATCTTATTGGTCGAACCCAATCATCATAAGGTTGATAAAGTTAAAGTCAATCATTAGATAATTATATGACCTAAATAACTAGCCGATGGACAGATGTTTGTGTATTAGACCTAAAATACCTGCAATAGGCTGTAGAAGCAAATGATATGCAATTACTAATTCGATCCTTTTCTTAAATATAAGCAATCACAATAGATTGGACCTAACCGAGACAGCATTAACTGCTTATGCCCAAGAAAAAGACAATTAATAATTATATGGATTTATATCGTAGCCGCTGAAGTAATTTAGATGATTGAAGATAAGGTGTATCAGCTATAACTCTGATACAGCCTTATACAAGAATATCAAGTTTCAGTTAAATATACTAAACAAGTTTCAATCCCAACAGATCGGACCTAACCGAGATAGTGCAAGATTGGTTGCAAGCTTAATAGATTTAAGGTTTTGATATACTTATATAAGATGATAGATATAAAAAATTAAGCAAATGACAGTAAACAATCTTAAAGCAAAACATATATATCAAGTAAAACCGGCTGAAACCCAGATGTTACCCCTATCAGCAATCAAATAGTAAGTTAGTCCTTACAATTTCAACTACTATTTATTAGGTCAAACTTAATTGATACAACACCAAGTTGTAATGGAAGTTGTAAGGTCTAAACAAACCTATGATTGTTTTTTCAGTGTAGTGGTTACACTAAACAATCTAAACCAACTGAGAGTAATGTAGATGATATTGGCTAAATCTAGGTTGAATCAGCCAATACGGGTACGTAACACTGTTTGACTTAAATTGGATAATGTATATGATAAATTAGCGCTTGCATCGACCGGTTTAGAGTGTCAAACATAACCAATGGAAGCCTTATAGCCCCGCCGATAGAAGCAACTATTGGCAGAGCTCATCTCTTGCCGAAGATCGAACTAAACCGACGCAGCCCAACTTGTAGGCAAGAACTTGTCGAGAGAAAAACCTAGTAAAACTAGGGTGGCGATGTACCGAAAAGTGATTATTGAACTGTTGTTCTTTACAAAGATTTTAGATGTATATATTTATACCCATGAGCAAATACTAGTCTGTGTTGGACACGACTCAAACTGCCCTAAGGATAAAGTAAAAATTACAAGCCCATTTAGACTATAAAACAAACTTTCCTATAACATAAAAGGGAAATAACCGACTCAACCTAATTAATATAAAAATCATCCTCTTCAAACTCGGATTTTCTTTGATAAATCGCCAAAATTTCTTAACCAAATCCGATAAGAACTCGACTTCCAGCCAATATCGGCTACTCCTTAATCCTACTGCCAGTACACCTCAGCCGATGCAGCCCTTTCAGTCCTGGCCAATGCAATCTTCCGATGCTATAGTCACACCGTCAAACTTGATCCGGACCCCTTCCTCAATTAACGGAATATGCCAAAATTTGCCATTAACAGGTATATAAGCTTTTTTTTTTATAAATAGACTTAAAATACATAACATTCTACATACTACACATAAACTCCTTTTCAGACAAATTCAAAACAATTTAAACAAACTTTATATATACAAATTTAAAACGAATTTAAAAGGCACTTTGAAAAAAAATATGTGTAAAAAGTGTACGTATACGTACAAACTTTGTACGCATAAATTTAAAACAATTTCAAAAAAGAAAAGTGCAGCCCAAATTAATCTTGTGAACCATAAATAGAAAATCGGGCTGTCGAGTGAAATCCACGAAGAAAATTCAAGCATTTGACCCATGAAAGAAATGAAATGAGCCCATCAATATTCTATAATTATCAACAAAGGAAAAAATAATGCCCAATAAACCCCACCTGGGCAAAAAGGCAAGCGGGGCTGATCGCGCGAAGAGCGTGCAACTGATCGTTTGTATGTTTGAAGTACAGCTACCGTTCTCTAAACCCATCGATCTGCATGGTAATTTGTTTTTTTATTAGTTCAAGTATGCAACATATATAGTAGGCATGCTTACTACTGTATGTAGCAACATATACTCTTATTACAATCGGTGCTATTTGGTTGACAATATTCGGATCACATCAGCTCCTCAACCATATCCGATTAAAATGGAGAGAATTTGTAATTCACACAATTTATTTCATTATATAATGCAGAGTTATGTGTGATTTTATAGTTTAATGTTTTTGACGTTTATTGCTAGCTAGTTTCAGATCGATACCAATATGTTTCTGTTCATATAGTTCCGATTTTGGTTTTCAATATTTCCGATATCATTTTTATTTCAGTTTTTACCATTTTTTATTCTATTTTTAAGAAAAATATGATTAGAAAACTGGTAGAGATATTTTCCGACCATTTTCATCCGTAATATTAGGCATATAAAGACCGAAGCCCAATTAGAGTTACGCGCTTTCTTCGTGAAATATTTAACTATTCATCACTTTTGGATGTGGCAATTAAAAATTTGTTATTGGACCTAATTATAAGTTATAAATAATTAAATGTCACAACTTAAAATGGCAAATAGGTAAATATTCCCTTCGTCCCCACGCTCTCCTTGCAATCTCGCTTGTACCTTCTCTCTCCCAAGTGGACACGTACTCATCTTCTTCCCTTTCCCCGAGACATGTTCGTCGTCCCCTCACTCTGACGATGCTCTGGCCTGATCCCCTTATCTTCTGGATTATGGATTCGCTTGGTTGCACTGGCTGCGCAGGCACCACAGTTGCTGCATCATGCAATGCTGGGCTGCAGCCAGGCAGCAGCAGCACGACAACGCGGAGCTAGATTTGAGTTTTTACGAATTACATCGTACCACCTCCGTTTCACAATGTAAGTCATTCTAACATTTCCCACATTCATATTGATTTTAATGAATCTAGAAAGTACATTATCTCTTATTTAATTTTATTGGGACACCTTTTATTAGCAATATAGTATTTCGCTTTGGACTATCCCTATTAACCAATATTTTACTTTCGACTAGCTATTTTTACCTTTATAGTTTGTTCATATATATCAAACTTGTCATATGTCAAAAGAAATAGTCTTACGTGGCTGTGGGAGTTTATTAACGAGTAGAAACTGACATACTCGATATTGTTCATATGTTTGAGAATTGAGTTGGGGATGATCCAAAGTGAAATGAAGGCAATTTTTTACACAATCCAAGTGAAAACATTTGTTAAAAGATGATCTAAAGTGAACTATCGTTAATAAAAAGTGACTTAAAGTAAAATTTACTTTAATATTTTCCAGAACCATAGATGTTTAGTTGAGCCAGCACCGAACCTTAGAGCTCGTCGTGAAGTTCAAATCATTTCAGAGCATGGCAACCTAGGTTGGGCAAAATTCTCGCACATTGCCGTGGGAGGAGGGATGCTGCCAAAGCTTGCAGTGCATATTGGCAGAAATAATTAAATTGTTTTTCCGGTATATATATCTTGGCACAAATTGATCTTCAGACCGAAATGTCCCAGAGTCAATTTCGAGAAGAAAAAAAAAAAACAAGAACCCAGCAATCTACATACTCCCTCTATTTTTTTAATAGATGATGCCGTTGACTTTTTCTCACATGTTTGACCATTCGTCTAATTTAAAATTTTTATGCAAATGTATAAGATATAAATCACACTTAAAGTACTATGAGTGATAAAATAACTCATAACAAAATAAATTATTATTATGTAAATTTTTTGAATAAGACGAATGGGTAAACATGTGAGAAAAAGTCAACGGCGTCATCTATTAAAAAACGGAGGTAGTATTATTCTGCATCTGATGTTTCCTCGGCAGCTAACATCAGATGGAATGTTCATATGGACAGACAAAATTTTGACTGAAGGTCTTCTAACAAAACACACACCTATCCTGCGGTCGACGGTTTACTTGTGAGTGTGCATCCGCGCGCGCGCGCTCACTGATTGACTGATTGATGAAAAGAAGGGGCATACTTCTATTTCATGTTTTTTTTATTTTTCTCATTTATTTTTTTCATATATATATATATATATATATATATATATATATATATAGAGTAAGTTGCCAATTATCTATCTTTTCGGGTTGCAAACCATGAAATGTTTGCAAAGCGTCAGTTTCTATACGGTGGTTGACGTACAGTCATCTACGCGAAAATGTTTGCAACACATATAATTCAAACTGAAAAGTGGGTTTGTATGTCTCGGTATATATACGCTGGTTGACGTACAGTCGTCTACGCGAAGAGTACACTAGAGAGGAATATTGTGAAAACAGGCAGTCTCAATCATCTTTGTCAGTTTGTCCCTGCTAGAGGTCGACTACTGGAAACAGAAAATGCATGCAGGTAGACTGCTTCATAAGTTCAGACTAGCGCAACCATGTCGACCATACAACCCTTGGGATATGTCGCCTTCGTATCTGCAGGCCTGGACTAGCTCAAAAGCAATAATCTATTTGGTCCATAGAAAATTAATTAAGCTGACACTAGCAAGTCTATTATATGAACAAATTAGCTAGACTAGATGTGCTGCGACTAAGTCATATGCATGCTGATTTCTCTAATTAAGCTGAGGGCCGGGGTGATCTATAAATTCAGTATACTAGCATTCTTCAGTTCAGTGCATGCTTGCATAGTAAGATATCACTTCTAGATATATAGCTAACTTCGTCCCTAGGGGACAAAATAAAGCTTGTTGGCATTTTTTTACTTTTGCCGGTGTCGACTAGCCTTCTTTCGTGAAGATATGGGAAAGCTATTTTGTCCATGCAGTAAGCCAGTAACGTGGTCTTCTTTAATTTACATCTCTTACTGCTCTCTCCATTTCAAATTGATCTACATATTTCATAGATACATTAAGACCCAGAAAAGATAATAACTCTCTTATACTACATTTACTCTAGCAACAAACTCCATCCCAAACTCCATCCCCACTATTTTCTAGTCAATAGTAAATCAAGATATTGCATGTGGATTATAAATACTTGTGTATATGGATGCATGCATCAATGTCCATTTACTCCAATGCACAAATAATAAATAGACTTAATGAATGAACACAAATATGATGATCATTTAGGAATAACCTAAAAAAATATATGTAGATCAATTTGGAATAGTGGGAGTACCAAATTTTCCGCTTTCTTATTATTGGTATCTCTCAACCGCTTCATTCATGCCACTACATTCATTTAATTACTAGTGGGTAGCAGTTTTTCACTTTCACCCACATCAACATGTTTAAAATTTTTCAATAGTAAATACTAGAAAATAAACGCATTGGTTGGTATGCCATTTTCATAACCCGTGTATAATCATAATATTGAAATTTTGCCAAGCGCAGGTATACCTTAAATGTTATAAAATTTTATCATTAAAAGATAATGTTTTCAAAATTAACACCTTAAAGTTAAAACTGTATTTTATGAACAGAGGGAGTATTTTTTGTGGTACATTATATCTATATGTGTTTAGTGTTAGTTCAAAATATAAATATCTCAAAACCTATTTTTAAAAATAATTTTAATACCTTCCTTTGTGTTCTCGAATAATTGTCACACACTCAGTCCTATTTATCATCCAGCCATAGTTTTTTTTTCATAACAGAAATAAATCTGGCCTTTTCATTGAGACATATAATATGTGTTGTTACAATCGCAGCATACAATCCTTTTCATGCCCCCTACATTGAAAAAAGAATAACTACAATTACGAACTTATATGTAATTTATATTCAATGTCCTTATAAAATTGTACATAATAAATATCGAATTTCAATGGTCAGGTCAGATAGGCTAGCTATGATATGCTGTGTAGATTAATACTCCCTTCATCTCATAATATAAGGCATTGTCAAACTTAGCACAGTCTTCAAAACTAATTTTTGATTTAATATTTCTCATATATTATAAGGTTTATTGCAACAAGATTATAATCATCTTAAAGTAAATTTAAATGTCAATTCAATAATATTAATTTTAACAGAAAAAACTTAATTTATATTATAATAATTGTTGGTCAAATGTTTTTAAAGTTGACTCTTGGAATGTGTGCACGCCTTATATTATGGGATAGAGGGAGTACATGGAAACAAATAATTCAATTACGTTATGTGGTTTAAGTTACACAATGACGTCTTCTAGTTGCGGACACGAGAAGTCTCTAGATTACTTTTTTTTACCTCATGCAAGTCTTTACCACATATATACATCTCCATTTTATCTCCATTATTAACCATGCCACTTGGTCCAATCGGAATCCCACAAATCTGCTTGCCTGAGATTAGTTTATTTTTATCTACTGCAACTAAAATCATATCAATAAAAGTTTACGCTATATTTTGAAACAATAAGTACCTTGTGAATTTACTTATTAAGTTGTATTGGCTGTCTCATGACTCTCATCCCATGGATTCTTATTATTCTTTAATTGAATTAGTTGCATATTATTCTTGCCAGGCTTCCAAAACCACGATTTATCTTACATCAGTATTGCTTAGACGACTCAGTCCGAGCTACATAGTAAATTTATAATATATAATATCTAATTCATATGATCTATAATTAACTCCATCATCTGTAAACATTCTTATGCATTTCATCTATAAATAATGGATCCAATTATATTGCTTTTGCCTGTTTGTACACCAAGCTATATATAATTCATCCATCACAACCATTGCCATCATCTGTAAACCCTTGCCTATTGATTTTTATAGCCAATTCTTTCCCTCACATCTACAAATATAGTGCTCCCCCTCCCTCCAATATATAAATAAAACCATGCATGGTGAGGGAACCTTTGAACTAAAGCCATATCTGCACATGTGGCAAATTTTGGAAGAGTTTTGTTTTGAAGTGAGCAAGCCTAAATGAATCAAACTTGCATACCAAAAGTGGCAAAAATTGTGGATACCAACCAAAGACTGAAAAGTTGACGTAAAAAAGAAGGATAAAATCCTTCAAGTTTTGCTAACTCCTTTCCCTTGTCAATTGCCTTATTTGCTGCTCAAAGTGGTGACCCGATCCCTTATATTTTTCCCCCTTGTCTGTTCATGACTTTAGGCCTCACATGTAAGGGAGTCATCATAAGCAAATAATGGATCTCATCAATTTGACATGGACAACTTTTGCCACCATGGTCCTCACCCTATAAAATTTAACACTGCAGTTGAGCTTATTGTCAATTTTCCCGACTTTGATGTTTTTAGTCCTTGAGGAGGTACCACACATTCTAATAGTCTCTATCGAAAAAATTATGAGAAATATCCACTTGTTCCATCAACATTCTAAAATTTAAGGCACACATTATCCTTCAGTCCTTATTACCTCATAATTCACTATTTTTACATATAGATCTAAAAGAAGAAAAAAAATGAGCACATGCTATGTTGAATATATGCATATAAATGTAACAGTTTAATCATGCTATAAAGCAGCATTCTTATTTTTAATTAATTAGTTAGTTAATTAATTTTCATGTGGCTATAGCAAAAGGTGGAGATTAAGGTGCCAATGGTTGATGAAAAGAAGAAGTCCAAAGTTATGCAAATAATATCTAAACAATGTGGTAATACCTCAATCATATCACATCCTTGTACTATACCATGCATCATATATATACATTTGTTTTGATTTTGTACTGTTCTCACACCACTTAACCTGCTAACTATAAATTAAATTGTTGATGAAGGTGAGTTAATTTAGTGTTTTCTGGGAGATAACTATGAAATATTTGAGATAACATATTGCCTAAATAAATAAGTTGCTAATGTACATAATCTCCATTGTAATATTAGTCTTTGTGAATGAACATTAGTCAGTTTTACAAAGGCATCATCTCATGGTCTTGAATGCAGGAATCTTGTCCATCACGGCTGATATGGAGAAAGGTAAGGTTACAGTGGTGGGTAATGATAGAATGGATGTCACGGATCTGACCACAGTGCTTAGGAAGAAGATGCCGCATACCTATGTCATTATCAACACGGTCACTCAGGTTGATGAGAAGAAGGAGAAGGAGGAGAAGGATAGGAAGAAGATGGAAGAAGAGTGCAAAAATCTTTGGCCCAATATTATTTATCCGCCATATCAATATCCTCCATACATGGTCGAATCATCAGGTCAATGCTGCCAGATGTAGATATATATTGTAATCCCTATGGATGTGTGTATCGGAGATAAATCAAAACCGGGGGTTTGGGTATGCATATACATAGAGGCATATAGCTACCTCTCACGAAGATTTCAGTGGTATATTCTAGGGAGTTCATACATACACATAATAATTAATGAGATCAAAACAGGTTGTAAGTTTTGTTACTGTCGTTGTTTCATTGTTTCTCCTTCGTCACACACGTCTGGAGAACTGAATTTTAGTTATTTTAGATGGCGAAGTTGTGGTTTTCATCAGTATACGTACTCACGGCATTTGTGATGTGCCATGTGATCAGATCCAGTATATGCATGAACCCTATTATGAATTGTTTATTGAGAAAAATGATATTTTCAAGGTTAATTGAAACATTTTTATGGATTTTACACTCTGTGAAGTGAGTTAACAGTGTCCCAATGTTAAAATAATTCCTAACATGTCATGTGTGTTTTAACATATTAATTTCAGTTGAAATTTCAAGTTCTCTGGTGAGATCTTAGGTAGAGTTTTTTTTAGGAGTTCAAGAGGATGTAAGCTATAAATGATCTAGTTGCTACATGTGTGTGGATGGTATAAATAATATGAGAAGTTGAAAGAACAAATAATTTGGTTTAATTATTGTATATATGCCACTTGTGAACGTCATTGTACATTGAATTGATGGCCTAATCAACTTCATGGCAGACAACCAGTGTCATGAAAAGGCCTTATGCACCTAAAAAATAGTTTTCTTATAACACATATCATATATTCAATTAATTCCTCGATATCTATACTCCTTAAAACATTCTTAATTGTGATTTCTATTCCCACAATATTGTCGGTGAAGGGGCTGCCCACATCTCAACCCGGATTCAAATGCCTGCCGAGGTAGATCGTTCCCACCCAATAGTGCAAAACACGCCTTCTCCCCTCTCTGTCTCTCTCCCTCTCGCGCGCGCACGTAAGCTGCCACTGCCGCCCCTCCCCCGCAAAAGAGGCAGAGCCACCCCCAAACTGCTCCCCCGCCATGCACCACATCCCCGCCACTGCCGCGCCGCCCCAAGGCGCCAAATCAATAGCAGCCACTCGCCCATGAAGTTGTCGGTGAAGGGGCTCTCCGTCTCTCTCCCTCTTTCTTCAACTAGATGTTTGCTAGAAGTGGCAGATCTCGTGTAGTGGAATTAGATGTGTGAAGGAAGCATATGCAAACCTTTTGGCTAGGATATTCATAGCAAGGATTCTTGCTAGAAGTAGATGCAAATCATGTGCCTAGGATACTTCTAGCTATCATGCTTGCTAGATGATTGTTTTTAGCACTTTGAACATCTTTTGCAAGGTTCATGGCATCACCATATCTGTTCATAGGCATAATGTGCCTATGATTTCATGAAGCTTCTATGTGTCTATGCAATGGAGTTGTAATCATATTGTGGATTTATGGTGAATGCACTTATTATGACGTAAGTTATTTTGCACCATTTACACATATGAGTTGTATTGGTGTAAATTAATTTTCCATTGCAACGCACAGGTTCTTCACTGAGTCAGTGATTGTGGTAAATTGGAGGTTTGTACCTCCCTTTTAATTAAGTATGTTGGTATATGCGTTGTTATATTTATACAATTATACACGTTGAAGTGATATGGAGTAATGCCTAACCCTACTCCATGGCTGTTGTAGTGATGTGCAAGGGAGAAAAGAAATTGACACAGTTATTTCAAGATCAGCAAATTGGTTTTTATTCTGAGTTTCATGGTGCATTAGCCTTATTCTGTGAGTTGTTCATGCATGTTGCAGTTAGACTTTTTAGCTTAGTCCAAATACTGGTATTAGCATTGGAGGCGCATTATTTAATTCTCGTAATATATGTTCAAGGTGGGTTGAGGATTCAGAGACACTTGAAATGGCAGTGTAAAAGCAAACAAACATCTTATTTTAGGTGAAGTGCTCCACAACAACATGCCTCTTTCCAAAGAGATACAAGATTAGACCAAATCAATTAAGGCAAAGTCATGTTTCTGTCGACGGGGGATACCCGTAGACCAGATATAGAGGGTATTGGGGTACACTGGTACGAGGATCTATGTAGTACGACATCAAGCAAACAGGAAACAGGGATTATACTGGTTCAGGTCCCTTGATAGGTAATAGCCCTAATCCAGTTGATATGGGATTATATGATAACAACCACAGATTACAAAGGAAATAGCAGAACTCAATGATACCGACAAGACCGTAGTCGAGTTTATTCGACTAGATCACCCGGCGACTTGGCTCCTGTAGGCTCCGACTTCGTAGGTTGTGGTGGATGTGTTGGCGGTGAGATTCAATGCCTTAGGTCCTCCCGGGGGGTCCCTTTTATACCGCAGGTCAGTTGGTCTCCAAGTAGAACTTGGAGACCTCGGACCCCATACGATACAGCAACGACCCAGCCCTGTCCGAGTAGGACTCCTTCCATCCTGGACTCCGCTTATGTTATGTGATGAATTTCCTTAACGTGTATAGGAAACATCCGTATACGTGCAGGTATACCATATCAGTATACAATATACATCCAAGGGTAGAGGGTGTATCTTACCCGTAACACTGACAGTTTCCAACTCTATACAAAATTGGAATTGATGCATGTTTTTTTTTCCTTACAAGATTGTGATATAACTGTATTTTTGCTATATTAAGTTTTCGTTACAACAATTAGCATTCAATGATTATTTAACATCTTCTTACCCGATGTGATTTGGGGTTGACTATATTTGTTTTCCGTTGCAACGCACGAACGCTCAACTAGTTGTATATAGCTTTTCAATACTTATCATGCAAGGTTGCTCGACACATATACAATGTGTTCTAGCCTACTGAGATCCTAACTGTGATTTGAAATTTAGCCCATTCTTTTATCTTGATCACGAGTACCTATCTGAACAAAAACTAACTAAATTTAATGATTTCCATGAGAACCCTGAACCTTGCAATACAATATAAGTTGAAATCTGTATTTCACAGGAACAACAATAGAATATAAGTTGAAATCTGTATTTTCAGAGGAATAATAGAATAGTCAATTATATACTATGGTTACCACTGTTACCTACCTTTAACGGGAATTGTTACCATAGCAATTGCACACAGAGGCCCAAACTCACAGCCCATTTGAGTTGAATAAGAGATTTGAGTTCAGTGAGCCCATTTCAAGATTAAACCTAGGTGGCTAAGACAATGTTTGGGGAGCTTTATGCCAGCAGAAGTTTTTTTTTTTTTAAGAAAAATCTTCAGCTTCTTCAAACACAGCTCAGATTTTCACAATCTGTATAGTTATATAACCTAGAAAATAAACTTAAAAACCATAATCTGGAAAAAAAAAACCTAGTCTTTTTAGATACCATATGCACTAACTACTTCTCAGAATCTCAAACACCCTGAATAGGACCCTAATTAGAGCAAAATTAGTCTAGGCGAATTAAATATTTTAAATACTATGTCTAATGCCAGATGTTATCCAAGTAGCATCTTCTAAATTATTCTGCAACTTTAATGCCAACATCTTGGAATCTTTGTAGGACATTGGTTGATGGACGTAGCTGCTTTGTTTTTTGGAGGGGTAAGGGCAGGAGCTCTGCCGATTTCATTTCATGAAGGAAAGAGATAGAGTTTTTATAACGTTCAGGTTACAAGGATCCCAAGATCCCCCTAGGGGCAGCAAAAGGGAAAAAAACAGAATTTTAAGACGTAGCTGCTCTGTTGATCCAGGAGTTGTTGACTTGGCATGCCCGGATTGGCAGGTTATTAATTCGTTCAGCAAGCAACATACCTTTGCAAATAGGCTCTTCAGTTCTTAACTTTCTCCTTAACATAATTCGGCCTGTACGGTAAAATAGCATAATTTGTCCTGCATTCCTTGCGCCGCTAATTAAGTAATTATATATGTTCTAAAAGGAAAACACGAAATTGTAAACAAGAAAAAAAATCTTTAGTCTGAAATTTATGCTCCAAAATATGAGCGAGAATTTGCAGATTTACTAACCTATATTATTGTTTCTCTATATATTTCCTATGTGAAAATGGCATTTATTTCTCTGTTCCCTGACTAACCTGCCACTCTTGCAAAGTTGCTGATTGCCTTTAGGCTACAAAATTAATCAAATAGGATGCCTCCTTCCGTCATTCGGCCTTTCAGTATCCAATATTCTATATATGATAGGGTGAAAATTCATGAGAAAATCCATTGTTTACCACTGAAATTTTAGCTAATCCCTTCTATGACCTTGAATTTTGCTTACTTTCTTGTATACCCCAAAATTTGATTTTGATCCCTTCCATGCCCCTCCCGTTAGTTGACCATCTAATTTTTATAAAAATGACCATTTTACCAGATGAACATAGAAATTTATGAATTACATTATTAAAACTGCAAAAATTTATCGCATGAGACTTTTTTAGTTATGAATTTTCTACAGGATACATTATTTATGAAATATGAACGCTCCCAATTAAAAAATCTATTATCCTATTAAAATTTCAAATAAAAATTTTAATTTATTGCATTTGTTTTATTTTCAAAATTTATGTTAAACTTTTCTGCACTAATTATTTAGTCTCATTCATAAAATGCACATATCATGCACTCAAACAAAATTTTCAATCGTTTTTCAAGCTTATATTCAAACTTAAATCATCAAGGGCATACAAGACATTTGCTACCAAAATTAACAGTGAAATGAAGAAAAATGTAACGGCATGGACATGGAAGGGATCAAATTGAAATTTTAGGGATATAGAACGCATTGGGTAAATTTTAGTGGTATGAAAGGGATTAAATGAATTTTCAAGGGTATACATGAAATTTACTCAAAATTGATAGATTGTCAATCTCAAGATATGCCAGGTCAGTCTTTCGAAGATACTCATACGGGTACGGTATGCATGTGTATTCATAGAGTGAGTGTGTGTTTTTTTTGTGGGCGCTTGCGTTTTTACTGTGTTTGTCAAAAAAAAACATGCAAAACTTGTTCGTTAAGCCATTTTACCGCATTCTTCTGGATATATTTTAGAGGTTTTCTGACCCAACAAGAGATGGAAAATTATCTCCCAATAAAAAGGAAATCAACATTTTTTTTTTACCATAGTGACTGCAACGAACCATCAGAAGAAGAGGCTGCAGACCTAGGATATGAAAACCCCAAAACGCTACAGCACTGCCAAGCTGAGCTATGTATATTATAATCTGAAAAATATTTAAATCATAAATTTTCATTCTACAGTTTATTATAGGTGTTTATTTGTCACTTTAATTTGATAGCTAGCTTTGTTTTCGTGATTGTCACAAAGATATATAGGTAAAAACATTGTATCTTTAAGTTATTCTTAAATACCACACTTCAAAATTTAAATCACTTCGAAATATAATATGAGGCAAAAAGGCAAGAAAATCCACATTTTTAATGTTAGCCATAGAATGCAATGCCATCGGATCCCGGTTTTTTGCGCTAGACATGTACGCATGCGCTACGCCGGGATCAATGAAACAAAATATTATTCCTTGGCCCTTGACCCACTCTAGTACACGTTGCTCACTGGTGGAGAAACCATTTATACTCCCGGTTGGTAACCCTCCTTCAGTCCCGGTTGGTTTTTCAACCGGGACTAGCAATCCGGGACTAAAGATCCATATTTAGTTCACCGGAACTAGCAATCCGGAACTAAAAATGTCATCTTTAGTCCGGTTGAAATAACCGGGACTAAATATAGATCTTTAGTCCCGGTTGGCACCAATCGGGATTAAAAATACCTGTCCTTAGTCCTGGTTGGTATAGGGTAGCGGTAGTCCCATTAGGTATCCTTTTCTTTTTTTTTCATTGTTTTTTAGCCAGAGTTTAATCCCTGTATTTTCTCCCAAATCGAGTGGGATGCATATTCCCAAATTAAACCCCAAATCAAAGTAACATCCCAAAAACTTCACATCACAAATCTTAAGTTACTTGTACACACAAATCAAATACATCATAAATCTTAAGAAAATTACACACAAACCAAATACATCACATATTATACATCTCAGATCCATACAACAAATCACAAAATTATACATCTTAGTGAATCACAAATTGTAAAATAAAAAAGAAAAAAAATGGATGCCGGTAGTACTGCCTGCCGCCGCTCGCTACTCGGCCCGTGCGCGGCCTCCTGCTGCATGTGGCCCCGCCGGCCGCCTGCCGCGTGCGGCCCCGCTGGGCTCAGGAAGGGACGAGGGGGAGGAGGCGGCGCTCGCTGGGCATCGGATGGGAAGGGAGGAGGGGGAGGAGAGGGCCGGGATGGGAGGAGGAAGGGGAGGAGGGGGAGGACGAGAGGGAGATGGATCTGAGGAGAGGAGAGACCGATTATAGGGGAGAGGATAGGGAATAGAGATTATATACTACGCGTGATTTTAGTCCCGGTTGATAATACAACCGGGAGTAAAGATCCAGGAGATCTTTCGTCCCGATTCTAAAGTGGTGATCTTTAGTCCCGGTTTGTGACACCAACCGGGACTAAAGATCCCCGCCCCTCTAATAAGGGACTGACAACCGGGACTAAAGACGGTTGGTACTACCAACCGCGACTAAAGATCGTATAATGGCTGTGGGGCTTTAAACCGGGACTAAAGATGATCTTTACTAAAGATGACCTTTAGTCCCGGTTTTTTTTAACTGAGACTATTGTGATTTTGGGGCGACCGAGTAAAGATCAGTTTTCCAGTAGTGGCTATAACTTTCTTTAAAAATAAAAAGCAAACATGCAACAAAAAGTTACTTATACTTTTTAAATAGAGTGGATCAGTATATTGAACGATATTAAGTGGACAAAATTGCACCATGCCTAGCACGTACGGTCTCCTCTTCGTCATGTAGGGGGTCAACAAGACCCGTTTGAGTGGCTTGTGCTTGCGCCCGGCAACTGACGGCACACAACTCAATCATGGAGTACTGCGTAGCCAATTCGTCGTACGTCGTATACCCCATGTGGCCATGAACTAGACGAATCGAGACATTCTTTTGCATCAATCTCGATCGATCACCTTTCTTGTTGTTGGTCATCAATGACAAGAACTCACAGAGTAGAGACATTGGATGAAAATGATAGTCGAGATGAATGATAATATTGGGTTTAGTACCACATCGATAATTAACGATGGAGGAGCATAATAACTTAAAAGGTAGGAGCAATCCTCACCATAATACTAGTCTTTTGGGTTGTGTAGACCTAATATCTGAAGTTGTAGCTCCGGTTGGACCTATGGCAGAGCAGACCCAGATGTGAGTTGTGATCTGGGTGGCCCACGGTTGGTGGACCAGGCTGCGCACTCTAACAGATAAAACAATATCTATTGTCACTGCCAAGGTTATTGCTTCTAACACCAACCAATAATTAACTTATAAAAATATTTATTGTCACTGCCAAGTTTATTGCCACTAACCAATAATTAACTTATAAATGGAAAAATATTTCAGTTCGTATGATGGTGCCATCCATCCGTTACACTGCAAATTTAAATCAATAAGCAACTTCTCAAATAAAAAACAATCAAGACAAATTTTAATGCATGATTTTGTTTTTTTAGTTGTAAATTGTTCTTATTGGGACATGTTCTAATTTTCCTACATACATAAACTTTCATTTTTTTTTCTTCAAACTTCTAATTTTAATCAAACTTCCAATTTTGGCGTGGAAGTAAATACACCCTTAGTTCCAAAATAATACTTCAAACTTCTAATTTTTCCATCACATCAAAACTTTCCTACACACAAACTTCCATTTTTTTCATCACATCGTTCCAATTTCAATCAAAATTCTAATTTTAGTATAAACTAAACATATAATAAACTGGGCCTATATCGGCCACATCCCACTGCCTCCTAACCACTCCAGTGATGAGCTTCTCCTGCCGCAAACACAGGACCCGGTGCCGTCATCCTCCCCAGCAGCGGAGGCAACACGCTACCACCTCATCAGATACTACTACAGGACAATAAATCAATGCCGACTTTATCTTTGACGGTTCAAACAAATCCAACACTGATACTCTCTCCGGTTGTATAATAATTGACCCTTTGGACAAAATTAAGGTCAAACTTTTATAACTTTGACCATAAATAACTTTAAAAATATTTGGTTTAAAGAAACTAGAACAATATATATAGATTTGTCTTTCAAAGCTCTATAATAAAAGTAACATACATTTATTTATTGTATATATTATCATAGAAAAATAAGGACAAAGATATATTTTATAGACCGTGTCATTGTCTAAAATATCAATTAAAATAAAATCGGAGGGAGTAGGTGTTTTCAATCTCTCAGAAGCTAGAACCATCAAGCGTTCCACATACTCTATCCGTCCCAAAAAAAACTCAACTTTAGAGTTTGAATTTTGTCCCATAAACTAACTTCTACTATTTTATCTACCTCCAGCACATAAAACGAGAAGTTTTATCTCTTAAATACCCTTTAACTACATATCACTTTTACCACTTTTTTATTTATGAGAATTTTTTTTTTTACAGAGGGAGTAAGCAACAACCGGCACTGATGACACAACACATCAATGCTGATTGATGTCAAAACCCGACATTGATTGGTGGGCACACCGAGGACCCCATTGAGGTGCTACTATGGCTCATTTATGTTGGTACAGGGATCGATGATGGTTAAGTGCCAAAAGTATTGTGTTGACCCGAAAACTGGCATTAATGCCACTTCACTAACAGCACTGATGTTGATTTATGTACTAACAGCAAGGCTAATAATACAGCCGACTCGTTGGCTGTAAGGTTTTTTTTCATTCTACTCTCAGTCCATCTAAATAATAGTTAGCTCTTTACAATTAAGGCTGTGCTTAGTTTTCTGGGTGTAAAGTTTTTAAGTATACGGACGCATATTTAAAGTATTAAATGTAGACTAATAACAAAACAAATTACAGACTCCGCCTATAAACTGTAGGATGAATTTATTAAGACTAATTAATCCGTCATTACTAAATATTTACTGTAACATCACATTGTCAAATCATGGCGTAATTAGACTCAAAAGATTCGTCTCGCAGTTTACATATAAAATGTACAATTAGTTTTCCTTTTAATCTATATTTAATGTTCCATACATTTGTTTAAAAATCCGATGTGGCCTTTTTGGAAAATATTTTTAGAAACTAAACGAGGCCTATACTTGCTCTAATAGCCATGAACAACCCCAACACCCCCCCCCCCCCCCCCCCCCCCCGCGGCACCACGCGGGAACGTCATCAGAGTTGAGTTCACCAAAGGCAAAGCTAGAGCACGCAACACGGAGCAAATATATTGCAAGTAGAAATTTGTGTCCTTTTCCTCAAAACTGTGTCGAGTGGATGTTCATTTCTGAAAACCAAACAGTTCTAAGTCTGACGATGTTCGAGTCAAACAAAATTTTGATTTAAAAGTCTTCTAACAAAACAAACCCGGCCTATGACTATGCCCTGCGTTTGACAGTTGCGTTACTTGATTTTATGAGTGCAGCTGTGTTGACTGTAACGGATAAAAACGAAACAATGGGCCATTCTGTTTTGTTGGTGGGACGATTTTTCTGCGTGTATCAGTACCAGTTTTGGCCATTAATTGAACTAGAATGGAAGCCCGCGCAGATACGCAGGCGTCTTATTTATAATTTTATGAAAACAACTCTAAAAAATCATATTTAATCATTGACTCAAAATATTTTTGATAATCTTTTTCTTATTACCATGTACTCATAGAAATAATTTTTTTGGGGTTTATGAGCATAGAAGGGACCGTGTAAAATTTTAGGGACACAGACAATTTTATCTAAAATATGTTGTGAAATTATATTAAAAAGTTATAGTGACATTGATTATTTTATGTCGGTCCTATGTGTAGTGATCATGATTTATTTAGCATTATAATATAACTATTATAAGTCAACGTTAGTTCATTTAATTAGAGAAATAAAACATGATCATAAATTGAATATATGATTAAAATAATTTAAAAGATCAACATTTAAAGACTATTGATTTGATATTGTGTATGATAGATCTAGATCAACTGTGTATGTTCAGAAGTAATGTGTTTTATTTTATATTATAGAAAATCCTATAGACCATCCATTTTTTTTCCTGATGACTACGCACGTATATATTTTTTATTTGGGTTTTATATTTTTTTTAATGTACGTACTACATATGGTCTTCCGGGTTCTTTTTGGCCGGTGAACAGTACGTCAGCTTTATTTATTTCTTTTATCATACGTAAATACGTAGTCATATGTTTTTTCGACTTTTTCCAGCGAAACAGTTACGTACTTTCTCTCTATACACGGGAGATTTAGTGGGAGGGATTAACTTTCTTTAATGGATTTAATCTAATGGTGTATAATATTGGGTTCAGCAGTTTAAATGAAAATCGACGGTGTGATGTTTTGCTTTTCTATAATTTATTAGAAAGTGCCATGTGCCTGCCTAGGAACATTTGTAGGAGTCATGTGGCCGCCGTTTAAGATCATGAGCATTTATAGGTGCCCCTTATATAGTTCAAAAGGATAATTTGTTTAGAAATTATGTCTCATAGATTAAGGATAAACTAAAGGTCCAATTATATAGTTTTATAATAAATTAGGTTTTGTATTTTTCTTAACATATTAAAAAGACATTCACTAACTTTTGAATAGAGAAGATTGATTAAGTTTTCTTTCAAAAAAAGAACTTAGGGTCTAGGATAGCTAAAATTGATGGATTATCTTATTTATGTGATAGCTATTTGAGGATGTAAATGAATTAACTTCTACAAAGTTGAAAATTTGTTATAAAGAATTATGAAAAAAAAAACTTTCACATGAAAAACACAATCGAGGCTTTGGGAAGCGTGCAAATAAAAATCCAAAATATGGAATGAAAATAAATAGGGTCTTAAACTCACTTGTAACTCACTTGATTAATATTGTGCTCACATTCGTAACATAGTTATTTTTTGGCTACAAAACCTAAAGGCAACCTAACGCAATACATTATAATTGTATAATTAACTCTTTGTTTTAGCTTAAACGGAGCTAAATATTAGAAAAACTCAACCCACGATGCTGGATTCATTTCTCTCTGCAACTCACTTTTAATTTATTTCCATGTTATTAACAAAACTAATTGTTATCCATATATGATTGGGCACGGTAGCACTGCAGCGGTCTTGACCACCTTAGAAGCCTCATATACGATGCTTCGCCGCACATGTAAAAGGCAAAGATGCACACTTGCATCCTGCAGAGGGCCAATGAGATCTTTGGAGGCTTTACTTATTAACATAACATAGATTTAATAGTCTAATAATAATAGTTCCATCGGTTTAAGTGGAAATCGGTGTGGACGGATAATTTTTTTATTTTAATATAGTTTAAATAGTGGGTCCGATTTAAGTGTAAATTAGTCAAAATAAATCTTAAGTTGTTAATTTGAGGGCTATATAATATAATAGTATAAAATTTATTTTAAAACAATGCATTAATTTTTTAGATAATAACAGTGCATTATTTAAAAACAATGGCACAAACTGATGAGTAAATTATCTTATATTATTAATTTAATTGGTAAAAGTTATAAGAGTGTAAACTTTATTTTTAAACATTGTAGAGGTAATTTAGTTACATATGTTTGTATATAGTTAGACAATGATATAATCTTTGATTATTTAAAATTTATCATAATTAATAAATAATAGTAATTGTATATACATAGAACTATATATAGAAGAAAGAAAGAAAGGGATGGAAGTGTACGTACGTACCTATGCCGCACGTACATCCCTATGTGCAATACCTGTGCCGTGTGCCGTGGAAAGAGAGGTGGGACCGTTGGGCTGGAGTGTGGGACCGTAATATAAGTTTGTTGGAAGTCAATATAATCTAACGGTTTGTAAGATTGGACCCACCAATTTAAGTAAAAATCAACGGATGGATGCTTGGTTTTTTTCTTAGAATATATAAGATTTTTCCTAATTTATTATAGCACCACGTGACAACTTAGGAGTGTTTGTAGGAGTCCGCGTGGCCGCTTGAGAGCGTTTGTAGGAAATCTAATGGACTTTTAGTATATAATAGATAGATAAACTTATATGTTCTTTCTTGAGATGAAAGTAAAAGAATGTTGTAGATATGTCTAAATTCATTAACATCTATATAAACGTGGGCAATGCTAGAAAGTCTTATAACCTGAAACGGAGGTAGTAATAACATACTGATTCAAGGAAAAAAGCGCAAACTGAAATTTGCAAAAAATTTCGCTGAAGTTGCATTGTTTCAATAGATCGACCAAGCTTAAGCTTGTGAAACCATGTGTGATTATGGTTCTTTTGTGATGGAAAATTGACAAGTATCAGAAGTGCATGAAATGTGTGTGTGGATTAATATTGGTCACGTTGCGATATCTGTGCCCAAACAGCGGTTGTTTTGGTTCATGTATGTGCAGGTGATCGAAGTCAACATTGCCAATGGCGAGGACCATGACTACGTTCAGGGAGGAGCAAAGGTCTGGTACGGTCAAGAGGCCATCTGACAAGGTGGGACTAACGTCATGATTCCTGATGGTCAACGTGGGTCTCGGCGGATCGGGACTAGACTCAGGGGGAGTTGAGGTCCAGAATGATCGACAACAAGGTTGAGAACAAGGTAATGCACGGTGGACAAACATCGTGTCGGAAAGGCTTCGCAAGGTCAAGTGCAAGTGTTGGATGTCGCGAAGAAAATCAGAGAAGAAAAAGAAAAGAAAAGGAGAGAGAGAAGGAGACGATCCAGAGGGACGTGGACGGGCGGCCTCCTTCACCCTCCATCGGCTCGGTCCGAACCGGTCCAAGGTGGCCCACGACAGCCCATGTGCAGGCGTGTGCGTGCGCGGGAGTCTGTATGGCGCGAGGCCGACGTGGCAGCTCCGGATTTGTCACGAAGGCGTGGTATCATGCGTGGAGACCAGGAGGAGCGCGCGCACGGGACATACGGCAGTCGACGGTTCGTGATCTTCGTGAAAAAGCGCGGGAGCCGTACTGCGTGGGACCCACGATGTTTCACAACCACGCAGGGCGAGGCGCAGTTGAGCGTGGGATGCGTGGCTCGCTCGGATTGGTGCGGAGGAAGTCAACGTGAATCGACGGTCTCTCTTCGCCCGTGGTGATTGGCTTGCCAGGGAGAGTCACGGATCGAGAGCCCACCTGCTCGCGCGCGTGGGAGAAGCGGCGCGATGGCGGTGACGTGTCGCTTCAAGGTTGGCTCGCGCGAGAGATCGCGGGGCCTACGCGAGAGCATGCTCGTGGGAAAATTTTGGATCCCGAGGGCGCGTGCACAAGGAGAAGGTGTGGCACCCCGAACCTCGCGGCTCCAATTTTGGATCTCGAGGGCGCGTGCACAAGGAGAAGGTGTGGCACCCCAAACCTCGCGGCTCCGGAGGCCACCATACTGCACCTGTATAACATGTATCAGTCTTAGGATATATAAGCTGGTACACACAGAACATCGGTGATCCAAAGCAGTCTATTATATTGCATCAGGATAGATTTTACATAAGTTGCCATCATGGACAAAACCCCAGATGGACATCGACACAACCCACAAGACAACAACAAAAGCGAAGACAACATAGCGGAAGCTAACGGCGGAAGGCGACTTAACGGCTAAGCGCTAGGCGAAACACCTAAGTGACTAACTTATTCCACAGGCACAGTTTTGGAACTAGGCCCAAAACCTTAAAAGTCTTCATAGTCAGCAAGCTCCTAAAGATACTCCTCGGCGGTTGGATCATATCCTCCTTCTTCATCTTCAAAGCCTAATATAATTATATAGATAGCAAGGGTGAGTATTCTTGTACTTAGCAGGCCATAGGAAAGATGACATGTGCGGCTACCAAATGAAGCGAAAGGTTTTAGTTGCGAAAACTGGTCATTGCACAGAAGGATTTTTTGGCAAAACTCTAGTGTGTCAAGTTTTAGTTATCGGAAAGAGGCTCATGCCTCAATCCATTCCACAAGTTGCTTTGCAACAACTTGTCACGAGTAATTAGTGAATATGTATACTTATACCAACACTTCAGTTCTCCTCAAGTTTCTCCAACTCCTGCACTTATCTTCACTTTACTTCTCCACGAGCCATCTCAGCTCAGATCACCTCTTGATCAAACAGTCTAGCTCCTACACACACTATGATGCCATCAGACATCTCAGATCACACAAATCTGTTCCAAATCCACTTAGGTTTTCCATCTGCCACATAGGCTGACTCTGGAAACGATTCCCAGCCCACAAACCAATTTCACAAAGCATCTACAAACAACACTACGCTAAGAGAATCACCTCACACTCGCCCATGACCGTGGGCACGACTGTCCAAACAGTTTAAACTCTGCAGAGGTCGTACGCTTTACCCACACGACACAAAACTGACACCAGTCACCTGTCGGCACCGGAAATTCGTTGGAAGGCCTTTCCAAAGCTAGTCCATAAAAATCCCATGCCATATAGTCGGTCGAGTCGCACGACAAGCATCTGGTAGCCATAGCCATCGTCTACTCAGGTACACTAGGGATGCTCCTACACCTATCGGTACTGCATCGCCACAATAGAGGAGGGGCCACACATAGCCAAATATCTCATTACACACACAACTTCGTCTCCTCATCCCAGTGTCCCACTACTACTGGCATATAAAATAATCATGGACTAATTAAGTACTTTCCAAGGGGTATCCCATAATACCCGTGTGGTGACACTGTAAGATACTTGGATGGAATTCCCAAAGGAACCGGTCCTTAACGATAATACATAGCCAGCCAGACAAGCTTAGCCTACATATCATCAGGGTTCGCAAACTAGCTTTACTTCGCAAACACACCAACACTGAGCATCGGGTCTTGATCAGTTGATTGGAAGTCCGATTTCCCACACGACAATACAAATGCGGCAGCGCTAAGCAAAGCTTCCTTGACAATCATACCCGGAGGGTAAGACGTCGGCGCATTCTTTGTGGAGCTATCAAGGACATGTCATTCAATTTCCTATATAGAATATAAGTGCGACTAATAGGTAGGTCCATCGGTTGCGTTCGCAAACCGAGGCCAAACAGTTTAACGTGTAACCTAAGCATGCACATTTACAAACAACATAATTTTGCACATATAGGAAGCAATATGGTTAAAGGTGGCTTGCCTTGGTCCTGTAGTGGTTCTTCCTCGTCAAGAACAGCTTTTGAATCATCCTCGGGATCGGCAACTATACACGACAAGGAGCAAATCAACACAAAAGCTAACAAAGTAGATAAAACAGTGAGAGATAATACTGACATTAGGTAGATCTCATTTTTAGAAAAAAATATGAAAGTTGAATGGAGTCAATAGGAGTTATGGTTTAGAAGATATGAATTTTTGATGATTAAAGGATTTTTGACGCAAAGGACAATGAGTTTCCTTTTATTGGAAAGGAATATTTGGAAAGAATATTTCCTCGGGCCCACTGTCAATGGCGCCGGGGCTCAGCGCACGGTGGACCGCGCCCACCGAGCGCGTGCCGTGGTGAGGTGATGGAACCGGGCATGCGGTCCAACGGCCGGCGCACATGGGGCCCAACGGTCAGCGACTGGGCACGCATGGACCGAGTGCACGGACGGAGGAATAGGGTGGGACCCACATGCTATCAACCCATAAATTAACAAGAGATTCAATCAGGGTTAGTACAACCGGGTCCACATGTCATGGAGTCAAGGAAAGGGATTAAGAGGGTGATTACTGTACAAAGATTATTTATGAAAAAGTGGGGCCCACGTGGTCCTACCTGTCAGCTTCCTTTTCCTTCTCTCTTCTTCTCTTTATCAAGCTTATTTTATAGCTACGATCTAAAAAAATGATTTAGAGAAATATTTTGACGGGTATTTTTGGGGGCAAATTTGAAGTCTCTATTTTCACCACCCCCCTCTCTCTATAGCAACCTTTGATCCTTCAAAGCTACGCTTTGCAAATTTATTTGTCAGACATATAAAAGGCTAGAAATTTAGCATGCTAGTTGACAGGCTTAGTTATAGCGCATATTGTTGAGGTGTTATATAGAGTATAGACTATGATAAAAACTTTGTAATGAGAATTAAACTCTGGTTTAGTGTATCGCGCGCAAATCATATTATTTTTTAAACCTTCAAATTAAATGGCACTATTTAATTAAGAAAAAATATATTTTAATATGTGGTATTTCATTTTGAAATAAACTTGTATAAAGAATTAGATATGAATGTGATTTTAACGTTCAAAATTTGATTTTTTTTTTACTTGTGAGGTGTATAAAGGTATTTATTTTGGTTCTAAAAGAACTTATTTATTTTCATTTCTTTTGAACTTGGTCCTCATGATTTATTTAGCTAAGGAGAGAGATGGTTCGTTGTTGGGCTCAGCCAAGCTGACCCAACCCAACCTGGTTTGCTTGCCATCTGTGCATCTCAGGCCAATAGACAGGAGTAGGCAACGGGTAGGGCTGTCAAAAAAGCTTGAGGCTCGCGAGCAGTTTGAGCTTGGCTCGTCCTAGGCTCGATTCAAGCTCGGCTCGAGCTCCAAACGAGCCGAACTTGAGCCTGAGCAAAAGCTCGCGAGCTTTACCGAGCCGAGCTCGAGCTCGAACCGAGCTTGCCTAAAAGCTCGAAGGTGCAATAGGCTCAGCTCGAGCTTATGTCGAGCTCGAGCTTGGGCAGACGAGCTCGCTCGAGCTCGGCTCGTTGACAGCCCTAGCAACGGGCAGACATGTGCACCTACTGGATTTTTCACATTTTGGTCCTTTTGAAAAACTTGTTTCGCAAATAGACCTCTGGAAAAACTTATCCCAGAAATGGTCCTTTTTGGGCGATGCTGAGGTGGCTAGGGGGAGCGCGCCAGAGTGGATGGTGCCCCCACCACCCCCCTGAAATTTTTTATTTTTCTTTTATTTGTTTGATATTTTTTTCACGCTTAGGGACACACAAGAACCAACCATAGAAAAATTGAACTCAAATGGACGTAATATGTGACCTGTAGAATTTTTCCTCTCCTCTCCTCTCCGAACTAGTGCAGAGGAGACAGATGCGCAACTTTTTTATTTTTATTTTATTTTTTGATATTTTTTTCACACTTAGAACTCACAAGAACCAACCATATAAAAAATAAACTCAAACGGACGAAATATGTGGCCTGTGGAATTTTTCAAAGCTCTACCAAAAAACTTTTCTCCTCAAAAACACAATCTTGCAAGCGGAATTTGGAGGTTTTAATAACGTTGAACCCAACGAAGCAGGTGAGAATCGGATGTAACTTTTTCTGTACATGTCTGTGGATATATTATTTGCCTGATTCTGAGTCCGTATGAGAAAGTTACACCTATTTTAATAAATGACACCCGAATGACTTTTCGGTAGAGCTTTGGAAAATTCTACAAGTCACATATTTTGTCCGTTTGAGTTTATTTTTTCTATGGTTGGTTCCTATATTCTCCTAAGTGTGAAAAAAGTATCACAAAAATAAAATAAAAATAACAAAACTGCATCTCTCTGTACTGTTTAACTTATGGCTATCATTTCATGTGGTTATATTTTGAATTAGAAATTAAGTAATTTCATATAGTGGTAGAGTACATTATGTTTAATATGCTGATCAAAGGGTTTTACTAAAGGAGTTATGGTCTAATTTTGATGAAGGTGCAAAGTAGGCTAAGTGGTATGCTATTTTCGGATATCTAGCTAAGTGGCATATTTCATTCAAGTTTTTTTTTGTGGTTGGTTGTATCATGATCCTAAGTGCGAAAAAACATCCGAACAAATAAAAAAAAGGTTGCAACTCTATATAGAGAAACATGAATGGATGCGAGGGGTGGGTATGCTGGCACCCTCCTCCCTAGGGCGGCGCCAGCCATGGCTGGCGCCCTCTTCCTGCCATGTCGGTTCACGTGTGCCACGATGGTAGGAGGACGGCACTAAAGAGGCTGGCGCTGTCTCGTTGGACGACGGCGCCAGCCACTCTGGCGCCAAAAAGGATCATTTCTGGGATAAGTTTTTTCAGAGGTTTATTTACGAAATAAGTTTTTTAGAAGAACCAAAATGTGAAAAATCCATTGTGCACCTAGCCACCTACCACGACCATTGGCCTGTGCCTATTTGTGCGGGACCCAGCTGGATACGTGGCCTATCCGCTCGTGCGCTAGCTTCTGATTTTTTTTTTCTTCTGTCTTGATATCTCCCGAGTTCTCCCGGCGTACGCAAGTCTTTACCTGTTGGTTTGCATATAAAAAAAAATTACTACTTACGTAACTGATAATTAAATAGCAAAACTTAGAAACATCACTATCGACCAGTTAAATCCAGCTAAAAAATTAGGGAACCTGCATTCGTTCACTCATTCTTCAAATGGGGGACCTGATGATCAATCACTGTGGTGATAAATGAGTCATACATCCCGACCACTGCCAAGCTAGGTGTTGAAAATCAATGGAAATATGGGTGAGGTGTACATCATCATATTCCTAAAGTTATCCAATCATGCTGTGCTGGAAGATAATATTCTTCGAATGAATTATCTTAAAGATAAATCAATTTGTTATTGTGAAATAATTTTGTTTAAAGTTTTTAGAAAAGCATAAAATTTCCTAGCCAATGAAACGAATTAAATTTTTTAAAATACTATTTTTTAAATATATGTTGTATGTAATTTTATTGGTACAAATATACTGCCGATATTACGGTATCACGTGGAGAATGCACGAGACGGCTCGCCGTCGAGCAGGGAGGCTGCGAGACTGAGCGGTCACGCATGCCCAACGAGCGAGACCGAAGAGCATGTCACTATTAATTATTAATTAATTATGTTGATTATTAATTAATTAGTTATTAATTAATCACTAATTATTATTAATTAATAGCTAATCATTCAATTTCCAAACCAGTATTGCACGCTCGCCCTGCGAGACTGCTCGGTCTTGAGCTGTCTCTGCGTGACCACTCACTCCCACGTCACTTTCGTGCGCCGGTTCAGTGATATGGACGGTATATTTGTGCCAAAAAAATACATCCAGGGTATTTTAAAAAAAGAAATATGAACAGTATATTTCAAATTTAATTCCTAATGAAACTTAATCCAACATTTCCTTCAAAATAAGCTATATCCAAAACTTCACATAATATCGAGTACTAAAGAACAGATAGTTAAATATCTTTGTTTAAGGACAAATTAATCTGATTGCTCAAATTACATAGAACAAACAACCACATTCTTAGTATCACAACGCATAAACACCGGAGTATATATGAATGTTACCAATTTTTATATTACCGGGGGGGGGGGGGGGGGTTGTATTTCTTGAATTAATTAAGTCAAGGAGATAACGAAGTCAATCACACAAGACAATTCCTTTCAAAAAAAAAAAAATCACACAAGACAATAACTCACCTTTCGGATGTCGCCTTCTCGTATGACCGTGTCGAACTAGCTCACAGCAGAGTATTGCCGTCAAAGACTTCCTAGTCAATCTGGTCCATAAAAATTAAATTAGCAATCCACGTTACGGTTTATTCCCTCTCTCTCAAAATATAACTTCTAACGTTAAAATTTTATCCCAAAATATAGTTACTTCTCCAGCAATTCTTTCATGTCAACCAATCTCAACCGTTTGTTATTTAATTTTCTACTACCTCCGTCTCCGTCCCATAATAGATGTTACTTTGACTTTTTACTTGCAACGTTTGACCATTCGTTTTATTTGAAAAATTAGTGTAAATATAAAAAAAGAAAAGTCATACATAAAGTAATTTTTATAATAAAGCAAATCATAAAGAAAATAAATAATAATTCTATTTTTTTTAATAAGACGAATGGTCAAACATTACAAACAAGAACTCAAAGCGACGTGTAATATGGAACGGAGGTAGTATCCACTTTCCCATCATTCGAATAATTTTTTCATCAAAACCAATCACAACCATTCATTCGAACAATTCTTATATATTTTAAGATGAAGACAACAATAGTTTACTACGCTTCATTGATTACGTATGCTCATGCGGTCCTGCGACTGAGTCTACGATGAGAGCTCTATAAGTTCACCACCGTTCTGCAGTAGCTAGCTTCCTTACGAGGGAGAGTTAAGTTTGTTGTCAGCGCATTTTTTTTTTCTGGCACGAGAAGTACTTTGGAGAAAACATGGGAAAGGTATTATGTCATCTCTTTTTTATTTTAGATAATGATTGCGTCATCTCTTTGTTTCTTTTACTATGAAGAAGTTGCATGCTCGATGATTGTGGTGCCTAATATTTATATGTTATAGATTTTTGTAGTCAAATAAACATATTGTTCTGTGCACTTCAACTAAATCATGTTTATACATATAGAAGTCGAGGCTATGTTTTGAATCAAAAGGGACCCAAACTGTATAAACTACTAAATTTAAGTTATATTTATGCCTTTATTCAAATGTTTTGTCTAAGATAATTTTCTCAACCTATGGAGATCTTAGTGGATGTTCATAAGCAAAGAGATGGGAAAGATCTGTCGTTATATTCCTGATAACTTCACATCCCTACTCATGGTGAAACCTTCTCTGTTGCTTTAATTTGCCGGTTAATTTGTTCACCAAATTAGCTACGCTAACTCCATTCCCTCAGCCACCATTGCCACCATTGCTCTGCTAGGAGTTGGCTGCTTATGTTAGAGTCAGTTCTTTCTCAACATCCTCATGCATGGGTCAGGGCCCTTTTGAACCCAATACTTAATTGTGCAGCAATTTTTGAATGAGTTTGTGCATATTAATTGAAAAGTGAGGTATGCGGATAAAAGTGTATTTCCTATGGTTCAAACTAATATAGTACTCCATCCGTCTTCATCTGTCACTGCTGACCATCAATGTTTCGAATTTGACCATTAATATTTTTAAAGGATTAATTATGATTAATGAAAGTTGTATAATTGCATTTACGTCAGAACATGTACTGCTAGTATTTCACTCTTTTAAGTATATATACGATATATTTTTTGCACAAAGGACCAGTGGTTTAAGTTATAATTTGAATAGTACCTAGTAACATTATTTGAAAACTGGAGGGGGGTAATAAACTAAACACTAGCCTAAACGAGTTAGACTTACATACCGAAAGTGTGGAAAAACATGTAATCCCTCCGTCCCAAAACATAAGCATTTTTAGAATAGTGTCAAGTCAAATATTTTTAACTTTAACTATTAATAGCAAAAAAATAAAAAACAATCAATCATTTAAATTGATGTTATTAGATATATCATTCAACAAATTGTCATATATGCAACTGTTTTTATTTAAAACATCTTACTAGATATAGTTGGTTAAAGTAGCATCTTGAAAACTGTGTCGAAGTGCAAAAATACATATATTTTAGGACGGGGCAGTATAAAACAACTCAAGTGTACCCAAAAAATAAACCCCCAAAAGTTCTACTAACTCCTCGGCCAAGTCAGAGAGCTACCATGGTATTTCTTATAATTTCAAACTATGGCAAGCCTCTTTCCAATTTTGAGCTTTCTAAGTCTGGCCGGAGTTACCAACATACCACTACCATAGTCCCTACTATGAGAAATATCCACTTGCTTCGTCAACATTAATTCTGAAAGGGAAGGCTGGACTTTCACTCCTTTACATCATTGTCTTTCAAATTTCATTTCATTTCACCAATTGCTTTCTGAACATGTTGAATATTCCATTGAATAGTACAGAAATATTTATTTACTTTTTTCTTGTCGTTTATCTTCATTTCACCAATTGCTTTCTGAACATGTTGAATATTCCATTGAATAGTACAGAAATATTTATTTACTTTTTTCTTGTCGTTGTAGATAAAGGTGGAGATAAAGGTGCCAATGACGGATGAAAGGAAGAAATCTAAAGTTATGCAAATAATTGCTAAACATAGTGGTAATACTTCGATCGCATCTTGTTCCAAGTACTATATAATACTATGCATCATGGTTTTTGTATACTGAATTATACTTGCTCTCGCGCTGCTTAACCCTCAAAAAATAAAGTTGTCGATGGAGATGAATGAGCATTTTTGTCCCTTTCTTATGGGCATTTTTGCCTTTCCGGGAGGAAATGCAACTGTGAATATTTGAGGCAACATATATATAACCTTAATAATTAATCTGCAAGCCTCTGTTTTAACATTTATTCTTAGCAAATAAACATTAATGGTACACGAAAACTACACACCTATTCCTTACACCTTAGTTCATTAGGATTATTATTGTCTTGGATATAGGAATCTTGTCAATCACAGCCGATCGAGATAAAGATAAGGTGACCATAGTTGGCAACGAAAACATGGATGTCACGTGTTTGACAATGGAATTGAGGAAATATATGCGGCGTACTTACATTGTCATTGACACGGTCACACCGGTTGATGAGAAGAAGGAAAAGGAGGAGAAGGAAAAGAAGGAGAAAGAGGAGAAGGAGAAGAAAGAGAAAGAGGAGAAGGAGAAGAAGAAGAAGGAAGAAGAGCAAAACAATCCCAAGATTGTTTGTACGCCGTACTATGTGCACATGGTGGACGAGCCCAGTCCATCATGCTGCCAGATGTAGCTATATTGTATGAAATCACTATGGGTGTGTTGTGGAGAATTTTGGAAGATTTATTATCAGCCATTTGCTGCAAATTGATACATGTATAGTTAATGAGTTCAAATAACTTTAGTTTTCTGTTTTGTTTTTCCTTATTCTTCTTCAACGCAAGTATGAAGAACTGAATTGTACTTAAATTGGGTAGGAAACTGGTGGCTTTTGCTACTCCCTACATATGGAATTGGTCATGGGATCAGATCCAATATATATGCACCTTGTTATCAAATGTTGGTTGCGCAAAATGAACATTTTAGAGGTATATATAATTGTGTGAATTTTATACATGCTGTGAAGTGAGAATTAACAATGTGTCTATGTTGATGTATACCTGATTACATGCCCACATTGTGTTTCTTAACTATGAAGCCGGCCGGTATCTATTATTTTTCTCAAGTGTCAACCATTTACATTCATTGCTAGAACCAAACAATGGTGGCATTCAAGGATGTAGCCGTATGTGGAGCCTACATAGGTGGTGTTTGGATCCCGGGACTAAACTTTAGTCCCTATCACATCGGATGTTTGGACATTAATTTAGAGTATTAAACATGGACTACCTAAAAACTAATTACATAAATGAGAGCTAATTCGCGTGACAAATTTTTTAAGCCTAATTAAACCATAATTAGCACATATATATTGTAGCGTCATATAGGCTAATCATGGATTAATTGGGCTCAATAGGTTCGTCTCGCGAACTAGTCTAGGGTTATGGAATGGGTTTTGTCAATAGTCTATGTTTAATACTTCTAATTAGTGTTAAACATCTGATGTGATAGGGACAAAAAATTTTTTTAGTCCCATCCAAACAGCTCCATAAGGAAATAGTGATGACATCATCATATCAATTAATAATAAAGGGCTAAAAAATAAATAAGAAAATTAAGATAAATATTAGAACCCATCTGTCATCTTCCTCTGTTTTCTCTACATGATGTATGATTATTTTTTAAGTAAGTTTCACAAAACTATCAACATTTTAATTATTCTATCACAAAATTACAGATGTAAAATGATGTATAGCAAAACTATATATTTAATATCAAGTTTATCATATAACTACAAATTTAAAGTGAATTACATATTTAAATTGGAGTATTGCAAAACTACATATTTAATAATAACCTTATCACAAAACTATAGCTCCAATTTTATAAAAATACGGATATTCAAAACTGTAATAATATTATTGTTAGGGATATAAACTCTAAACTCTGTAGTTTTGTGATAACTTTATTTTTAAATATATGGTTTTGCTATACTTAGCTCTAAATCTATTTTTAATATAAATTTGATCTTAAATATGTAGTTTTGTCTACACCACCTTAAATCTATATTATGCAATAGTTTGGTTAGTTCTTGAATTTTTTTTTTGATTTGCTAACTTTGATGCCACATGGTGCCACATTATCAAAAATCATCCTTCCTTGAACTCAGAGGGGTAGACTGTAAATGGTTATGAGAGTTGAGAGACCAATAAATATAAGTTTCATTGTTAAGGGATAAAACCAGGACCAAAACTATACTGGATGGATAAAACTGTTTACTTTTCTATATTACATCATGGTCCTATAATGCGTGCAATTCAAGCACACAGTTCTTCTCAATTGGTGTGTTTTTCTAGATTTAGTCCATTCAAACCTATTAAAAAATAAAAATGATGACTAAGTACAGACATATATATAAAACGAGAAAGTTTATAGGCCTATTAAGTTTTAATTATTTTAATAGATTTATCTAATATCTAAAATAAACTTCTATATAAAATGTTTTCATACGAAATACACTGTTTAGCAGTTTGAAGAGTGTGCTAAAGAAAACCACGGTAAAATTTGTATATGATTATCTTAATCAGGTTCAAACGTGCGTTTGTTGACTTTATATTATGTTCATTTTGATTTATAAAAGGAATAAGTCTATTTACGTCTCTCATCTCTTGCTCGTAATCGAGTCACCTCCCCCAACTGCAAAACCGTAGCGTCTCCCCCATCTCCGGAAACCGGTGCGAATCAACTCCCTTAGTGGTTTTGGAAGCGGTTTCTGATGACGTGGCAGTTTGACGACCTCAGTTGACTAGCTAAGTCAGTAGGTGGGACCCACATATCAGCAACTTCCGACTCATCTCTACTAGAAAAATAATTTATTGCTATGAAAAAAATCGTAGTATCAACGATAAAATTGTGGCAATAGATACATATCGCCACAATCTTAAAATCGTTGCTAGTCGTGGCAATAAATAGAATGGTAATAGGTTATTGTAACGATTTTCATTTAGTTGTAATAAATTTTGATATTGCCATAAAATGGATGTGGCAAAAAGTTATATTCCAACACTTCACATTGTTGCAATAAATAATTATTACCACCACTCTATGTGTGGCATTCAAACCCAAGATCTCTCTTTCACACACGCTCTCCTTTACTAACTCACCTACGCATCAATATTATTTTAAAATGCATCATTCTATTTGAGCCTAGAGATTTGAATCATTGATTTGAGTATCTAAAATATTTCAAATGAAAAAGTTGACACCTATAAAGTTGTAGATCTCGTCGAGAACTATAAAATTTGTCCTAATTCATATTCATATGAAAAAAAATAAGTTAAATTATGAGATGATAAATTTTTATTGCAACGAATTTGTTGATTATGGCAATAGAAAATAGTGAAAAGTAAATTATCACAGCCATGTACTATGCAAATTACCACAAAAATTAAAATTGTAGCGATAGAACATGTTTTTTTGCAACGGTAATTTTTTTTTGTGATAATAGCTCATTTCCTATAGCAACAAAAGTACTAAATAAAACAATGATAGTTATTTGCCATAGAAACAATGATAGTTGCAACAAAATATAGTTATTTGCCACAGAAAAATTATCATTGTGATAGTACAACATATTGCTACGAATTATTTTTCGTTGTAATAATTTGGCGGCGATAGCTCAATTATCTTCTTCCTTACCTCTCCTCTCTCATTCCTTCTTCTCTCTTACCCTTCAGGAGACTCCCGCAGACCTGCTTCATCTACTTCCCGACCTTCCTTCACTGCTAGTGTTCACAACACGGTGTCCTCTCCGGCGCCATCGGCGTGCATGACGACCACGCCTAGCCACTACGACACCACAGCCACCTCCATATGATCAAGTAGTCCTCAATCCAGGTGTGGCTGAAGCTGGGACACCGCAATGACTTCCATGCCGCCTAGATCCAGTAGAGCGACGTGGCCCTCTATAGCCTGAGGAGGGTGTAGATGAGCGCGGCGAGGCTGGAGGAGCCAGCGGTGTTGAAGGTCATTAAAATGCAAACTTTAACCGTCCACTCCTACATAAAAGAAATGAAATGTACTAGCAAAATTTAGTGGTAGGGGTTTACGACTAACCATTTCCACTAGTTTTAGTAAAAATATGTATCCACCATGCAAAAAAATGAACCTCCGGCCAATTACGCACGAGTACAAGGATTGGGAGGCTCACTTGTCAGTAGAAATCGACCTAAAGTGGGACCAAACTGTCCTTCACCGCCATAGGGGCCCACCTACAAGCTGTTGAAGAAAGTTGGTGGAGAGAGGTGGGGCCCAAGAGTCGGCCGAACCAAGGGTTCGACTGAACTAATCTTGGCCCACCTTACCTCCATCTTCCACGTGGACGTCCCAGATGGCTTCCCAATGACGGTTAGGAGTGCACCGACCTCCATAACCGCCATTCCAACCATCATGTGAAGGCTATAAAAGGAGGAGCTCAACACACTCTTCAATGCACAACAAAGTAGAGTTCAACTCACTTTTAGAACTTCAGCTCTATTTTGGTATGTTGGGTTGAGTAGACAATGAGGGGAAGCTCTGAAAAGATTGCCCCAAATATCGGAGTTTTCTCCGAGACTTTTACAGAGGAGTGCCGAAGTGTCGATATTCTTCCAGCGGAGTTCCGGAGAAGCATCGGGACAGTCGGCCTTCTTCTCGAATTTTTTTTATTTTTTCAACTTTTTAATGTTTAATTTTAAAAATAAACTAATCCAAAACTTATTTTTAAGATCTGAACCTTTTAATCAGCCAGCCAAACTGGCATGACAAAACAATACTGTCACGTCGATCCCACTAGCGTGACAACATCATTTGGCCACATTGGTCTCACTGGCGTGATAGGACAAAACTATCATGTCCGCTATGCGTGGCGTGCTAGTGTTGTTTTGCCACGTCAGGCGGGCTAGCATGGCCAAAAGGTTCATATTTTGAAAATAAGTTTTGATAGAGTTTTTTTGAAAAATTAAAAATTAAAAAGGTTAAAAAAACCCTTCTTCTCTTGCTTGTATCTCGGCGGATGCTTCCTTTTATAAAGTAAGCATTAGAGCCTTCTTTATATTCTTTACTTAGTTTACTTAAGTGAGAAATATTATCATCGGTGCTAATTCATCGCTTAGTGCGCAACTGAGTGCTCTAGTACTAGGACCCTGGATAAAGAATATAGTTCCTACGCAAGGCTAGAGTAATAATTAATAACTTAGATGTGGTGTCTAGGTTAGAAATTATGTTCGTTTGTTGTGTGCTCCACGGAAAGTGAGGTATTCGACAGGTGGTGACAATCTTGTCCGTCCTTTGTATCCCTTCATGTTCAGGTACATCATAGAGTTCAAGGCCAAACTCAGCCTGACAGACCAGGGGAGGGCTAGTGTCCAAAGCATTCAATAGAACTTCACCTTTCACTAAGATAACTAGCTAAGTGTCGACGTTTGATATCGCGACTACGGTATTTTGCATAATATGGGGATCGTTGGTACTAGGGTATATGCGAGATTGAGGTAAAAGAGATGGATACAAGAATTTTTATACAGGTTCGAGCCCCTTATTTGAAAGGTAATAGCCTTATTCCTGTTGGTGGAAGCCGGTGTTGCTCTTTATTCATCATAATCACTCCAGTACAATGATTGGGATAACTTATCTAGCTGTCGTCGACTTGGCGGCATGGATAACCAACATGTACTCGACGGCAGGGTAGTCTTCCTCCTTGAATCCGCACTCGGTGAGATCAGAGATAGCACTAGATCTCTCTTGTTGGCCTCCGCAGACACCATATTGGGTTTATCTAGGCTTATCTCTGATGTCGATATCCGGTGGCTTGTCTTGTCGTGTGTTGGCATGTATGTTGTGCGTCTATGGTCCGTGTTGTTGTCCCTCCCCCTAGGGGGTCTTGTATTTATACCCATAGATGTCCCCTTGTCCAAGTAGAACTAGGGAGACCAATATGGATACAATCCAAGTAGTCCTCGCCGTTTCCATATAGAACTCTTATTCGTCCTTCCTTATCCGGAACTTCTTCTATATATGAGGTATGATTCTGTATAAGACATGGTATGTGGTGGGTCCTGCCGAATTTAGTCAACTACTATTAGGTATGTGGTATTCATAACTATGACAGTAGCCCCCGACTACAATGCAAATGAACAAGTTGATGTTCTCGAACGAAGACCTTGGAACAACTGTTGTCATGCTTGCTTGACCATTCTCGGTGAGATCAGAGATAACGCTAGATTCGTCTTATCGGCCTCCGCAGGCACTATATTGGGTTTGTCTAGGTTAATCTCCGATGTAGACTGAGAAGGTACGAAGCATGCGACAAAGTCTCCTGTCTTGCCGTAATCGAGAATTTGGATTGAAGTCAAGAAATTCCATCTTGGCGAGTACACCATCGCTTCGTTCCATATTCCTTATCGAAATCCAACACTGTTCTCGGGTAATCAAGAGGGTGTAGAGTCTGCGACAAAGCCTTCAAATTAAATAAACTCATGCTGTCATCAGCGACTTCACTTGTCAACATTTGTACCGTAGAGACATGGAGTCCTCGACAGCATTGAATGGAACTTTCCTAAAATCAATACTCAGAATAGAATATTAAATAGAAATAGCCCCCGAGCGAACACTCAAAGGGTAACATGTTATAATATGTATGAAAAAATTAAAAATAAATTGAATCTGCGTGTGACAATAAAAGAGTATGCTCGCTAGAGTTGCCCTCGACAACCGGAGTTTGGTACTCTTCTTAGCCCCCAGCTGTCTTTATGGAAAAGCCATTTTCCACAAAGGCAGCTAAAACCTTATAACAAACCATGCTGAAGCTGACAAATCTTAGCCCCCAGCCATGAAGTTGGAAAAGTCAATTTCCGAATACACGGCTTGGTTAATACGCGTCCATTGAGCACTCTTAAATGACCAGGTTTGACATGGTCATTTGGCTCTCATAATCCAACAAGACCTTATCTGCTCTAGGCATCCCCAGCCGAAATTCCTTTAGGTTTCTCGGAGGCTTGTTGGAATAGCGTAAAGGGACGATAGGACCGACTTCAAGACGAGGCGATATAAGAAAAGGAGATCAACATATAAATATTGCACATATAAACACTTACAAAAATTGACATAGATGATGAGACGACCACCACACTGGGCAAAGACCAGGTGTATTAGTTGTACTCAACAAATCACAGAGGTAGTGGGAGAATCGCTACACCGCTGGTCGAAGACCAGTTGTAGTCATAACTCGATCACTAGAAATTGAGGTGCGAGAACCGCTACACTGCTGGTCGAGGACTAGTCGTAGTCGTAACTCAACCATTGGAAGTCGTGGTACGAGGATCGCTACGTTGCTGGTGGAAGACCAGTCCTAGTCGTACCTCGACCATTAGAAGTTGTGGCACGAGGATCGCTACGTTGCTGGTAGAAGACCAGTCGTAGTCATACCTCGAGCATTAAAAATCGTGGTGCGAGGATCGCTACGTTGCTGGTAGAAGACCAGTCGTAGTTGTACCTTGACCACTTGAATGGAATCTAGAGTAATAGATGGACGACATTCTCGCGACCTGCGAGAACTGCCTCCTGATGACGACGAAGACAATGAGGAATTATCGTAGTTGGAGGTTCGGCTCCTGGACCTACTACCTTATCCTCAGGCCCTATAGAAGTCTACGGATCTCGAGTTTCATCGTCGTCGTGTGATGTCGTTAACCTTGTCCGTTGTCATCGTCATGATGTCGTTAGTCCTGGATGTTGTCGTCCAGGTGACAACGGCGATATAGTTGGTCTTGGTTGTCTCTATCACGACAATGTTGATTGTCATGCTAGATGTCGAGAGATTGCTGTAACCGACTCGTCGAGAACCAGGAGTAGGCGTATCTCGATCACTTGAAGATGAGTTTTTAGGTGGTGAGAGATTGCTATGATCTATTGGTCGAGGACCAGGTGTAGGCGTATCTCGATCACCTGAAGATTAATTTTTAGGTGGTGAGAGATCGCTACGATCTACTAGTCGAGGACCAGGTGCAGGCGTATCTCGATCACCTGGAGGGGCGCTAGAGTTGGTGATTACATGTGTATCTCATGTGGCCAGCATGACTCACATACCCAATTTGTAGCATATCCGGATGCCCGTTCGCAATCATGTCGAGTGATCAAGCCGACGTCGTTCGTGAGGGATTATCCGTTAACGACATATTCTCCAATAGTCCGGCAGTGGCTGTTGCTATACATGAGATAGGTCATCGGTCCTCGTTGGTAGGTTGGGTGTGACAACTCTGCATTTGTCGAGAACATTCTCGATAATGGGTGTACTCGACCACAACCTACTCGAGTACTCAATTGTCCCTAAAAAATGTTATCTAGAAGATAAAGATATATATAGCAGAGAAAATCGAGTATGTACTTAAAAGACTGTGCGAATCTTCTAGTATTATCAGAATATAACAAGCAGATTAAATATCAGACATTATATAAACCGTAAACAAGCATGATTTGTACAGAAGAAAATAGACCGAGCCCCAGCATTAAACCGTAGTCGGTCTAACACCGAAAATACTCGCACAACAGATATTGTATAAAAAGCATGCTCTAGGTAAACATAATAAATTATGGATCTGACAATATTGTATAGGTTTGGAAAATAGGTACGGTAAATTGTATAAAATATTGCGTACCTTTGTAGATACATGCCGGATGTATCTACGAAATTAGTAGATTACTTTAAAAAACCAATCTACCAATTACCTTGTTGCGTACTCGTTTGTCATCTGTTAACAGTGAAATTTGGTAAGCCCCTAAGAAAATTATCACATCGCCAATAGTCAGATTCCTGCTATATTCGGTTAAGGAAATTAATCTATTAAAGGAAGCTTATCCAGAAGTGACCGAGTTCAAAGAGGATGCGGCATGGCAAGTTATCTATTAATTAGGAATAGTTTGTTAGTTTCCTTTTATCTTTAGGAAAGTGTGTTTAGTGTCCTATAAGGACTTTATGTTTTCTTTTTATCTTTAGGAAAGTTTATTTCTTGTCCTACAAGGACTAGTATCTCCGAATGGGTATAAATATGTACACCCGGGGTCACTGTAATAAATCTCCACGATCAATACAATTCGGCGCATCGCCACCTTTTACCTTTTCTACTTTATTTTATCGTCCGACGGGACTTGGCACCTGACGCGAGGCTGCATCGCTTTTCGATCTCCGGCGAAGGGGTAAGTCCAATGTTTCGCCGGCTCAGGCAATTGTATCGTCTACGTCGGCGTCGTTCAAGGCTGCATCAGTACATTCGACCTCTTGGATTGCTCCGGTTTGGTTGATATATTTGCCTGGCTATTTATCATATGCCTTAGTTAATCTAGTCTTAGTATCTCAATTTAGCTCTATCGGTTGTCTCTCGCTTTAGGGTTTCTACCGGTATCGGCTAAATTATTTTACTAGATTAGGTTAGCTAACGCATCTACCACCCTGAAAATCAGTCAAGGGCTTGATTGTCTAGATATTATGTTTCTTTCCACACTTAGTGCTGCATCAGTTAAGTTTGATCTACTAAGTCATGCTTAGAACTATAAACTCTAGCCTGCTTGTTGACTGCCAATAAGGGTTTCATCGGGGTTTCAGCCGATGAGTTATCTGGACGTTGCATTGGCTTTCAAGGATTGCATATAAGTTGGATTTAGCCGATGTTAACAAAGACTTTACTGCTTAATCTAATCTTGTGGATTTTATGACATTGGACCTCCAGTCGATGTATTCTTTAACCTTCGGATCAGTGCTTGTTCTATCATATCATTATTAGCCGATTGGTTTCTACTTGATTATATTGTTATTTTATTACATCATCCTCAGCCGATTGTCTATATATCATTATTTACATCAAGTGTCAGATAACACATCAAACACATAGCCGATAGCTCAAAACCTTATCGCTATCGGCTGGTATCGGCTATCGGCTGGAATTACTTCATCGGCTAGTCAGCCGATCGGCTATTTGATCTGTTGTTTACATATCTTGTCAGTTGCAGGATCAAACTGACTGACACGCCCGTACCTCATCAACCTTTGGATCTGCACTGGAGCTAAGCAGATCTCTCAGGCCAGTGTGTGTTTTTCACATCAACAACATCATATAATCTGAGATATGTAGGTACGCCGCGTATCTTGAGGCTTGGATGATCTCGATAGATCGAATTGTTGATGATGATGGTTCCCATCTTGTCGAAAGACATACTCCGGTCGGGTTAGATCTCCCCACAGCCGAAGTCGTCGAGTAGCTTGTTGTTGGAGAATCCATCTCCTAAACCCATCTCGTCGAAAATCCTTGAAGCACCAAAAATCCCCCTACCTGGCACGCCACTGTCGACGTTTGCGATCGCAACTACGGTATTTTGCATAGTATGGGGATCGTTGGTACCAGGGTTTATGCGAGATTGAGGTAAAAGAGATGGAGACAAGAATTTTTATATCGGTTCGAGCCCCTTATCTGACAGGTAATAGCCCTACTCCTGTTGGCCGAAGCCGGTGTTGCTCTTTATTCATCGTAATCACACCATTATAATAATTGGGATAACTTATCTAGGCGTCGTCGTCGACTTGGCGGCATGGATAACCAACACGTAATCAATGACAGGGTAGTCTTCCTCCTTGAATCCGCACTCAGCGAGATCAGAGATAGCGCTAGGTCTCTCTTGTTGGTCTCCGTAGACACCATATTGGGTTTGTCTAGGCTTATCTCTGATGCCGACATCCGGCGGCTTGTGTTGGCTTGTGTTGGCTTGTATGTTGTGCGTCTATGGTCCGTGTTGTTGTCCCTCCCCCTAGGGGTCCTTGTATTTATACCCATAGATGTCCCCTTATCCAAGTAGAACTAGGGAGACAAATATGGATACAATTCGGGTAGTCCTTGTCGTTTCCATATAGAACTCTTATTTGTCCTTTCTTATCCAGAACTCCTTCTATACACGAGGTATGATTCCGTATAAAACATGGTATGCGGTGTACCCTGCTAAGCTTAGTCAACTACTATTAGGTATGTGGTATCCATAACCATGACACTAAGTTCATAGGAGTCCTCTCTAGCCAAAATCTTCATCAATTGTTGTCCTTAGATAGAATCTTGATCGTAGATAATACACATATGTTTCTTGTGTTCGATACCATTGGAATACTACAAGGGAAAGTGCTACAATGGTATCTGTGCACTTGCAGATTTATCTGTGTGCGTAGCAAATACTAACCAGCGATGATGAGCCAACCGAAGAACTAGAGCGTCTAGGTGTCAACCAAGTGAGCCATGTTGACCAACAGCGATCCCGCAAAGGTCCATCACAATTAGCCGCCAAGCTTGACAGCCACATATTCTTGCTTAAAAATTCTTTACAAAATAGGTAATCTTCTCCTGACTTTTTTTAGATAATAGGAATAAATCCTAGCCTTTACTTCAAAAGAAGCTAGAGCCACTTATTACAAAATTCTCTCAAGAGAGCAAAACAATCTGGCAACATCAAGCAAATCCAAAAACAATCCGACAACATCAAGTAAAACCAACACATAAGGAGTAAACAATTATTTAAGTCTATTTGTAAATCTTCATCCTTAGTTGGAGAAAATCTGCATGACTCTTCTTCTCCTGACACAAGAACCATCCTGGTATGCAACCATCTAAGGAGCATGAAGTACTAAACATTAGAACATATGAAAAATTCCGAGAATGAAGCAACCACTACTGGGTCATCATCACCAATCTCTCCACTCGCGATACAACCAAAACCGCTCGGACAGAGCACCCAAAATCCTCCGATTTCAGCAGAAGGGTTGCATCAAATCCGTGTGAGGGGGAGGCTGTGCCGTAGCACCTCTTTGATGTCATGGGTGACAAAGGGACCGCGGATGCGATGGTGGCGTAACCTGTTGTGGCCTCTCAGGAGGGCTCTAGCCTCTGGGGAGCGCCGCCCAAGCGTCGAAGCACGCTCGCCAACCTCCTCTGTGCCTGAGTGCGTCGACTACTGAAGCATCTAGGCCCCCGTTGTTAATTTTGGTAATTAATGACAAGCGCTAATTGTGGACTAATCGGCGGTGAAGGTTTGGACTTCACTTGTGCTCACATTTTCATCACACAAATACACAATCACCTTTGCTTTCACTGGGCTCGGCCTGACCAGGGGCGGTCAGACCGGCCACATAGTGGTGGTCTGACCGGCGTGCCCTAGCCGGTCTGACCGGCCTCACAACGGCGGTCTGACCGGCCCATAAGGCCGATCTGACCGGCGGCTCATGCGCGGTCAGACCGGCCCCCTGGAGGCCGGGATGGTGCTGCTCGGGGTGGTCGATACAGAGCCAACGGAGCCGTAGTCGGTCAAACCACCCACTCAACGCCGGTCTGACCGGCCGGGCCGATGGGGCCCTCTGACAGCACTACAACGGCTAGTTTTCTAGCGGTTGCAGAGTAGCACAGTCTGACCGGCCACATACCTCCGGTTAGACCGGCAGAGCACAAAGTTGGGGGATTTCGCCCCCAATGGCTAGTTTTGGTTGGTGGGAGTATAGATACTCCCCCACCAGCAGCAAGGGGACTCTCTTGGCACCTAATTCAATTGCATACACCCCTTGCACCTCTCTCACACCCACTTAAGCTTTGTGTCCATCCATTTAGTGTGTTAGAGGTTTGATCTAGCCAAGAGTCAAGTGCATTTGCTTCCATTGTAGAGCTAGTGTGGCACTTGATTGATCATCTCCACGCCGGGTCATTGCTTGTTACTCTTGGAGGTTGCCACCTCCTAGACGGCTTGTGGAGGAGTTGCCCGGTGACCTCTCTGAGAAGATTGTGGAGGAGGCCCGGCACCGGTTTGTGAGTGGTTGGGAGTTCACCACCTTCGGAGTGAAGGAAGAACTACCCTAGTGATCGAGGCTTGGGTAGTCCTCTCCGTGGGCCGGCTCCCGCCTTGCCCACCCCTTGACGAAGGGGGCGTGCGGTGGCTTCGTGGTTGAGCGGTGGAGTTGGGCTCGCCTCAACGGGGAGTAGGAAACCGGCGAGTTTCCGAACCTCGGTGAAAAATCTCTTGTCTCCTTGTCTCATTTGATTGTCGCATTTACATTTGTGCAATTTACATTTCTAGAGACATACTTGAGATCATATCACCCTAGGATTGCTAAACATTGACATAGGAGTGTGATTTACTTTCCTAGAGATATAATTGAGCCACTATCACCCTAGGTTTGCAAAACATAACTTAGTTGCTTAGTTAGAGTTGACCTTCACCAAGCCTAGCAATTTAGGTTAGTTTTGATTAGGTGTCATTTAGTTTTAAATCGCCTATTCATCCCTCCCCCTCTCTAGTCGACATCTCGATCCTACAACTACCACCTTGCGCCTGCTGTGGCGACGTGTCACGTGTGGTCCGCGCTGCGTTTGGCTGTGGTTGCCGCCGCCGCTGGAGCCATGAGCGCCGACTCTTGGTGGAAGGTCTTCGTGCTTGGGTACAGCACCGTCGAGATAGATAGAGGAGAGGGGGGGGGGGGGAAGACAAGGCCCTGACGTGTGGTTCTCACCTGCCACGTCAAAAAAAACCGCTTCTCAAAGCACTGAAGGAGTCGATTTATACCGGTTTTCAAAGATAGGGGATGAGTTATACCCGATTTTGTGGTTGGGGAATGTGATTCGATCACGAGCAAAACATCAGGGACATAAAATAGAATTACTAGAAAATACCCCACGCGTTTCTGCGTGAATATATGGTGAAAAAAATGATAACAATTTTTATAAATGCAGCTTTATAGTGTGGTCTATAATTTCTACTACACCAAGCATGAATGGTTACACTACTGGAGAAATGATCTTTGCTTTGTCGGCTGATTTCCACAATAGTCCCTGTTCTAATAAAAACCGAGACTAAAGATTGTTTTTATTCCTGGTTATAAAAATTTTCAGCTTTAGTCTCGGTTTATGCCCTGTCAGAGCCATGTAAGGGGCCGAGGATCTTTAGTCCCAGTTGGTAGTATCAACCGGGACTAAAGATTATCACTTTAGTCCCGGTTGGTACGACAAACCGGAACTAAAAATCTATCTTTAGTACCAATCGGGAGTAAATATTTCTCTCCCATCTCTGATCGGTTAAATCCCAGATGAAATATTTAGAGATAAGATCGTCCCTCTCCAACTCCCCTCAGATATCGCCCCTCTCTAACTCCCTCGGATCCGATCCAAGCCTCCTCCGTCCATCCCCTCTCCTCCTCCCCCTTCTCCCCTTCCTCCTCCTCCCCTCTACCCCCCCCCCCTCCTCCCCTCCTATCCGGCGGCAGGCAGGCGGGCGGCGGCGGCGGCGGGCAGGCGGGCGGCGACCGTGCCAGGCGGCGCCGAGCAGGCAGTCTGTGGCCGGGGGTGCCACGCGCGGCGGCAGCCGGCGGGGCCGCGCCCGGCGGTGGCGGGCAGGCAGCCGTGGCGGGAGGAGGCAGCCGGCTTTGTTTTTTTTTTGATAATCTGTAATTCATTGGGATGTATAATTTTGTGATTATTGTACATTTGTATGGATCTGAGATGTATAATCTGTGATGTATTTGATTTGTTTTGTAATTTTTTTAGGATTTGTGATTTATTTGATTTATATGTATGAGTAACTTTAAGATTTGTGATTTGTGATGTGGATTTGGGATGTTACTTTGATTTGGGGTTTGATTGGGGATGTGCATGCCACTCGATTAGGGAGAAAAAAAAGAAAAAAAAGGGACCATCTAGACTGCCCGCTACCCTCTCTTTAGTCCTGGTTGGTAACAACAACCGGGACTAAAGATCCCTCTCTTTAGTCCCGGTTGTTGTTATCAACCGGGACTAAAGATGGATGTTTAGTCCCGGCTATTTCAATCGGGATTAAAGATGGGCATGTTTAGTCCCGGATTCCTACTCCCGGTTGAAAACCCAGGACTAAAGGGTTACCAACCGGGAGTAAAAAAGTTTCTCTACCAGTGTTAATTTTCTAGCAATGTGCTTTTGATTGGTTGGATTACAAATATGATCGTCGTTAAATAACAAATGAAAATAAAATTTCTGAAGGTAGTTATAGTCTGAAAATACATTCAATTAGCATATGAAATTGGAAGACTGTTTTCAGATAAATCTTTAGACATAAGGTGGGCAGCACAAAGAAAATCATGGCGAGTTGGGTGACCATTAGTGAGGTACTCACGGTTTATATGACGTTTCTTCAATCATGTAGACCATCAGCGTGTCAAGTCTGGTATGCTTTTGTTTCGCACAAAATAAAGTCTGTTTTTCTTTCAAACAGAACATTACAAAATGCTCTAAAAGTATTAATACCGTGCTAGTGAAGTCCTTTTGAAGATGAATAGTATTCCATTACGTGTTAGAAAACATAACATCTTCTGATATGGTCCTTGGAATTACAATCTGATCTTTAGATTTCTGATGAAGAACTTTATGTACATAATGCCTTGCCAGAGTGGATGGTCAGATCAATGGTTTGACCATGATCTACTGAATGGTTGTTTGATGGAATGCTGAACAGTAGGCAATGCACGCACTAACACGTGTAAGCTGAATTTGAAATAGAAGTGACCAGTGACAGCCTAGGGCTCAACTAGTATAATTTACATAATTACCTTTATCTTCCATGTTTTAAGGTTTTAAAATGTAAATTTTAATGGATATTTAGGCTTAGAAGTAGGGCACCAGCCCTAGCTGCCCTACCTTTCCGCCACTGGACGTGACCAACTTACAGAAAACTTTTTCGCTACTCCCTCCGTTCCATTGTAAGTGCATCTATAGTTTTTCGCACCCAACTTTGACCGTTCATTTTATTTAAAAATTATTTGAAAAAATTTAAAAACATAAGTCACGAGTAAAGTAATACTCATGTTTTATCATCTCATAACAATAAAAATACTAATTATAAAAAAATTCAAATAAAACGGACTATCAAAATTGGACACGTTACACTTGAAATGGATGGGGGAGTACGTAGTACCGGTAGCTTGCTCTAAAAGATTCTAAAAACAGAAAGGAGCATGAATACTTATCTCTAATGAAGGACGATATATGTTTCATCTGAAATTTCGCCAAGCATGTAACAACCAATCTCTCAATACTTGTACGCCAGACAGAAAACTTGCATCGGTAAGGTTGAAACAAATAAATTTGCAGATCAAAAATAAAATGTTTGTTGACGTTGTTCTGAAGTACATGCGTAGAAATAATATTTTTTTATCAGGCCACTCAGCTACTAACATAAGAGCATAAACAAACTAAATAAGCATATATAAAAAAAGAGAAAATCTATGAAATGCCATTGACAAGCACTCTAATCCCAGAAATACCATCGACAAGCGCAACTTTCTGAAAATGCCATCATACAAGCATATTTCTCATGGAAATGCCATCACACCGTTAGTCCACACCATGTTAGAACAAAAAAATTTACAAGAATGACCAAACTGCCGTCACACCAAATTATACTAACCCAACCCACCGATAAAAGGAAAAAAAATGGGAAAAGATGAAACCTGAAACTAACCCGATCCAGCTCCCGAAGGGCCACGGCGGCGAGGCGGCGCTCCCAGGCGGTGGCGGCGCGGGGCCCCCAGGCGGCGGCGCGTCGTCAGCAGGCGTTGGCGCGGTGGTCCCAGGCAGCGACGCGGCCGCTCCCAGGCGGCGGCGCGTCGGCTGTAGGCGTGGCGGCACGACGGTCCCAGGCGGCGGCGCGGGGCTCCCAGACGTCGGCGGCGACGCAGCGCTCCTAGGTGGCGCCGCGGGGCCCCCAGGCGGCAGCGCGTCCGCAGGCGCGGCTGTCCCAGGCGGCGGCGCGGGGCTCCTAGGTGATGGCGGCGAGGCAACGCTACTAGGCGGCGGCACGGGGCTCCCAGACGGCACCTCGGGCCCCCAGGCGGCGGCGCGTCGGCCGCATGTGCGGCTGTCCCAGGCGGCGGCACGGGGCCCCATGTGGCGGCGCGACGGCAGCAAGCGTTCGCACGGCGGTCCCAGGCGGTGGCGCGTCGGCAGCAGGCGTCCGTACAGCGGTCCCAGGCGTAGACGCAACGGGCGGCAAGAAGGTGGTAGGTGGCAAAATTTCTGAAATAATTTGAATGGCAAAATGTGTGGAATTTGTTTGTGAATTTAATTCTGAAATAATTTGATTGATAACAAAATAATGATGTGTGTGAATTTAGAAGTTAACATAAATATGCATCAATGCTAAATAATGGTGTGTGAGCAAACAATGCAGAATGATGTTGTGTGAGCAAAGGGTTATGTAGGGGTAAGATTATCTTTTCATACAACTTAACGGAGAGGTGTTAACAGCACTAACAGTGTGATGGTATTTTTGGGAGAAATAGGCTTGTACGATGGCATTTTCAGGAAGTTGCCCTTGTCGATGATATTTCTGGGATTAGGATGCTTATCGATGGTATTTCATGGATTTTCTCATAAAAAAATAGCATCAGCTGACGGGTGAAAGCAGAATTAATAACATTAGAGTCAGATCAAGGGGGAGGAGGGGTGATGCCGAAGTAGATGAGCATTGATAGTTTGGTACAAAAGAATCGGAGAATCTGAGTCTGAAATGGGGAAATTCAATACTAGATTATATTCACAGTGAATTATTCACCAATGCGTTATCCATTGGACCCGATGTGGCGGATGTGCTTCCTATCGGTAGCAATCAACAGAAAGGGGATGGGGGAGGCGGGGAGGGGAAGCGGCGGGAGAGGGGAGAAGCTAACTGTGCTGGTCGTGCTTACCTGGAGCTGGAGGTGCGCCTCTCCATCGCCGGCGAGGGGAAGTGGAGGGACGAGTTGCGGGGAGAAGCAGCAGCCATTCTGTCGTGGCCTCGTGGGGAGGTGACTGGTGAGGGAGGTGGAAGCGTATTTTGCATTGATGCTACGGTGTCTATTGGGCTTTTGGATTTTGGGCCATCCTGTGTGCATGTGTCCAACCATTTTGGATCAGATCGGATGGATGGTTACCTTTTGATGATCGGACGGCTGCTATTTTATTGGTGTTGTGGCTCAACCACAATGCAGAGAATTGAAATTAACGCACTAAGAGCATCACCAACATATTATCTATATTTTTTCCTAAAAATTTGGTTTTGGATTTCCTAAACTGAAAATAGAAAATGAAAAAACTCCTCCCTCCAACAGATAGCCTAAATTCAATCTCCAAAACTTAAAAGTGGGCCCTTCTGTTAAACTACCAATAGAAAATTCCTTTTTTTTCTTTCACGCGCAGAAAGATCGCTATCTTCCACGCGCGGGAACGGAGGAGAGAGGCGGGATTGCGAGATTGGGAGCGACTTTCGCGCCCACATATAAACGGAGCGAGGAATCGGGAGAAGGGAACTCCAAAACTCGGTAGGAGAGTAGGGGATCTATTGGAGCTGTTTTTGGACTAAAATCCCTCAAACTCAGTTTTGGTAATCATATAGGTAGACCGTTGGTGATGCTCTAAGGCTGTGTTCTCCCCCCCCCCTATTTTCTATATAAAAGTTGTTTTAAAACATCATATTAATCTTTTTTCAAAAAACATTAATTAATACTTAATTAATCATGCAATAATACGAGCTTCGTTTTGCGTGCTGGCCAGACATGGGCCCAGAGCTTAGAGGTGAAACCATCCACATCCGAAATGAATGAATATTGCCCCAGGAGACATCTAGGCGTCCTTTTTCTCCTCATTGGATTCCCTCTCGTCTCCGTCTCTGGTGGCCATTGGTCTAGAGGATGGTCGGGTTTATCCCGTAGTTAGGTAAATTCCGTTGTTGGTCTTCTCCTTTTCCTTTCTTGTGCAGATCGAAGGAGGTGGTGGCGTATTCCTCCTGCGTCTCGGTCTCAAAGTTCTCCGGCGATGGAAGCACTTGCTACTCCTTGCTTTTGCGGCCCGGTTGGTGATCACCGGGTTATCCCACGCGCCATACTATTTTTCGGTGTCTGCAACTTGAAGTTCTCCAATTTCTTTTGAGAAGAGGTTGCGTCGGCCGTTCAACTTCTTTTTGGCGACCACTCACACAAGGGCGGTGTTCTTCTCCTTGGGTTTCGGTGTCGGATTTGTAAGGGGCAGCTGTAATTTGTTTCTTTGACCAAGGTAGCTTCAACCACCATAGTAGAGGCCACAACTGGGTTCGCTCTTTGGCTATCTTCTGCCATGTTTTCATCTTCACCGTTGCCGTTAACATAGGCCAGATCGCCGGTCCCGTGGAAGAAGCAGACAAAGGACCCAATTGCTTTTGCCCCGTTCTTTTCAAGTTTTATTCTACAAATTTTCGATGTATGCTCAATTTGGCCGTTACTGAGGATGAGAATGGCATTCCCAGTTCCAAGTTGGCTCACACTGCCATACATTCCAGACAGCACATATGCCACAGCTTCCCCAATAGCAATCAAGATGCCCAGCAACTTTTGTGCGCCATTCCTAAGTCACATCAAAAGATTACCACCAGGAGAAAGAAAATGAATAAGGAAGCTCTACAATTTTCTGATGTTATGCAAATTGGATGTTCTTCCCGTTGTTGTGTTTTATCATGTATCTTGTATCTAAACTTTTATAATAAACTAGAGAAATTGCCCGTGCGTTGCAATAGGTGAAGACTATTTTAATTTTGTTATTATTATACGGTTTAATTATGGTGAAATTCACTGTGAGAATTCGCTTGGATATATTGTTTTTCTTAAAATTCATGAGCTGCAATTAGGAATGTGATTATCTCAAGTTAGCTCTGTATTTCCAAAAGCGAACAAATTTAAAACCCGACTCATATACATATATGTATTTCAAAAACGAACGAATTTAAAAACCGACTCATAACGGATGACGTACCAAAGTATCAGAAAAACTTTTTCAATTTTTATAACAGTAAAGATATGCATGACCTTAAAAAAAAAAGAAATGAATGAACATCCTCCAACCTTGCCGCAGCAGAGACCAGAGACGCCGTCTCCAAGCGAAATACTCCTACTCCGTCGACTTATCAACGGTCTAGATCGCCTTAAGATTCGTGCGAAGAAGAAAAATAAACACCTTATCCCTCCCTACCCTCTTCCTCTGCCACCACCACTCGAGGAGCCTCCTCGGTGTCTCTCGATCCGCCGCCGCCGCCGCCGCCTTCTCCGGCGATCCGGCAGCCGCATCCTGAACGCTCCCCTTCCCGTTGCCCCCGCCGCCTCGCCGCTGCGCCCTCACCGCCGCCCAGTCCTGACCTCCAAACCCGGGAAACCACCCTCTCCTCCATCCATGGCGTCCACCGCCGCCACCTCGTCGTCGGCGTCCCTTCGCCTCCTCACCAAGCCCCCCAAGCCCCTCCTCTCCAAGCCCCACCTCCTCACGCTCTGCGCCCCGGTCTCCTTCCAGCGCCTCGTCGCCAGGTCCAGCGCGTCGCCGACCCCGTCCCCCTCCGCCGCCGCCGCCTCCGCCTCGGGCTCCGGGGTCGATCCGGCGCAGCTTCCCGCGGCGCTGCGCGACATCGTGGCGCTCTTCCAGTCCGTGCCCGACCCGCGCACCCGGTACAAGCAGCTCCTCGCCTACGCCGCGCGGCTGCCGCGCATGGACCCGGCGCTCAAGACCGACGCCAACCGCGTCCGGGGATGCGTCTCCCAGGTCTGGGTCCACGCCGCGCCGGAGGAGGGCGGCGCGCCGGGCAGGGTCAGCTTCCAGGCCGACTCCGACGCGCAGCTCACCAAGGGCCTCGCCGCGCTGCTCGTGCTCGGCCTCTCCGGCGCGCCGGCGCGGGATGTCGCCATGGTGCCAGTCGAGTTCATCGAGCTGCTTGGGATCAGGCAGAGCCTCTCGCCGTCCAGGAACAGCGGCTTGCTCAACATGCTTAGCCTCATGAAGCGCAAGGCCCTGGAGATCGCCACCGGTGAGGTAACCACTGAGGAAATTGGCAGCCAAGAAGTGGTCCAAGAGGTCGCTGAACAGCCTGCTGTGAAGGAGAAGGAACCCGAGTTTGCAGCTTTTGGTGCGCGAGAAGAACAGGATTCGGAAGTTCCTAGCCATGAGGAGGAACAATTGGAGGAGGTGCCAGCTGATGTGATGGAAGGGAATGGTGGTTTGGGGGGTGGGAGGCAGGAGAGGATAAAGGAGAGCCTTGAGCGCGGGCTTTCGCCGGTGGAGCTCGAGATCGAGGACATATCGCACCTCCATAAGGGTGATGCTGGTGTGTCTGGGAGCAATGGCGAGACACATTTCAATGTTAGGGTGGTGTCAGAGGCGTTTCAGGGGAAGAGCCTGCTCAAGAGGCACAGGGCTGTGTATGATCTTCTGCAAGACGAGCTCAAGAATGGGTTGCATGCGCTCTCCATCGATGCAAAGACACCATCAGAAGTCTAGGTATCTGCACGACTGCATATACAGTTAACAGAGACGCCATAGATGCATTTTTGGTCATGTTATCTTTGTAAGGTTTAGTTTTGGATACATACTGTAGATTTTGAAAGATCAAAGCTTCTCAGTTCTGATAATTTTGTCTTTTTACTGCAATAATTAGTGCCTTAATATTATGGCAGAGATACACATGAATTTTGTCATGCCAGAATAAGAAGGAATGACTTGTTTTATTGAGTTAACATGTATGGCTCACTGATCGATCTTGCATGTTCTATTAGCAAAAAACAGAAAGTGATTAGGCTGTTGCTACCTTTCAGCAAACTCAACTAATCTACCCTATTAATGCTGGTCCCAGCTGAGAAATCATCATGCATGTGTCATTGTTTATAGTATGAATTTGACGCACATAGGTCATAGGTCATAGCATCTCAATGTTGCAAAATGGGCTTGAATTCTTCATGTAGATTTCAAATGCATGACTGGTCGCTTGCTTTTTTTATTAAATGAAGTGTCATTAAAAGTTCTCTATTCATGAAATTCTGTTGGGCACATATTCACTGCACACCTTACTGTTTTGATGTTTTTCTTGGCAATCTGGAGATTAAAGCAGGAATTTCAACCACAAAAAAGTATAGTTTTGCATACTGAATCTACATATTTACAGCATATATGGCCATTAGTTTTCACTGTATGAGTTTTGAATATTTGAATGCCAGGAGCTGACAGGATACAATGTAGATATATTGGATTTCACAGCTACCTGGAATGCTTAATTCCTTATGTAATATATAGTTTTCTGTATGCTGCAAATTCTATGTTGTGCATAAGTTAAACCATGTTGGAATGCTTGTATGGAAACAGTTCTATGCAAAGCTTGGATGTCTCCACTGATAATGTTCTCTCAAATATCCTTTGTTTACAGTAAATTTTGTATTCAAATTTTAAAGTTTTCTCATTCTCCATTGTCAATATTTTTTTATTGGTGCATGTGTTAGAGAACAAATTTAATTTATTTGCTAAATATAGAATCAATCGTGCTTATCTGTGAGGTTCAAAGTCACTTATTTATACCGCAACAATAAAATATGCCTAACCATTTATACTGTCCAACAAGTGAGGAGGCTGGAGTCGTACAGTCATGCCCACTAATCTAGTGCAAAGAATAATTCTTGAAGTTTCGACTCTAATAATTTGTCTTTTATTACTCCAGATTATGACAAACTTTTCTATCATCTATGTTCCACTGTTAACATGATCAAAATTATTTGCTGAGATAAAACTTCACAAGTTTGGTTGGAGCAGCATAGCCTGTACTTGCAGTTGCACTAGGTAGTAAACATTACTAAGAGTAACTTAGACATACTGATGATAAATGTTCATAAGGTTGTGAGGTACATATATCGCACTCTGACTAGCTGATGGATCCCATTATAACCATAGCTGGTTACTTGATATTGTAGCCTGTCAACATAAATTAGCGTATCAGTCAGGCTTCTCTTGCTTACGGCTAGTTTGCAGTTTCTTATTTCAATTGCAGTCCCTCTTGGTGTGATGGATGAAAGTCTGATTATTCTGTTTCAATGGTGGAAGCAAGATTTTGACGCAGTCTTTATCTGTTGGAATGGTTGTAAGCATAGAAATTGTCTGTTTGATTGAGGGGATTTTATTAGCAATAGTACTACGGTGTACCAAACCGAAACCAGGAGGGGCTTTAGAGTTCATCTCATAATTTGATTCTACGTTGAGGTTTAGGTATTTATTGATTTTATTCATTTGCTGCAATCCTGGTTGCTTGTTGTCAGTTTGGCCTTACCTGATGCCTTGGGTTTCTCCATTGTACTGCTACTATTTCTTCCTGAATGCATAGGCAGGGCTCCTGCCATTGTTTCTACTTCATGTAATATTAACGGGATGTTTGTAGTCCATGAAAGATTTAGTGGAATATCGTATGTACAAGTGCAATAGACAGTATGGGTGTTACATTACAACTCCACTGCTTACATCCTTGTTCAATGCTGGCTGTCTGGCTGTGTAGATGTTACTCTGTTAGAGCTTAATATGATATATAGTCTGTCAGGGCTTACGTCGCATTTGTGGTTGTTCCTAAAGATAGCTTGCTGTGCACATATTTGATTACCTGACAAATTTGAAGCTGGAAGTAACTTTCAACCTGTGGAACATGAATACAACTTGCAGTAGCCAAGCTGGATTATGAAGAAATGAACTTGTTCAGCTCTGAATCAATAACTGGTTGCAGATAACTGAAGCAACAAGCTGAAAACCTGGATGAAATCCTCAAATGCAAAATGGATAACTGGTGGTGAGTGTTTGTTGCTAACCTTCATTTTGGTGGTGAGAGTTTGTTGCTAACCTTCATTTTAGTCTGTGGGTCTGTTTGGGGGGTTTCTAGTTGCTACAGCTGAATCAGAAGTTCTCCCAAACAGTCTAGCTTTTGGTCCAGATTCTGAGAAGCTGTAGTTGTAGAATCCAGAAAATGAACTAGAAGCCGGAAGTTGGGAAACCCAGCTTTTCCAGATTATCAGAAGCCGGAAGTTGGGAAACCCAGCTTTTTCAGATTATCAGAAGCTGGCTACCAACCAGCTGCTTCTCAGAATTTTAAGATCCCCCAAACATGCCGATAATCCATATTGTCCGTTGTACTCCTCCCTCGGTCTCAAAATACAAGAAAATACCTTATATTTTGAGGCCAAAATATCTTATATTTTGGGACGAAGGAAATACTTGATATTCCATTTACTACTGTGGTATGGCTGTCCATTATTTTAGTATTTTTTTACAAAATCGACAACAATATTTTTGAGAAAAACCCCAGCCGAGGCACAAACAAAGCAGGGCTACTGTAGCGAATACGAAAACAAATAAACTACATGGCCCAAGTTATACAGTTCTTTTTGCGCTCTGGAGGTCTATGGAGAATAGATATTCCACTTCTATTCTTGCGATGACCTCCATTCTTGCGGGATTGCATGCAGGTGCATTGGGAGGTCCCTTTAGATATTTCCGCTCCTTTCAAACCATCCAAGACAATCACCCCAACACCAAATAGATGGTCGACCTCCTTGCTTGTTTTGTCTTAAATTTACAACTGGACAATATATCCGATGTATATTGGAGTTTAAACTGTTACATAAATTGGTTTGCCTAACATGATCATCCTAATGTGGAATTTTGGTGACAACAACTGACTTGTGAAATGTCATTGATATGATCTTCTTCTCTGATTCTGCTTTTGCTTCTTGATGCGTTGTATGCACTATTGGAACTTCGTGTGCCGAATAGGCCTAGTGAAGATTTGGGTCACAGCTCTCACAGTGCTAGTTGCCTTTCAAATGGGTTTTAAGTGGGTCCAGGTTCAGTAGTACTACTCCATAGCAGACAATAGCCAAGATCCAGCGTCGTTTTGCCTGCTGCGCAGGTGAGAAACGTACCTCACAAAGGCCTGCGCTACGGGAACCAACCCACGACGACGTGGAAGTCCGGCTCCGATGTGTCGCAGCGAACCTACGAGTCACGTACTCGCACTGTGAAGGGCCTTAGAAGTATTCTCTATAACAAATTCAACCACGGATTGTACGGTTGAACTCACAACCGTTGTTTTGTTGCCCCATTTGATGTGTTTAAGCAGACTTACTACTGGACGTCAAGTAAGGCTTATTGTACAAAAGTCAACTAATTCCATCTCCCCCGTTGCTTTCTCGATGGTCACCATTTCCATCATCTATAGGCATAACCGCATAACCATGCTCAAGAAGTCGACAAAAAATTTTACTCCCTCTAGTAACAAAAGTAAAAATCTCTTAGTATTAGATACTCGTATACCAGACACTTCGATAATTGGACATTCAAATATAAGCATCTTGTTGAGTTCTCTATTATTCATAGTAATCATATGATGTATTTTACTCTTATCACACGGAAAATATTATAATTGGAGTAAGTGCGCAGCTGATCCTTAAACTTGTGCTGTTATGTCATCTAGGTCCTCAAACTATTAAAATGAACATCCAGGTCACAGAACATGTTAAATTGTGTCATTCTAGTCCCAAACTAACACAACTTATCCAGGATCTCATGTGGCGCTGACGTGGCATCATTACCAATTCTACACCGACTAGCATCGTTACCAATTCTACATCAGCACCATGTAAGATCTCAAAGGGCTGTCGTAGTTTGTGACCAGAATAATGCAATTTAACAACTTCTAGGACCTGGATTTGCATTTTGAGAATTTGGAGACCTAGTTGACACAGCTGCAACCGACCGTGCACTTTGCTATAATTACATTCCAGCACAAGGCCAAGGTAAAAAGGTTACAATCATAGGAGTGAATTTGCTTTGTCAAAATTTTCGTATCTTAGGGATGTGCTGGATGTAAACCCGGTCTTCTCTTTGTGCCCTCTTTATAAACTCTTGTGGCATATCCTGAAGGAAAATCTCTTGGAGTGACATTAGATATTGAAATCCTTCTGGCACAACCTTCAAGTTTCTTAAACCAATAAGTGCAATAAAATTTAGGCTTTGCATGGTGCCATCCTCCATTTCAATCCATGTGAGGTTCTCCATATCAGCCAAGGAGAGTTTCTTGAGTTTTGGAAACAAACCAGCTTGGAAGCTCAAAAGCACCCCCTCATAGACCCTGTAAAGACGCAATTCAGTAAGGTTCGACATATGTGAAAAGGTACAAACGGGATCTACTTGTAACCCTGACCACCCCATCTCCAGGTCTCTGATTTTAACAAGACCATGGAACATCTTGGGAAGAACACCATCTTGTAACTTTGCTCTAAGATGAAATGTTTCCAATTCTGGAAGAGGGTCCAAGTGCTCCATGTTGAAACTTCATCGCTGTCGCACGAGATTATACCCAACCTGACAAGATTTGGCATCCTTTTGATAGAGGCCCATAGCTCTGTTAAATAATTATGCTCCACTTTCATCATGAAAAGGTTGCGCAGTTGATTCAAGTTTCTGAGATTAGAAATAATATCTTTGCTTGCCTCTATGTATCCTAGTACCTGTAAATCCTTGAGATGACAAACTTCACAAGGAAATCGAACTGGCAGGAAGCAGTTGAAAATTCTGTGATTATCTTCACTCATGACAGTAGCAACCATGTACCGAATCTCTGTTAGCAGCTTTATTTCTCGAGGCAGTTCGACAATGCCAGTGAACCAAAGGTCCAACATCTGTAACTTGTTCAGTCGGCACAGTGATCTTGGAATCACCTGAACTCTTGTATAGGCCAAATCAAGGTAGCGCAAATTGAACAAATTGCTCACAACATCAAGGACCTTATGGATGCTTGCTCTTCTCAAGGACAGCACCCTTAGCAATCTAAAATCTCTACTTGCAGTTTCCAACCAAGAGTAAGGTACTTTCTTATCGAACAGGATAAATGAGCGAACCTTCTCTCCGTAGGTAGGTGCTTCAGAGGCATGATCAGCTTCTAATACTGATATACGACGCGTCTTGTATTTGTGTTTTGTAACACAATGGTCAACCACAAGATCAGAAAACTTGTAGGTCTTGCATTTACTGACAACCATATCTCTTACAAGATTATGCATTTGGAATGACTTTGCTCTTCCATACACATTTCTTTCTGCAACATGAAGAAGTGAACGCTGGGCAAGCTCCTTGAGATACTCTTCGGCTAGTTCTTCCATAGTAATATTGGCTCCAGTTTCCTCAACAAAACCTTCAGCTATCCAAAATCTAATTATCTGTTTTCTTTTAATCAGATAGTCTTCAGGAAATAGGCCACAATACAGGAAGCAGTATTTTAGATTGCTTGGTAGATACTCAAAGCTAAGATTCAGAACAGCTATCACAAAGTTCAACTCCGGATTATTGATCAGCTGCCAGTTCAGTTGGTTATAAAACAATTTCCATTCGTTCTCTTCTTTCTTTTTGTGGGAAAGTAGGCTCCCAATAGCAACTATTGCAAGTGGCAACCCTTTACATTTATCCACAATTTTCTCCGCCCATTGTACGACACTTTCAGGGCATTGATTCTCTTTTCGACTAGGAAAGGCTTTTCTAGAAAAGAGATTCCATTCCTCCTTCCATTGTAGAGTCTTTAGCATAATACAATGGTCCTCATCAGCCAATATTGCAACATCTTCATTTCTAGTTGTGATGATTACCCGTCCACCTTTATTATTTGTAGCAAATGCATGATTTAAGAATATCCAGGCATCTCGACTCCACATGTCATCTAGGAAAATTAGATAACTTTTGCACTGCAGATGATCTCTTAATCTTTCTGCCAAACTAATTCGATCCATATCATATATGTGATGAAAAGTCTTCCCATCCATGTTTAGGAGCTGTTCTAATATTCTTCTCAACAAATCTTCAGCTTGATAAGTTTGTGACACTGAAATCCATGCACAACAGTCAAACTGTTTTTTAATGTCATTGTTTCTGTATATAACTCGGGCAAGAGTTGTTTTCCCTAAACCTCCCATGCCACAAATGGAGATGACTGTACGGGATTTCCGCCCGTGTATCAGCCGCTGTGTGACCCACGCTAGTTCTTCTTCATTTCCTACAATATCATCTTGAGAGTAAAAATACAAAGAATCCGACATAAGTTTGAGATCATCATGACTGGGATTACTTCCCACTTTTTGTTCACTGATCAAAATATCATAACGATCTTTCATGGCTGTGAGCTTCTGTAAACGAGCTTCAATTTGTTTCAGTTGTGTCGCAATATGGTACCATGCATTGATGCTTTCGGATCGATGTAATACACTCTTAATCAAGCCGCCTTCATTTGATGTTTGCGCAATAAGATACGCATACTCTTCAATTATGTCCTCAGCATCAAACCCAACTGACTTTACTTCATCCAACCAGGCCTCATAAGCCGCATTTTGATGTGAACACATTCCAACATGGTTGATAAAAGCCTGCATGACCCTAAACTCGCTTGCGAGTTCCATCACACTGTTCTCCACTTCAAATATAAGTGACTTCTTTCCAAATTGCGATCTTATTTCATTCAGCACCTGCCCCCCTAAAATAGCTCCTATTTTCTGAAGGACAACAAAAACCAAGGCTTCTGCCATGCTTATTCTTGGCTAGAATACACTCAATAAGATTTGGAAGCTGATCTTTATGCCTTGATGTAATCCGTCTATGGTAGAAACGGAATATTAGTAAATAGCCATTTGATGATAAATATTTTGAAATTTTCAATGTTAGGTGAACTGCACAATGGGCCACCTATTTTTTACTTAGACTGAAATTTACCAATATTCTTTGAACTTATTTTTAAAAGGAAAATCCGCACACCACACCCCCCCTGTCTCACGCACTAGTCTGAGCAGCGCATAGGCTATATGGCTCGCTGCCACATTTCATCAAACACCTTGGGGACATGAAAAGATTTGAAGAACTACTACTACTAGATAGCAAGACACGGAGAAGTGAGGGCTGAGGACACAAGTGCTTGCCTGCTTGGTGTTAGAAATGGTCTTGCAGCGGCCGAACACTGCCGGCTGGCTGCGAACGACCGGCGGCGGCGGCGGCGGCGGCGGCGCCGCGTGCTGCCACCTAACCGCGGATGCGCCTACTGCCGGGATGCCGTCTGCGCCCGCCGGTCCGCGCTTGAACTTCCCTCATCTACTGGAAGTATCTACTGCTCTCGTAGATCCCAAATTCGGAGAAATTTAAAACTTTAGAGTAAATCACGGGTAACAACGAACAAATGATGAAGACAAGTAGCAATAGCATGCGCCTGAAACGAATTAGGGACCATACGTCCATACCTGCTTGGCTGCTTCGCAACGAATTGCACAGCTAGCGGCGTAGCGCAGCCTAGCACCATGGGGGAACGAACACAAGAGGATTTGGATCACCCAAATAACAACATCAACGCTTGAACTTCTCTCGTCTGCTGGCGGGCTCACCGCGAACATAGAAAAATTTCACACTCTAATCTGTAGAAAGCAACTCCTTCAGTTGTTTTATCATAAATAATTCTACTTATGTGCGTAAAAGATCATCAAACGTCATTGATTGGATACAATTAGTTAATATTCCTCTAAACCAAACAAAAACCTAGGGCGGATGGGAGTGTAAACTGTAGTACCACTTTTGGATTATATATTTCCTCCATTACATAATAGTATATTTCCTCCATTACATAATATAAGAAATTTTAATCTTTAAGTTCATTTTAAAATATAATATAAAGGATTTTGATCTTTAAATTCATATTAGGGGTTTGGGGTTCCAAGACGGTATCTTATTATCCACCTATCCACCACCATTTACACTATTTTATTTGACATCTAAAACCTTTTGTATTAATTTATTTCCTCACCTACCGTATTTTGCACATCATATGTCATTTTACCATTTCCTTAACTTTTATAAAAAAGATATGATTTCATATATATATATATATGAGACGGAGGGAGTAGTACTGTTATTTAGAGATCAGACCATAATCCCAAAACATAAGTATTTTTAACTGGATGTGACGCATCCTCTTACTGTGAATTGAGAGGGATAAGATGTATCATTAATAGTAGGAATAAGTTCACTTTGGGTCCCTCTATTTGTCACCCAGTCCGATTTTCGTCCCTTGGTCGTAAAATCGGGTACAACGGGTCCCCCAACTTATGAAACCAGTGCAAATGAGATCCCTCGGCGGTATTGTGCCCGGTTTTGACTGGCGTGGCGCCTAGGTGGCTCTTTTGACTAAGTCTTTGTCTCACGTGTCATTGACGTGGCGTTTATGTGCCAATTAGATCCGAAAAAAATAAAAGCAGCAAAATTGAAGATAAAAAATTTAAACAAAATATGTGGGACCCACATATCAGTCAAAAGTAAAAAAGGGACCCACATGTCAATGGGACCCACTTCATCATCCCCCCTCTCTACCTGTCTCCTTCAATGACTCCGGCGGGAGTGGACCGGCAGGTGGCGAGCGGCGGGAGTGGACGGGCGGGCGGCTGTGCGGCGGGAGAGGAGCAGTCACCCCTGTTCTCTCTCTCATTCCTCGCCCGAGGACTTTAGCGGAGAGGGTGGTGACTTACGACAGCGGACGGGTAGGTAGGCGGCGTCGCGGCGAGGAGCGGCTTCTCTTCGGGAGGGACTAGGCGGAGAGGAGGAAGAGGGGTGGCTCCTGATACGGCTCGGCGGCGGATGCGAGTTTTCCGCCGCCGCCGGAGACCGCGGTGCAAAGGAGGCATGGGTGGGAGGCGGCGGTGCAGGATGGGGAGCAGAATCTTGCGGCGCGGCAGGGAGAGGCGGCGGCAGAAAGGGAGTGGAAGCAGACAGTGCCACCGTCAAGCATGGCGTCTTCGACGAATGCAGCAGCTCATTGAACCGATGAGGCTACCCGCCATCTCTCTCGCGGCTTCTCTCGGCGGCCATCTTGCTGCTGTTCTTGGCAAACCAGATTTTGATTTCTGTTTCTCTCTCTCTCACTCTGTTTTTTTCTCTTACTCTTTTGCTGGATTGAATTTTGTCACCAAGATTGGCCTGGAGTTGTGCGGGTTGTTCCGAATCGTGTTCTTAACCTGCACACTACCAGGAGTTGGGATTTTATGGGGTGAATCCGTCGCCTTCAGGTGGTGGAATCCTCTTGGAGAGCAGATTTGGGGAGGATTCCATTATCCGTGTTCTAGATACAGCACTCACCTTGGGCGGCGGGTCCTCGTCAAGCACGACGAACAGCGGAGACGCGGGCCCGTCGAGCGAGAGCTCCGGCGTAAGCTGCAACCAGGACGTGGTGGTCGTCGTCGTCCACGTCGGCGACCCTGACTACGACATCAGCAGTTGCTGCTGCGGCCGCGGAGCGCGAGCATGGCGGCGTCGTGCATGCGCGGCGGCGTCGGCGCCGTCGAACGTGCCGAGCCAGATCCTGCAACCGCGGTGCCCCGGCAAGCGGACCTCGCACACCCGCCGCCGCCTACTCCACCGGAGAGAAAGAGGAGGGGAAGGGAGGATAGCGAGAAGAGGGTTGTGGGTCCTACAGGTTTTATTTTTATTTTTTTAATCTAATCCATGTAAGCCCCACCTAATGACACACTGGACAAAGACCTCGTCAAAAGGAGCCACGTAAACGCCACCTCAGCCAAAACCGGTCACAATACTGCCGAGGGACCTTATTTAAACGGTTTCGTAAGTTGGGAGACCCATCATACCTGGTTTTGTGACTAAGCGACAAAAATCGCACTGGGCGACAAATAGAGAGACTCAAAAGTAAACTTATTCCTTAATTGGAAGGGAGTACTTGTCATTGTTGAATATTAGTGTTCTAACCCTAATCATTAATACCTTTTAAATGATTAATTCATAATATGTCAGTATACATAAAACTTTTTATGTGACGAATGGTTAAAGTTAAAAAGGTGAATAATAACTACGAGTATTGAAAATAGAGGGAGTACTTGCGCTAGCTGCAACATGACAACAGAATGATGACCGGTATATTAGCTTGTTGCAGTTACTAAATCAGAAGATGGTACATATATCCCATGTGACACGTTCACGGTAGTCTCTAACACCTTGCTCTAAAAGAGTTAAATAGGAAAGAATGAGTATTATAGTACTCTATTCATCCTAAAATATAAAAACTTAGAATTGGATGTGACATTTCCTAATAGTATGAATCTGGACAAGCAGTCTGTTCAGATTTGTAGTGCTAGAAAGTATTTCATCCGATAGTAGATTCTTATATTTTAGAACAGAGTGAGTATTCAACATGCCACCACTACAAGATGCATGAGTGCACATAGGGATCTAAGGATAAGTTGGTTATTTGTAGACGGCTAGTTTTCGTAAATCATTTCAAAAACCTATAACTTAAAACTTAACAGTTTTAACCGAAAGCAGCATTAATTATTCAGGTTTAGTTTACCCTCGTGTCCAATTCACCTTTTAACCAATTCGGACCTTCCTGCATGCCGAGTCAGGTCACATGTTCTTCCCAAAACCTATTCTAAGCAAGATTAAAACTTCTAAGGCTAGTAAAGAGTAGTACAAGTGCTCTCTGTTGAGCGGATTTTTATATTATATGATCGTAGCTTTCTTAAAGCAAAGGCCGAAATTCAATTCCATTATCTATAAAAAGAGTAGTACAAGTGTGAGCACGGCTATTCGGATAGATTTATTTTACTCACACTGAAAATGGATGTATTTGTTACCCCACACCCCACACAAATTCTCCGACCGTGGCCCATGACACCACCGCTGTCATCGCCGAGGGGCACATCAACCAGATCCAACTACTACAAAATTGATTTTTCCTGGAGTCTAGTTTGGGTTTTCTATGATGGCTAGCACTGCCGCCAGCAACCAATGGCCGGTGAAACTACACTATTTTCAATGGCGGCCATCAGCCTCTAGGGAAAAACCATTTTCACTGGCTGACAACCTAGCCCAGCCACCAGAAAAAAAATGTTTTTGCAAGCAGCTATGTTTAACTGATCATCTGTGGAAATCCAATTTTTGCAAGCGGCGAGTTAAGGCGATCGCCAATGTAGATGGATTTTGGCAACAAAAAAGAATACCACATGCATTCAACTGCTCATTTCCATGAATCAAAAACGAAATTCAAATCAAATCATCCCATTTCCATATATCAAACATGAAATTCAAATAAAATAGTTTGCATCACCACTACATCAAATGGAAGAACAAAACAAAAAAAATTCATCACTAAAACCCTAGCTCCCAAGCGGATCCCCCAGTTCACAAGAAACCTAGCCGCTGAAGCCATTGGGGATGAGCACTGACAATAAACTACAAGATAGATGCTAACAATTTTTATATAGGAGGTAGATCACAACATATGCGACAATTTTTGTAAATACAAAATTCTCCGATTCCATTATTAAGAACCTCTAAAATCCCTCTGAAGCTCGACTACAAAAAATGCATGATTATTCAGACAGCCAACTTCAGAAATTGATACTCCCTCCGTTCCCTAATATAAGGGATTTTGATATTTTGCTTGCACTGATTGACTATTCGTCTTATTCAAAAAATTTTGGAACTATTATTTATTTTATTTGTGACTTACTTTATTACCCAAAGTACTTTAAGCACAATTTTTCATTTTTTATATTTGCACAAATTTTTTGAATACGACGAGTGGTCAAATAGTACAAGCAAAATGTCAAAATCCATTATATTAGGGCACGGAGGGAGTACCTCTCTAGATAAAATCATGCCATTTGATCAGAAGATAGATCTACACGTTATCTACAACTTTTGTATAGACTTTTTGTAGGAAATCCTGTTATGTTGGCTGAAAAGGTAGCCGAAACAGAAATGCGTAGGGGGCAGATCAGCAAAAACTTGGCTGAGGAATAAATCAATTGATCCTAACTTACTTGCTTACAACACTTGATCTAGACCCTAGAAGAAAACCAAAACAAGGGGGAAAGATCATTGGTTTCATACCTAGTTCACGATGAGCAGCGGCAGCACAAAAACACCTCTTCTTTCTTCACCTTTCCCCAAAACCCTAGGAGGTTCCCTAGGTGGTAGGAGACCTCCTAGGATTTTGGGGATGTGGAGGGCAGCTGGGCCTTGGGCTGGCCAGAAGCTAGCCCAACTAGTGTATCTTTGTATACCTATGGTTTTTCTTCTATTTTTCAAACACCAAATACATATGGACTTCCAAAATATCTTCTACGATATTATATTTTTTTCTAAGGCATTACACTTACATCCGAGTGTTCCACGAAGTTCCAAGTTGGCATCTCTCAAGTTGTTTATTTCTCTCATCAACTAGGCCTCTCAGAGCTTTAGTGGCGTCCTTGGCATCCTTCAGTTGTTTTTTAACATCTTTCAGAGTGTCCAAGTGTGCCACCCGCTTTTCTAGGGTTTTGGATTTGGCTTGAGATTGACACCATATTCTCTTCATTAGGTCAAGAATTTCTATGAGTTATCATACAAGGACTATTCCAGAAGACAAAGAAGATTAAAGCTTACATTCAACATCTTAGTGGAGTCATTTAGGCTCTTCACCAGCAATGGCGCTGTTCCTCCTTCAGCTTGTTGAGGATGACACCATGTGTGATCCCGTTAGCATCACGCCAGGAGAGCTTCACCGATAGCAGAGAATCTTCAACAAACTTTATCCTCAGGATCTCCTCTTCAACTTTAATGATTAGAGGATTTGCGCTTGGAATTAGTCAATGGGCAAGCATAATATATTTGACGAAGATACGGGTTGTGAGGTCTTTTACCTGTTATTATTGTCGGCTTTTTTCGGGAAGGCCCTTGTACTTTCTCTGCTTGATATGCAGAAGGACCAACACTTGAGGAGGTTTCTTCTCTTATCTCTTCGGAAGCGTGGGTTAGTATTCCGCCACTCGGGGGTTCTTGGCTCTCCAAACCAGTTTCGACTCGTTCCAGTTGCTTCTCGCTCAATGGCTCTTTGCGGTTTTCTTCCTCTCCGACTGGTTTTTCTGGTCATCAGCAGTGAGCTCTTCATTGGCAGTCGGCCCGCCGGTCGGACCTAACTGGCAACTAGTCAAGGGCTCTTCATCAGCAGTCGATTCCCTAGTGGTTTCCAACTGGTTTTCCCTGGAAGGTTTAGGCTTGCTAGAAGGATCAATGCCTTGTGGTTTCCTGCAAAAAGTTGTCACATGGATACAATCCTATGTAAATGACATCTTCAATAAGGATTAATCACGAGCAGTCATCATCGACATCATTCACCAGCGTTTGAACAATTTGATAGGTCAGGAAGCCAAGTTTTGTTTTGATTACCTAGATGAGGTCCTGAACTTTGGGATTGTCCTCTTCGGTCTAGGTGCCGTTTGAGTTCTTTTAGCTCTTGGGCTGCATCGACACTCGGCTCTTAGGCAGGCTTTGCACCAGGTGTAGGATATTCATCTTAATCCGACTCTACAATGCACAGCTTTGTGCCCCTCTTGCTAGCCCTCTCTAGAGGTTGTGCTTTGGCTAGTCTTTTCCCCTTTAGAGGGGTCCTGATCGAAGGGCCTCCAATATGCTCAATGTTCTTTGGACTTCTTTGAGGAGATGCCCGGTCCATAGCTCGAGGAGGGGGGGGGGTTCAAGTTAATGGACACGTTTTCCCTACGGTTTCAAGATAACAAAAAATGGCATGATTATTGATTCGCTCATCGAAGAATTCAGGATTGCTCACAATTATAAAAGTTGTTACTGGCTAAGCGATTCTGGTTGGAAAGTTGAAATTGATGAGATCAGAAAATCTTACTGAGGCAATTGGTGGGGTAGGAGGGGAAGCTGGAGGTGTTTTCAATACTACAGAAAGAGCCATAGGTGCCGGTTCCCAACCGGCTATAGGTGCCGGTTTCCTAACCGGCACCTATTGGTCGGCACCAATACTAGCAAACGACACCTATGAAGAAAATAAAACCGGCACCTTTAGCTTGGCTCAAGCCAAAAAAAAAATTGGCTCGGCTCGAATCGAGCCGAGCTCACTGAGCACTATCACTGCGTCATCGCCCGAGTTGCTCCCAAATCAAATTAAAATCCCCAAGATCCCCAAATCCCCAAATCATCCACAAATCGCAACTAAAATCAATTAACAATTACAGTATGAACATACTCCAATCCACAAATCCACCAAAACATCTAAAGAAATCATCCACAAATCCACCAAAACATCTAAAATAAATCCCAAATCCACAAATCCACCATCCGCTTCGTCGCCGGCGAGCCCCTCTTACGCTGCCGCCGTGCGCCGCCTCCCCTCCCGCCAGATCCGGCGGAGGGGAGGGTGCTGCCTCCACCGTCGCACGCCGCCTTCGCCACCGCCTGCCGCCTCCCCTCCCGCCAAATCCGGCGGAGGGGAGGGCGGTGCCACCGCCGTCGCGCGCCGCCCGTCGCCAGCCGCCTGCTACCCATCACCCGGCCGCCTCCCCTCTCGCCGGATCTGGCGGAGGGGAGGGCGCGGCAGCCGCCACCTCCGCCGGGCATTCGCTTGCCTCGAGGGGCCGCCGCCACCGCCGGGCAGCCGCGCTAGAGAGAGAGAGGAGACGCGAGAGGGAGGGAGGGAGTGGATAAGGACGCGACAACATGGGTGGGAGTAGTCGAGTAGATAAGGACGACATGCGACGCTCAGCTCGTCGGCTCGTTGGCTCAGCTCATTTGTATAGGTGCCGGTTTTTTGAAGCGGTTTTTAAATAAACCGACTTTTCAAAAACCGACACATATAGCATTGGTATTGGTTATTACTAATGAACCGGCACCTATAATGCCTTAAAGGTGTCGGTTATTATTTTTTTCCACGCGCAGAAGTGGAAAATGGCCTATAGGTGTCGGTTTTAAACGAACCGGACCCTATAAGGCCGATCTCTATGAGGGTTTTTTAAGTAGTGTTTGTCTTTCTTTGTGGTTTCTTGCGAGTTACTCTACGCTTGCGTGGAGGCGATGGATGTTGGTCATCAGCTTCACTGTCTTCATCAAGGTTGATAGCTTCACCTTGTTCGGTTGCTGCTTGTTCTTCACTACTCATGGCAGCAACAGCTTCGTCGATTTCTTTCTCCATGACTTGATCCTTAAGAAATTGATCAACGGCCAGGTCAATAGGGGGGAGCTCATCATCAACTTTCTTCTTGGACCCATAACTTTGAGGAAGCTCTCACGTTAACTAGAAAGATCTGACCATTTATTTAGAAAATTATTTCATCATTACCATTGATCTTTAATGGCATCTACTGATTTAATGATCAACGGCATGGGCCATTAGAAGCCCATCATGATCTACTTGTGTCATGCCGTTATCGACATGAATCTTCTAAAACCCATTGATTGGGAGGAAGCAAATTGGGATAACGACTGGCAGTTATCGTCGAGAGAACAAATGGTGATCGCGACTTCGTGAGCAAAACGAGATAGGATTTCACCAGCAGATCGATAACGCTACTGTTCGTTGGCGACGACAAACGCCTCAATCGACCTTGATCCTAGCTAATCGGCCGGTTAATCGTGAGCTGAACGAGGAGTAGACGAGCCTTCAAACCTCTCCAGCTCAGATGGTATTTCTTTTCTCGATAAATGTTGATCTTTTATCTGAAACTACATAGATTGGGAAGCCGAATGTGTAGATTATCAACAAATAATCCAACTTGAACAGTAGAAAATCCTTCCATGTATACGTTCGTGGCATCTGTAATCCATTCAGGTATTGTTGATGAACTTGCATATTCTAATCAATGTGACCAATTTTACGTAGAAAGAGCATTTTTATAAAGTAATAGAGCAATGATTATAGCCCGTTGCAACAGAGACAATTACTTGCACCTAAGAAGATCGATCCATCAGTGTTGGTCGCACCTACAAGACTAATCTGTCTGTCCCATAAAGAAGCAACTATTAGCTTCCCAAAATAAAATTAGAGCAAGTTTAATAGTATTAATAGTATAGTTCACTACTAGCTCCAATCATCTATAGCCAATCTAATAGCCAATTCATACAATAGTTGCTTACTATATTATTAATATATGGTCCCACATGTCATACACATATTGCGTCTTGGAGTTCGTGCTGCAGCTGGCTACAGATCTGTAGCCCGCTGCTCTTCTCTCCCATCTTTTATCTCATTAAAATATATTTGCAGCTGGCTAATAGTATGCTATTGTAGATGCTCTTAAAAAGGTGGACAAATGACCAAAATACCCCTTATTAATAGCATATTAGTATTGGTGGATATGTAGGTAAGTGGTATTAAAGGAATAAAATATTTCGATGTGCGAACCAAGGGTGGATGAAAAAGGTAGAAGTTGATTTATTTTGGGACAAAATTTAAACTCTACAAGTTGATTTATTTTAGGATGGAGGGAATACAATTAATCCATGCAGTGTTCCTAGCTTGCAATCCACTCAGGTATTCCGTAAAAAAAAATGTTTGTGATCTATTTTATATGTTATGATGACCTTACGTTGTAACAGTTTTTACTGCTAATAAACTCTTTGGTTTTCATTCTCTTAAATAAGTAAGTACTAAATTAGAATTAATAAATATGTGTACCATCTTGGACTCCGAATTTAATATTTTATTGATTTAAATCTGAAATTTGACATTCAGACTTTTCTTTTAGTCTAAGCCAAATATTATTTGAAAAAGAACCAACGATACAATGTACATGTGATTAAAAATTGGATATCTAAAATTACATGTGCATATAATTTCCGTTTGTACAGCATCGTCGTGCAGACACTGGCACTGCACCCATTGCTCATGCTAGCCATCAGTTGATTTTGTAGGATCGAAATATAAAAACTAAGCCAACCAGAGGGGTGAATGATTGGTGTACCCAAACAACCAAAACTTTTAACAAAACTAAATGTTACCCTCAAATTCGATGGATCGCGGTTTGAAGAACGAAGTAGATGAATCGGTCTGACCACCTGAATATTGTCGATCTGACCGAAGTGAAACGTCCGGTCGAACCGCCAAGATCAGCAGATGCCTTCTGTAGCCACCGCCGGCCTGACCGTCTTGTGGCCGCTAGTCTGACTGCCGCATGGTCGTCGGTCTGACCGCCGGTAACTCGCCGGTTGGACCGCCGCACCCGAGAAAACATAAATCGAAGAACTCTCAAAGTAGATGACAACCTTATTATCTCTCTCTGTGTTTACAAAGTGTATCAACAGCACTCCTCACGAAAATCTCGACTAAACTTGAAACCCTAACTAAACTATCAACTCAATGCTCTCATAAGCGATACCGGGAAGTCTCACGCCCCCTCTCTATTTATACATGAGATAGGCAGCTTAAAGCCACGAACCAAACTTATACTAGAAGTCCTAATCTATATAGGAAAACTTCTCGTACAAGAAACAGACTTTACAAACTCGAATCATACCAAATTTGGACTCCTTCCAAATTCGACTCCGCATCCCATACGCATGCAATACCTCCATCGTATGCCATATGGAATCTTCACCAACCACGTGCATTGAACTCTAGCCTAAGTATCCTGCATGATATCTGACCGTCACGGACGTCGCCTTATCCCCAAGTCGACTCCCGATCCATCACCGGCAATACTCTCCCGAGGCATCAAGTCACCTACACATGAATCAAACAAAGAAACCATATTCTGAGACTAAGCTATCTCCAACTTGACTCATTGTTAGCAAATAATAGTATTACATACACATAGTATCCATCTAGAAGCCATAAACATGAAACAACCATAGATATCCAAACAAACAACCCGAAACCAAAACCAACACAGAGTCGGTCGGTCAGACCGCGAGCTGACCGGTCTGACCGCTCGCATAGCACCGGTCTAACCGGCAGCACCTGCCCAGTCTGACCGGATCCGACAAACAACATCACCTATAAATCACCTGAAAATCCAATCATCTCCAAAACCACTTCGCCAATAATCTCCAAATATCAAAACCAATAATCTCATATGCCAATTGTTCATCATAGAATAACAATAAAAAAACTATGGATGATTGGTCTCAGGATAACAATGATTAATCTCAGGAGTGACGACTATGGATCCCAAGCGATGAGCCGATGATGCGTCTCTTTTTCCGTAAGTATATTTTAATTCTTTTTTATGGGAAACATGTTTTTAATTTTTTTTTCTGTGTATTAATCATTAATGGATTTTTCAAGCACATCGCACGCGGCAACGGCTACTGCACAAAATCCTTTCTTTGGAATCAACCTTGCTATTTTACAAGGTATAATATTGAAATTATCGATTTCTGATTTTGATGTATTGTGCCAAACCTGCATATCAAATGTGACACATCTAATATATTTTTGCGATTTCTGATTTTGATTGCAATAATGAAATATGTTGCTGAGCTTTTGCCTATACTGAATGAGATGTTCTGTCCGTAAGATAATCAATTTGATGAAAAGCAAAATGAAATAAAATAAAATCCCATAGTTCACTAACAAATTAGGCTGTCAATAACAATTTTGAAGGAGAGAGAATATACTGATCTATTACTCAAATCACTCAAATAGCCCGCTTGCACATAAGAAGATCTATTCACTGTCGCCACATGTGCAATTTACACATGTATTTTGTCGAACTTGCTATGTTCTATATGACCTATTTTATACTTTCCCGGTTCTAACATTGATTGAAGTCTCTTGAATGTTGCAATTATCCCCCTAATAAGTAATACCTATATAGCTACTAAACTTAGCCCATACTTTGTCCTAATATATTTTTTTCCAATCAATACATGATTGTGTTGACCAATATAATACATTCCTAATCCATTTTTTCCTTTTCAAATTAATTTTTTTGTTTAATTCGAAATTAATAATTATCAAGTTTTAACTAACACGGACTCTTCTTTTACACGAAATAGGTATAATTTGTAAAATAACTAACATGTTTCACTTATTACTAAAATTTTATTATTTATAATAAGAATAATAATAGCCCGTCCAACACACGTTAATTTGATGGATCATGTTATTGAGATGGTAGATTGTGTTGAAAATCTATTAAATAAGTCATTTTATTTCCAATCACATGAACTATAATTTAATATTTCTGAAATTTATAATTAATAATCATGATGTCATACTCTTTTTGCACACTCAATTTTAGTGTTTTATTAGTTTATTATAAAATCCAAAATTAACAGTTAAGTAGTTGTAGCTAAAGTGCACCCTTTTTATTTTAATATGAGAATTTATAATTTGAATGGTAACCCACACCTTTAATTCAAATTTAATATTTACTATCAATACTAACAACCCGTGCAACGCACGGGTTGGCAAATAGTATAAACTAACCTGGTATCGATTCGAAATAACGGTAGCATAGAGGTTTCTGCCAATATTACCTGATATATGGATGTTTTCCATGTTTAATATTCTTTACTCTTGCTTTATATGATATATCTTCCCCTTATGCAAGTGTAAAACCCTATGTAAATATATCACACTTAAAATTAATCTTGGCCACACATTTATATCTGGAGATTGGATCTTGTTTGTTATATTTAACTAAGGTGATATTCTTGTATAAGGTTGTATTGGAGTATTAGCCAATACATTATCTATATTCAACCTAAACAATATCCATCGGCTAGAATAAAAACATTCATAACTTAACCTGCACAATCGAACAGAATAATTAAAATTGCAACCAGTGGCATATGTTTAGGATTTTGCTTTATTTATATATCGTAAACCTTATAGCTGATTCGATCTATTTGCATCGGCAAGGTCCTGACGATATGTCATTGGCTCGTCGGCCGATCAGCTATCGTTATTCTGACTTATTTTTATTGTTATCTTATTAGTTGCAGAATCAAACCAACTAACGCACCCTAGATCCAAATGCAAGATTTGATTCTATACCGGAGCTAAGCAGAACTCCCAAATCACCGTATTTTCCATCAAAAGGGAGAAGTAAGATTTTTCTAGAATTCCGTGCAGCTGGAAACCAGAGCCAGGGATTCTTTTTGGTAGATCTGCCAGACATTTAGAAGTCGCTTATGCTAGATCTGTCAGAAAAAAAAAGAAGTTAGTTTTCAACCATTGAACTTGAAGCGAGTGGTACCAAGATAATAAGCGACTTCTAGCATAAGCGACTGCAGTGGCTGCAAGCTAATATCTCATCTTGTCATCAAATCCTGCCAAGACTGCAGTGACTGCAGTGCAGTCGAATCTGAGGATTGAGATTTGGAGTTTGCTCAACCACGAGTGATGGCAACCTGGCCTTTTTGCCGTGCACATCAAATAGCACGTGTTTTGGTGTTGCCTAGGCCGGCAATAAAATACAAGCAAGACGATTTTGGTCTCATCCTCTCTGTCTTTATACGAATTGAGTGACACTTACTACTGTAATAAAACCCCTTCCATGTTGAATGTCATTTGAGAGGTAAAAAAATTTTGCTGACGGCTAGCTACCTTATTAGCTTTGCTAACGGTAAAATTTGGTGACTGCCGTCAATTAAGGCTGGTCAAGGAGATAGATTACGCTGTGACTCCAGCAGGTGTAGTTGGAAGTGTACCATATAAAGTTTTGTTTTGGAATTGTTTTTTTTGGCATAAAGGCAAGTCTATTATTTTCTTTCTTTAAAGGCGATAGTCATAAACCGATCAAATCGTGTAAAAATCGGACTCGTTTTAACCCAAGGTATAAGGCTGAGTTCGTTGCTTGAAGTTCCTAGCTCTCACCCCCCCCTCTCTTTTTTCGCATGCATGATTTTCAAACTGCTAAACGGTACATTTTTCGAAAAAAAATTCTAAAAAAATAGTTTAAAAAACATATTAATCCATTTTAAAACAAAATTATTTAATGCTTAATTAATCATGCGCAATTGAGTTGCTTTGTTTTGCACGCACGAGAGATTAGTTCCCACCTCCAACAAAAAAACTCATTCTAAATATATGTGTGCCCAATTAGTTCTTTCATTACAACTTTCATTACACAGTCACCCTAGTTTTAGTTCTCGGTAAGTTTTTGTTTTAAGTTGGGCTTGTTTCCATCTACGGCGAGATTAAGTTTCACCAACTTCGCTTGTATCGATGTAATTAGTACTTCGTCTGTTTTCTCGATCGCCTAAGTTCGATATTCTAATTAAGCTCTCGGTTGTGTTGCTTATATGATATATCGGCTCTTCTTGGATTGTTTCTACTATCTTGGTTATATTCAATATGTCGATCACTTTATATAGAGTTTACCATCTTGTTTAGATCTATCAAACTTATTATCAATCACGTGTTGTCTCGGTTAGATCTGATCTACTAGATTCTGATACTTAAGTAGATTTGCACAAATCGTTAAATTTTGTCTAAGGTTTCATTGGAGTCTCAGCCGATCAGTTATCAATCTGCTATCATCTGAATCACTACATCAGCTAATATTCAATATCATATTATTATCTATTTTTATCTTTATTAATCTCAATCTTAGATTGTCTCGGTTTGGTGTAAGCTATGAAGATTGTGTTTAATAAGGTATGGTTATCAATAATTATATTGCATTAGGTTTCGGCCGATGACAGTATAAATTGCTTTATTTTATATATGTAAACTCCATTGGTTACGTAGCCGTTGATCCAAATTCCATTGGCATTGGCTGGGCACACAATTTCATATTGGCCCATTAGCCGATTGGCCATGCGATTTAACTTTTCTATTTTATTAGTTGCATGATCAAACTAATTGGCACACCTTGAACCTAGAAATTTGGACATATGCTAGAGTTAATTAAGAAGATCTCTCAGGTCTTCATGTGTTGCGTTATGTTTTGGGTCAACACGCTTTTGGCACATCTGATGGGATCATTTCTTTGTGAACATGTCTAATGAATTAAACAATGATATATAATTCTAGTAACTTTGGAGAAGTAGACAGATGAATAGAAATTGTAAGTACAGCAAACGGTTCAAGATTTTCAAAAATTGTGCTCAGATTCTTCAACTAGTGCGGAACAGGTCATCTGTGTCGGGCGGGAACCCTCATATGTGTCTATGAGAGATTTCGTCATGTATTATTGGTCAGTGATGTGAAAAGTCATATATGTCGGGAACACAGCCGTTACCAATGTTAGTTATCTGTGTCGGGTCGGACTAAAATGCCTGTCACTAATAAGATTTTACCCGGTAAATGAGTCAACCAACGGACTGTCATGAATGAGTCATCTGTGACAATACCTACTACAAACTGACAAAAATGACTTAGTCACCTTTGTCGGTGTACTTTAGAGACCATCATGGATTGACTCATTGGTGATGGCCTCTTGTCTAGAACCAACGTCTCTGATGTACACCCGTCATGTTAATTTGTTCTAAACTGAGACCGATAATTTATTTACCAAAATAATAAATTTATTTTATTGGCTAGCCTCGTGCCTTTGTTAGCCATGTCTGCTATAATTTAACACAAATATATAGACATTTCCATCCCAAGCAAACCCCAACATCCCAGAATCCCCCACTTGTCAGCTCGGAAGCGAGCCCCTACATGTCTCGTCGCGTGACGGAAATGGTTTTCAAGGCGTTTGGCCACGATTACGTGTAGCCATAATTTCCTACTACCGCGTTCATTGCTGTGCTAGTTCTGGCCCTGGGGCACGGTCATTAGGGGCTTCAGGAGCCCCTAGCGTGGCTCGGGTTTCACCGTAGCCAGCTTAATTCTTACTTTTCTCTGTAAACCTACAAACTCATTATAATGCACAACTAAATTCCCATAACACTAATGACAAGCGATGAATGTCGAATACACGAAAAGAGCCCTGAGCTGGTAATCAAACCGATCGGTCACCGCAGCCCACCATCGAGCTTCGGCGATTGTCTGTGCGTGCGTTGTTACCTGTAACAAGAACGTGAGCCATATTCGCTACCAGGGGAATGGCAGGAGACACAACACGTAAAAAAGAAACAAGGTCGTGAGAGAAATTAAAGAAAGAAATGACAACTCGATATAGAGCCATGAACGCGAGAATATAAGACTTGAAACTTGAATAAAAAAAATTGAAAATTGAAAAATTTGTGGATAATGTACATTATGGCAGCCCCCGGCCAATATTGGATTTTGAATGAATGCAACGTTGGCCCGACCACTATAAACTTCCAATATCCCGTTTTTAGTTGGGGCTGTCTCATGTGACAGAAAATCACACCTCCCATCATTCGAATTTTGGACCATTGGATATGCTTTGAGATTTGTGCAGCCCCTTATCCCTAACTCCTCCTCCCCGTGACTGAGTCGCCGTCACCACTCTCCTCCTCCTGTCCTCTCCCATGATTCCGCGCCGCCAGCGTCCCACCGCGCTGCCGCCCGCCTCGCCAGCTGGCCGGAAAGAGTCAACGGCGCCGGCGAGCCCCCTCCCCCTCCCCCTTCCCTCCTTCCCTTCCCCCCTCTCTTTCTCCTCACGGCGGCTACGACGAGGTGCCCCCGCCCCGCCGTCTTCCCCGTCTTCGGCAGCTCCCCGCCGCCAGATCCGCCAACACTGGCCGCCGCCTCCTAATCTCACGCTTGCTTTGCCCCCTCCGCCGACGCCGGCCCACCGCCCTCCTCCATCCCCGCGGCTTCGGTGGCGCCGCCGCCGCCTCGCTGCCCGCCGGAGTCCAGCGCTCACCGCCGGTCCTCCGCCGCCCACGGCCATCCCTCTAAGCCCCGAGGAAACCCCCCTCTTCCCCCTCCCCCCTCCCCCAACCCCATCCTACCGTCACCCCAACCCCAAACCCTAACCCGCTGAAGTTGGGGTGTCGCCGGCGCCGAAGAAGAAGGGGAGCCCGCCGGAGTTGGAGGAGAGAAGCCAATGCACGAATCTTGGCATGGATCCAATGGTCCAAAATCTGTAAGATTTCATCCCCAAATTTCATTCGAATGCTATATATCAATCCCGATATTTTTAAGGATAAAGTTTTTGTAGTTGTTCAATATATATTCGACAGATTTGGTAGCGAAGGAAGCCCCCAAGCGTGTCCACAAAAGGTAGTCGAGCATTGTAATAGAAGTTCTTGGTATGTTGGACGAGCTTCTCAAAGATATCGTTGATGAAAGGAGTTTATGATGGACAGAACTCTACGAGTTTATTCTACTACGTGGTTGTATCTATGTGTATCTTGAAGATGTAAATCTTTTGGAAACTGGGGTCCTGGGCCCGAGAAGCGAGGGCCCCGGTTCTCGTTCTATGCCAGTTGTCAGTCCCCATGTGGGCAGGTTCTGACCTAGAAATGAATTGTAAATATGGAAGAAAGTAATAATGTGGCCCATGGTACTTCAGGATCCCGAATTAAAGGGGACCCGGTTCCTATTTCTCCAACATCCCCCAAGCCTCATTTTAATTTTTTAAATATCACATTTTAATTGTTGAGGGCTTTAAATCAATTTTTACAAATTCTAGGAATAATTTAAAGAATGTATTTTAAGGTGATTTTGGGACATGAGACCAACCCACCCAGGTTCAAGTTCTAAACTTGGCATAGGTGCTCATATTTACGGCTAATTACTCTTTTAGTGATAGACACTACTACAGGAAAGATTTTCCTAGACGGCGAACCCTTTTGTTTCCAGGAGGACCGTAAGTGGAACCGCACAGGAAAATGGGGGAGACCGGCACCAGGCCATCGCCCGCACATGAAAATCAATTTTCGTGTCGGGTCACTTAACAGGCCCGCACACGAAAATAGCCCACCCTACATCGAGCGCTCGATATCCCTTCGCGCCCATAGCCCCTCCGCCCTCTGCCCACTGCCCCACTACCTCCCTCTCTCCCACCTCACTCTCTCCCTCTCTCCCACTCCACTCCTCCTCTCCTCCAACTCCTCTCCTCTCCTCTCCTCTCCTAGCTGGCCGACGGTGACAGCATGAGGCGGTGGGCGATATAGCGGCGGCGCTCGGCACCTCCCTCCCTCTCCCACGGCTGCGGGCGGGAAGAAGGGCGGCGGTGGCGGTGCGCGGCCCCTCCCCTCCCTCCCCTTGCAGATCCGGCGGAGGGGAGGCATGGGGGTCCGGCGGATCCGGCAGAGCGGCGAGAGGCAGTGTGCAGCGGCGGGAGGGAGGCGGCCTGCGCCCCTCGGCGGTGGGAGGCGGTTGGACAGAGGCGGCCTGCGACCCTCGGTGGCGGGATGCGGTGGGACAGAGACGGCCCGCGCTGGATCTGGAGGTGCGGCGGCGTCAGCGACAGACGTGGAGGTGCGACCGTCGGCAGGAGGTGCGGAAGCGACATCGACGATCGATGTGAGTTGATGCCCTTCCCTTCCCTTCCCCTCCCCTCCCCTTGCAGATCCAGCAGAGGGGAGGAGCGTCTTCGGCCGGTGAGGGGAGCGGGCAACGAATCCGTAGCCGGCGACCGCGGGGGTGACGGCGGCGGGCCTCGGTGAGGACAGCGGCGGCGGCGGCAGATTAGAGTTAGGGTTTTGTTTTTCTTTCTTTTGGTTTCGATTTTTTATTTTCTCGTACGGGCGGTTTAAGCGCCCGCACGTGAAAATCTAATTTTCGTGTGCGGGTGAGGCATCCGCATGCGAAAATCACGTTTTTCCAGACCCCTGGGTGCGTGCAGGCCGACCATCCGCACGGAAAAATCGTTTTCGACCACACGCAAAAATCTTTGTTGTAGTAGTGAGACAATATATCTGTCGAGGGGAGAGGCGCCCTTGATAACTTCATCAGTCCCTGTAACAACGTAGCCCAATTAAGATTTTACCTGTGTGGCCCATAAGAGCTGTGCGTATGCTTAGTACCACCTTCCTAGTTTAGTAAGAGTGTAACCAACTCATAAGGCCTATTCCGTCCAACCATACCATTGCTGGGTTAATCTTTTTATATGAAGCGATGATAAAAGTATAAGTGAGGTGGTATGTGTAAGTAGGCCTGCCCGTTGGATGGGCGACTGGTTGTGCGGTTCTGGAAAGAGTTGTTATAGATGGTATCGGAGCCGACCCTCGCCGTTGCTCATATGGGTCAGTGTACGGGCATATGCCTATGTGGATATAAGGGTATGTTGGACCGACGGAGACATCAGGTCCTTTGATGGGGGTGTATGTAACATCTTCGCTCAATTAGGATCTGGCTTGTGTGGCTCATAAGAGCTATGTGCGCATGTTTATTACCATCTTACTAGTTTAGTAAGAGTGGATCCAACTTATAAGGCATGTTCCGTCCCACCATACCATCCCGGATTAACTCTTTTACACGAAGCGAGAACAAATGTGTAAGTTGGGTGGTATGTGTAATTGGATCCATCCGTCGGATGGGCTGGCTACACGGTTCTGGAGGGAGAGTTGTTACAATTTCAAAATATGCTAGACCAGTCTTTTTGACGCTCTCATAGGCGTAGGGTGCGTGTGTGTGCGTGGCCCATGATAGCTTTGTGCACATGTTTAGTACCTTGCTAGTTTCATAAGACACTACTAGAAAAAGCATTTTCGCCGGCGGCCGAAACACGTCTTTCCAGGCGGATGGCGGCTCCTCCTGTAGCCCAACTACTGCGAAGATCGCCGGAGGGGTAGCTAGATGGGTCACCTACGAAAATAGGCAGCGGCTGCCTGCAAAAATAAAAAACTGCCGCCTGCAAAGATAGGTACAAATATTTGAAATTTGATACAATAATAATTTTCCCATAAATTACTTTTTAATTATTTAATTGAAAATGACGCAGGAATAATATTAGTAGTTAACAAGCTTTTGATACTGAGAAATCTACGTATAAAAGTGTTATCAAAATATATATTACAATATTTTTTTTGACATTGTCACTTGAAATATGCTATCTAATTACATTATGGCACAGCATTGCTCCACTCCTGAAGATGCTTGAATTCGTCACTTGTAGCTAGGGCATCCTCTGGGTCGAAGAACTTTCCTTCCACATTACAGCACTCATGGTGGATGAAGTGGCATAAATCGCGCTGGATATTTGTGATGCCTGCATCGTCAAAGCTTGTTCGATGTTCTATTCTTGGCAACTGCATGCATTGAACAAACACAATATATTAGTACCATATATATGTGAAGTTGTCTAGTTCATAGTCTAGAGACTTACATCCTCTGTGTTAACCCTATACCTCCCATTAACCCTGCGGAATTCGCACTCGTAATATCCGCAGAGGACAGTGCCTCTAGGTTTCTTGAGACACTTCATGACATATCATAGAAGAAAATAGTTAAATTTTGCAATTAGTGAAACAATTGGAATACATTAAGTGAGTGGGTATTACCAGCCAATATGTATGCACTAGCAGCTTCTCCCTTGTTCGAATCTGTTCTCCACCCTTGAACTTGTAGTAGTTGTACGCACTGTATGGATTTCGTACCGTTTCACATTAAGGAGGATATTTAATTATGATACATTCATGTTATACATGCAAGTGTCAAAATCACTTACTACTGTAAAATTGTTAGAAATTCTTTGTACGACTGGTGACGGTAATCGAGAGGGTCCAAGACTGTCACGCTTTTGTGCTTCGGTTAGATGATTAAACAGATATAATGATCGCTACATATTAACAACAGTGTAGTTAGTCGCTAAAATAAGACATATATGTAGAAGAGAAATGTACCGGACTTACTTAAAATTATAAGCGGCTAGGACGACTCTCTTTTCTTGAAAGTGCAAGAAGGCTCGTCCAATGTACTGTGCGATAATAATCATTTTCTACTTGTGCAAGCCCAGCTTGTATTCAGCTATCTCTTCTGGAGTCTTGTCCTTCAGCTGCTCTGACCCTAGTGATAGCCTCACGGTATGCTGTGTTTGACAGATTCTAGTTGGATTCAGGAATCCAACTGCTTATGTGGTCCGTCTTCGTTAATCGATCTTCGCAGGCGGCCGGCCAACTCCTCCCCGGTTATCGTCTTTGCCGGTGGGGTTTTCGCTCCGATGGGCATACCCGCCTGTGAAAATAAAAGCCCTACGTCGCCGAAAATGCCTTTTCTAGTAGCGAGAGTATAACAAACTTATAAAGGCATGTTCCGTCTAACCATACCACTCCTGGGTTAATCCTTTTACATAAAGCGAGAATGAAAGTGCAAGCTAGTGGGGTGGTATGTTTAAGTAAGTCTGTCGTCAGATGGGCTGGCTACACGGTTCTGCACGGAGTGTTGTTACTGTTTTAAAATATGCTAGACCAGTCTTCTTGATGTGCTCATAGATGTAGACGTAGGGTGCGTGTGTGTATTCATAGAGGTGATGTGTTCTTAAAAAAGAATCATTAACATTAGCAACCACCTTTTAAAGGTATTTGAGCTTATGATGCACAATGATTGTATAAAAACATATTGTATTACGTAGAAATCGGGTTCCAATAATTTTCATTTCCTCTTTTCTCTCTCTTGGCCGGAAATAAGGTATTACACTCGTTTCGAGGTTTTCTTCTATATATGCTATATTTTGAAGAGGTATATGTATAGTAACGAACATAGAACAAAATTACTCACATGCAATACATACTAATTATTGGCTACTCCCTCCGGGCTGATAATACTTATCGTTTTGGACAAGGGTGAGGTCAAACTTTAGAATCTTTGATTATGAATCATTTTTAAAATATTTATCTTTCAAATATGATGATTACATGTATAGATTAATCCTAAAAAGTACTTTAATAAGATCATATATTTGTTAATGCTTTTTTACATATTATAATAGAAAATAGTGGTCAAATTTGTTTTTTTAGACCGTGCTCTTATTTAAAACGACAAGTATTATCAACCCGGAGGGAGTAATATACTAATTAATATAACATAATATAATTTAGATAGAATAAATAATCTATGCGGGCTCATGTGACGGCGGGAAGTTGTACATAGGAACACAATGTATATATGTATATACGTTTCCTGCTACTTTGAAATACTCTTTTTAGAGCGCTTGATTGTAATAATTGGTTGTATCACTTTGAGCAAAGGCCGGAATGTTCTATTCCATTATTAAAAAAACATTCCTCTAGTTGAGAGGTAAATAATTTAAATTAGTTAAACTAATCTATCTATTATTATATACTAAAACTCCATTAAGCTTACTACAAACGCTCTTAGACCACCACGTGGCGCTCCTGTAAATAATCCTAGATCGCCACATGGCACTGTTTAATCTCATCACTGATTTTCACTTAAATTGGTGGACTCGATATTATATACCATTAGATTAGATGTATTATTTTAAAAGTAATACTTTTCCTTCTGTGGGCCGGAATAAGGAAAACAAACTATTATATGTACATCTGAAGGAAAAACGATGAAGGATACCTCACCGGATGAGAAGAAAAACGATAAAGCGATAAAGTAAAGAAAAAAAAGCGTACGTCATAGTGTCATTAAAAAAATCGACGGGCTTTATAAGAGGATTTTATACTATTTAAAAATAAAATATATAGTCTATATTATATAAAATCTATATATTATCTAAAAGTTCATGAAAATTCTATAAGTGCTTTTAAGCCGTCATGTGTCACTATAATAAATAAAAGAAATTCCTAGAATTTCTAAGAAAAAAGCAAACCATTTACTCCTTGATTTTCACATAAATTGATGGACCCGTTATTTTAAACATTTAGATTAGATCTATTTAAAAGAACTCCCTTCTTTTAATCTCCCGTTCACGTAAGTACTACTTGTAAAAACACCCCCAAAATACAAGTACTCCCACGTCGCCACGTGGAACCCTAATAAAATAAAGAAATCTATCCATCGATTTTTATTTAAATCGGTGGTCCCACTATTCTATATCGTTAGATATATCTTAAAAAACTAAAACCTCCCACATCCCCATATTCGCGCACCATGCACGTACTGATCAATTTGTACGCTCCTTCGCTTCCTTTCTCTTTTTATATCCCTATCACAATTAAAATTAAAAATATCTTTATGGAAAAAAAATCTCACAAATAGGCATCAAAGTCCATTAAACATCTTATAAATATTTCTAAACTATTGTGTGAAACTCTTAAATTGGAGAAACATCCATCTATTGGTTTTCATTTAGATCGATGGACACATTATTTTACATTGTTATTGTATCTTTTTTTTTAAAAAAAAACATCCCAAACCATATTCCCTTCCTCTCCATCCCTATGGGCATTAAAGTACATTAATGTATTGCTAAGATGCTACTTTTTCTCACTTAAATTAGAAAAAAGTCCTAATAAATCTGGGAAAAAATAAAATCTAACCATCTGTTTTTTTTACTTAAACATCAACACATTATTTTATGTCATCAGATAAACCCTTTTTTAATAAATGAAACATCCAAACCCTCCCTCACCTCTGTCCCCATGCGGTGTGTGGTGTCACTTTTCTCTATTTTTCCTATCTCTATAATATTTAAAATTAAAATTATTTTTATGGGCAAAGAAAAGACCACAAACGAATCTTCATCTATTAGGTCTAGCCAGCTATTATTTTTTAAGTGAAATCAATAACCTAATGCCCATATTGACTATATAAATGCTAACAAAAAAAATTACATTATGGACCCACATGCATAGAGCCCTCCACTTAATAAAGGCAAAATTTTCTACAGGACATTAAAAAAATATGTGATTAGCTAGAAGACACTACAAGAATATATATCTGCTATGAGACACTGAAAAAATGGTAATTAGCTGCCTGGATACCCGCAATATTATTTTGTTATATCCAAAACATGAGATAGAAACAATTACGAGAGTATGATTTTGCCCCTTTTCTGCCACGTGTGGCTCGCATATAGCTCTGATGCTGTGGTGGTCATGACATGGGCGGCGGAGGGTACGGCTGCTTGGCGTGGTGCCGCTGCGAGACTGACTGGAATAGAATGTCCTCTGCGGCGCCCTGCTCAACATGAACCAGGAGGTGGTCCATGTTGTGCTCTCCCCAAGTGCGGTGTATGGCGGAGCATCGGCGCCGGCGTGGCCCTAGCGCTGCAGCGGCGATGAGTGCGGGAACGATGCGGACCCACGGGCCTAGGCTTACGGGCCCTCCTCGAAACCCCGCCCCCAGAGAGCCACCACACCGGCTGCGGGCTCGGTCATACTTTTGTGATTGTTTTTTCTCCATTTCCTTCGGATATTATAAAATAATGTCACGGATATCCAACAGTTAATTACCAATTTTTTCGATGTCCCACTCATAAATTAAAAACTATACGGTTTAAATTAATTTTATTTCATAATTTATATGTCGCAAGTAACTAGTTTTTAATAGAAAACCACCCACACATAATTTCACTTTTGGTTTATGATAAAGTAAAAGAATATTTTTAATAGAAAACCACCCACACATAATTTCACGCACATACCCGCGCATATGCGCGGGCTACCTTCCTAGCTAGTTACAATAAAAGTCTATTGTGATGATGCAGAAATTTTTTTCTCAGGAAGTATATATTATGGCATGATATATATACCTGTGCCAAGAAGGGCAGTCTTACAAATCTTAAAGATTGAAGATAAATTAAAGAAAACACATATATAGGTGAATAATAGTTATACTGTTGTTTAAAAATATTAGTTTCAGCGAGCTCCCAAGCGATGATTTAACAGTATTGGAGTTATCTTGTGTATTAGGAACTGATTTTTTTTATGAAAAGTGACGTCCTGATTTATTGTGGAGGGATCAATATATTACTGCTGTGATAGAGCATTAAGGCCCACAAGCTTAGACCCCCCAAGTGCTGTACATGTCGGAAAGACAGGCATCATTGTGACAGCCCATGGAAGGAAGTAGCTCGAGGAACACATGCGGTGAAGCCAGTGATGCAGGTGTGTTAATTTTGGCCGTTGCGCCTCATGTCCCGGAGATCGCACATCCGCACACAGCATTCTCCTTCAGATTTTTTTTTCTCGCTCTCTACGAACCTCTCGGTTAGGTACGATAGAGCGACTAGTTGCTTTTGTTCTTTTGGAGGGGCTAGGAAACCCTCCTCTCAGTACGTATTAACGTATGGTTAGTTAAATTTTAGCTATAAAAAAAACTTGAAAAATAAATTAATATTATTTTTGAAAGCAACTTTTATATATAAACTTTTGTAGAACATGTACCGTTTATTAGTTTGAAAAGCATATGCGTAGAAAAAGAGATAGGTGAGTTAGGAACTCATGGGAATAGGAAAGAACACAACCGCAAGGTAAAAAAAATTATACATCATCATTTTCCTATATGAAAGAAAGAGAATTGAGGACAGTGAGAACGGACGACTAATGTAGCGCCGACGATAGCACCACTCCATGTGGGCATGCAACTGAAACTGTGTAATATGCTGCTTCTCCTCCGGCCCATCTCTATACACAAGCCACATCAAGCACGCGAAATTGCTCTCCTCTTCGTCCTACATATCTTCTAGGGAAATATGCTTATTCCTAGCGTCGCCGCCATCCGCCGCGGCGTGCAGATGAAGTCCATCGGAAGCTAAGCGATGGTGTAGTCGTCCGTTCGTTGCAAGCCCGATCCCAGTTGCTGCGGCGGCGAATGTGCAAGTTGTAATATTTGATGCTGTTTTGATGATGTATGATGTCTCGCGTTGTGAATTCTGCCATCTAAAGAGGTCCTCCTTCCAGTGTTTGCTACCATACATATTCATGAACTATGAGCTACTCACACTCATATAGTCATATGACTTCTATCTATTTCATCTATTGTGGTATTTTTTTTCTACTCATGTTCGCATCACCACTCTCACTTTCAATCAAAAGCTGGCCAATGGCCTTGCGTCCAAAAAAAAAAATGTTCGCTTCACCACCCATTTATACGGCCATAGGATAGAATTCACTTCTCACCAATGACGAGTTCCGTAGTAGATTATCTTTGTCGGGCCGAAACCTAACTCCATTACCGATGAGTGTTATAAGTGACAGTCTCGACCTAATTAAAGGCCTATGAAAATTGCTTGTAACTGTACATCTTTATCAATGTTTATTTCAATCCCTCAAAGCCCCAACATGGATAGGTCGTTCATGATGACGAGTTATGTAGTAGTAATCCCACGTAGTGATATGCAGAGGCGGAACTAGAATTAAATGGAGAGGGATGCCACTCGTTTGCTATACTATATTTGACTGAGTTTAAGCTAATATAGGTATCTGAGTTTGAATTGACTAGATGCATATATGGTGAAACTATAGTTAAAATTTTTTTCTTAACCGGCTTCCTAGAACCCCCTCCTCGATAATGTAGCTCCGCCGTGAAGATATGTGTATATATAATTAATTATTGAGAGAATCCATTCTATACTATTAAGTTTGTTCGAGTTCAACGATATGTCATCGATATTGTCTCTTTCTATAATATGCCGACGACTTTATCAATTGTCATATAATATGCCATTGGGCTGAGCCTTGTTTTAAAAATACCCTTATAGACATACAAAATTAACAATTGATTTATCTTATTAGAAGTTTCACAAAAATATGAAAATTTTTATGTGGCCTTTGTACACAACATGAAAGTTTGTATACAAGTTTTAAGTTTTTTCTGGTATATTTAGTTTTTAGAAAAAAAAATCTTTATGTCGTATGTGAGAGAGAATCTGCTTATAAAAGATTTAATAGCACAAAAATATCTTATGTAGTTTAGGAAAGATGATTTATATTAAAAACAACGATAAAGAAGTGTTTTATATAGCATATAACAAATAGTTATATTTTTTTATAAAAATAGAAATGTAAAAACTTGAAACTTCTATACGAATTTAAATGTGTAAGTAGGCCACATAAAAGTTTTCATATTTTTTTGAAACTTCTAATGGAATAAATTAATGGTTAACCTTGTATGTCTATAAGGATATTTTAGATATTTTTAAAATGAGGCTTAGTCCAATGGCGCATTGTGGAACAATTGATAAAGTCGTCGGTATATTATAGAAAAAGATAATATCGATGGTAAATCGTTAAACTCGAGGTGGTATAGAATAAATTCTCTCTTGATTATTTGTTAGATGAGGTGCAGCCACCACAACTAGCCAACTTATTGTACTATAGTTAGCTTTGGAATCAGCTGCAAAATAACACGGAGATGATTGGAGGCGACAGTTGGAGTTTACCCTTGAGAGCAAGTTTAATAGTATAGTCCACTACTAGCTTCAATTCATCTATACCCAATCTATAGCCAATTTATACAATAATTGCTTACTATACTATGGTCCCACCTGTCATACACACATTGTATCTTGGAGTCCGTGCTGCAGCTAACTACAGATTTTTAGCCTGCTGCTCTTCTCTCTCATATTTTATCTTATTAAAATATATTTGTAGCTAGCTAATAGTCTTCTTTCGTACATGCTCTGATATTCTATGGCGCTAGGTCTGAGCAAATATTGTGCCACATGGACCAATGGGAAACTAGCTTGAGATTGGTTGATGCATTGCTTCGATGTTGACAATGCTAGCTATGATAGTACCCTCTCTTTTGATATCTCTGTACTTTCTTGATGTTGACGATCCTAAATACAGTACCCTCCCTTTGAATAACAATACAGCCCTACGATGTAGCTGGGTACTGTTTTGATGTTGACTTCTGCTAATTATTGGAGTAGTTCCAGGCTTCCCCACATTCATTCATGGAATCGTAATATAAATATCTGCAAGGGAACTGGAGCATTTAGCAAGCCAAGGATTCGGTATTATCACTTTTTGTGTAACTGAAGATGAGTGCCATTGAATCCTTATGTTGCGTTGACCACCGAATGATCATTCAGGAGATGAAAAGAGAGCACAGTCTTCGACTCAACAACGTACCAATCCTTCGACTCAACAACGTGCAGGCAGATCATATTGTACTCCCTCCGTTATATAAAAACTAACCTAGTACCGGATGTAACACATTCTAGTACTATAAATCTGGACATATATGGCTATGTTCAGTTCCACGTCAAAATGGAAGTTTGAAGAAATTGGAACGATGTGACGGAAAGGTTGGAAGTTTGTATGTGTAGAAAAGTTCGATGTGACAGAAAAGTTGGAATTTTAAAGAAAAAAGTTGGAATCTGACCATGTCTAGATTTGTAGGACTATTGTAGTAGTAGAATATGTCACATCCGGTTCTAGATTTATTTTTTATGGAATGGAGGGAGTACATGCCTTCGATGATATTTTCTGCTGCTCCAATGGAATTATTTCCAAAATTCAGGCTGAGGCATGTGACGGCGGGAATTCGGATCCTGGAATAGACAAAGGGAATGGTAGGAATGCTTTCGCTACTTAAAAAACAATTTTCGTGAATAGGGACTCATTTAGATTGCTAGATTGCAGACCGACCATAACTGGTTGCGTCTAGGAAAATAAGCTTATTTTTGCGTGCGGTCCATTTAAGAGGACCACAGGAGAAATCGATTTTTTCGTGTGGTCCTCTTAAATGGACTGCACGCGAAAATGAGCCTATTTTTATGTGAGGACCTATTAAGAGAGCCGCACGTCAAAATACCCAACCTCTTTTTCCCTCCTACCCACTTTAAATTTTCCCCACTTTCTCTCCTCTCCTCTTTTTCTCCTCTCCTCTCCTCTTTTTCCCCGTCCTCTCCTCTCCTCTCCTCTCTCTTTTTCTTCTATCCTCTCCTCTATTTCCCCGTCCTCTCCTCTCCCCTCCTCCCGAGTCCCGACGGAGGCAGTGGCAGCAATGGTGCGTGGGATCCGGCGGGCGGCGGCCATCCCCACACGGATCCGGTGGCCGGTCACCCTCTCCCCTGAGGGATCCCACTCCCCTCCCCTCTCCTTCCTTCCCTCCCCAAATCCGGCGAAGGGGAAGGGCGTCGGCGGCGGTACGGCTAGAGGGGAGCACGGAAGCTGGCGGGAGCGCGGATCCAGCTCCGCTCTCCTCCCCTTCCTTCCCTCCAAAGATCTGGTGGAGGGGAGGGGCGTCGGCAGCGGTGGGGCCGGAGGAGAGCACGGATGCCGGCGGCAGGCGCCACGGAGACTGGCAGGATGGCGGACGGCTGCGCGGAGGCCGCCATCAATGACGACGAGGGTGGGGCAGGGTCCTCAGCCGACTAGGACGATGAGGCGGCGCCACCGGATTCATTTTTTTGAATTTTTTTTTTGGATTTTTGTTTTTTCGTGCGCCCGACATAAGTACCCACATGCGAAAATCAGATTTTTGCTTGCAAGTGCGCCAACCGCATGCAAAAATCATGATTTTCGCAGATCCTTGGGTGCGTGCGGGCCACCCACTCGCACGCGAAAATCACATTTGACCGCACGGAAAAACCGCTCTTCTAGTAGTGTTCAGACATTAGACAACATGAAGGTCTTTATTGAGGATGGTACAGTTAAAAAACAAAAGAAGGATAATAAAGTGTTTAATTATTTTGTTCTAGTTAGGAATTTCTCCCTCCATCCTAGTTTAATCAGCTCCTAAGTAAAGGCACAATATTCATCATTCTTAAATTAATCCTCTTCAGTTAAGGTGCTTCGTCGCTTCGTGTTCTATGGATTGCTCATACTTTATATGTTGCATGTCATTGTACTAATAAAAATTACTCTTGATTGGTTGCATGCAACACCTTTAATGATGCATATTTACTGTTTGCACAAATAAACGAGATGATGGTCATTTTGAGAAGACGTAGAAAAACTTAGGGGTGATCAAAATGGCATGAATGGAGTAGTGAATAACGGATGTATAATTGGTTCTTTCCGTGCTTGCAGGAAGAATGCTCAACACACCTGTTCAGTTGTTACAGCAACTCCAGATTACGATGGATATGAATGGAGAAAGTATGGGCAGAAGTCAATTTCTAAAACAAAGCACTCCAGGTAAGAAGTCGATTACTACTCAATTACAGCTACTAAATTGAGAAAAGTTTGTGTACATGCATGTCTCCAGGAGTTATTATAAATGCACCAACCAAAAAGAACAAGGTTGTATGGCAACCAAGACTGTGCAACATATAGATAATGGCAATAGCAGCAATAGTGTGGTGAAACTCTACAACGTTGATTACTTTGGCAAATAGTTCAAGTGCTATGGCTTCTGCTCATCTCTCCAAATGGATTCTTGCCATCCGTACTTAAACCGAATCTTACATTTCGTGCATCCTCTCCAAAGTCGTTAAATGTTCTGTCGATATTTCGCCACTGCGAACCATCGGCGGGGTGTCTCAGCATCCCATGTTCTTCTGCGTGCCAGCGCATCATTCTAGCATGCTCTTTGTTTCTGAACAAATGCCTGAGCCGTAGTATTATAGGGAAATACCACATCACCTTAGCAGGAATTCTCTTCTTCGATGGCTGTCCGTCAACTTCACTTGTATCATCTCGTTAAACTTGTATCGTAGTGCCTTACAAACAGGGCATGCTTCTAGGTTCTCGTACTCCTCACCGCGATAAAGTATACAATCGTTCGGACATGTGTATGTCTTCTGAACTTTCAGTTCTAGAGGGCAGACTATCTTCTTAGCTTCGTACGTTGTTTCGGGCAATTTGTTTCCCTCCGGAAGAATATTCTTCATGAGTTTCAATAACTCGCCAAATGCCTTCTCACTAACACCATTTTTTTGCATTCCATTACAAGAATTCTAAAGTGGTACCCAACTTTATGTGCCCCTGTTCGCAACCTGGGTACAATGATGTTTTATGGTCCGCTAACATACGTTCTAATTTCTAGACCTCCTTTTCACTTTCACAGTCCTCCTTGGTGTTCCGTAACATCTGACCAAAATCATTCGCAGCGTCGTTATCTTCAACAGCCCCGTCCACCTCGCCCGTTCTATTTCTTTCAAATCCATCGTACTGAGCCCAGTCCAGAATGTTCTCGTCTTCCACTTTATCTTCTTCCATTTGAACCCCCAGCTCTCCGTGCGAGGTCCAACAATTATAGCTAAGCATGAACCTCGACTCAAGCAAGTGGAAATGAATAGTTCTTAATGCAGAATACCCCTTCTAGTTTTTTTTGCACTTAATGCATGGACAACAGATAAAACCCTTATGCTTATTAGCATCGGCCACTCCCAAAAAATAATTCACGCCGTCAATAAACTGTTTCGACCGTCGGTCCGCATACATCCAATGCCGATCCATCTACACGAAATGCACAAAAATCGTAAAAATAAACAACAAAAGTCAAACCAATTAAGCAATTATACAATAATTATATATAATTATTCATACTATAATTATAAAATAATCCCACATATCATTCTTGTTTTAATTTTTTTAAAGTTGTAAACAAATATTTAATGTCTTGTACTTATTTTAACTTTAAATTAACTTTGTTTTCTATTCTTTTAGATTAATTTTCAATATTTTTTCCTTCTGAACTCTGTTATCACAACTTTTTATAAAATTCTAAATAAACAAAATTTCTATACTCTCTTCCCTAGACAAATTTTCTCTCTAATCAACTTCCATCAAAGTTTTTAGAGGCAATAATGTATACAAAACATAACTCTAAATGTAATATGCTAAGAAAAAACATTGGAGGATGAAGTTGCTTACTTTTTAGACACCTCCAATTTGTATATTATCACCAAAATAAATTCGCGGAGGGCTGACGACCCCTTCCCGCTGCGCTTATAAACCAGGACTAAAGGTACTTTTTAGTCCCGGTTTTTTAATGAACTAGGGTTATTGTGGATTTTTGCCGACCCGATAAAGATGGTTTCTCCAATAGTGATAACACATCCCTACGATGTAGCTGGGTACTGTTTTGATGTTGACTTGTTCTAATTATTAGTTCCAGGCTTCTCCACATTCATTCATGCAATCGTATTATAAATATCTGCAAGGGAACTGAAGTATTTAGCAAGCTAAGGATTCGGTATTATCACTTTTTATGTAACTGAAGATGAGTGCCAATATTGAATACTTCTGTTGCATTGACCACCGAATGATCATTCAGGAGATGAAACGAGAGCACGGTCTTCTTATTGATCTGAAGAATCACATTATACCAATCCTTCGATTCAACAACGTGCAGGCAGATCATATTGTACATGCCTTCGATGATATTCTCTGCTGCTCCAATGGAATTATTTCCAAAATTCAGGCTGAGGTATGTGACGGCGGGAATTCGGATCCTGGAATAGACAAAGGGAATGGTAGGAATAATGCTTTAGACAACATGAAGGTCTTTATTGAGGATGGTACAGTTACCAAAAACAAAAGAAGGTGCGTATCTCCGAAAATATACTTAATAAAGTGTTTAATTATTTTGTTCTAGTTAGGAAATTCTTCCTCCATCCTAGTTTAATCAGCTCCTAAGTAAAAGGCACAGAGACCAATGACACTAAAATATTCATCATTCTCAAATTAATCCTCATCGGTTAAGGTGCTTCGTCGCTTCATGTTCCGTGGATTGATCATATTTTAATTGTTGCATGCCATTGCACTAATAAAAATTAATCTTGGTTGGTTACATGCAACACCTTTAATGATGCATATTTACTGTTTGTACAAATAAACGAAACGGCACTTGTTAGATGTCATGATGGTCATTTTGAGAATACATGGATGATCAAAATGGCATGGATGGAGTAGTGAATAACGGATGTATAATTGGTTCTTTCCATGCTTGCAGGAAGAATGCTCAGCACACCGGTTCAGTTGTTACAGCAACTCCAGATTACGATGGATATGAATGGAGAAAGTATGGGCAGAAGTCAATTTCTAAAACCAAGCACTCCAGGTAAGAAGTCGATTACTACTCAATTACAGCTACTAAATTGAGAAAAGTTTGTGTACTTTAGGACATACAATAATGCTGCAATGTACATGCATATATGTCTCCAGGAGTTACTATAGATGCACCAACCAAAAAGGACAAGGTTGTATGGCAACAAAGACTGTGCAACAAATAGAGAATGGCAATAGCAGCAATAGTGTGGTGAAACTCTACAACGTTGATTACTTTGGCAAACATACATGCAAGGTCGGCAATGAGATGGTGTGTCCAGACATTGTTGAGACAGATTCCCCAAAATACTCTTCCATCAACGACAAATATGCTAGCACAAGGCTGACTAATCATTCGGATGATCATCAGCCTAAGAACGAAATGAAGCCCGAAAATTTTTTTGCAGTGCCTGACATGTCATTATTCTCGGAGAATATGTGGGATATCATGTTTGAAGATGTAACTATGAACTCAACATTCAGTTTGGAGCAGGAGGCCAAGGATAGCTGGATCAAACATCAGCAAGAAAGCACCATACATCTGTGGGCTGATGAACTATGTTAAAAAAAATGGCTATCGAACCATGCAGTTGCACGAAAACATGATAAAAGACTACACAATTTCTTTATTTGATGATGAAAGGGTGTAACCTTGCTTCCGATGGGCTATGTGTACGGTACATATAAGTAAAAGAAAATTTGTTACCACATAAACGAGGAAATCGCGTGAGTTAATGACAATAGAATATACCATTAATATAAACAGTGGAATAAGAAAAGTTAGATAAGCTCGTGCAATGTTGCTATTAGATCATTTTTGGCACGACTCCCGATCCAAGATTTATTTGAGCTGGTTATTCTATCTCCATAAATTCATAGATCTAAATATATTGATAACATTTGGGTAAATAATTTTGTTCCCACTTTAGATGAAATCTAAAATTTTAAACTATTAGTGTATAATTTAACATACGAACTTTAGATCTACCATGGATCTGAGATTTAGAGTTACATCAAAAAAGATTTAGAGTTGTGCTAAACAGGGTAGTAGTGAGATATTTTTCATAGTTTTCAAATTGATCATGCCACCATGGCCAACTCAAGGATCACCCTTGCCAAAGCTGGTAATCTCTTCCATTCAAAGCCGATTTATGTTGGCGGACCAACCGATATCCATTGACATGCACTGGTGGAGAAATCATTTGTATTCCCGGTTCGTAACCCCCCCTTTAGTCCCGGTTGTCCAACCGGGACTACGAATCCGGGACTAAAGATAGCGATCTTTAGTCCCGGGTGAAATAACCGGGACTAAAGATCAATCTTTAGTCCCGGTTGGTAACACGAACCGGGACTAAAGATCGGTCAGCCATGTGGCCGGCTGATCCATCTTTAGTCCCGGTTGGTGTTACCAACCGGGACTAAAGATCCATGTACCATTTTTTTTTATTTGCATGGCCCTGTTTGCTGCATGGTTGATTTTATATATATATATATAAATATATATATTACAATACATATATATGCATTGTAATATATATATTATGCATGTATATAGAATACATACATATATATATATATATATATATATATATATATGCGTATGTATATATGTATAAATACATATATTACACACATATTTATAATTTAAAGCACTTAACATTTTATGTACATATATGTTACCAAAATATATATTAACATGCATGTATAGTACATATATAAATATATATATAAATATATATATAAATATACATGTATATGCGTACGTACATATATAAATATATATATATATATATATATATATATATATATACATGCATGTATAGTACAATTCATTTGCTCGCTAGCTATAGCTACGACTTCGACGCCTGCGTTACGTCAGAAGAGGAAGGACCGACGTTACGAATTGTCGATCCGTCGTAATAGAATTCACCATCGGGATTAAGGACTTCTTCGTTGATGAACCCCATCAGTTGTTCTTGAACAGCCGTGATAAAATCCTTGTGTGGGAGTTTTTTCCTCATGTGAATACGCTATCATTCGGAAAATAATGACATATCAATATATGAAATTAATAAACAACTTAACAAATCGATACACAATGAAATTTTGAACGGTTTATGTATACGTACATCGAGCTCTTGTTTGGTGTATATTTGGTTTGATAGGCAGTGGGCATACTCGCATGCGTAGTAGCCGCATGAGTTAGTTCCCTTGTCCTGCTTTGCACACTACATGAGAAACGATGAGAGATTTAATATACTCTTTATATTAACTGTAACTAGAGATTCAATTCAATATAATTTTGGATCATGCATGTACTCACTGGAAAATAAAACCTCCGTCCAAGTTTTTCTTTCCAAGTCCCGCGGACCAATTGACGGAACCGATCCCAAGCCCTACATGTGCAGTTGCAAGCTATGATTAATTAAATATTACCCGAGATCAACATAATATCAACAGAGTCCCGTGACTTTGGAATAGATGGCATTATATTACCTGTCTATCAGTTGGAAGACCAAGGGGGTCACATTTCATGTTTCATGTTTAATAGGTTAGTCATTGACAATATTCCAAGACCAAGGGGGTCACATTTCTTTTTTTGAAAAAAAAAACAATGTAGGTTACTACAAGCAAGCTACGTGCATACTACATGTCTTTCAGTTCGTTCGCGTTTCTTTAACGTTTCGTTCGCGTTCGTAAAGCGTTCACGTTCGTTCGCGTTCGTTCACGTTTCCTTTGCCGACAGTTCACGTTCGCTACTAATCGTTCGCGTTCGTTCACGTTTCGTTCGCGTTCGTTCACGTTCGTTCGCGTTCGTTCGCGTTTGGTCACGTTCGTTAAGCGTTCGCTAAACGTTAGTTCGCGTTCGTTCGTTCGTTCGTTCGCGTTCGTTCGTTCGTTCGCGTTCGTTCATTAAGCGTTAGGGCGCGGCGGCCTAACCGTTGTGGCGGCATAGTGGCGCCGGCGGCATCGTGGCGGCGGCGGCGGCGTGGGGGCGCGGCGGCGGCGTGGGGGCGGCGGCGGCATCGTGGCGGCGGCAGCGTCGTGGGGGCACGGCGGCGGAGTAGGGGCGGCGTGGGGGCGGCGGCGGCGGCATCGTGGCGGCGGCGGCATCGTGGCATCGTGGCGGCAGCGTCGTCGGCGTAAGAGAGAGAGAGAGAGGGCGTCGTCGGCGTCGTTGGCGTCATCGGCGTAAGAGAGAGAGGGCGTCGTCGGCGTCATCGGCGTTTGTCGGCGTCGTCGGCGAAAGAGAGAGAGACAAAGCTACATCGAGAGAGAGAGAGGGCGGGGGCTCTCACCCAAGAGACGCGGCGGCGGCGTCTGCAGCGGAGGCGGTGAGGACCGCCAGGTGACGGTGAGAGACGACGGCGGCGTCAGCGCGGGGTTGCCCTAGGCAGTGGCGGCGAAGGAGAAGCCGATGCTCGATCTCGATGGAAAAACGTCTAAGTGCTGGTGGAGAAGACGAGAGCACACCGGGAATATATATAACCCCGGATCTTTACTCCCGGTTGGTGAGAAGAACCGGGAGTAAAGATATCTTTACTTATCTTTAATCCCGGTTGTTGTTACGAAGCGGGAGTAAAGATATCTTTACTCCCGGTTCTTCTCACCAACCGGGAGTAAAGATATTTTCCTGCTATTTTCAAATTTTTTTTTAAACCCGGTTAGGATTAAGAACCGGGACTAAAGTTAATAGCACTGAATATTTAATTTCGTTGCATATATGTTTCTAAAATATAAATAATGCATTATAAATTCTAATTAACATATGTAAATCCCACATGCATGATTTAAAACTTTTAAAAATTCTAATAATCATATATAATTAGCATATGCATGATATTAAATTGTTAAAAATTGTAACTAACATATGTAAATCCCACATGCATGTATTAAAGCTTTTAAAAATTCTAATAATCGTATATAATTAGCATATGCATGATATTAAATTGTTAAAAATTATAACTAACATATGTAAATCCCACATGCATGATTTAAAACTTTTAAAAATGCTAATAATCGTATATAATTAGCATATGCATGATATTAAATTGTTAAAAATTGTAACTAACATATGTAAATCCCACATGCATGATTCAAAACTTTTAAAAATTATAATAATCGTATATAATTAGCATATGCATGATATTAAATTGTTAAAAATTGTAACTAACATATGTAAATCCCACATGCATGATTTAAAACTTTTAAAAATGCTAATAATCGTATATAATTAGCATATGCATGATATTAAATTGTTAAAAATTGTAACTAACATATGTAAATCCCACATGCATGATTTAAAACTTTTAAAAATTCTAATAATCGTATATAATTAGCATATGCATGATATTAAATTGTTAAAAATTGTAATTAATCATATATAACTAGCATATTCAATACATCCAAAATAGTTTACAACAATTACGGCAATAGATCGGCGGTGACGGTTGTCCGCACGTACTTTCTCCTCACTATTGTTCCTTCCTTGTGATCGCTACGTGAGTAAGGGGTGTCTTCGTTTGATAGGAGGATGCTAGGGTCAACCGTCACCGTGAAAGGGGGTTGCCCATCAAACTGATCGTAATTCTCGTCAGTCTTGTCCTCTACTCCGACGATTTTTCTTTTGCCTGGGAGAACCACGTGGCGGTTCGGCTCGTCAGGCCCTTTGCCCTTCTTTCCTTTGCTAGACATGTCCTTCACGTCAAAAACTTGCGTTACATCATTGGCAAGGACGAAAGGTTCGTCCGAGTATCCAACCTTGTTAAGGTCAACCGTTGTCATCCCACTGTCATCAATCGTTACGCCTCGACCAGTCAACCTAACCCATTGGCACCGGAACAGAGGGACCTTGAGAGGTCCATAGTCAAGTTCCCATATCTCCTCAATGGCACCGTAATACATGCCAGTTGTACCATCGTGTCCCATGGCATCGATACGAACAGCACTGTTCTGGTTCGTGCTCTTCATGTCTTGGGCTCTTGTGTAGAATGTGTACCCATTGATCTCATATCCCTGGAATGTCGCGATCGAGTCAGATGGACCCCTCGCCAGGAAGGCCAGTTGCTGGTTAATCGTCTCGTTACCCATGAGATGTTGTCGCAGCCATACGGGGAAAGTATCAATGTGATGCCGTGTAATCCATGCATCGGACTTACCGATGTTTCTGGCGCGAACTAGAGCCAAGTGCTCCTCGATGTAAGGAACCACCAATGAAGATTGTTGTAAAATCGTGAAATGGGCTCTACGGAATAAATTGTTGTCTACCGTCATTATAGCTTTCCTTCCGAGAGTCCCCTTTCCCCGTAGTCTCCCTTCATGGCGTGATTCAGGTACCCCGATTGGGCGAAGGTCTTCAATAAATTCAACGCAGAATTCAATGACCTCCTCTGTTCCATACCCCTTGGCGATGCTTGCCTCTGGACGAGCACGGTTACGAACATACTTCTTCAGAACGCCCATGTACCTCTCGAAAGGAAACATGTTGTGTAGGAACACAGGCCCGAGAATACCGATCTCTTTCACTAGGTGACAAAGCAGATGCGTCATTATATTGAAAAATGAAGGTGGAAATATCAACTCAAAGCTGACAAGACATTGCACCACATCATTCTGAAGGGCTTCTAACCTATCCGGATCGATGACCTTCTGCGAAATTGCGTTCATGAAAGAACATAGCTTTGTTATTGTTGCCCGGACATTGTCTGGGAGGATACCCCTTATTATAACTGGTAGTAGCTGTGTCATCAACACGTGACAGTCATGAGACTTTAGGTTTGTGAACTTCTTCTCCTTCGTGCTTATTATTCGCTTTATATTCGTGGAGTATCCAGACGGTACCTTGATGCTCTCCAAGCATTGAAACATACTTTCCTTCTCTGTCTTGCTAAGAGTGTAGCTGGCTGGACTCAAGTAATGGCTGCCTTTCTCCTTTGGTTCCGGGTGAAGGTCGCCGCGTTGTTCCATATGCTTCAGATCATTACACGCTTCCAGTGTATCTTTCGACTTTCCATATACACCTAGGAAGCCAAGAAGGTTTACGCAAAGGTTCTTAGTGAGGTGCATCACGTCGATTGCGTGGCGGACGTCCAAGAATTCCCACTAGGGTAACTCCCAAAATATGGAGTTTTTTTTCCACATCGCCGCGTGACCATCTTCGCTCTCTATAGGCTGGCTGCCAGGCCCCTTTCCAAACACTACTTTAAGATCTTTAACCATAGCAAACACTGTTTTCCCGCTGCGATGTTTAGGCTTCGTACGGTGGTCCGCCGTATGTTCAAAGTGCTTGCCTTTCTTCCGTACCGGGTGGTTTGCTGCAAGGAATCGACGATGACCCATGTACACAACCTTCCTACAGTGCTTAAGATACGTACTTTCTGTTTCATCCATACAGTGAGTGCAAGCCTTGTACCCCTTGTTGGACTGCCCGGATAGGTTGCTAAGTGCAGGCCAATCGTTGATGGTTACGAACAGCAGCGCTCGTAGGTTAAACTCCTCCTGTTTGTCCTCGTCCCACACGGGGACACCTTCCTTCTTCCACAACAGTTTAAGATCTTCGACCAGTGGTCTTAGGAACACATCGATGTCGTTACCAGGTTGCTTGGGGCCTTGAATAATAATCGGCATCATTATGTACTTCCTCTTCATACATAGCCAAGGGGGGAGGTTGTAGATACACATCGTAACGGGCCAAGTGCTATGGCCGCTGCTCATCTCTCCAAAAGGATTCATGCCATCCGTACTTAAACCAAACCGTATGTTTCGTGCGTCCTTTCCAAAGTCTTTAAATTTTCTGTTGATGTTTCGCCACTGCGAACCATCTGCGGGGTGTCTCAGCATCCCGTCTTGTTTTCGTTCTTCATCGTGCCAACGCATCATTCTAGCATTCGCCTTGTTCTTGAACAAACGCCTTAGCCGTGGTATTATAGGGAAATACCACATCACCTTAGCAGGAATTCTCTTCTTCGTTAGCTGCCCGTCAACCTCACCTGGATCATCTCGTCTAATCTTGTATCGTAGTGCTTTACAAACAGGGCATGCTTCTAGGTTCTCGTACTCCTCACCGTGATATAGGATACAATCATTCGGACATGCGTGAATCTTCTGAACTTCCAGTCCTAGAGGGCAGACTATCTTCTTAGCCTCGTACGTTGTCTCGGGCAATTTGTTTCCCTCCGGAAGAATGTTCTTGACGAGTTTCAATAGATCGCCAAATGCCTTGTCACTAACACCATTTTTTGCCTTCCATTGCAAGAACTCCAGAGTGGTATCCAACTTTTTGTGCCCCTGCTCGCAACCTGGGTACAACGACGTTCTGTGGTCCTCTAACATCTTGTCCAATTTATGGGCCCCATTTTCACTTTCGCAGTCCTCCTTGGCATCCTGCAACATCTGACCAAGATCATCCGCAACGTCGTTATAATCAGCATCTATGTCCTCCTCGCCCGTTTGATTTCCTTCAAATCCAGCGTACTGAGCAAAGTCTGGAATATTGTCGTCTTCCACTTCATCTTCTTCCATTTCAACCCCTTGCTCTTTGTGGGATGTCCAACAATTATAGCTTGGCATGAACCCCGACTCAAACAAGTGGAAATGAATAGTCCCGGATGCAGAATACTTCTTCTGATTCTTACACTTATAGCATGGACAACAAATAAAACCCTTCTGCTTGTTAGCTTCGGCCACTCTCAAAAAATAATGCACGCCGTCAATAAACTCTTTGGACCGCCAGTCAGCGTACATAAAATATTCCACCAAATAATTCTTATTTATTATTTTTTAAGTTTTAAATTCTTTTAATTTTCAATTTAGTTTGTTTTCTTTTATTTAAGATTAGCTTTCACTATATTTTCCTACTCAACTATTTTATAAAACCTTATTTAGCAAATAAACAAAATTTCTATATACTCTTTCTTTTCCCACACAAATTTTCTCTCTCATCAACTTATAACAAAATTTTGGAGACAAAAAAGTGTGCAAAACATAGCTCCAAATGTAATATGACGAAAAAAAAAAACGTTGGAGGATGAAGTTGCTAACCTTTTAGGCACCTCCGATTTGTATATAATCACCAAAGTAAATTCACTATAAATTTTGGCATGACCTCCTCTCTTTTTTGAAGAAATTTTGAAGCTTGCTCGGGCTGAAGGAGGAAGAAGACATATATAAAGGGGGTGGGACTTTAGTCCCGGTCCGAGATCTTTAGTCCCGGTTGGTAACACCAACCGAGACTAAAGTTACGATCTTTAGTCCCGGTTGGTGTATCCTCGGGGGGCCTGACAAGCCCTGACAGCATTTGAACCGGGACTAAAGATCATCTTTTACCAACCGGGACTAAAGATCAAATATGCCCGTTACCCTTTTTAACAGGGACTAAAGATCATCTTTAGTCCCGGTTTTTGTTGCAACCGGAACTATCGTGGAATTCGGCCGACAGACGAAAGATGGTTTCTCCACCAGTGATGCCTAGTGAGGGATCGTTGCGCGTCCATGTGTTAGCACTAGTGGCAGTGGGTGGCCAAGATTTGGTTTGAGTGAATCGAGCGTGCTTTCATATGTTACACTTATCCATGAGAATCGCCTCCCAAACAAATCTATACAAGAAAACCTTAGTGGACTTGAAATTTTACATTGATCAAAATTAATAATTTGTATATGGATTTCTATGCAAATAGACTTATTTCTATCCGAAAGCATTAGGGCCCCTGATCGTCGCCACTGCGGGGGTTCCTAATGGGCGCGCACGTGTTTAAGCAGCGCGCGTATTGCCTTCCCTTGCTAATCATAGCGCTTAGACCTAATCCCTTGTCTAATCTCATCATTTAGCATTTTACAATAAAAAATGAAAAAAATATTGAGTTAAAAGTTTTGAATTTTCAAATGAAAGTTCCAAATTTTGAGTTTAAAAAATTTGAATATGAGTTGAGAGTTTTTGAATTTCGAGTTGAAAGTTTTGAATTTTGAGATGAAAATTTTTTTAATTCTGAGATGATAGTTTTTAATTTTGAGATGAATGTTTTTGAACTTAAGTTGAATGTTTTGAATTTTGAGTTGAATGTTTTTGAAATTTGAGCTGAAAGTTTTAAATTTGAGTTGAAATTTTTTAATTTCAAGTTGAATTTTTTTTAATTTTGGGATGAAAGTTTTGAAATTTGAAATTTGAATTGAAAATTTTAGAAAGTACGGGTACATACAGTTACCAACACTAATGCAATTTAAATTAGATGGAATCAATAATTAGCTCTAATCACGATTTTATATTATCTTTTTTGACGATGGTCCGCCAGGTGTTGGTTTATGTTATATTATAGGTGCCGATTTTTTAACATAACCGATATATATAATATAAGTATAGATATCGATTCTATTAAAAAACCAACATCTATTAAAAAAAATCGCAGCTTAGACTGCACAGTGCCCTCTCAGATCCTCCTTGTCCACGGGTCCTTATCATTTCCCATCCATCCATCCCCTTATCCACGGCGCCACATTTTTCTCGCCCCACCTCTCCCTTTGTCTCCTCATCAGTGGAGCAGCGGCGGCTGACGGAAGAGCAGCGGTGGCCGATGGAGGTCACGGTGGCCAGCCCAGGTGGAGCCGGCCAACGCGGAGGGCCGGCGCACGCACGGCGAGGTGGTGGCAGCGGTGGTGGTGGTGGAGACTTGTGTACATATGATATATCCCCTTAAGAAAATGCTCTGGATAACTACTACCCATACAGTGAATATATTGAAATTGATGTTGATGTCCTTGTGCTTTCTTTGGAAAATAATAATAGAGGTGGTTTTAAACTATTGCTCTCGCCATTTACTTTGACTACTTCAATACAGACCGGTTACGGTGATGTCTACTTGAAGATCCTTAGCCAAACTAAAAGGACACCATGTATACAAAACTTATTTCGTGTTTGTCTTTCGCGGAGTCTCGGTTTTTCTTGTTGGAACAAGCTAGCGTGTTGTCGATAGATTTTGAGGTTCCAAACTTTGAAAATTTTCAACCATAGGATCTGTTATCAACAGTTGAAATGGGTCCACGCAAAGTACAAAACCACTAATCTTAGCGCCCAGGTTAATTGAACGGCAAGAAATTGGTTAACATGTATAAAGGGAAAAATAATTCAAAAGTAATAAGTATGCTCTTGAAAAAATTGTAAATTCTAATTTTATACAGTGTAACTATCATATATAACTATAGTATAAGTATTATGTAATTACTCTGTAATTACGATATAAGTGATATAAGTGATATGTAGCAACTATATAACTAGAGTATAAGTGCTATATAAGTAGATTAAAACACGTGAATACCTATAGGACGTTCGACAGAAATGAGGTACCAAACATTCAAACTTTTTTTTAAAAAAATTACACAGTACAACGCAGACGCTCACAATACACGCGTACTCACACCTATAAATACACGCACGCAAACCCTACCCCTATGAGCATCTTCGAAGACTGGGCCGGCAAATCCTAGAGAGATTGACGAAGTCACCACAGGCGCCTCGCTGTCGATGGGTACGTCGCATACCATTGAAAGCACAACGCAGTTAAATCCTGAAAAATTCGCTCTCATGAGGAGTCGAACCCAGGACCTCAGGTGCTACTGAGCCTCTTATAACCACTAGGCTACAGGCCATTTGACTAAACATTCAAACTTTTTTAGCCTTTGCATCCAACACCGACGTCATTGCTAGCAAGCTCGTAAGAGAGTAGAAATGTAACAAGATTATCCAAAAATTAGAGGAAAACAGGGGTCTAATTGTGTAGTTAATTAAAGCCTATGTAACTTCATTTGTGTAAGTAAAATATAATTGTGCATTCAACATTAATACTTGAGCTAGCTTAGTGGTTGGAATGCTATCCTATTCCGATCCCTGTCCTATATTCTGTTGTTTTTTCCTTTTTGCATGCACGAATCTCGGAGCGAAGTTCAATTGAGCACACAATCTACTTCAACACTATTATTAAGCAATTGAATCTTTTTTTTCTTTCTTGCATGCACGAATCTCAGAGCGGAAACCCCTTTAGATGGAAGCACTAATCCTGAGAACGCAAGCCACCATGACAAGTTTACCTCTTATTGAAGATTGAAATCGATGCAGCTCAACCCGAAATCAAGAACTCGTCGAAAACAAATGAAAGTGAAAGAGTGGTGATGCGCCGAAAGTGTTATTGAACTGTTGTTGTCAATTACATGAGTTCGGGTTATATTTTTACCTGAGATACATGATAAGTCCTTGCCGGACACGACTCTTATCTTTAACTAACTCTAAGATACACATAAGTCTTTACGGCAGAGTTTTGCCCAAACATATCTCCAAGGAAATTACATAAAATATCATAATTAATAGATACAATTGCCTATCTGAGAGCTTATCTCCATCGTGGCAATCCTTGTGAAGCACGTTGACTGATTCAAGAAACAATTTTACAACTATCTCAATAGAATCGGCTATATCAGCCATATCGGCTGTCCTCTGTCCGATCTATCTCAGCCGATGCAGACTCCAGCCGATGCCTTCGTAGCCCGCGTCAGTGCCCCGTGGCGCCACGTCGGCGCCACGTTGCCTTTCCCGTCCGCCGTGGCCACCACGTGGCTGCCACGTGGAGCGCCCGTGGGCCGGTGCATGCGTGGACCCGGTCCACAGTGCACCCATTGTTGGTATTTCTTAACGACATTACTAGAAATATAATTCTCAGCAATGGCGCAGAAATACTTCTGGTATATTATGGTTACAGAGTTCATCCGCAAGCGCACGGATATACCATTGTAGCATTTCACCCGAGAGTATTCCAAGGGTATTATATTTATTTTATCCCGTGGGAAGATCATGTAGAGAGAGCTTGACTAATAATTTACATATTACTTGTGATAATCATATTCTAAACAGGGGTTAAGATAATCCAAGGGTAGAGTGACACACAAGCATGAACTACTCATTCTCATAATAAATCATCTAAGCTAAGTGGAAAGAAAAGAGAAAGAAAATATATTCCTATACTTCTATTATACATAGTATACATACATTATACATTCTAGTTAACTGATATACTAGCTAATACCCTCTATCCGATGCCCTCCTGGTACTTCGAGAAGCCATCCCTGACTGCCGAGTTCCTTATGACAGCCCGTCATGACCATACGACCGGGGATAAATATTGAGGAATACCCTCCCCAGGAAATTAACTTACAATTATATACCGACGCGGAGGAATATCCGTACTGAGCTGTCACCATCAGCGGCCCACCTCTCATCCGCAATATATATCCCCAAATAATGATATCCCGTAATCTAGACACCACGTCTAAACTACTAGATACTACTCTAATATCATCGTCATGACATAGAGTAATTGCATAAGCAAATATTATACCCGCACCAAAACATCTCCCAGATAAGCTAGCCGTATATTCAGTATAACATGCACATAATATAAAATAGGCATTCATATACTCGGAAAGTATTTTAATACCATAAATATAGAGTATTGTAATAAAAGTAAGTATTTTAATACCATAAATATATAAAGAAGAGTATTGTAATAAAAGTACAAAGCTTACAAAAGAGGAAAGGAAAGCTGTTAGAGCCATACCCGAACTCTTCCGACGGCTTCCGGACTCCTGATTTCTACTCTATTCCTATTCCATCACCTAGATACTACTAAACTAAACTTGAGAGAAATGAGAGAGCTATTGCTTGAGGTGTGTGAGTGAAGTGAGAATGGCAACTCCTTATATAGCCTCCCAATGACGGTTGTGACGGTTGGAATGGTCGAAAATACCCTCCAACCGTCATTGGAGGCTAATCCACACCGTCCAAGCAAAACCCTGGATCAGATGGCGCTGAGGAGTGTTCAGCCGAAATTGGGGCCGGCCCAATCCAGCCCAATTTCGGCTAGCGGCCTGCTCTGTTGCTTCTATTCGCAGACTTGTGAATTTTGGCCCAATTCATCGTATCAATTTAGAGTTCTTGGCCCATTTATACATAAGTCTGGTTGATTTGTCGTCTGTGTTGATGTCGATTCTCCTCCACTTTATTGTCATTCTCTACAAAAGGTTAGTATACCTAATACTAGTGGAAGTTTATTATTCTAACAGATATATGCATTGCAAGCATCACTAGTTTTCCTCTATTTTAGTAATATTGACAGTCGAAACTGATCGATAACGACCGTCAACACCCATCTCCCATGAGTCACCGAAAGGTGGGGCCCGCTTGTCGGCGCCACCCCTTCCCCCTCGGTGACGTCATAAATCGAGTTTAATTGTGCAATAATTCTATAAATTCATTTAAATGGCTCAAAACTTCTAAAATTCATCTAAAATTGAGCTCTACATGTTTGTTTACTTTTCATATACTGTTTACCTGATTTTTATTAGGGTTTTTCCTTGTTTTGCATGCCAGCGTGTAGAATCCGTCGTTTCAGAAGTCCGCGGTCGCGAGGAAAAGAGTTCGGGAGATTGTTTGAAGAAGCAAGGCAAGTCACACATTCCCCTTGAGCATATTGAGCCTACTTTATGTAATACACCGAATTTCGAATTAGTTTATTTCGGGGAATATTAGAACAAACGCGCAAAGTTTTAACTTTTAAACCGTTGTTCGAATAGGCGATCAGGAACCGTGAACGTGTAGAGCTCGCCGAGTAGTGCAAAATAGAGTATAAGTTTATAGTAATCGGAGTCCGAACGAAATCCCGGTGATCGAATTAATATGGGCCATTCGATCTTCAATAGTCTTTCTCTATTTAACCAACAGAAGAAAAAAAAAAGAAAGGAAAAAAAGTATCGCTAGCAGCTAGCCCTAGCCGCTCCTGCGCGCTTGCCGCCACCGCCGTCGTACCGGTTGCCGCCGCCGTCTTTGTGTCGCTGCCACGACCATAGCCGGAGACCACAGTCGTCGTCATCCATCACAACCGGTGATTCCTTTCCGTTTTCCTTCTTCCCGGTGAGTTCCTGCTGCTGCTCCTTCTATCGTTGCTGATCTGCTGTTGCTGCTGCCTGTGCTGCTGCGGCTGCTGCCGATCTGCTGTTGCTGCTGCTTGTGCGTTGCTGCCGCTATTGGGTGCTGAGCCAATCTACTGTTGCTGCTGCTTGATCAGAGAGAAGGGTACAGAGAAGTTGTACAGGAGGAAGAAGGAAAGGAAAAGGCAGAGCAACGTTGACGAATTTCAGCGATTTCGCAAATTAGGGAAATTTGTCGCAAGGTAGTGTTCCTCCTCTGCAAAGGCAACTTCTGTTTAGTCCCTAGAAGTATAAGATTCAAATAGAAATTGATTTGACAACTGCTCGTGCAATTTTTGAGGTGCTTGAATATAGGTTGAAAACGTATTTTCAATTCTGGTATTAAATCATCAGGATTCAGGTTAGTTGTCCTAAATAAAGTTTGTAGTCATCGTCGATATCTTTCTAACGCCGCTGTTTTCACTCAATTCCGATAAACAGTTTGGGAGAAACAACAAAAACAGTACTGCTGACTGGGTCCAGAAATCAGGACAGCAATTCATTTTCCATAATCTGGGATTTTCAGAGGCATAATCTGATTTTGTGCTCAACATGAAAGTGGTAGACAATTTTGTCTAGATGTCTGAAGTTATATTATTTGCTAGGTTCCGTTAGACGGTTTGTGAGTTATGCATAAAACAATAATGGAACAGCTATAGGTTATTTAATACAAATCGATAAAAATTTATATGAATTGGGTTTCGATTTTAGTAAATATCCTTGTTGCTATCATTAGTTGGATATAGTGGTTTATACGTAGTTTTGCTTCACAGGTGTGGAGGATTCCAATGTTGGAGGAGTTGAGTCGGATTATTGAAGGAGTTGAGACACGTACAAGACGGACTTGTGTGATGGATAAACTGTGTTAAGTTGTTTAGTTTCATTTACCCAATTATCATTCGAAGCTTCCTATTATCAATCGTGCGGTTTTGGTATTGTGCTACATATTCATATTTCACTTCATGTTCAAGTTCATGACGTTATTCATGTTTCATTCTTCCGGAAGTTTTTATTTACATTATTCTTTATTCATGATCCTTGAGAAGCGCTAATCACGCTTGCTCGGCTTACCGGTAATGCTAAGAGGATATTCACACCTGCCCAGGAGGAAACTACTACTTTTTGCCTCCTTCGTTTTGAATTAAAGGAAATAAAATGTTTCGTATTGGTTTCTTATTAAATTAAACATGTGTATATTTTACTAGTTCAATATTGTACTTGCTTAGTATTCTTTACTCACTCTTGTGTTTAATTTGGTTTTAGGTACCTAATGATATTGATCGGCATGGGACGGGAGTAGCACCCTTGAACTACACATTGTTATTTCACACTATTGTAATTTAGTTTTAGACTATGTTTTTGCTTAGCATAAGTTTTGCGTAGAATTTGTAACGGTCATTTAAAGTTCTGGTCTTTATTTTCACGTGGAATTTGTGGAGGTAGGATGGTTTGGATTGTGTGGATTATATCGTTATTGAGTTATCTTATAACTGTCTGTCATGGATGTCCATATTTTAGGGGAGACTCTGCTAAAATTTCTAATAAATTTTAGAGTTAGTGGTTTTTGAGTGTATTTTGGTGTGGCACTCTAGGTACGTGGCTACCTAGGGTGTTACACTTTACAAATGTTTTACTGTTTGCAAATAAATATGCATGTTTTGCTAATTACATGGGAATAGGGTTTACCTATCTACTTGCTTGTGCCATATTGTTTGATATCTGTCCTTTGTCAACCTTGGGTGATAAATCGACTAGCTTGTGTTACTTTGATGACCAAGCTAGAACTATATGCTTAGCTATGCTTAATTACCACTAGCTCAGTTGATGGGATAATTGCAGTATTAGACCTCTTAGTATCAGGACTAGATGTGGGGAAATTGGACACACTGCTAGTTTATGCCTCCCCTCATGCCGCTTTGGCGAATACACCCATTACTCAGATGCATGCCCTTTGAGGAAGGTTACATGTTTCTTGTGTGATGGAACAGATCATGTGCCTAAGGACTTTTAGTGAAACTCGGTCCTAGCTAAGACCAAGAAAGAACAAGGGACAACCGTGCAACTCACTCGTCAACCAAAGACAGTCGACAACAATAGTCACAACTCTTTTGCTCTTCCTCCAACTCCAGCTCCAGTGGAAGTCAACCATGGAAGAAGCAACGTCACCAAGGATGTTCATAAGTCACTACTTGTTCCAGTTTCAGCTGTCAAAGTGCAGAACTAGAAGCCTGCACTCTAGGACCAAACAAGTCGGTTTTGTCTCAAGTGTCGTAAGTTAGGACACTGTTTCAGTGATTGTCCTTTTCCTAGAGCAACAAAGGCAGTTTGTCGTTACTCACCAGTCACCAGCACTATCCACGACACCAATCGACACATGAAGGTGTAACCTCCGCCTTAACGGATTGTCGTCAACGGCACCGTCAAAGGCCACATTGTTCCACCAGCAATCGTTTCAAGTCTACAACACCAGCGCTAGCAGGGTAAGCAATACCAGGAGAACAACAGCTCACTACAGCTACAAAGAGGTAGTACGTTCCTTCGTCAGCAACCGCAGCAAGTGTTGTCAGCACCAGGTCACCCAACTGTTGCCAATCCTAGCAATACTCCTCGTATTGCTCCAATCCGGAGATCCATCGACAAATCACCGCTTGGTAACACCACGAGCAAGAAGAACCTACCTGCTACAGCTGTCCAAAGGGTTGCTATTCCCACACCGAAAGTCAATGCGCAGAGCAACGTTACTAGTGAAAGTTTAGTTGGTGCGAACTACAAGAACAAGTCAGCTGTAACCCCCCGCTTTTCGTTCGGGATTAAGAATCATTAAATAATACATTTTCTAGAAATAAAATAAAAATCAAATCAATTTAATCAAGTGAATTTTTGAGGGAATTAAAAATTTTATTTCAAAATCATTGGCCAGGAATAATTTGTAATATTCTCTGTGTCCTAATATACTCTCCGGATTTTTCCGTGAAATTTCGGAGGTTGAGAAATAATTTTAATAGCACAAACATCAATTAAATCAATTAAAATAAAAATAAAACAAATAAAATTCTCCTTCCTCTCTTTGGGCCATTTTCGGCCCAAGCCTTCCTTCTCTCCCGTGGCCGAGTGCCACCTCCTTTCTCCTTTCGGGCCAACTCCTCTCTCCCTCGGCCCGCCCTTGAAAAAGTCTGTTTTGCCTCTTCTCGAACCGGCCTCCTCCTCTCTCAGGCCGACATGTGGGACCCATGGGCCCCACCTGTCATCCCCGAGCTCCAGCCAGCCCAGCAACTGCCGCCATGGCCGCCGAAACCACCCCACGACGCTGCGCATCCCGTGCCACTCCCCCGCTCCCTCCCCCACCCCGCGCGCGCGCTCGCCCGTGGGGCCTCATCGCATCACTCCCCAGCCTCCTCTGCCACTACCCCCAAGAAAAACCGAACCGGTTTGAACCGCCATCTACCTCAATCGGCCACGATCCCCATCACCCGAGCCCATAAAAATGCTCCCCGAGTCCTCCTCTTCCGTTTCCCCCTCCTTCCCGGGCTTCCCGCGTCCCCTCCTGCTCTCCCCACGCCGCCCCGTGCGCCGCCCCACCATCGCCGTAGCCACCGCCACGCCGTGCCGCTTGCACCGCCAGCTTCGCCGCCGCGAGATCAAGCCCGGCCACCGCTCCGTTTCTCCCCGCCACCACCGAAACATCGCTCTCACCGCGCCACCAACCTCCGCCGCTTTCCAGTGAGCTCCAGTCGCTCACCGCCGCTGTCCTAGCCGCCACCGCACTGCACCGCCGCCACCGAAAGCTGCGCTTCATCGTGCCTCACCCCGGCATCCACTTCGTCCTCCCCTTCCACCCCCGCAACATCATGTCCACCGCGAAGCCGAGGCCGCAGCCGCATTTGCCGCCTTCGGCCGCCTCTTGCCGCTATTCCCTACAACCTCGCGCCACGCCACTGCCTCCACCATGTTTGCCACATCCCACAGTACCTCGGCCACCCTCCATCTTCGCCGGAAAACCCGCCGGATTCGGTTCCCCTCCTCTATCGGTGAGTTCCGCCCAGAGCTCCATTTTCGGCATGGTTTCCTCGCCGCTCCATTCGTCCGTTTTCCTCCCTAATCCCTCCTATCAATTCCCCAGGTCCCACCGCCCCTCGGCCTCCCATCCTCCTTTGCCGAAAGCCTCCAAATCGCCGCCGCCGTCGTCTTCCTCCATGCCGGCCGCCACTTCTAGTGAGGACCTCTCCTCCCTCCTCTCTTTTTCCCATTCCCCATCCTTGCCGGCCGCCGCCCCTTGGGGTGTGCCGCCGTCGCCTGTGAGCCCCGCCGCCTTCCGGCCACTCGCCGCCACACCACCCGCCGCTTGTATCGCCGCCCGTGGCCGTCTAGCAGCGCGCCGCCACCTCTCGGCCGGCTGCTTCGCCGCCCGTGGACCCCCTGTGGTCCGGGTCCACGGCGCCGCCTATGTGCCAACCCTTGGAGCCATTGACATATGGGGCACGCGTGTCGGCGCCGGCCTCCCCTTCAATGATGTCAGCATCCCTTTTTCCTTTGGAAAAAAATTAATAATTGCGCAATAATTCGATAATAATTCTAGAAATTCATTTAAATGGCTCAAAACTTCTAAAATTCATATTTAATTCATACGAACTCCACAATGGGCCATTCAACTTGCAAAATTCATCTAAAATTGAGATCTACATGATTGTTTACTTTTTATGTAATGTTTCTTTGTTTTTTATTAGAGTTTTTCCTTGTTTTGCGTGCCAGCGTGTAGAATCCGTCGTTTCGGAAGTCCGCGGTCGCGAGGATCAGTGTTCGGAAGATCAAAATGAAGAAGCAAGGCAAGTCACACATTCCCCTTGAGCATTCTGAGCCTACTTTACAAATGTTTTATCATTTACAAATAAACATGCATTGTTTTGCTAATTACATGGGATCAGGGTTTACCTATCTGCTCGCTTATGCTATGTTTACTTAATATCTGTCATTTGTCAACATTAGGTAATAAATCGACTAGCTCATGTTACTTATGTGACATAGCTAGAACTTTATGCTTAGCCATGCTTAATCACCACTAGCTCAGTCGATGTGACAATTGCAGTATTAGACATTCTAGTATCTTGATGAGCTGCGTGCTCGAGACATCTGGACATGTTTCATGGTCGTAATTATCCAACTAAAATGCGACTGAATGGTGGGCTGTGGGTGCATGCTTTTGCTAGTCGCACCCATGCCAATTAAGGACCGGTTCACGGGAAACCCTGAAAGACATACAACGCTTACCACAAGCGGGAGTGGGTAACTGCTTGATCTGAAGTATAGCTCGACCCTTTCCTAGGCACCGGTGGCGAGGGTGGGTGTGATGGAGTTGGGTCGGTCGGGGTGTCTGATTGTCCAGCTGTCAGATTCACCGCGGCACACGAGGGGACTGCCCACCTCCAGGGTAGGGGGTGGGGGTGAAACCTTAGCGTGGTGTGGATGGTTAGGGGAGGGTTACGCGGTCTTGTCGCAATCACTCGACATGGTGACGTGTCTGCGCAGGCACGGTGATGTGCCGGTGGATTGTGTCTTGTGGGTGCAGTTGTGCACCTCTGGCCAGAGTAAAACTATTCGAATAGCCATGCCCGCGGTTATGCGTGATCGACCAGATTCACCGTGATTAGTCTCACACTTAATAAATCGACTCAATTGCACTGTAGTTCAGGTGGGTTGGCTGGGCCTGTTCAACATGGTGTAGCATTGACCAGTGGAGATTTAATGTTACTTTAATTACTCAACAGTTTTGCTGTTTTGCTCAATAAAATGTTTTACAACCGCCTTTATGCAAATAGCCACAAACCATCCTTGTATCCCCTTGCACGTCTGCATCATTGGTGTGGCTTGCTGAGTACGGTGGTTGTACTCAGCCTTGCTATTATTCTGTCTTTTCAGAAGTGTAGTGCTTTTGAGCTGAAGACGGAGTTAGAGGACCAAGGCTCAGACCCCAGTTGAGTTTTGCCTGTGGAGTGGAGCTGAAGCCCCGCTAGGATCGCCTTTTTTACTGCTGTCGTTCTCTTTCGGTGTGAGGACTAAGTGCCTCTTCAGTAAGAATTTTACGCTTTATTTACGTTTGGATCTGTATATTAATTTGTCATTTTGTGTACCCTGGTCGGTCCTGGACAGGGATTTAATACACAAAATAGTCTAGAAATTTGGGCTAAATTTCTGGGCATGACATTAGCCAGATCTGAATAAAGGAAGCAATTGCAGTTCTAGTCAAACCCTTTACTTTTCAATTCCAGCAGTAGCCTTCAAGTGTTTAACTTTGTCGCATTTCTCCATGTACATAGAAGTTTATGGCAGTTATGTAATAAGAAGGGAATGTTGAATAATGTATGAGTTGGTTAGTTTTCCACTTTTATGATCCATCTTGAGCATGCAAAAGCAAATCAAAATGTGTACTCACCTTCATGTATCTCAGCACCATTTAATTTACCTTGCGAACTTTCTTCAGACATCGCAAGTGCTTCATCCTCTTTCTTCTCAAGTATACCATTCTCCTCCTTTTGTTGGATGTGCTGATTTTCCTACAAAATGTTAGTAACAGGGGAGACAAAAGATTGCTCCTCCAATGTTTGCACATCATCATTGCATAAGTATATCGGAGATTCAGAGACATGAGATAAATCACATTGTTCATGCTTTCTCGCATTTGATATGATCTGACTCTCAATGCTGTGAGCAAGCATGAATAGGTGTCCAATATGATTATATGTCACATTAGCAAGCACAACCTGAATATCAAAATTAATCCCTTTGAAAAATCTGCGCATTGTGTTTTCATCGCACTCTTTTAGATCACTGTAGATGATACAAACTTTAAATTCATGGATGTACTCCCTAACAGTTCTATCTCCTTGTTTCAGATGTTCTAATTTCTCACGAAGAGTACATTTGTAATAAGAACTCAAAACATTTTCTCATCATGGTTTTGAATTCATCCCTAGTTTCAGGTTTGTTACTAACATAACTTCACCAAAAGAGAGCAGAAGAGATAAACTTATTGCTAGCAGCCTTAATCATTTGAGCATCAGAAAAATCATATTTATCAAATTCATTGTCTACTGCTAGCTCCCAATCAATATAAGCAACAGAATCATACTTACCATCATAGAATGGTAATTTAGATTCAACTCGCACAAAATTATAGTCCGGTACCTCATATGCGTCTTGTGGAGAGGTCGGCATCTCTCGTCGATGGTGAAGATGCCGATGTTGAGCATGACCGTCTCGTATTCCCTTGTGCAATCCTGCCATGGCTAGTAGCAAACAAGAAACATACACAATAATATGCACGCTCCAATCAACTACTAGGTAGTGGAAGCTCCAATATCACACACACTCAAGCTTTTTACCAAGCTCTTACAAGTTCTTACCAAAGCAAGAGGATTGGTGATGTACACCGACTCAACCAAGCACCCCAATGGAGGTTGGATCTATCGATGCCTTGGCAAACACTTGCTGTACGGCTGCAATCAAATCTGTGGAGCTCTGGGTAGGCTTAAATATGTAGCAAACGAATAGCAAATGCTCAAATCAGAGAATGCAAAGTTGAATAATTGTTCAAAGTCAAGTACCGTGTTGGTCCTAGGCTAGAACGTACTAGAGACGTGAGCCTAGACACAAACGATATCACAAGATAGCACTAGAAACAACTCAAGCATGCTCTGATATATGAAGTTTAGCTCAAACATAACAATATTTTCTCTTTTCTTTCTTTCTTCTTTCTTTTTTTTCTTTCCTTTCCTTTTTTTTTGTGCGGTTTTTCTTTTCTTTTTTTTATGCACCTTTCTGCCTTTTCTTCTCTCCTTTTTTTTATAGTTTTTGTAACAAAAACCGACTCAAGGACCTTAATGTAAGATTATAGGGACTCAAATATAAATACAAAAATTACAGGGACTGAAATATAAATGTCCAACCCAAAATAAAAAATATACAAAAATGGAATGCTGAATTTATGCCGGTTCCGTTTTTCCAAACAGATCTCAAAACCGACACCAAACGAAAATTCACCTAGCTGTTTAACACAACTGGAACCGTGAAAGGGAGGGAAACAGTCGGACTCAGCCAAAAGGGAAATGCCGCATGTAAGGTGGTGGGACTCGGTGAGAATTCTGAAAGAAGGAAAACGATATCGATTCCTTTTCTGCGTGGCCCCCAAATAGAAATGAAAGCAATCTAATCTAATCTAATCTTCTCCTTCCATCTTCCTCATGCGCATTTTCTCCTTCCATCCTCCTCACACGCACATGCACGGCAAAACAGACAGGTCGGCAAACCTGTATGCAACTCAAGAACTCCAAAACTAACCAACAGAAACTTCTGAAAACTACGAAAATAGAACCATGGCAGCGAGCCGATTCCGTTTTCATAGGTCCCGACGACAACAGAGACACGGTGGCGGCGACGACTGTGATACAAAACGTGACCAGAACTCGAAACTCTAAACAGACTAGACACTAAGACCAGTAACTCGACTCGACAATGTAACGCAAAACTCAACAAAGCAAAAACTGATAAGAACAATGCAATCGCACAATATGGCTAGGTAATGTAAGAGTTTTTTTGGCTATTTTCTAGTTATAGGTAGATGAAAACTCACCGAGCAACGAAAGCTCTGATACCACCTGATGAACCCTGAGTTCTACTCGAGACACTCACGGCTGTTGTTGGCCCAATCTTTCGGTGAGTTAATGATAACTACGATTTGAGAGAAACGTTGACGACCCGACTACAACTGTACTAGACGTTATTGTGTTGCGCCTTAGCGATCGATACACCTCTCCGTGGGTTGTTGATCTTGCCGGTGCAGATCAACCTTATTCCTGCAAGCAAATCGAAGAAACAAGCAAGAACAAGATAAAAGCAATCTGAATTGTAGATAGGAGTTGAATACAAATGATAAGTTGGGGTTCCGTAACGAGCAAACCGGCGATCTAACCGATCACGGGATTACCCGGCAAAGTAGCAAAGCTAAACTTTAATCTAAACAAAACCCAAGAAACTCTAAAGGGGTACCTAGCTAATTATAATGGTGGGAGGATGACCAAATGGATCCTAGGGTCGTGATCCACCTGGTTGGGGTGCACCCCACATGGGCCCCACTTGGGCCGGGGTCCCAGGAAAAGTTACATGCCCGTAGGCCATGACAGGTGATGATGCTGGATCCGTGGGAAAGAGGACTCCGAGACCTTTCCATCGTACTCACGGGCCCAAAACGGAGCTCGTATGCAAATTTGGCGGCCGTTCGAAGTTAGAAGTGTAGCAGGTGGCCGAATCGGATTCCAGCACTTGGAGGACTTGATCTTGATATCATTTTGTTCATCCATGATGTGAGCTATGGTTGTATCTGTAGTAGCCATGGTCACATCAAGGCCGCCAGCCAAACCATGGGTTGTTTGGGCCGGCCCCAGGTTCGGCCGAACCTCCCTCATCACCGTTGGATGCAGGGCTTCTTCTGGTCGGTGTGGATTAGCTCTCAATGACGGTTGGAGGGTATTTCCGACCATTCCAGTCGTCACAACCGTCATTGGGAGGCTATATAAACCCCTCGCCTTCTCACTTCACTCACACACCTCAAGTAATAGCTCTCTCATATTCTCTCAAGTTTAGTTTAGTAGTATCAAGCTAGTGGAATAGGAATATAGTAGAAATCAGGAGTTCGGAAGTCTTCGGAAGAGTTCGGGTATGGCTCTAGTAGCTTTAATTTCCTCTTTTGTAAGCTTTGTACTATTATTAGAATATTCTTCTATATATATTTATGGTATTGGAATACTTTCCGAGTATATGAATGCCAACTTTACATTATGCTCATGGTATACTGAATATACTGCTAACTTATCTGGGAGATGCTTTGGTGCGGGTATAATTTTTGCTTATGCAATTACTCTATGTCATGACGATGATGTTAGAGTAGTATCAATTATTCTATGTAATGACGATGATATTAGAGTAGTATCTGGTAGTTTAGACGTGGTGTTTAGATTACGGGATATCATTATTTGGGGTTATATGCTGTGGATGAGAGGTGGGCCGCTGATGGTGAGAGCTCAGTACGGGTATTCCTCTACGCGTGTATATAATCCTAACTTAATTCCCTGGGGAGGGTGTTCCTCTGTATTTAGCTCCGGTTGTATAGTCATGACGGACTGTCGTAAGGAACTCGGCAGTCAGGAGTGGCTTCTCGAAGTACCAGGAGGGCATCGGATAGATGGTACTAGCTAGTATAACAGATAACTAGAATGTATGTATAGTGTGTATACAAGATGTATAGGAATAGATTATCTTTCTCTTTTCTTTCCACTTAGCTTATATAATTTAGTATGAGAATGAATAGCTTTAATGCTTGTGTGTCACTCTACCCTTGGATTATCTTAACCCCTGCTCAGGATATGATTATCACAAGTAATATATAAATTATTAGTCAAGTTCTCTCTACATGATCTTCCCACGGGATAAAATAAATACGATACTCTTGGAATACTCTCGGGTGAAATGCTACAATGGTATATCCATGAGCTTGCGGATAAACTCTGTAACCATAATATACCAGGAGTATTTCTGCACCATTGCTGGGAATTATATTTCTAATAATGTTGTTAAGAAATACCAACAAGCATTTCTAGCGCCGTTACGGGGAAGATTCATAATGGAGATTACCTGAACTAATACTTTATATTTACCTCTTGTTGGTATTTCATAACGACATTACTAGAAATATAATTCCCAGCAATGGCACAAAAATACTTCTGGTATATTATGGTTACAGAGTTCATCCACAAGCGCGCGGATATACCATTGTAGCATTTCACCCGAGAGTATTCCAAGGGTATCGTATTTATTTTATCCCGTGGGAAGATCATGTAGAGATAACTCAACTAATAATTCATATATTACTTGTGTTAATCATATTCTAAGCAGGGGTTAAGATAATCCAAGGGTAGAGTGACACACAAGCATTTCTACTCATCCTCATAATAATTTATCTAAGCTAGGTGGAAAGAAAAGAGAAAAGAAATTTGTTCCTATACTTCTAATATACATAGTATACATACATTCTAGTTAACTGATATACTAGCAAATACTCTCTATCCGATGCCCTCCTGGTAGTTCAAGAAGTCACCCCTGACTGCTGAGTTCCTCACGATAGCCCGTCAAGACCATCCAACCGGGGCTAAATACGGAGGAATACCCTCTAAAGGAAATTAACTTAGGATTATATATAGACGCGGAGGAATACCCGTACTGAGCTGTCATCATCAGCGACCCACCTCTCATCCGCAATATATATCCCCAAATAATGATATCCCGTAATCTAGACACCATGTCTAAACTACTATATACTACTCTAATATCATCGTCATGACATAGAGTAATTGCATAAGCAAACACTATACCCGCACCAAAGCATCTCCCAGATAAGCTAACTGTATATTTAGTATAACAAGAACATAATATAAAGTTGGTACTCATATACTCGGAAAGTATTTTAATACCATAAATGTATATAGAAGAGTATTCTAATAAAAGTAGAAAGCTTACAAAAAAGGAAAGGAAAGCTACTAGAGCCATACCCATACCCGAACCCGGATTTCTGATTCCTATTTTAATTCTATTCCACTAGCTAGATACTACTAAACTAAACTTGAGAGGAATGAGAGAGCTCTCGCTTGAGGTGTGTGAGTGAAGTGAGGACAGGAGCTCCTTAAATAGGCTGCCAATGACGGTTGTGGCAGTTGGAATGGTAGGAATTGCCCTCCAACCGTCATTGGGGAGTAATCCACGCCGTCCAGCCAAAACCTGCATCCAACGGTGCCAGGGGAGGTTTGGCCGAACCAGGGGCCGGCCCAACCTGGCCCATATTCGGCACGTGGCCTCCTCTGTTGCTTCACTTCGTAGACTTGTGAATTTTAGCCTGATTTATCGTGTCAAGTCTGTGTTCTTGGCCCATTTGTACACAAGTCTGGTTCTCGACTGTCACGCCCAGAAATTCACTAGTAATTTCCGAACTAATTTGTGCATTAAATCCTCGTCCAGGAATCAGCCGAGGTATACAAACTGACAATTTAATATACAAATTCATCAAAATAATAATGTTACATACTTACAAAAGAAAAGAAAACAGCAGCGGAATTACGGTCTAGCGAAGCTCCGGCTCCACTCCCACAGGCAGCTCAACTGGGGTATAAGCCAAACGTCTTCTCCTTCGCAACTTGTCTTCAACTGAGGTTTGATTGATTATTGCAAGGTGAGTACATGGAATACTTCGCAAGCCACACAACAAATATGCAAGTGCACAAGGATACCAAAGAATGGCATAATATAGGCTCATTTGCAAAAGCAGCATTTAGCAAACATTTAAGAATTGTAAAACAGTAGAGTGATTAATCATCAATATTAATCAACACTGAACAGCACACCCATGCTGCACAGGCCCAACCATCCTGAACAACCATACCCGGCTGTACAGATCTATCTCCAAACCAGGAATATACCATTCCAAACCAGGAGCTAAATTAATTACCATCAATTACCACATTATTATTAATGAGTAGTGTGGGACTAATCACGAAAGACATTGTTAGACCCGCCCATAACCGCGGGCACGGCTATTCGAATAGTTTTACACTGGCCAGAGGTGTACCACTGTACCCACAAGACACAACCCACCGTCATGTCACCGTGTCCACGCAGACACGTTACCATGGCGAGTTATTGTGACAAGACCCCTCGCATAACTCAACTCAAAGTAGTGCACCGTTCCTGGATCGTAGTCACCCCCTCAAAAACCAGAGGCATGGACTCCCCAGCGACCCCCATAGGCTTATCTTCGCCACTTCTCAGTCTGGTGCTCCGCAATGAGCCTTGTTATACAAAGTGTCCAGCCGTTGCCCATTCTGGCTAGTGGTTGGCACGATTAATGTTTCACAACCGAAACTCGTGAACCGGTCCTTAATTGTCATGAGCACGACCATCAAAACCTTGTGCTCACAACCCACCATTACCAAGTTTTAGTTGTCAAATTAATTAATTAACCAATCACGATTAACCATCGTGAGCTACAATTAAATATCCATCATTAAGTAATAGTGAAACATTAGTTATCCCAATTGTGTGCTAATGTTTCTAAGTATGGCTAAGCAATTATGTCTAACATCTAGCTGAACCAATATATAAAGCTCAACTAGTCAAATTATAACCCGAGGTAATCAAGAAATAGGGTAATCAATGCAAATTGGCCATAACAAAGGAATAAGTTCACACCACCCGGTGACATTCGAAAATAAATGCACAGTTGAAATAAATAGAGAATTTAAATATAGGATCAACATGTTCAAAGGAATTGTGTTTGGGATCTGTGTGACTTGCCTTGCAATAATCGGTCTTCAATTAATCTTCTTGAACACTTCCGGCGCACTCGCGAATCTTCGAAACGACGGAAACGACAAGCTAACACGCAAAACAAGGAAAAAGACTAATAAAAACCAAATAAACACTACATAAAAATTAAACAAACATGTAGATCATAATTTTAGATAAATTATGAGACTTGAACGGCCTCATTCTGACTTCATATGAATTAGTTATGAATTTAACAAGATTAATTCCAATTAAACCTATTGAAGAAAAGACTATTCGAAATTAATTAAATAATATACAAATGATTTATAACTGAGGTAAAAGATTAAAACAACCCCCGGAAAAGATTAGATCATATTTGGTAGATGACATATATTAAAAAGAAATAATATGTCACTGAAAAGAGAGGAAACGGATTTATATCAATTTTGCACGGCTGAGATTAATCTTGACCGAGTCGACGAAGATCCAACGGATTAGATTGAATCCGATCTAGGGTTTAGATAGACATGATAATGATAAGATACCCACGTGAGATCACCGGACAATGGACACGGGAACAAAGATCACCGGCGAACAACGGAGCGACGATAAAAGGGAGGACACTGGGAGAAAGAGCATGAGACAACGGTCCTTACCAACACTTACGCGACGACGGACGGTGACGGAAGATGGCCGGCAGCAAGCTACGAAGGGCGGCGAGGTACTGTCCACGGTGGTGACAACTTTCCGGCGATGTGCGGTGACAACGGAGGGGTGGCCAGGCTTCACTTCGCAGCTGCGAATCCAATGGAGGCGGCGGCGAAGCTTAGCGATGACGGGAGGAGCAGCAGGGCTTCGCCGGAGATCAAAACGCGACGGCGAGCTTTGGGTTGACAGCGACGATGGAGCTCCGGTGGATTTTGGTGGCGACGAAGGGGCAGACGGGGTGCAGCTCCTTCTTGCGAACCCGACGGTGGCAACGGCAACCGAATGCGGCGGCTGCAACGATGACACGGCGCGGCTGGACTGACGGCGACGGTGGAGAGCTTCGGGTCGACGCTGTCGGCGGCGCTCCGGCGTGCTACGGCGGTGGCGAAGCGGTGGACGGGGATGGCGACGACCTCGCGATGCTGATGAAGGAGATGGCGACCGATGGCGACGACTGAAGCAACGGAAGCAACGGCGCACGGCGGCTGGAGTGGCGGCCGGAGGTGGAGAGAGAGGGAGCTCGCGGGGAGAGCGTTTCCGGCGACGGCGGTGGACGGGACTTGAGGGGATGGGTAGAGGACGACTAGGGGGTCCTTTATATAGCCATGGGAGCCTAGGACCGAGCCCACATCGATGGGAAAAACTCGGGAAAGTTTAGATCTTCGCCGGAAAAAGGAAAAGTTGAACCGCGAAATTGGAAAGGATTTCCAGAGAAACTTTTGGGAATTTCTTGGGGAAAAGGAACAGGAGATTGAGAGGATTCCATTCCCGCAACTAATTTGGAAAAAGAAGCAACGTGGTGGCCAGATTTTGGAAGGGGATCGGCAGCACTGTGCACGGCACGGGAGACAGTCGGCTGGAGGAGGAAGATGGAGTACTGTAGCGCGGGGGATGAAAAACAGACTTTCGGCCGGGCTGAGAGGAAGGGAGGGAATGAGCTGAATTCGGCCCAAGACTAGGAAGGATGATTCTATTGCTTTTCCAAATAAATTAACCAATGAGATGATCTTTCAATTGTTAAAAATACTTCCAAGGCTCAAATAATTCCAAGAAAAATCTTGAACATACTTAGACACTCAAAGTATTTAATATAATAATATCCAGATCATTTAATGATTAATTTATCGTTTAAATAATTGCTAAACTATTCTTTGTATTATTAAAATTAATAATTGAGCTCTGAAGAATCCAAGAAAATTACAGAGAGTATAATTAATCATGGAGAATTTAATAAAAATTAAATCCAGCCATGCTTTACACTTAGGAAATTTTATTTCCCACATTTAACTTCTCTTGTAAATTAATGAACATTTAATATAAATTCTAATAATAATTTATTAAATAATTTATTAATCCTGAAACGAAAATCAGGATGTGACATCGACATCGTCCGATTGATTTATCGTCTGAGTTGATGTCGATTCTCCTCTATTTTATTATCATTCTCTGCAAAAGGTTAGTAAATCTAATACTAGTGGAATATTTTTGTTCTAACATATTTATGCATTGCAAGCATCACTAGTTCTCCTCTATTTTGGTAATATTGACGGTCGAAACTAATCAATAATGACTGTCAACAAAACCCCCCAAGCTTGAACCTTTGCTCATCCCGAGTGAACGACGAAAGGAAACAAAGACTTGGTTGTTGATCAGGAGTTGCTACTATACTGCATATCCCAAAGATACAGGTGCAAGGTATATGTATTCTCTCTCAGATTAAATAATCTTTGGTACGGTGGCTTACCCTTACCCCTGATTCTCATGAGACACTGCTTCTCCTTGCCTTGGGCGGTTGAAAGACAGAACAGCAACTAGAGCACTATTCACCCAATCTTTATTCAACTCTTATTCTGGGAGTTTTCAAATGATTTTGCAAAGAAAACCAAGTTCCTCAATTGATTCACTCAGTCTCTCTAAGTGCATCAACATAAATTCCTCATCGAATTGTTGCCTTGTTGATTCCTACACTAAGGTTTATATGTGGGGCTCGGTAGGGATCAAATATGGCATACTTGCATTCACATTTATTACTAAGTCAAAAACTTAGACTAGAGTAGATAACTAAACATACTCAAGATCAAGATCGTGCAAAATATGTGTGATATATGGTGGAAATGGTGTATGAAGAAAATAAAGAAAATGCTTCTCCTTTGTGCTTACTTTCTTCTCCTAAAAATCATTCTTTCATTTATTAGGTGAGGGCATGATTACATTTCTTTTAACATCATGCTCATGCTTGATGGAGCGTAAATTCTTTTATTTATTTTTTTTTCATAACCATGCCTGTAACACCCTAAAAATTCGACCAATAAAAACAAAATTCCAAAAATGCGGACCTTCAAAAACATTTTAAATAAATTGCATCATGCCGATTTTGTTCCATGATTTTATTGGATTTTGATCTCGGAGTTCATCGATTACAAATAGAGGAAAAATTAATTAGGAATTAACCCTGAAATTAGGTTGGTTAAAGAAATAAATAAATTATAATTTAAAATAAAGATTAGGTGTGGATTGAAATAAAAAAAATATTATCACGACCATATTTGTATCAATTAAATTTAAATGCGATGGAATAAGAATTAACCATAATTAAAAATTCAAATAAACTATATAAATAAAATATGAGTAATATTAATCTTGGGTGAATTTTTAGTTAGAATAACACAAATATTGAGTGAACTTCATGTGTGTAAGAATTATGATTTATAGGGCAAAATTTAAATAGAAAATAGGCTAAAATAGGGTTTAATTAGGGATAGCACTATTCATTGCCCGCTAGGTGCTCGAGTGCGTCCCCTAGCCCTGCCGCGCCCCTATCGCGCCCCTACCGCGCCACCGTCGCCATGCCGACGTCGCCATCACCGCCTGCCGCCGCGCCGCCGTCGCCCCGCGCATCGAGCTGCGGCGCTGTCGCCGTCGCCATCCCATCGCCGCTGCCGCGCCGCGCGCCGTCGCCCGCGCCTTGAGCCTGCGCCGTCGCCGTCAACCACGAGCCCCGCGTCGTCCTATCGCCGCGTCGCCATCCCGTCGCCGCTCCTCCGTCGCTGTCACGATGACCGTCGCCATCGCGTAGCGCCGAGCCCCGCGTCGTCTCAAGCCCCGTGCCGCCCCATCGCCATCGCGTTGCCCGTCGCCATCATGTCGCCATCGCCGCGCGCCGAGCCCGTGCCGCGCTGCGCCGTCCCATCGCCGTTCCTCTGTCGCTGTCACGTCGACCGTCGCTGTCGCCGCACGCCGAGCCCGCGCCGCCCCGAGCCCCGCGCCGCCGTCGCGTCAGGCCGGCCACCCCTCCCCCTCCTTCTCTCCTTTTTCCCCCCTCTCTCCCCTATAAAAACCCCGGCCCCTTCCCCCTCCTCCACCCCACTCCATTCCCTCCTCATCTCCCTCTCCTCCTTCTCCACGCGCCACCGTCGCCCCGGAGCCGCCGCGCCGTCACCCCGGAGCCGCCGCGCCGCCGCCTTCGAAGCCGCCGCGCCGTCACCCCGGAGCCACCGCGCCGTGCGTCGCCGCCACCGCCGTCGGTAAGCTGCCACCCCCCCTCCTCGCGCGCTGTCGCCGCCGCTGTTATGGGTAGGGAGAGAGAGAGCCGAGAGAGAGAGGAAGGGAAAAGCCAGGAGAGGAGAAAGAAGAGAAAAAAAAGAAAGAGAGGAGAGAAAAAGAGAGAAAAAGAAAGAGAGGAGAGAAAAGAGAGAAAAAGAAAGAGAGGAGAGAAAAGAAAGAGAGGGAGAGGAAAGAGAAAAGGAAAGAGAAGAAAAGAGAAAAAGGGAAATAGAATAGAGAGGTTAAGAGTTTAGAAGATTTAAAATAATTAGAATTTAATTATAGATTAATTTTTCGTCGTAGAATTGCAAATTTTAATATAAATTATGGATTATTCTTGGTAATTTCTATAAGAAATCAATTCGTGGTAGTAATTTAGATGTAATTAATAACTAAACAGATAGATGAATTCTTATAGATTATTATAGATTATTTTTGGGTAATCTCTATAAGTAATTGATTCATGGTAGAAATTCGGATTTAATTACTAGGGATTTTAGCCGTGTATTATATTTAATCATTTAGTCATATACTAAATTGAATCGTATAATATTTCTAGGATTTCGTCCGATATTTAGCTCGCGATAGAAATTTCTAACCTATTATATGGATATAATGCTCGGGAAGATTAAATTAAAAACTTATGACAACAAAATATTTGTATCCGCAAAATAGTTTAAATCGAAATTGGGTTTGCCTTAGTTCGCGAATAGTAAAGTTAATATAAAGGAATCGACTTTCGCATTCGACTTTCATTTGGATTTATTTGGATTTTTATTTGAATTCTAACCGAATTCAAATCAATTTTCGCACGTAACTATAGAGCCCAAGGGAGTTGCGGATCCAAGTGAAGGCCAAGACCCACAAGACTTTGAGCAAGGCAAGTCATCACTATTCCTTGAATATGTTGATCCCATTTGCAAAATTATTTTGTTTACAAATAAAATTGCATGCAATGATAAACATCCTACTTGTGATTATGCCATGCCTTGATTATTGTTTACCCTTAAATCCTTGTACCCATGATTTACGTATAAGTCCCTAGTCAACTATGACAAATGCTTAGAAATGCTACTCTAGATTTATGCATACTCATATTTATCAAAAGCTATATGCGTGGGCAATTACCTTTGGGAAGGTAATTGAGATGCGGCTTGTGGAGACATGAGCGCCACATTGCCATGATGTTGATGACATGATTTGTAAAAGGAGAAATAAAATTAAACAACTGTTTTCGACTGGGGCGGACGGAGGATTTGGGTGGTATCCGGAAAAGGCTAGTACCGTCCCCGGTCAATTAAGGACCGAGCCATGAAGTTAAGCATGAAACGACCCCCGTACAACCGCACTTCTCGTATGGGTATACACCTAGCGGAATAGATAGCTGAGCGGAGGCAGTATCCATGCATAGTGGTTTCTTGATGTGTGAGGCAGGGGCTCTACAGTGGGGCAGCCATTGGTAGAACCGCGAGGCGGGTGTCTACAGTGGTGTCGCCATCGGTAGGACTGCCATGAGAGAATTTAAACATAATTATAACTTAATGCATATGTGAGTCTTCCCTTCCCGGGTGCGCCAGAACTCCTCTCACTGCTAGAAACCGTGTACGCCTAGAGTGCATGAGGATGTAAAGTTCATGGAGCGGGTACTGCCAATGCGAGGTTATCGAAAAGCTTTGTCGTGACGCGTCTCATGTGTTGGGATGAGGCTCCTGTGTTGGGCAGTCGCGGAGTGCGGGTAAAGTGTACATCCACTGCAGTGTGAGTAAACCAAATCTATTCGAATAGCTGTGCTCGCGGTTATTGAGCACCGGGACGTGTATTACACTTGGCTAGACTCTAAATTCTTAACTTGTGTGGGATGGGATGTTGCATGATGATTTCTATGCTGATGGAGCCACTTCCTGAGAGGAGGGAAGGTGGACGTCCTCAGAAAACCATGACGATTCAATGGCGGGAAGCTATCCTTGAGATCACAATGGATGGTGGACAGAACCGTCATTGTTTAATACGAACACTGGTACTAAAATTTGATCAGTCTGTGCTAGGTCTTAGGTTTGTGCAAAGAATTACAAAACTTACTTTGCGCAAAAGAACCATAGCCATCTTTTGAATATCCCTGTCATATGCATTGTTGCTGTGGTGGCTTGTTGAGTACGGTTGGTACTCACCCTTGCAAATATAAACTTAATCAGAGGCCGGAGATGAAGCTTCGGAGGATCCCTATGCCTATTACCAGGAGGGTGATGAAGACGATGGCGCTCAGTAGGTCTTACTTACGGTCGTTGCCTATGGCAATGGCGTGCCGCTGCCTTGACTCCGCTGCCTTACCTACTTCTGTTTTTGGAATGTATTCCGGACCGCTCGGTCCGATGACTTAAGACTATGCCTGCGGGCTTATGATGTAATAATTCGTACTAGACACTCGTGTTTGTGCACTTGGTATTTCAGCTATGAATTCGTGTGTACCAGACTACTTGATCCAGGGAAATGATACTGTTTGCACGATTGATTCCTGTTATAAAAACGGAGGTCCACAATGCTTTTCCCTCCTTTCTTTTTTTTTCAAAAGGATTTTTCTCTTTTTTTTAGGAGAAGAAAGCATATGAAAGCATGGAGAATTTATTTTGGTGGTAATATGGATATGGAATGGAATATTGCTTAGCTCCCAGTGTAGGAGTTTTAGCATGTGCATATATGTGGGTGTATGATCTTGATCATAGAGCATGAGAAGTATCTACATAAGTCACAAGAGTTTGACAAAGTTCAATTGAATGTCAAGCAACCAAAATGTATATGGTTTAATCATAATAGCATATTTTTGGCTCTGGTAGGAATTTATATCAAATGAGGAACTTTCAATTTTATCATTTTGAAAAGCAAAACATCCGGAATTCAAGTCAAACTAGTATCAGGATTATAGCTACTCTTATTTACTATCTCATATCTCGCAACAATCTAGACTTAGATCAGCAAGTGCAGCCCATTTACCTCAGGTTCCCGGATAATTGTTGGCTACTTATATTCAATCTTTGAGAGAGCACTTACCAAAAACCCATATATCAGAGATATAAAATAGAGCAACTATTCATTATTTCAACAAAGAGAACTAGCTTGTCTTACCTAGCATGACTCAAACCTATCCTATCTTTTTGGTATTTTCTATTTTGCAAATTTTTATATTGTTTTTAAGTTTTATAAGATGCAATTGGAAAGCAAATATGCAATTGGAAAGGGAAATATGCAATGTGATACAAGCTATGTGGTGGAAAGGTGGGGTGGTAAAAAAGGGGAAAACCGGAGGGACAGGGCGTTTGCGGTGCTCGAACTAATATTCCGCGCGGAATAGCGCTACCGTTAAAGAAAAGACTATTCCAAATTAATTAAATAATTTACAAATAATTTATAACTGAGATAAAAGATTAAGAACATCGTCCGGAAAAGATTAGATCATATTTGATAGATGCATATAGTAAAAAGGACCAATATGCCACTGAAATGATATGAACGGGTTGATATTGAGTTTGGATGGCTGAGATTGATTGACCGGATTTGACCTAAGATCGGATGGCTCATATTGAATCTAGATGGATGCCACACAGGCAAGACACAAACCACCACGCGAGCGAAGAGGGTGAAGTGGCGGCTTAGGTGGCAGGAGCGTGGACACACACGTGGCATGCCATGACATCACCGGCGGCAACGGCGAATGGCGGCGCTCCGGCGAGAGGCTATAGCACCGGGAGAAAGGAGACGATGACGTTGCTTTACCCCGGTGTGAACGACGATGAACAGCGGCAGAAGATGGCCGACAGCGATGTTGAAGAGACGGTGACCACAGGTAGACGATGACGACGATGTTCTGGCGGCTTACAGCGAGAACGGAGGTGAGGATGGGCTTCTCCTTGCTTCTACGATGCTGACAGAGGCTTCTGCGACGACCAGCGAAAACGGCAACGGCGGCGCGGCTCGACCAAAGATGGAATAGATCGGCTTCGCGGTGACGACGGTGCTCCGATGGCTTGCGGCTTCGCAGAGGTGGCTGCCGGGCTTCCTCTTGGTGCTGCAACGCTACGGAAGATACGGCGACCACGAAGTCGACGACGAGGTGCGGTTGGAGAACAAACCATGGCAATGACCCACTGGTTCACGTTGACGGGCTATTTCCGGCAGGATTCGGCGCAAGGGAATGTATTGCCGGGGTGGAGCTCGTCCCTGCGGAGCCAAGGAAGATGGCGGTGTTGGAGGGAGAGCTCCCTGCGGAGCCGAGGAAGGTGGCGGCGCAGGAGGGAAATGGCCGAGGCGACGGCTAGCAGCGGCTGGAGTTGGCGGCCGGCGGTGGTGAGAGAAAAGGCGAGATCGGGAGAGGCGACTAGGGCACGGGGAGCTCAGGCTAGGATTGGAAAAGGAGGAGCAGACCACATGCATGCTATTTATAGGGAGAAGAGGGAGAGATCAGATTGGATTGGAGAGGATTCGGACGAAGGAAGATTAGGATTATTCCAAGTTCGTCGCGACACTAAAATCGACGTGATTTACTACGGAAAAAATAGGGTTTCCTGGGGAAACGAAGAGGAGATCGAGGAGAATCCATTCCCGCAACTAATTTGGAAAGAGAAGCAACGAGGGGGCCGGATTTGGTGGGAGAGGCGGCGGCAACTGGCTTGGCAGGAGCTCTGTCCTGAGGAAGAAGAAAAAGGTACTGTAGCAGGGAGATAAAGTAGACTTTGGCTGGGCTGAAAGGAAAAGGAGGTGAGCGACCAGAAGGTAGAAATAGACTTTGGGAAGGAAAAGGCTGGCTGAGAAGGGAAAATGGACAATTCCTGTTTCAGCCCGAAAAGGAAAGGGAAAATTGGAACCATGTCATTATAATTTTACAAAATTTGAGATATGTGTGGGGACACCCGATAAAGTCATGGTGCCCCACTAATACGTAACTGCCCAGGATGTTTAGTTACGCATGAAATGATACAAAAGCATAACCTTCGATTATACAATACTTAAGTCACTTAGTTCACAACACAACATAAATACAAACCATTACATATATGACCTATAAAGCCTTATTTCTACAAACAGATAAATTGCTAGACTCCACCACAAGAACTGCCTGACCATAGGATGACCTAGAAACCATAGCTGTCCCACTCTAATAGGTCAACAGGATCTTCACAAGCATCCTCCTCCTCATGATCTGAACTCATTTATGAGTACAAATGGTACTCAGCAAGACATGCTTATGATAATAAATGCAATAATTGCAATATAAAACATGCAGTATTAAGAGCTGGAAGGTTTAAACCCTAATCTTAACAGTTATTTCATAAGCCTATCTTAATAAGCATTTGATATAAACAACACTATTGAACATTTAATTTAAACAATAATAACGAGCATAAAAATATAAATGTTACTTATAAATAACTTGAATAGAACATTAAATAATAAATAAGTTAACCATATAAATTAATAGCCATTTAGTTTAACTTGTGCCCATAATCTGGAATCACTCATAGACACATCTCCATTAACCGGGAGCACGGCGTATTCGAATACTCAACGACTCTGCAGCGTCTGCCCAGCTTTACCCACACGATACCCACAGCTGGCCGGGCTGAAAAGTAACAAGGTGTAATATTGCTCCATATATCTCTCCCTTCTGACTAGTAAGTTAAAGGATGCTCGGGATGTTGCTCGGAGTGATCCAGTCCGAGGTGTATACCAACCTACCTCCGCATCCACTTACCATTGTTCGTTACTCGATGGGCAGCCCAGAACTTCATGGGCCAATAGGGCAGTTCTGAACTCTCGGGGCCCATCGAGCCCACATATATAAATCATATAAATATAAACCATGTCACTTTGCTTCACACACTTGAAAGCTAATGGCCAGTACACCGAAAGGCCTGCAGAAGTTTAATCAATTGGAGCAATATATGGCCAGGTTCGATAACTCGATCGTGTGGATGGGCGAAACTATGTCATTCTTATTGACAAAGGGGGTTGATTATTATATCAATTTTAAATAAGAAATAACCATAAATATATCCATATATTCAACACGACCATAAACAGGTCCATAAAACCAAACACATGAATTCTATCCTGTGTACCACCCGCTCACATGCGGTGCCAACAATTCTCAGCATATAGCCATAAATAGTTCCATAAGCATGTTTTCATATGCAATGATAATAATATCCATATTAAATCAATAGCATGTTAAATAATTAACAGCTCATTTAGGTGTTCCTCAAATTTTATCCTAAACTTGTTAGACTCTAGGGCTCATTAAGGTCTTTATAACAACAACAGAAAATATAATACAATAATAGCAATATAATTAATTTAAAAGAATTCGTGCAGTCTATCGTACTCCAAAGGACGAGTACGCTACCAAAATAACTCTCTAACTACTGGGATTAAATTGTTCAAGAGAGGGTGCATGTCTTGCAACCTTCGGGCTCGATGTAGTCATACAAACTATCTCCTCCTGGCACGGAGATTTCACTCGCTTCGACTACCAGACCAACGTCAGCATTTTCTATTTACGCAACAATCATCATCACAATAAATAACAGAAAAACAAAGATAACCAAAATAAATAGTATCACAAAGTGCAAAAATGGGTGAAAAGGATTTAAAGAAATAATTTTAGGGATTTTTGGAATTTCGGAGAACGACGAACCCTAGGGCTAAAATTAGGGTCATGACAACGGGTGCTCGGATTGCAACGAAACTGATACTGATGGATTCGGAATAATTCTAGGAGTTTGGAATAGGTCTCGGATTTCGATTTCGAGGTCAAACGGATGGTCAACTTGATAGAAAGAGAGAAAAGGATTTTTCTGATTTATTTTTCAATAGAAAAATTGGATTTTCTGTTCTTCTCGTTCTGTGCACAGGAACTGGTCGGCAACTCCCTCGCGCCGGTGGTGAAGATGGGGTTTTGGGAAAGGGGACGCCGGTTTTGCGATCTAGAAGTCGAGGCGATTTCGTTTTTGTGGTCGGCGGCGAGAGAAACGCCGGCGGAGAGGCTGGCGGCGGCGACTCCGGCAAACTCCGGGGAGGGCGGCGGCCCGGTGAGCATCAGTGGAGCAAGGGGAGCACGGTGGTGGCGGCGGCTCGGCCTGGAGCGGCCGGGAACAGCGGCGCGCCGAACAGAGCAGTGGCGGCGGGAGGCGACGCCAGCGACGTTCCGGTGATGGATTGGATGGGTAAAGAGAGGGGAAAGTAAGTACTCGGCATGGAGAATCCAATTTTACCTTCAATTTCAGAGGATTTGCGATGTATGCGACGAATTTCGGAGCTCAATCAATGGCACCGGTATTAGGGTTTCGGGGATTTTTCCTCCGGTGACGACGATTGAGTCAATGGGGGTTGGGGCGGATTTGAGGAGGTGAAAGAGGTCGAAACTGTGCTTCTTTTGCCTCCAATCTTGAGCTTTCTAGTTGAGGAACGAAGGAGTTACGGAAGCGGGAAGCTGGAGGTGTCGTCCGGGCATTCGTTCGTCGTTCGTCCTCGTGTGCGCGCGTACGGGCGTGTGGCGTGCGCGGGTCGGCACGAGCTGGGCGCGAACATGGTGAGGGATCAGCGCAAGGCAACACGGGTGCTGGCTTGGCCTGGGTTGGCCTAGCCGAGTAGAGGAACAAAGAAAAGGAAAAACAGAGAGAGGAAGAAAAACAGAGAAAGAGGGAAAGAGAAAGGAAAAAAATGGAAAAAGAAAATTAAGGTGGAAATAGGGAAAAGGAAAATATGGGGAAGATTAAAATAAATAGGATTTGAATTGATGTGGAATTTAGAAGGTCTGACATTCAGAATAGAACTCAAATAAATTATTCGAGGGTGAGAGATGCACTTTGCGACAAAAATTAAACGAGAAAAAAAAACACCGGAAACAAACATGAAAATTAATATTTTAAATAAACTACTAACTCGACGTTATATTTTCTTAGAAAATCAAAGCAAACTAAATCGGTTTTAAAAAGTTGTCAAATTTTAGGTCTGTTACAATATGCCATCCTGACCCACATATCATTGACTCGTGTGGGTCCTACATGTCATTGAGATACCGATCACTTAAATTAATTACTTCTCTATTTAAATTAATCACTTAAATGATCTTTAAATTGATAAAAATGCTTCCGATGCTCAAATAATTTCACGAAAATTCCTGAGAATACTTGGGCACTCAAAGTATTTAACAAGATTATAATCAGACCATCTAATGATTATTTTATTATGTGAATAATTACTGAAATGTTCTTTGTATTATTAAAATTTGTAATTGAGCTCTGAAAAATGTGAGAAAATTCTAGAGAGCATAATTAATCATGAAGAATTTAATAAAAATTAAATCCAGCCATGCTTTATATTTAGAAAATTTTATTTCCCACATTTAATTACACTTGTAAATTCATGAACTTTTAATATAAATTTTATTAATATTTTATTAAATAATTTATAAATCCTGAAACAAAAATTCAGGCTGTGACAGCCTCCTCCTCAATGCGGCGCGGCCGGAGCCGCTCCATTCCAATTTGGCCGCGAGAGGACCAGATCCGTGCACGACGGCGCCGGATCCGCTGCCTCCGGCCAGCGGCGACGACGGAACCGAGGTCAGCGAGGCCGGCGTGATGCGGGGAGGACAGCAACAGCCACTGCAACTCACGCGCGGCTCCCCCATCCATCTCCTCGACCCGTGCGCCTCTCTCTATCGGCGGCAACGGGAAAGAGAGGCGGCGGGAGAGAGAGGATGAAGGAGAGTGGTGACGGGTAGAGAGAGGGAGGTAGAACGGAGCGCCGGCGATGGGACAACGGGAGGTGGAGGCAGCGGTGGGCGGGAGGTGGTGGCGATGAGCGGTGCCGAGAGGAGAGAGCGACGATGCGAGAGGGAGGAGGCGTTGCCGAGGGGTAGGTGAGGAATTTAATATCCGTGGCTTTTTGGTTGGAATATCCACCGTGAGTTATAATATCTTCACTTAGTTGCTTCGGATTTTGAAGAATCAACCTAGCTGTGGCCTCCATTAAAAGACGAGTGTCTATACGAGTGTATTCAGTTAGTGAGAACTCTTGCAGATGTCTTCCATCTCATCGTGAAGTATTAGCTTTTTTTTTTTTTTTTTTTTTTGGTGTTTGGTGGCACGACCCAAAAAAAAGTTGCCAACAACTACGAAATGGTATACAAAATAACTCCCCAATCTATAGCAAATACGTAAACTAAAATACTCATTGGACGCTCATGGTTGGAGATCCGACGCCGGCGGACATGGAGAGCGGCGGACGGCGCCTCGTCTTCCTCATCCTCCTCGTCTTCTCAACCGCCGTCGATCCTGACAAGACCGCAAGGTAAGCTGCTGAAAATCCCGCGCCCTTAGTTGTGATGCCTCTTTCTTCCTTCCTTGCGTTGGGCTGGCCCAAAAGTTGGGATGATCATCGATCTGAGTCTGCAGTTCTGCACACAGTTGTTTGGAAAATTAGTCGCTCCTTTTCTTTTAATTTAATCTGGTTGACTTCAGTTAGTTTGCTGCCGCTAGGGCGGCTGCTATGGGAAGCAGTGCAATCTTTCCTCCATGTTGCTTCTTTCGGTTATGCAAATCTTCCACGCCCCACACATGTTCGACGAATTGCGTAGCTGCGTTTAAGCCTGTGTGGCTCTTAAAATCTGATCTCCTTCTTCTTCTATGTCGTCTTAAACAGTTAGAGATATATATTAGAAATGTGGATTCATGCTTAAATTGTAACTTTCTCCCTGCTTCACTTGCAACTTTTTTTCTACTCCCTCCATCCTAAAATTTACATTTTTGAAGTTAGCTGCAGATATTGTGAAAGTACGTGGAATTAAATAGGGGAAATTTATGGTCGGTTCAGATAAGGGGTAGGTGCAGCAATAGCTACATTTTGAGACAGAGGTAGTAATATATAATCTCTTAATTTTAAATTACTCGTTAGCCTAGCAGATCTCACACAAACCCAGGAGATTCGGTTGATTTTGTTGTTATCCTCAATAAGTACATCCCAATTGTTTTCCCAAAACAGATGAGCCAATGAGAATTGTGATTACATTAGTGAAGGATAGAGGGAACGTCACATTTAAAAGTGTTTTCAAATGTGAGAATGACAAGTATTTTGATAAAAAAAATTAAATGCTAGAACGACAAATAATTACATCGTGAGGGGCTTCTCCTGCAGTGTTTCAATTAAAGAAAAATGTTTGCGACATTCAGGCTCTCCATGGACCATGGTGCAAGACGCCAGACTGCAGCATAGGCCCATGCATTACAAAATATGAAGCAAACCAAAATGTGTTTAAAATATATGTTTGTATTACAACTTACACACATGAAAAAAAAATCACAAGTTTAGTTTTTATTTACATTACAAATAGATCCCTTACAGTACAAATCACCATGGCCAAGCAGAACATAATGTCAACCTGAATTGCCGAGAAACCATGGAGCAATATGCAGGCTTGCAGTGTAGGTTCTGGAACATTTTATTACACATTCGGTGCTTCGGCGAAAATTATATAATGACATTTAGATAACAATAGGATGGTTTGATGACCATCCGATGGCATTTCTTGTGCTGGTCCAACCTCCATTAAATAGCTAGCAGATTCGTGGAGATATAACTTCTTCATCTGTTATTACCTGCTCAATACAATTTGAAGGGGAATATATATATATATATATATATATATATATATATATATATATATATATATATATATATATATATATATATATCATTGTTGTTCACGTAGAGATACCGTATCGATTATCAATGATGCTCTATCTTTACAACTTTATGTGCAGCAAGCTGAAAAATATACACTGAGAAATATAAAAAGAAAATTATAGCAAGCTCGCCTAGCTCTTGGTTGGTTTTATCTAACACCTCTACTTTCAATCTGTAAGTTTGAAAGAATGCTATAACACATATCCTATTTATTGTTTTTAAAAAAGTTACAGTTTGTTTGTTCCACAAAACAAGATGTTTTCTATGAATCCCTTTGTATTTACACTCTAGACAATCCCTTGTATTTAATCATCTGTAACTGGATTATATGATTGATAGGTCGTAACTGATTCTACTAGCTTTAATTCATGCAGTCTAGAGTTCTATACCAACGAAATCAAGAATGTTACTAAAGAGAAAAAATAATTATTATGCACATAACGAACGTAACGTAGAAGAATAAAGGCCATCGCATTCTTACTGTTGGGTAGGAGTCGGACACACATAGCATCTGACGATATGCTGGATGTAAACAGAGTCTTGTCCTCTCAGCCTCTCCATGAGCTCTTCAGGCATATCCTGAAGAACCATCTCTTGAAGTGAGGTAAGATATTGAAACCCTGATGGAACAGCAAGCATACTTCTCAAACCAATGAGCTTTACATAATTTATGGTCTGCATGGTGCCAGCCTCCATTTCAATTGCATTGAGCTGCTCCATGTCAGCCAAGTATAGTCTCTTGAGCTTTGGAAACCATCCTCCCCGGAAAATCATCATCTGCCCTTCATAAACCCTGTAGAGATGAAGTTCAACTAGATTCAACATGTGGGAGAATGAAGGAATTGGATCTGTTTGCATCCTGGACCACCCCATGCACAGGTCTTGGAGTTTCGTCAAACTGGCGAATATTGGTGGGAGAACACCTCCTTGCAACTTGCCTTTCAGGTACAAATAATCCAGATTTGGCAAAGGTTGTAAGCTTTCCAGATTAAGAACTTCTTCCTTGGCATATGAGATTATAGTTAGCCTGGAAAGGTATGGCATCCTTATGATGGAGGTCCACAAGTGCTTCATGTGTTCATCCTTCACTTTCATTAAGGAAAGGTACCGCATCAGCGTTAAGTTTCCAAGATTGACAGCTATATCTTTGGTCAATTCTATATATCCCAGAACTTGTAGATCCTTTAGAGAGCAAATTCCAGGAGGAACTTTGGCAGCTTGGAAGCAATCAAATATTCTGGCATCAATATCATGTTCAACATAGGTGCTCAGAACTCGGAGCTTTGTTAGTCTACTTATCTCGAGTGGCAGATCCACAATGCTAGTGTAATCAAGATCTAACAACTGTAGCTTTCTTAACTTGCACAATGCTTTGGGAATCAATTTAAGATTTGTGCCGAACAAATCAAGGTAATGCAAATTGAACAGAGTGGTCACAACATCAGGGAGTGTTTTTATGTTTGCAAATCTTAAGGGCAAGACCCTAAGCAGTTTGAAGTTTCCAGTAGCATCCTTTACCCATGAAGATGGTACGTGACGATCAAACAAAAGGAAGGACCTAATCTTTTCTCCCCCTTCAAGATGATCTATAATGCTCCCAGAATTTAGTACTGAGACACGGCGGACTTCTCTGCTCTGCTCTGTAACACGAGCATCGTCCAGTAGAATAGAGAATTTCCCACTTTTGCACTTGCTTACAACTAGATCTCTTACAAGATCATGCATTTGAAATGTATCTGCTCTACCATTTGCATCCCTTTCTACCACTTGAAGAAGTGAACGCTGAACAAGCTCCTTAAGGTACTCATCTGCTACTTCCCCCATTGTTATACTTAGGCCCCTTTCTTCAATAAAGCTTTCAGCTATCCATAACTGAATGAGTTCCTCTCTACCAATCTGATAGTCTTCTGGAAATATGCCACAATAGAGAAAACAATTCTTTAGATATCCTTGTAAGTGGTTAATGCTAAGATCAAGTGCACTAGTCACAGAACTAAGATCAGGGTTATTCGTCAGTTGCCAGTCCAGTTGATGATAGAAAGACTTCCATTCACTCTCATATAACTTCTTGCGTGACATCAAACTCCCAATGGCCACGATAGCAAGTGGCAATCCTTCACATTTGTTCACAATATCTTTTGCCCAATGAATCAGACTCTGGGGACATGCTTTACCTTCTAGTCTTGGAAATGCTTTTCTACAGAAGAGGTCCCATGCTTCTTCTTCTCCAAGGGTTTTTAGTTGGATGTAGTGCTCATCATATGCTAATGAAGCTACATCTTCAATCCTTGTTGTAATGATAATTCTGCTTCCATTGTTGTTTCTAACCAATGCAGGATCTAACAATACCCAAGCATCTCGACTCCACAAATCATCCAATACAATCAAGTACCTTTTGTCCTGCAAGTAGGTTGTCATTCTTTCTATCAACTTTGGCATATCCATAATGTCAAACTCATCACGATTGCACTTTTCCTTTTCTAATAGCTGCTTGAGTATTTTTCTCAGTAATTCATCAACATTGTAACTTTGTGAAACTGAAATCCATGCAGAGCAGTCGAATTCTTGTTTAATTGTATTCTTTTTATAGACCTGACAGGACGAGAGTTGTTTTGCCTAACCCGCCCATACCCCAGAGAGAGATGATTATTCGTTGAACATGCCCATGTATCAATTGATTCAAGAGCCATGTCGATTCTTCTTCAATCCCAACAATGTTATCTTCAATTCCAACACAGGTAGTGTCCAATGTGTATTCCTGAAGGCTGTTATGTCTTGTGTAGCTTCCTTCTCCACTGGTTGAAATGCCATAACGATTTTTCATGCTGCTGAGTTTCAAAAGGCGTGCTTCGATCTGTTTAAGCTCATCAGCAATTCTGCGCCATCCATTGATGTTTTTGGAATGACGCCATAGTTTCTTCGGTAGCCGACTCTCTTCTGTTTGTGCAATGAGATATGCATACTCATCAATAACATCTTCGGCATCATATGAAACCTTTATTTCATCTAGCCAGGCCTGATAGGCCAAATTATGTGATGGCCGCATTTCTGCATGCATTAGAAATGCTTTCATAACTTTAAATTCAATTTCAAGCTGCCTCATGTTGTTCTGAACTTCAAGTAAAGCTGATGCTTCTTTTCCGTAGTGTGACAGTATTGATTTTACTGCCTCTTGCCCCAATGTGGCAGTAATTTTTTGAAGTACCAGATAAACCATAGCCTCTGCCATGTTTGCTTTCAAGGACTGTGCAATACGTGGCTAACCTTCTAGCGTAGATGCAGCAGTTTTCTGTATCACTGTTTAGTCCTGTTATTGTTGAAAGAGATTATCTGATTAATCAAATTATTGTGATCTATTATATACTAAAATACTAAAAGTCCATTAAACTTTCTACAAACGCTCCTAAACCGCCACGTAGCACTCCTATAAACGTTCCTACACCGCTACGTGGCACTTTCATTTAAACCGGTGACCCAATATTTTAAACAGTTAAATTATTAATTTTCACCATTAAATCTTATCTTCAAGAAAAAAAATCTGCACGTTCCCCTCTCCGTTCACAAGTTCACGTAATATACGTTCCGATTTCCGAAAGAAAAAAGAAAATACGTGCGCATGAATGTACGTACTCCCTCCCACCCCCTCTGACCCTCCCCATCCGTGTCCGAAATCGCTAATCAGCGAATGGTCGCGCGCCCTCCCCCCCGTGCGGCGCAGCCACGTGGCGGGCGTGGAGAGGGGAGGGGCGGCGGAGGGCGTGGGAGGACTCGTGATGCGGTTTTTTTTTCCGGTTTTTTCGTTTCTCTTTCAGTTTTCTTTGGTTAATTCTCGGTTTTGTCGTTTCCTTCGTTTTTAGTATATACTTAACTTTTGATTTTTAACCTTTACATATACCAAGTTTGTATACGTGTGTATACATTACAAACTTTGTATATGTCGTATACAAAGTTTGTATACATCATATACAAATACAAACTTTGCATACGATATATACAAAGTAGACGTATACAAACTTTATACGACGTATACAAACTTTGTATATGTGTGTATACGCACGTATATAAAGTTTGTATACGTGTGTATACATACGTATACATTTGTATACACACGTATATAAACTTTGTATATGTCGTATATAAAGTTTGTATACGTCATATACAAATACAAACTTTGTATACTATATATACTACAAAGATTGCATATGCACTTATACACATATGTGTATATTTATATGTATAAATATATATACATAGTATAGTAGTATAAGGGGTAGTATAGTATACTAGTACTGTAGTATATAGGGGAAGGCTGAAACCGACCGCGCGGCCGCAGGCGCGCGCGGTCAGTCGCCGATCAGCAGTCCCCATCCGTGTCTCTCCTATTTCTCTCCTATTTCTTTCCTACCTTTTAGTATATTCTCTTGGTACATATATTTCTATACAGAAATTATTATACGTCACTTGGATGAATATACCTTTAATTTTCAGTGACAAACTCAGAAAAATTATCGGGACATCACTTGGATATATATCATTTCTTTTCAGGGGCGAACACATAAAAATTTATAAAAATTATTTAATTACAGATTAATATATTAATTAATATGACATGAATTATGTATTATTATATACTATAAAAGTTCATTAAACGTCTTACAAACGTTGTCAAGACGCCATGTGGCTTCCTATAAACGTTCCTGGGCCACCACACGACGCTCTAATAAATTAAAGTAAATATAAGAAATTCTGAGAAAAAAAATTATCTTACCCCTACCAAGGGGTGAAAACGGTACGGAATTTTTCCGGATTCCAGACCTGTTTTCGGAAACGGAATCAGTCGGTTGGAATTTTTTCGGAATTTCTCAGAAACGGAATCGAAAATGGAAATATTTTCTCGGAAACGGAATCGAATATGATAATCGCAGTTTCCGTCGGAACTCGGAATCGGTCAGAAATATTCCGGAAAATTTGTCGGAATTTTCGAAGTTAAAAAGGCCCATCCAATCAATAGTCCATAATCCGTCCCCAAGTCCCCACCCGGCCCAACCCAAGTTGCTAACCCTAGAGAAGAGAGTGGAGAGAGAGAAGTCAGACAAATCGGGAGGGAGGCCGGGAACGGCGCATCCAGAGTGCGCCACCACCCACCGCCGGCCTGCCGTCCTCGCTTCCTCGGCTCCTCGCGACCTCGCCCCCGCCGTCTCGCATCTCGTGCCGCCCTTCCTTTCTCGCTCCATCCTCGCCCCCACCATCTCGCGGCGCCGTCCCGCCGCCTCTCGCCTTTTCGCCGCCACCACCACCACCGACGAGGCGACGACGACGCCACAGCCACACCACCGACGCCGGCCATACCGACGACGACGCGACATCGACGACGAGACAACAGGCCACAGCCACAGCACATCGACGACATCTCAAGCCCCACTGGCTTCCTGACCGCCACCGATGCCGAGCCGACGCTGACGCCTCCAGCAGCCTAGCGGCAACAGTAAGCAGGTGTTCCTCAACCTCCTTCTCTATCTCCATCTCTATCTATCACTCTTTGTTAGTTGTTACTGTGTAAATGATTGATTTGTTTGTACTAAGGAACTTGGTTATACTGTGTAAATGATTGATTTGTTTGTACTAAGGAGCTTGGTTATCTTCTGTTAATTTTGTAGAAGAGAACTAGTATGTAGTATGCACTGATGATGGAGTGAAAGCACTGAATAATAGTCTATACTCTATACCTTATATACCATAGTATCTTGCTGTAATTTTTTTTAGAATATTTGTTATGCAAATTATATGAAGTTATAGAAGAATATATTTTGCTGTGAGGCTTAGTTTGAGGGGTTTATGTATTCCGATAAATTTTCGTTACCGTATCCGCGCCAGTTTATTTTCGCTCCGTTTTCGGTTTCGATAATATTCGTTTCCGTTTTCGTTTCCGGGGATTCCGATTCCGAAAAAAATATGAAAACGAAGAAAACGATAAAGGTTATTTCCGTCCGTTTCCGTACCGTTTTCACCCCTACCCCTACCTATGGACCTTATTAACTGTTACATCTATATCTTAAAAAAACCTATCGATCGATCAGGCCGTCAGAGTGCATATGTAGAACGCATGTATCCAGTTGCCTCCTCACGGACGAGACGAACCCACTGGCTCCTCTTTTTTTTCCTTACAACAATTAATTTAACCACTGAATAAAAATAAGATCCTAAAATTTACCAGAAAAAATATTCACCTTATTTTTTTAATAAAATTGGTGGACTAATTACTTCATACCATTGGACATCTAACAACTTTCTACCAACTTAATTATATTTCTCAACTTGTATACGAGGTCTATTTTCCTATACAAATATATAAAGCTAAATCAATCTACAAAGGTACAAATAAATTTGTTTATGAATGAAGCTCTTTTTTATTACTATATATCTCTGTCCTATAATGGATCCTAACATTTTATAAGAATTAAGGAGGAATGAAAAAAAATACTAAGATACCCATCATTGCTCATTAAATAAGGGGTATGTAGAGAGTTTGAAGATGGTTAGAGTAATGTTGGATAAAAATTAAATGAAGAATAGCTGGATGGAACCAGTAGTATTAAAAATCCCTTATATTTTAGGATAAAATTTGAATTCTTTAATTTATTGATGGAGGTAGTAGAAGTAAATAGATGTGAGTATGTCTTTAATTAGAAAAAGAAGTCATATTATCATATTTTTAATAGAAAATTCCTTAAATTAATATATCCTAAAATCTACAAAGACATCATTATTATACAAGAAAAAAAATATTACTTAAAAGTTTAAATTAAAATGCTAAATATTTTAAAAAAGAAACACATATAGTATAAAATGATATTTTCATAGGAACCAGCTCCATTGTTGGGACATATTTTTCTCATAAATTTAAGATGACATGATGTAAGTAATTTTAGTTTATAATTTGTAACAACTTTAGCTTAAAATAGTCAACCTAAAAATGATATGGTTGGAGGGGCAATGCCTTACAAGTTGGCTACACTCAAGTGCATATAATGCTGCTTATGCTGCTTATGGACAACAAAGGTCACATCCTTTAAATTAAAAAACATAGACCTCATCCTAATTGCACTGGGATGTCACAGACACCCTCAAAGGACCCGATGTCTCCGTCTGTCCAACTTACATATATAGTCACTGTAACAGCCCGCCGTCTAGAACCACGTAGCTAAGCCCAACCGACGAGCGGGCTCACTTACACATATCACTCCACTTACACGTTCGTTCTCGCTTCGTGTGAAAGGGTTAATCTAGGAGTGACATAGTTGGACGGATAAGGCCTTATAAGTTGGTTACACTCTTGCTAAACTAGCAAGATGATACTAAACATACGCACACAGCTCTCATGGGCCACACAGGCCTCATCCTAATTGAGCAAGGTGATACTAAACATACGCACACAGCTCTCGTGGCCACATAGGCCTCATCCTAATTGGGCCAAAATGTCACATACACCTTCCTCAAAGGACCCGATATTGGTATTTCTTACGACCACAGATAAATCCGCAAGCGCACGGAATACCGCTGTAGCACTTCACCTTCGGGTGACCCCAAAAGGATATCGAACTTAGGGAACGTGTGTAACCTACCTAAGGCTAAGACAATCCAAGGACAACAACTATAGATAGGCTAGGCAGGCTAGAGAGGACTTTCTATGTATTTTCATTATCTAAGCTAAGCAAAGGTAATTTCCTATCTGTTGCTTCGGGCATCGACCCCTGCTGGTCTGCCTGCGTGGTTCCGGCTATAGCTCTATGATGTATCCGAACGTGGACAATTACTGGGATGGAATTCGGGGCAGTCATCACCTGCCGCCTACCTCTGACAAATCCGTGGGATACACAACAAACAAAGGTAATCTCTAACCTAGACACCATGCCTAAGTTATTAATTACTACTCTAATACTTGTACATGAACTTTTTTCTTTATCCAGAGTCCTAGTACTAGAGCACTTAGTATGAATACTAAACAATGAACACGTAAAGATGGAAATCTATCTTACTCAGACTAAATAATTAAATAACATAAGAAAGAAATATGAATGCTGACTTAATAGAAGAAGGTTCTCCGAATCCAGAGCAGAGTGTACCAACAGCTCCGGTACTCCTCTAGAATTCCTCCTAGGAAGCAACACTCATCGAGGTAGAAGTCGGATGAGCGCCAAACTTCCGGGCACTCCTCCAGAGCTTCCCCTCTCTCTCTACCTTATTCTAGCGTACAAAAAGATATAATAGAGCCTCTTATAATTCAGCTCAAAGTTGTGTGTTGTGAATGAATGAGAGGAGCCCTTTTTATAGCCTCCATATGACGGTTATAAGTATGGGAAACGACCAACCTACCCTCCAACCGTCATTAAGAAGTAATCAGGGCCGTCCACGTCGAATCTGGCGATCAACGGCCACGAAACGGGTTCGACCGAACTGGTGGTTCGGCAGAACTAGAAAACCCTCCTCTCGGCCGCCTCTTCGGCCGGGAGGTAGCTTTATGGCTCCCCAACATCATATACTATGTTTTGGCCCAATTCTAAGTTCTTTTCATTGACATATGGGCCCTCTAATCCGTGTAAACGCGTCCTGAATGTGCGGAGGTGCATTTTGTCGCATGATGGATGTGTTTTCTCCTCAAATTACCTGCATACACATATTTCACCAACACTACTGGAAATGATTAGTAATAATCCCTACCACTAAGTTTGTACCATGTTTTATTTCATTATATGCAGGTATTGGCGGAAAGATAATATGAATTAAGGACCGTTAACAACACCCCCACACTTAACCTTTGCTCGTCCCGAGTGAAGGCTATGGACTCTACAATAAAGTTATGACTTCCTTTCTAATAATCATGCAAACAAATTATTCAAAGCCATACCTGTACTTGTGGGTCTTTGTAGTGTCTACCATGCGATCCTGAGCAATTGAGAAAATGGAACAATCTTGACTCAAGTCACCCTAACTTTTCATGAAGAACAACATGGGTTTTTTTTTCAAGTAACACAAAACTATAACTTTGCTTTGCTCCTCAATTGATTCTCTCGATCACTCAAGGTGTATGATTCCTCATAAAGGCATATGATTGCACCTTTTCTTTCCTACCATCTAATATGGCTTATGTGGAGCTCAGTGTATGGAAAAGAGTAGAGCATTACTTGCATCACATAAATTGCAAAGTCAAATAATGGATCCACGGAAATACAAGACATACTTTCTAGTCAATATGCATGTGTATGTGTATGGTGAATTTGTGGGTGGAAAAGGAAAAATAAAGGTAACTCCTTTTGTATACCTCCTCATCCATTTATTTTCTATTTTGAAATTTGGGAGAGTGCGTGGCTATCTTTTTTTTTCACCATCATGCTCCATACTTCTATGAGCATTTTTTTTCTTTTCTTTTTGCATAGCCATGCCTCTCTCTTTCTTTCTTTTTTTGAAAGAACTTTGGAGGAAGAGGCATAAATAACATGGAGTATTTATTTGATAGATGAAATGAATGACAAATGGGAGATGCTAACTTCCAGTGTAGAAGTCAAGCATAGGTGGGTGTATGTGGAGTGTATGTGATCTTGACCATGAAAGTATGAAAAGCATTTCACTAGGGTCACAAAACTTGACAACGCTCAATGTAATGACAAGCAGCGTATGTAGCAAGCTAATCATGAATGATCAACCTATGGCTCTAGTGGGAATAAAAATATCAATGAGGAGTTTAGCATCGTTATATTTTTTTCTTTTTTTATAAAATTCCCAAGTGTGCAACATGAAGAGGATTTCTATCATCAGACTATATCTCAATCATCAATTACCTAGATAGCATGGGGTCCCTATTGAATATGTCACCACAAGCAACAAGTAATGAGCAAAGAATAAAATGCATGCATGTTATTTTCAGGGAGATCATCACTACAAGAGATCTTACGATAGATGACGCTTCATTTACGTCACAAACATTGAATTTTTCATCACGTTTTGTAATCTGTGACGCTTGCGTGACGAAAATTCATTCGTCACCTATCATGCGTCTCTAATGGCGTTCTATGACGAAACCTTATTTTTTCGTCATTAATCTAGTGACGATCTTTCTGTCGTCATAACTTTGTGACGCTCATATTCGTCATTATCTAGCCTAAAAATGTCATAAAATATCTAATGGCCCATTAAAACCATGTATTGAGCACCCTGTTTATGGGCTTAGCCCAATGGCAAGCCCAACTAGATTTTAGCCTAGCCCATCTATGATGTAGCATATTTTCAGCCCAATTCTATTATATCTATTTGCTTTAATATCAAATAATAAATGGGCCAAGTCCATTGCAAAAAGCCCATATAGGCCCAAACATTACACCACACCATTTTCAGCCAATCATATTATATCGATTTTTCTATATATTTGTCGACAAATTTTCCCCCAAAAATTTGATAGATGTAAATATAGTACAATCGTAGTGTAATTACACTGTAACTTGCATGTAATTACACTGTAACTATAGTGTAACTCGTATGTAACTTTCAAAAATCTCTCCGTAACATGTTATTTCGGTAAAATGGAGGTCGTGGGAACAAATTCTTTCACACATGTGTGTGCTATGATTTGTTTTCTTCCTCACCAAAACAAATTTTTTAATAGATCTAACGATTCAAAATTAAGTGAAACTTACATATAAGTTACACTGTAGTTACATGCAAGTTACAGTGTAATTACATATAAGTTACAGTGTAATTACACTACGATTATACTACGCTCTGGGACAGCCACTGCTGGATTCGGCCGGCGGAGTGCGTGGGCAGCTGCGGCGGCCACCGACGCCAGAAACGGACAAGGACCACATAGTCGTTGCTGCCGTCGGGCCGTACCACCACCGCACCGCATCGGTGCAGCAGCAGCCGCCGCCACTCATCACTTAGAGCAGGTACAATAGTAGGCTATAAGCCAACAGTAAACATATTTTAAGGAGATAAATGAGGAGAGAGAAGGACAGCGGGCTACAGATTTGTAGCCAGCTGTAGCACGAATTCCAAGACGCAGTATGTGTATGACAGGTGGGACCAGGTATTAATAGTGTAGTATGTAACTATTGTATGAATAAGCTATTAGATTGACTATATATGAATTGGAGCTAGTAGTTGGCTATATTATTAAACTTGCTCTTATGCCAAGAAGTGGATGGATACGGAGACAAGGATTTAGACAGTGAAGGGCTGTGAAGGGCTGAAAATAGAAAAAGTTAGGTGTATCGACTAGATGCACCTAATTAGGTGTAGCCCCCGACTATGTGATTAGTTAAAAACTAAACATATAGTCAAAGTTCAAATAACATCCAACCGAATGGTTCTACAACCAAATCATCCAAGGTATTATATAGCTAAGCATATGTAACGTTTAATAAAACATCTAGCCGACTGCTTTAGCTTTAATACACCAAAAAAGGAGATATAAAGAAACCCGAGTGAAAAACACTCTAAAGGTCTATAAACTACCATATATGATAAGAATCCGAGTAAAAACTCTCAAAAAGATCCATCAAATATGATATAAACCATGATAATCAATGAGTCTAAATAGCCTAGGCTATGACTCACAGCATAATCAAAGTAAGCATATAACATGCCGAGAGAATGACTACTCAAGACCCAGTCATCTCAACAAAACCCGAACAGTTTTTGTAGCCTAAAAAGGCCTACTAAATTAGTATAACACCTTTCTGTTGGGCACCTTTTTATTTGCATCGTAGTAATTCCAAAGAATTATCTAACTGCGTCAAAAAGGATTTTAACAGCATTGGGCTATAATGTCGTGAGCAAGTGTTGCCAAAGCAAAACAAATGCCTAAGTCCCTAAGGATCACAACTCAACCACGCTGATAGCAAAACTGGGCCGAAGTACTGTTTAGTAGGGGTGGGCAAAAAAAAGACCGAACCGAACTAACCGAGACCGAAACCGAAAAGACCGAGACTGAGAAAATCGGTCACTAGTTCGGTCTTGGGATCTAACTAACCGAATTTTATTCGGTCAATTCGGTTATTGGGCTCGGTTAACCGAAATACCTGAACAAACCGAATTCTACAGGAAGCCCAATAACAGCCCAACACTAGAAAAACCCTAGCTTCCTTCTCTGTTCTTCTCTTCCCCCACGCAGCCATTTCTTTCGCATGGTCGCACTTCTCCTCTTTCCCCTACACAACCATTACTTTCACATGGTCGCACTTCGCACTCGCAACCACCCGACCTAGCCACAGCCCACCGCAGCGGCGTCGCGTCGTCTTGCTGTGCTGATGTCCGCCGTGCTATCATGCCACTCCGCCATCCTCCCGGCTGGCTGCACCCATCTCACCGTTGCCGCCCACTGCCGCATCTTGCCGCAGGTAAGGCCGGAGCTGGCGATTGCAGCCGCATCCAGCTAGGGATGTCTCGGTGCTAGCAGGAATAGGGATAGCAGGAGCCAAGAGATGGCAAGATTAGGTACACCTGGTAGAGATCGACGGGATCCAATCATGGAGCTCGATTTGCCTTTTCAGTTTTGTCTTTCTGAATCTGCTCGATTTGCTAGGTGTGTGTGCAGATCAGCAGATGCATCATCTATCTATTGATCTATTGAGTTGCCTTTTGATTTGTCAACCATATATTTGTTGTTTGTTGTTTGTGATTTTTTTTGGGTTCAGAGACTTCTGCTCGGGTTAGTTCGGTCATGACCAAGACTGAACCGAACTAACCGAACACCGAAGTGCTCGGTCTTCAGTTTTTTTTGGGACCGATCGGTCTTAAGTTTTTGATGACCGAAATTTTAAAAAGACCGAGAAACCGAACCGAATTTCTCGGTTAGACCGAATGCCCACCCTTACTGTTTAGGCTCAGGCCCATTTGTACTCCCGACACCCTAATGAAATAACATCAGAAACGAAGCGTCGGTTCACCTTCCCCGCCGAAACTTTCGCCGCTTTCCCCATTCTCTGCTACAGTGCAAAACCGCACTGGCGAAGCTAGGCTTCACAGATTTGCTTCAATCCATTCTTCAAAGCTCCACAAAAATCTTCCACGTAACCACCGCATCAATCTCCCTTCCATTCCCAACCATTTCTCAAATCAAATCGCATCATCCAGTTCACATCCATGGCGGGAGAGATAGAAAGCTTCGAAAGCCAGTGGGCGCCCTCTAATGTGACAGAGGAAGACTTGAAGGAGATGGTGGCGCACGGCGTTCTTCCGGCAAAGGAAATCATCGGATGGCGTCCGGCGTGCGGTGAAGCATTTCCGACCCTGCACACTCACGAGGTCGTAGTGTTTTCTCTTTTCTTTTATGGCGGATTTTCTCTTCCAACCTCAAGTTTCTTCCGGGGCATTTTGGATTTCTATGGAATCAGTTTGCATGACCTAAACCCCAACTCCATAGTCCACATCGCCAATTTCATCCATGCTTGCGAGGCTTTTCTGGGGATTAGGCCGCATTTTGCGCTATTCCACCGCATGTTCTTCCTCAAGCCCCAGCCGAATAAGAGCAAACCATGCGTAGTTGGGGGAGCCGGATTTCAATTAAGGGGAACCTTGGGCCCAAAATATTTCTCTATGCCCTTCAAGACTTCAAACAAGGGATGGCACGCCAATTGGTTTTATGTACAAAATCCTAAACCAGCGCTTCCCAAGTACTCCTGGCGTCCTCTAGTATATCAAGATACTTGGAACTCGCTCCCAATGGGAGATGAAGCCGCCCAGGCGCTTGCTCTAATGGACCGCATGTTGAAGCTGAAGGAGCAAGGTCTGCAAGGAGAACAAATCACCCGGCATTTTATCAAGACCCGGCTGGCCCCAATCAAAGAAAGATCTCGCACTGCCTTTGAATTCGATGGGAAACATGACCCCAATCGCGAAGACCCAGAATCTCTCGAGTTCAAAATTATGAAGGAGAGAATGTATAAAATCTTCTCAAATGCCATCGTGGTCAGCTACTCACACGTGCTGCCGGTGGTGCCATGTAACGCTTTCAACCCTCCTCCTCCGGTATGTATCACACATCTCGACCTTTGTGAGCGACATCTTTTTGTCTTCTTCAAAATTTATTGAAAACTTGGAACATCATGCTCAGGAATTTGCCTTGATGAAGTCCGATCCTCCAACCGTTCAATGCCGCTTATCCCGTCAGCCGACTGGTCAGGCTAGTGGAGGGCCAAAAATTCAACCCGATGTTCAGCCGAATACCTCGAAGTCGTCTAGTTAGTCAGATGCTCGCAAAAGAAAATTGATGCTGAGCGACGATGAGGGTGACGACACCAAAAAGTCTGGCAGCAAAAGGGTGGCTGGGAAACAATCAAGTCAGGCTAACCCGAAAAAGAGAACATCCAGTCGCCCTATACCAAAAATCAGGAAATCATCTAGGTACAAGTCATTTAGCAATTGCCCCTGTATCACTAGTCACTCATCATTGTAGTAGTGCTGATAACGTATCTCGAATTTACAGGAAGCCATCTGATATAGATCCTTCTGGGAAAGACCCTATGCCGACTGGCACAGAGACTGGTCCTTCAGTAGAAACCGGGCCGACTGTCGAAGATCGCCCGAGTAAAGATCAACCAGCATCCGACGATGCACAGGCCAGCAACAAGCCCCCGACTGGAAACCAGTCAGCCGAAGCTAGCATTAGTGCCGATCAGGAGCCCCCGACTGGAAACCAGTCGGGTACAAAACAAAACGAAGATATCCCAGAAGTAGAGGTTCAAGCTAGTAGCCCTCCTAAGAAGGATGCCAACGCTGACCCGGGATCCAATTCTCCTGTTAAAGTGCAAGGACCTGCTCGTCCCCAACCAGAAATTATAACAGGTAAATAACTCCAAATCCGATTTGATCCGACAAACTTCCTTCAATCGTTTCACCATTATTCATGAATGTATAAGGCCCAATGATCGGGGACGAAGAAGAAGAGATCCTTCGGATACGATCGGCTGAAGATTCTCGCCCACCCATATTGATTAAGTGGTGGGATGACGAAATGCAACAACAAGGAATAGTAATAAACAAACAAAAGGAGGACAAGGAATTATGTCTGTTGAAAAAGGCACTCGGCCAAGCTACTCGTCTTGTAAATGTAAGTCTCTGTCACAACCTAATTTTCCGTTTCAGGATTTATAAATTATTTAATAAATTATTAATAGAATTTATATTAAATGTTCATTAATTTACAAGTGAAGTTAAATGTGGGAAATAAAATTTCCTAAATATAAAGCATGGCTGGATTTAATTTTTATTAAATTCTCCATGAATAATTATATTCTCTGAAATTTTCTCATATTTTTCGGAGCTCAATTCCTAATTTTAATTATACAAAAAACATTTCAGTAATTACTTAAATAATAAATTAATCATTAAATGATCTGGATATTATTATATTAAATACTTTGAGTGTCCAAGTATGTTCAAGATTTTTCTTGGAATTATTTGAGCATTGGAAGTATTTTTAACAATTGAAAGATCATCTCATTGGGTAATTTATTTGGAAAAGCAATAAAATCATCCTTCCTAGTCTTGGGCCGAATTCAGCCCATTCCGTCCCTTCCTCTCAGCCCGGCCGAAAGTCTGTTTTGCCTACCCCGCGCTACAGTACTCCATCTTCCTCCTCCAGCCGACTGTCTCCCGTGCCGTGCACAGTGCCGCCGATCCCCTTCCAAAATCCGGCCACCTCGTTGCTCCTTTTTCCAAATTAGTTGCGGGAATGGAATCCTCTCAATCTCCTCTTCCTTTTCCCCAAGAAATCCCCAAAAGTTTCTATGGAAATACTTTCCAATTTCGCGGTTCAATCTTTCCTTTTTCCGGCGAGAACCCTAGACTTTCCTGAGTTTTTCCCGTCGTTGTGGGCTCGATCCCGGCCTCCCATGGCCATATATAGAGCCCCCTCCCTCTCCTCTTTCGGCCGCCACCTCCTCCTTCTTCTGCCGCCGCCCGAAACCTTCTCCCCGCGCTCTCCTTCTCTCTCCAAGCGCCGGTGCCGCTCCAGCCGCATCTCGCCGTCGCCCCGGCCGTCGCCGATCAGCGCCGCCACCTCCATCGGCTCCGCAACGTCGAGCCCTACCCCGGCTGCTGTTGTTTTGCGCCAAATCCAATCGGAGGTAGCCCGTCGTCGTGAAACGGAGCGCCGCCGTCGCCGCCGTGTCTCCAGCTGCCCCGCGCCGTCGCTGTGGTCGCCGCTGCTGCTCGCCGTTGCCTCCGTCAGGTTCGCAAGAAGGAGCTGCACCCCGTCCGCCCCTTCGTCGCCACCAAAATCCACCGGAGCTTCATCGTCGCCGTCAACCCGAAGTTCGCCATCGCGTTTTGATCTCCGGCGAAGCCCTGCTGCTCTTCCCGTCATCGCCAAGCTTCGCCGTCGCCTCCATTGGATTCGCACCTGCGAAGTGAAGCCCGTCCACCCCTCGGTTGTCGTCTCTCATCGCCGGAAAGTCGTCGCCGCCGTGTACAGTACCTCGCCGCCCTTCCAAGCTCGTCGCCGGCCATCTTCCGTCGCCGTCCGTCGTCGCGTAAGTGTTGGTAAGGACCGTCGCCTCGCGCTCTTTCTCCCGGTGCCCTCCGTTTGCATATTTGTGCCGTGGTTCGCCGGCAACCGCTGCTCCCATGCCGTTCACCGGCGTAGGTTTTTCCCTAGGGCCTTAATTTAATCTAATCTTGTTTGGCCCTAGCGTCATTGTCGTCTCCGTGTGTTGTCGCTGGTGTCGCCGTTGCCTCTTCCTCTTTGGTCTTCCCCGGTGAGGCCTCCTTTCCGTTCCCTAGGTTTAATCTTTGTGTAGCTGCAATCGTGTCTTCGTGTAGTCGCTGTTGTGCAGCCTTAGCCCGTGCGTAGCCGTGTGTGCCTAGCCACTGCAGCCGACCCATGCGCCGTCGCTGCCCTAGTTGCATCGCCGCTGCTGTCCAAGCCGCCGCCTTGCGCCATCGCTTGCTGCCATCACGCCGCTGCTTGCTGCGCTGGCTCTACCAAGCTGCTGCTATACCGCATGCCGTGTCGCTGCTGCATGCTGCCACGTCGGCCGTGTCGCTTGCTGTTGCCGCTGCTGCTGCGTCGCCTTTGCTGCGTCACCGCTGCTGCGCCTGCACGCCGTGCAGCGTTGCCGTCGCTTTGCCGCAGCCGCTTGCTACCACCGCGTCGCCGCCCTAGCGTCGAGCCGGTCATTGCCGTGCACCGCACCCGCTGCTGTCCGCTGCTAGCCGCCGCGCAGCCGCTGCCCTAGTGCACGTACTGCAGTCGCCGCGCCGCTGTCATGCATCGCTATCGGCTGTGCCGTCACCCTAACCCTAGCTTTGTGTTTCCGCCGAGCCGCCGCCTCGCCGAGCCAAGTCACCTTAGTGCCACCGTGTCGCAGCTGTGTGTCACTTAAACCTAGCCACCGCTTTAGCCCGTTGCTCAGTAGTCGAGTTGTCTAGCCGTAGGTGCAACCCTAGGTTCCTACCGGCCTATCGTTTGCCGTACCGGGGCTTTACCGTGAATCGTGTTTAGCCCACCGATTTGGCCGCAGCCGTTGTTGAGTCGTTCACTCATTCATTCGAACGAGGTGTTCCCCGTGCTTCGTTCGTTTGTCCGTGTTGAGTCGTCCTTTAGTTTAGAGCCGTTCAGAGCCACCGGTTCTGTTCGCCGGTTTCGGTTGATCATTAGGGTGATCCCGTGTCACGTAGAATTGACTCGTTGAGTTGGTATCTCGTGAGGCCCGCTTGCCAGATCAATCCAAGCCATCCAATCTTGGTCAACTCTATGTCAAGATTAATCTTAGCCATCCGAAATCAATATAAATCATTTCCTCTCTTTTCAGTGGCATATTATTTCTTTTTAATATATGTCATCTACCAAATATAATCTAATCTTTTCCGGAGGTTGTTTTAATCTTTTATCTCAGTTATAAATCATTTGTAAATTGTTTAATTAATTTGGAATAGTCTTTTCTTTAATAGGTTTAATTGGAATTTAATCTTGTAAAATTTGTAATTAATTCATATGAAATCGGAATGAGGTCGTTCAAGTCTCTAAGTTCATCTAAAGTCATGATCTACATGTTTATTTACTTTGTATGTACTGTTTATTTGGAGTTTCTTAGTCTTTTTCCTCGTTTTGCTTGTTAGCTTGTCGTTTCCGTCGTTTCGAAGGTTCGTGAGTGCGTCGGAAGTATTCAAGAAGATTAATTGAAGACCCTTTATTCCAAGGCAAGTCACACAGATCCCAAACACAGTTCCTTTGAGCATGTTGATCCTATATTTAAATTCTCTATTTATTTCAAATGTGCATTTATTTTCGAATGTCACCGGGTGGTGTGAACTTATTCCTTTGTTATGGCCTGTTTGCATTGATTACTCTATTCCTTGATACCTTGGGTTATTATAATTTGACTAGTTGAGCTTTATATATTGGTTCAGCCAGATGTTAGACATCATTGCTTAGCCATGCTTAGAAACATTAGCACACAATTGGGATAACTAATGTTTCACTATTACTTAATGATGGATATTTAATGATAGCTCACGATGGTCAATCGTGATTGGTTAATTAATTAATGTGCCTACTAAAACTTGATAATGGTGGGTTGTGAGCACATGGTTTTGATGGTCGTGCTCATGACAATTAAGGACCGGTTCACGAGTTTCGGTTGTGAAACATTAACCGTGCCAACCACAAGCCAGCATGGGCAACGGCTTTACCTTTTGTATAACAAGGCTCATTGTGGAGCACCAGACTGAGAAGTGGCGGAGATAAGCCCACGGGGGTCGCTGGGGAGTCCATGCCTTGTTTATAAGGGGGTGATTATAATCCAGGAACGGTGCACTGCTTTGGGTTGAGTTATGCGAGGGGTCTTGTCACAATCACTCGTCATGGTGACGTGTCTGCGCGGACACGGTGACATGACGGTGGGTTGTGTCTTGTGGGTACAGTAGTACACCTCTGGCCAGAGTAAAACTATTCGAATAGCCGTGCCCGCGGTTATGGGCGGGTCGAACAATGTCTTTCGTGATTAGTCCCACACTATTCATTAATAATAATATGGTAATTGATGCTAATTAATTTAGCTCCTGGTTTGGAATGGTATATTCCTGGTTTGGAGATAGATCCGTGCAGCCGGGTATGGTTGTTCAGGATGGTTGGGCCTGTGCAGCATGGGTGTGTTGTTCAGTGTTGATTAATATTGATGATTAATTACTCTACTGTTTTACAATTCTTACTGTTTGCTAAATGCTTCTTTTGCAAATGAGCCCTATATTATGCCATTCTTTGGTATCCTTGTGCACTTGCATATTTGTTGTGTGGCTTGCTGAGTTGTCATATGCTTACCTTGCAATAATCAATCAAATCTCAGTTGAAGACAAGTTGCGAAGGAGAAGACGTTTGGCTTATACCCCAGTTGAGCTGCCTGTGGGAGTGGAGCCGGAGCTTCGCTAGACCGTAATTCCGCTGCAGTTTTCTTTTCTTTTGTAAGTATGTAACATTATTATATTGATGAATCTGTATATTAAATTGTCAGTTTGTGTACCTCGGCTGATTCCTGGACGAGGATTTAATGCACAAATTAGTTCGGAAATTAGTAGTGAATTTCCGGGCGTGACAGTCTCCTTACATACAGCTTCAATCATCCTATCGGCCATTTTGCTGAATAAAGATGTTTTCGTTACACAGAGAATCCATCTTAGAAACGAGGCAAAGACCGCGACCCTGGAGAAATTGGTTCCCCATCTCAGAACCCTAGAGGCCACCAGAGATCAGCTGCACGAAGCCAAAGAGCTCACCAGAAAAACTGAAAGCTCTGGAAAAAGATAAGGGCGAACTGACGAAGCAGAGGGACTCGGCTCTGAAAGACGTCGAAGGTACTTATAGCTGAAGCTTCAAAAACCACTCTTATCTTCATGCCCACTCGTTGATGTGAATCTATTTGTGCAGATCGCAAAATCAAATCCCAGTCTCAATTCGACATCTTGGTTAACAAAATCAAGAGGCTTGAGGGAGCTAAAGATGAGGTTGCCAACGCCGCTACACCACTCGTCCAAGCCATGTTTTTCAATAACAATGGTCCGAGTTCATTTGATGCTGACGAAATCTTCGACAAGCTGAGAATTGCTTCAGATACGTATTTTAAGAATATCAAAGAGGCTGGAAGTCTGGAAGCGGGCCTAGCGCTGGCGATGACCAAATCCTTATACCCGAAGATCGATATTGAAGCCATTGACGGCTTTGCAGACGAGACAAGCGAAGAAGCTGCTCTTGACCTCATCAGTGAAGCTCCAAATGCTGCCGACAAGATAGCCGCTGATGTTGTTGAGAGATTCCAGGAGACCGACCTCAGGCCAACTGGATCTAATAACTCTGATGATGAAAAGACTGATTGACATTGTATTTTGATGATGATGGAGGCCCAATTTGTACAATACTGATAAATTTATGTTGTGCTTGATGATTTAGACTCAGCTCCTGATTTCTTAAAAGTTTTTGTCAAACCTTATTGAGCCTAGAACCCGCAAAAGTTGTTAAAAACTTTCAGTCCTCATTGACTAAGCCAAAAAATCAAACAAGGCAATGATAAATCAAGTAAGCAAATTGAATTAATAAAAATCACACTCCATTAATATTATAGTAGCCCCGACTGATAACTTAAGGAAGAACTTGATGTTAGCAGTCAAAGGGGAAAGTACAAAAAATAGTGCCTAAGCATAAAAACGACGGAGATGCTCAATATTCCAAGAGTTGTCAACATGAGTACCGTCTTCACGCCTGAGTCGGTATGAACCTGGCCGAGTAACTTCAGAAATTATGAACGGTCCTTCCCATAAAGGAGATAACTTGTGCCGATCTTGTGTAGTTTGAATTTTTCTCAAAACCAGGTCTCCGAGTAAGAAAGCTCGTGATCGAACGTTGCGGTTGTGATAACGTTGCATCCCTTGTAAATACCAAGCCGACTGGATTAAGGCTGCTTCACGGGCTTCCTCCAATCGGTTGAGATCATCCACTCGGTTTTCTTCGTAGTGCTCCTCTCTGAAGTTACGAAATCGTAAAGACTCGAATTCTACCTCACTCGGCAACATTGCTTCCGCACCATAAACCAAAAAGAACGACAATGGGCCCGTAGCCCGACTGGGTGTAGTGCGCAGAGACCAAAGTACAGACGGTACCTGATCCACCCATTTGCCAGCGTAGGGACGCAGTCGGTCGAAAACTCGTGCTTTTATTCCTTGGAGTACCATACCATTGGCGCATTCGACTTGTCCATTGCTCATAGGATGCGCTACGGAGGCATAGCAGATTTTGATACCGAAGTCTTCACAGAAATCTTTAAATACTCCGCTAGTGAACTGAGTACCATTATCGGTGATGATCCGATTGGGTACTGCAAACCTGTGCACAATGTTGATGAAAAAATCTCTAGCCTTGTCTACTGTAATTGTGACGACTGGTTTGGCTTCGATCCACTTGGAGAATTTATCAATAGTTACAAAGAGATAAGTATAACCACCGGTTGCCTTTTTGAACGGGCCAACCATATCGAGCCCCCAAACCACGAACGGCCAGGATAATGGGATGGTTTGCAACTCCTGAGCTGGTAGATGAGTCTGTCGGGAAAAAAATTGACAACCCTCACACGTCTGCACAATCTTGTCAGCATCGGGTACGGCGGTAGGCTAGAAAAAACCCTGCCGATAAGCCTTGCCAACGATGGTCCGTGCAGCCGCATGATTGCCGCAAATGCCCGAATGTATGTCCATTAGCAATTGCCTCCCTTCCTCCAAAGACATGCAGCGTTGCAGAATCCCTGACGGACTTTTCTTGTACAGTTCAGCCTCATGCATGATGTAAAGTTTGCTTCGCCTGGAGATTCGCTCGGCTTCGTCTTTATCTTGAGGGAGTTCTTACTTGGTTAAAAATTTGATGAAGGGCTCTCTCCAGTCGGCTTCAAGCATGCTTACTTCTTGAATGTCCGTAGCCTCGGCTGTTTCTTTTCTTGGTACAGTCGGTTCATAAAGATATTCAACAAACACATCAAAAGGAGCTACTTCTCGTTTTGTACCAAAATTGGCCAGTCTGTCGGCTTCCTCATTATTGTGTCGGAGAACATGGGTTAGCTCAAGGCCATCAAACTTATCTTCTAATTTGCGTACCTCTTGCCGATAGACAGTCATATTGTCATCGAGGCAGGACCACTCTTTCATGACTTGATTAACAACCAGCTGAGAGTCTCCACGAACTATCAAACGCTGAATTCCCAGAGAAATCGCGATCCTTAATCCATGAAGAAGCGCCTCATATTCTGCCATGTTGTGGGACGCAGAAAAGTGTATCCACAACACGTAGCTCAGCCTTTCTCCAGTCGGGGAAATCAGGACGACTCCTGCTCCAGTGCCTGAAAGCCTTTTTGACCCGTCAAAATGCATAGCCCAGTATTCCATCTTTTCCGCAGGCGTGTCTTCCTGGCACTCGGTCCACTCGGCGACAAAATCTGCTAAGGCTTGGGACTTGATCGAAGTTCGTGGTTTGAAGGATAAATCTAAAGACATTAATTCTAAGGCCCACTTTGCGATTCGTCCATTTGCCTCACGATTATGAAGTATGTCTCCGAGTGGGAACGATATGACCACCGTGACCAAGTGACCTTGAAAATAGTGAGATAATTTCCTAACAGTAATTAGAACACCATATAAAAGCTTTTGTACCTGTGGGTATCTGGTCTTGGAGTCGGCTAACACTTCGCTGACGAAATAAATCGGCCGCTGGACTTTTTGAACATGGCCATCTTCTTCGCGCTCAACAACCAGGACCGTGCTCACAACCTGAGAAGTTGTCGATACGTATAACAACAGCGACTCTTGTGGGTGTGGTGAAGCTAAGACCAGTGGAGTGGTGAGAAGTTTCTTGAAGTCTTCAAAGGCTTTTTGCGCTTCGGGTCCCCACTGAAAGTTGTCAGTTTTCTTCAATAGCTTGAAAAAGGGCATCCCCCGCTCGCCGAGTCGTGAGAAAAATCGGCTGAGTGCCGCCATGCACCCAATTAGCTTTTGGACGTCTTTCTGGGAACTTGGTGGTTTCATGTTGAGGATGGCATTGATCTTCTCCGGGTTGGCTTGTATGCCCCTATGGGATACCATAAAGCCAAGCAGCTTCCCTGATGGTACTCCGAAGATGCATTTTTCTGGATTTAACTTCATCCTGAATGCATGGATGCTCGCAAAGGTTTCTCCTAGATCCGTAATCAAATCGTCCTTCTGCTTGGTTTTGACGACTACATCATCAACATAAGCTTCAACGTTACGACCAATCTGACTTGAAAAGCATCTCTGAATCATGCGTTGATAAGTTGCTCCTGCGTTCTTTAATCCAAAAGGCATGGTGATGTAGCAGTAGGCCCCGAAGGGTGTGATGAATGAAGTCTTCAGGCAGTCGGACTCCTTTAGTCAGATCTGATGATATCCTGAGTAGCAATCCAAAAAACTGAGTAACTCGCAGCCGGCCGTTGAATCAACCACCTGGTCAATGCGAGGTAATCCAAAAGGATCTTTGGGACAAGATTTGTTGATGTCGGTACAATCAACACACATACGCCATTGTCCCGTCTTCTTCCGAACCAGGACTGGGTTTGCCAACCAATCGAGATGTAGGACTTCCTTGATGAAGCCTGCTACTAACAGCTTGGTCAATTCCTACATGATTGCATCCTTCCTATCCTGCGCGAAACGGCGGAGTCGTTGCTTAATGGGTTTAGCGTCTTCCTTAACATGTAAAGAGTGCTCAATCAGCTCTCTGGGAATACCAGGCATATCAAATGGTTTCCACGCAAAGATATCTTTATTATTTTGAAGAAAGGTGATGAGCGCGCTTTCCTATTTACAATCTAACTCAGCGCCTATTACAGCAGTCTTAGTAGGATCAGAGGGATCTAGAGGAATTTTCTTGGTCTTGGCGTCGCTTTCTCCGCTCTTTGACATCTTGGTTGCAGGCACTTCTCCTTCGGTTGCAGTTGACGCGGCCATTCGGACTTCTTCTCGAGCGAGTGTGAACTCACGGGTCTGGGCCATCTCGCAACTTTCCTTGTCGCAAGTGACGGCTTGCTTGATATCGCTCCGCAGGGATATGACTCCACGAGGACCTGGCATCTTCATCATCATGTAGGTGTAATGTGGGACAGCCATAAATTTGGCTAACGCGGGGCGTCCGAGTATGGCGTGGTACGCTGTCTCGAAATCTATGACTTTGAAGCAAATATTCTCTGTGCGAAAGTTCTCCCGAGTACTAAAGGTAACCGGCAGAGTGATCTGGTCGAGCGGAGTAGCGGATAGCCCGGGGATGACTCCGTGGAAGGGCGCACTACTCGGCTTGAGCTCCGTCCGAGGGATCTGCATGTCGTCCAGAGTCTTGGCAAAGAGGATATTAAGTGCGCTGCCACCATCGATGAGAGATCGTCGGAACTTGACGTTGCGAACCACTGGGTCTAGTACCAAGGGGTACTGCCCCAGGTGGACCACTCGGTCAGGGTGATTCGAGCGGTCAAACTTGATAGCTATCTCTGACCACCAAAGGTACTGGGGCGTATCGGGCTGAACAATATTGATCTCCCGTTCGGTGAGTTTTTGCTTCCGCTTGGATTCGTAAGCTAGAGGTCCGCCAAAGATGTGGTTGAGCTCCTTGCGGGAGTCTTGAAAACCAGTCGGGGCATCATCTCCATCGTCCTTCTTCTTCGACGTGCATTGGTCTCCGTCAGTCGGCTTGCGTGCATTCTTGGCGTATTGCTCTGCGAACTGCTTGTAGATGAAGCAATCTTTGGCCGCGTGATTGGAATTTGGGTGATGCGGACATTGGGAGTTCATGATCTTGTCGAAAGTGTTGATGCGTGAACATTGCCGGGAGGATGGTGTGGTAGTTGCTACAAGTTCCACTGGCTTACGCTTGCGATACTTGTGATTGGTACTTCCACTCCCCCCTGTAGTCGGCGCATCTTTCTTTGGCTTCCAGGTGCTGCCCGACTGCTTGGATGCGGTGGCCGCGTCTTCGGCTTTAGCATACTCATTGGCTTTCTCAAACATCTGCTTGACCGTCCTGGGAGGTTTGCAGCCGAATTTGCCGACTAAAAGCTCGTGACAAATGCCCTTGGTGAAGGCGGCGATGATGACGTCGTCGGTGATGTCAGAGATCTTGTTGCGTTGCTCAGAAAAACGACGGATGTAATCTCGAAGGGATTCTCTGGGCTTCTGGATAACGTTATAGAGATCAAACTTGGTGCCAGGGCGTTCAAAGGTGCCCTGGAAGTTGGCGATGAAGTGGTCACGAAGCTCCGCCCAAGATCCGATTGTGCCACGGGGTAGCCCGTGGAGCCAGGACCGGGCAGAATCTGCTAGAGCCACAGGCAGGTAGTTTGCCATGGCTTTGCTATCTCCTCCTGCTGCGCGGATTGCGAGACCGTAGACGGTGAGCCAAGACTCAGGGTTAGTAGTGCCATCATACTTCTCGATTCCAGTCGGCTTAAAGCCAGTCGGCCAATCCACTCGACGCAGGTCGCTTGTGAAGGCAGCAACTCCATCAACATCGTCGTCGTAATGATCTGGTGAATGGTTGGGATTGTAGCCTCTTGCCGTGCGATGCTGGTTGATGGTCTCGCGAAGATCGATGGGACGCCTGCGGTATGGGGAGCGGGGACGTTCAGCTCGACGCTCCCTGTGCCGGTCAGGGGGCGAGTGTACAGATTGTTCACCGTGATCCCTGCTCCTGCGATTGGATCCCTCGCCGATGACACTGAGGCTTGGTTGGTGATAGTCTTGAGATCGAAGAGGTGGAACTCGGCTGCCGGTGGGCGTGCGAACGCTCGTGGAGTTAACTGGGACCAAGGCGGCGATCATGGTCTTGGTGTGGTTCAAGATGTTGACGACGTGATCGGCCTAGTTGAGTGCGTCTTCTTTGAGGAGGGTGTCGAGGAGGGTGATCGCTGCAACCGCGTTCTGCTAGGGGGTGCGAAAAACCGCCGTCCCCTCGACATGTTGTTGCCTGATGAGTTCTCGTGCTCGTCGCCCGGATTCCAAGGCACGTTGTCGTCGATCCTCAGCCTCCTTCGCAGCCCGCTCGCGATCTTGTTGTTCACGCTGTAGTCGTTCTTGCTCTTGTCGTTGTCGTTCTTCCTCCAGTCAGTGACGTTCAGCTTCTTGTCGTGTGCGCTCTTCTTCTGCTTCTTACGCCGCAGAAGAGAGGCGTGTAGTCGTCTTCGTAGCTTTCGTCGAAGTCGTCGAAGTCGTCGTACTCGAGGATCTCCGTTGGTCGAGAACTGACGCCGGGGGAGCTGAGGTAGCCGTCCAATTCTTCCGTCGAGACCATGCCGAGAGGTGGGAGTATAACGCCGACTTCCCTAGAGTTAGATTGGATCGAAGCCGAAGCTGGGTCCCTTCTAGGCCTTCGGGGAGAAGACGCCTTGGTGGTGAAGACAGCGGCCAGATCATCGGGGAGTCTCATCAGGATTGAGGGATAGGGCCCATCGTCTTGATTAGGTCTTGCTGGAGTAGATTGGATCTCATCCGAGTGGTTTGGAGCCGACTCGATCGAGATAATCTTGGGGTAGATCTCGGCCGAGTTCGGAATACCGAACGGGGCGGAGACCTGGCCTCTCCCCGACTGATTTGGATCCGAGTCGAGGAGAGAAATCTTGCCGAAGTTGTTGGTGATGAAGTTGAGGCTGCCGAACCAGAACGCCTGCCCGGGAGGGAAGACGAAGTCGTCGATGCCGGAGACGAAACCCATCGCACTAGTCGGCGAAAAACTTGACGCTACCCCTACCTGGCGCGCCAACTGTCAAAACAAGATTTCGGCAATACTAAAAGGGGGTGGCTATCAAGCTAGAAAAGTGGATGGGTTTAGAGACAAGGAAGTTTATATAGGTTCAGGCCTTCTTAATAAGATGTAATACCCTACTCCTGTCCGGGGATATTGATCCACCAAGTGTATTATTGATCGTATGATCTGGGAGTAAAATGTCGTACCCCAAGAGACACCCGGACCCCTTCTTATATAGGCGAAGGAGTCCGTATTACAAAATACAGCCCATATCTCTAACGGGATAGGTAGTTACAAATATGACCTAATCGTAACCGACTAGGATCCCGGGTATTTCCTTAACATACAAGTTTAAAACTTAACCCGAGTCTCCTTAAAGATATTCTATCTATACATGGCACCCCATACCCAGTCGGATTATATATGCCGTGTAGGTATGGGGTATCCATAATCTCCACGATCGTCAAGTACCTCACTGGCTCGCTCAACCTTGACGTCGTCGGCTTCCTAAGATGGGCGCAAGAACACGAAAAGCGAGCGAGCCGCTGCTACGAGCGGGACTCCTTCAAAATGGGCTCCGAGGAGTTCGCCGAGGTGCTGCTGCTCGACGGGTGCCTCCTGCTCTTCGCCATCTTCCTTCTCAGGCCGAGCATACGCGAGGACAAGCTGCTGGCCAAGCTGGCTGCCGACGCCGATCACGGGAGGGAGTTCAGGAACCTGTCCGCACATATATCCTTCCACATGAAGCAGACCAGGCTGGACCTGCTGGTGCTGCACAACTAGATCCCCTTCTTTGTGCTCACCGAACTGCAAAGCCGACTCAAGAGCACCTTCTTTGCCGGCGTCAACTACAGCTTGGAAGAACTCGCTCTCTCTTGCTTCCAGGACGACCACCCGTTTGGTTTGAAAGAACGCGATATGAGCCCGACCCCGACGACACAGGGAGACGAATTAGGTGGCAATGGCAGCGGCGGCGGCACTGAACGGTTCCCACAACGAGTCCATCATCTGCTGCATCTTTTCCATTGGTCTCTAGTGCCTGGACAGAAGTATGGCGTGGACATAAATTCCATTCCACCGATTGAGCCAGAGTCACATCTGCCCAGCGCGACCGAGCTAGAGGAGTCGCTCACCATCTTCACCAAGCAGAAGGATGCCAAGGGTAGCAGGAGCTCCTGCTGCTTGGACATCACCTTCGAGAGCAATAGGATGGCCACGCGCGGGGTGATGCGCCTCCCTGCGCTGCACATCCACGGGTACAGCGAGGCCGTCTTCCGCAACCTCATCGCCTTCGAGCAGAACCATCTCCGCTGCGGCCACGGTGTCACCACCTACGCCATCTGCATGGCTCGCCTGCTCCAGTCTGACGCCGACGCGAGGTTGCTGAGGAACAGCGGGATCCTGCCATACACGCAGCGGACCGACAAGGAGATCGTCGACTTCTTCAGGCAACTTGTCGACGAGTGCAGGAACACCTGCATGCCAGATGATCTTATTGCACTCTGCAAGGATGTGGCGGCTCACCATCAGAGCACAGGCGTCAGGGTCATGAAAGGCTTCGTGCTTCAGTGCTTCCCCAAGCAGACCATCACTTTCTTTGTCATCTTCGGTGCCATAATCTCCATTGCCACACTCATCAATACCGTCCACTCCATGTATAGATACTATCACCCCCGTGGGAACCTTCCTCCCATGGGGAGGTGATCGAGCTTTCGTCGTCGGTCGCTCATGCATGCTTGTCAGACAATCCACGATAATGGTCGTCGTGTGGTCGCGACCATGTCGCGCGTGTCTGGCTTGATGCACGCTGTGTTCGTGCAGAGAGTCAAAGTCTTTGTTTTCTCAGAATAGAGCTCGTTTTGCGTGTGTCATGGATTGTCTGTGGGATGGCGTGGATTCAGCAAGTCGTGGCGTAAGGCCTTTCATGGATGGAACGGCGGCGTGGGTTGTGGTGAGTGCAAATGTGTGAGATAATCAACAAGCTCTGTTGTTTTTACCTTCTATAAAGTGTGGAATGAAGAGAAACAGAAAAGTCGTGAAGCTGCCGCCTGCCGGCACCAAAATCTCTCTCTCGCGTGAATCTTCTCCCTTCCCTACAAGGTGTTTGATATGGGTTTCATACGTTGCAATGGCTCAGGGGCTGATGATTGCTACCAGGCACTACGCTAGATCCTCACACCTGTGACGGCATATCGGTGACAGACATATGTGTTGGTCAATGATAAGGTTCACCTTTGACGGATCCTATGGGATGCCGTCATCGGTGAGCCATCCGGCGGCGACTCGTCACAGGTAACTAGTCACCTGTGACAGGCCATAAATGGAACCCGCCAAAGGTGAGGTAAAGTCACCTCTGACGGGCGTCGGCGTCCCGTCCCCGAGCGTTGGCGTGGCGAGATCCGGCAGCCGAGGAAGGGCGAGATCCGGCGGCCGCTGCAGCCACCTCGTTAGGCAGTTCGCACAAGACAAGGCCAACTTCTTCACGCAGTTCGTCAAGTCCATTGTCAAGCCGAGGCCTAGCGGGAACGTCGGCGAGATAGGGGATGCCAGATCCAGCCTCTCCAACACCGGATCCGGCTCCTCCAAGGGCTAGCCGCCTCCTCCAAGGGCGAGTTAGGGGATGCCAGATCTAGGTCGGGGGAAACCGGATCTGGCTCGTCCTCCATCACCGAGCAGCCTCCTCCAAGGGCTAGCCGCCTCCTTCATCCCCGAGCGGCGGCTGCCACAGTGTCCACCTCCTCCTATGAGCACTAGTCCTCGCCGCCTCCTCCATCTTTGAGCATGTGTTTGTATGTGTTTTGTATTCTTGTGATTTGATTTTATATCTTGCAAGTTATCGGTGCCAAGTTTTTAATCGGGGTGTGTTCTTATTGAAGCCGCATGATGTGTTGCCACTGGAGATTAATCGCAGGGGTGGATGGCTGATGTGTTGCCACTGATTTGTTTGTTGAAGCCGCATGATTTGTCTTGTTTTTCTTGAAGGTGGTGCACTGGAAGTGTTTAGAGTTTTATTGTCTTTGGTGATGTTGCTAGAAAATTGGAATCTGAACATTGTAGTTCTCAAGTAGTTTGCACTAGTTTGTTTTTATGTTCATTGTAACATCAACCTTGTAAGTTCTTGGATCAGAAATGTAGTCTAAAATGTTTTGGATTATTCAGCGTGATCTGTAAATCATCGTTGCAGCGAGGTTTTTTTTTTTGGGTTGATTTTTCACACCCATGACGGGTTGACTGCTTTAACTCATTTGAGATGGTGTAATCTGTGACGGGTTCTAATTATAACTCGTCAGAAATATCTCTCACCACTAACGGTTTGCTAATTGTAACCCGTCACCGGTGTCTCTCACCACTGACGGACCTTCAACCGTCACAAGTGAGGTTAAATCATCAGTGACCACTAATCTGTGACTAAGGGACAAATCCGTTAAAGGTGAGAGTTTGGACCCGTCACAGATGACCAAGTCCGGTGTAGTGAGGGCATATCAGCTCTAGTCTTCGCCATGAGCAAGCACCTCCAACTCCAAGTGACTGCCTGAAACCTGGCTCGCGTTTCCGCGTGGCCAACCATATGCAACTACAATTGGTGGTTGGCGTGAGTTCTTTGTCTAGCATGTGAACAAGGATGCAAATGGATGACCCGTGAACCCATTTATATCAAAATAAGTACTCCCTCCATCCCCAAATAAGCTTAGTTTTACACTGTTCATGTCCAATATTTGACCATTCATCTTATTAAAAAAATTATGATTAATACTTTTATGGTTGTTAGATGATAAAACAAGAATATTACTTTATGTGTGACTAATTTTTTCAATTTTTTCATAATTTTTTAAATAAGACAGACAGTTAAACATTGGACACATTCCCACAACTGCACATATTTGGGACGGAGGTAGTAAGCAATTCGCTGGTTCCCGCGTCGCTGAGTGGCTTGCCGCACCTAAGAATACAAATGGGCCGACCCGTGAACTCACTTATAAGCTACTCCATCCATTTCATATTATAAGACTTTCTAGCATTGTCCATATTCATATAGATGTTAATAAATTTATACACATATATGTCTAGATTTATTAACATATATATGAATGTGGACAATGCTAGAAAGTCTTATAATAAGAAATGGAGGAAGTAAATTAGTAGTAACCCGTGAGTAAATTATCCACAGGTTACTGCATAATTTTACTTATAAGTTGGTTCGTGAGTTTGTCCACTTGGATCTCAACGAGTAGTAAAGAAGTTGGAGGGTGGATGGCATATTCGATGCTCACCAAAACTAAGTACTACACAGATTGTGCTCGATAAGAGTGATGCTACGGGCAAGAGGTGTGCGAAGCAGCACACACTAATGGAGCTTCACGGAGGACAGCGCTTTGCCCATAAGTATTTGCATAGTGATGCCGGATAGGTGGAGGGATGGGCTGCTAGCGGAGCGGTCATTTTGCTTGCCGTCCGATCCGTCCTTCCGAGGAGATGGGGGCACTATTAGAGAAACCATCTTTCGTGAGTTGGTCACGAGGACTATATGATCTTTAGTCTCCGGTTGTGTTAAAAATAAATCTTTAGTCCCGGTTAATATCACCAACCGGGACTAAATATCTCCCTCCACATCTTAACTGCATCGAACCAGAGACGAGAGACTTAAACTTCTTCATCCTTATCTCTTAGCGCTAGACCTCCTCATCCACATATTGTCTCGCTATCTCTCTCTGTACTCTCTCTCTCTCTCATGCAACGGGAGAAGTGGCGGCAGCCGCCGGGCGGGTTCGGCGGCGGTGGCCGAAGCGGCGGCCACCGGGCTGGAGAGGCGACGTGCGAGCAGGAGAAGGCGGCGGCGGGCGGCGGGCAGTGAGCGGGAGGCGGCAGGCGGCGGGCGGTGGCCTGCGAGCAGGACGCGGTGGCCCACGGCAGGCGGAGGACGGCAGCCGGCGGCGCCATCCCATCTGCCGGAGGTAAGGTGGGAGGCGACAGGGGCCACGCCGGAGTTCTTTTTTTTTAAGAATTTTTGATTCATTGGATCTGTGTTATTTGATCTGTGATCTATGATGTATTTGTGATGTAATTTTTTTTAGAATTTGTGATGTATTTTTTTTTTACAATTTGTGATGTGAATCTTATGATTTGTGATGTTGTTACTTTGATTTGGGGATGTAGGGAGCAACTCGATTTGGAATTCGTGATGATTTTATTGTGGACGAATTTGTGGATGATTTGAGTATGATTTGTGAATTTGTGGATGAATTTGCTAACGTGGGGAATGCAAGCCAGCAAAAAACAATGAAAAAAAAGAAAACCGGGACTAAGATGCCACGTGGTGCTACCATCTTTTATCCCGGTTGGTATTACTAACCGGGACTAAAGATAGATATCTTTTGTCCCGAATTCGGTGTCCCAATTTGCAATCCGGTAATAAATGGGGTTGTAAACCGGGAGTGAAAAGGCTTTCCCAGTAGTGGGGCTAGGGAAAGTAATTGATCTTGTTGTTGGTTTTTAGTTTTGCAATATATATGAATTATATTGGGAGGCAGTAATTGATTAAACTTTTCGATTATCCACGTTTCCACAACAACCAACTCAAGAATGTTACTGAAGAAAATAATTTGGAATAAGATTACTACAGAAACAAAAATAAGTGCTGGTTGGGAAACCCCTTTAGGTTCCGGTTTTCCTAACCAGCACCACGGAGGCGACACTAATAAGAAAAGAAATAGATGCCGGGGTTTAAGAACCGACACCTTTGAGGTTCCACGAATAAAAAAAAATCAGCTCAACGTATCGGCTCGTCGCATCGAGCCGAGCAGTCCCTCCTCAAACATTCATCCACACCACAACAAGAACTAGCATATCATCATCTATCCATCACATATCCAATCCACGGATTGATTCATCCACAACACAAATTTTGACAATCAAATTCATCCTAGATCTTGGTAATAAAAAATCCACAGATGGATTCATCCACATATCAATCCATTCATCCAAAACACAAATTTTAACCCTCAAATTCATCCCAGATCTTGGCAATAAAAAAAAATTAGGATCCAGACCTCGCTGTCATTGTCCCGACATCGACGTCGTCGCACGGTCATATAGCCACCGTCGTAGTCGTCGTCTTCGAGCCGTCAAGCCGCCTCCCCTCGGCGAGCCCGCCGCCTACCCTTGGCGAGACCGTCACCGCCTCCCCTCCCACCGGATCTGGCGAAGGGGAGGGGCTCCTCCACCTGCGCTGCCGCCTCCCCTTGGCGAGCCCGCCACCTGCCGACGCCTACCCCCAGCGAGACCGCCACAGCCTCCATCCGCGAGCCTCGCGGCTAGACCGCCGCCTCACCCCAACGAGCCTGCTGCCGTGCCCCCTCCGCGAGACCGCCGCCTCACCCCAGCGAGCCTGCTGCCGTGTCCCCTCCACAAGCCCGCCGTCTACCGCCGCAGAGCCGGTAGAAGAAGAGATAAGGGAGGAGGAGAAGAAGCGGAGAGTGGGAGAGAGCCGGTGGGAGTAGGAGAAGAAGAGATAAGGGAGAGAGAGTGGGAGAGAGAGCTGGTGGAGAAAAAGACGCCCACCCGGCTCAGCTCGGTTACAATAGGTTTCAGTTTTCTTAAAAAACCAACACCTTTAATAAATTAAAGGTTTCGGTTTTTTTTTCAAATAACCGGCATATATAGTATAGGTGCCGATTTTTCTTTAAAACCATACCTATAGTTATATAAAGATGCTGTTTTTTGTGGTTTCAGCCCGTGGAGGCAGGAAAAGGCCTATTGGTGCTGGTTTTAGCACTTCCGGCACCTATAGTGCTGACATCTATTTGAAGTTTTGTAGTAGTGTAAGCAGACTAAAGGCAAAAAGTTACGTCCAGAGTAAAATCAGTTATTCCCTTCGTTTTTGGTTATAGGATTGTCGCTGATATGGGCCGGGGTACCCATGTTAGGGGAAAGGAGCAGAGGAGCCCTTCCCCCTAGCCACGTGTAAGTAGCCGAGAGGCGACCCATGTCCACCTAGGGGGCTCGGGGTACCCTGTCGCACCCCTCGGACCCGAGGGGTTGCGCCACCTCGAGGCCCCCGCTCAGCTGCCACATGGCAGCTAAGTGGGCGGAGGATGGGGGCCACTGGCGCATTTATGGACTGCGTCCCAACCACCCACGCGACGCCGCCCAAGTAACTGACGTGCGTCAATCACTTGGACCGGTCTGCGACTGGTGGCAGATGGATGGGACGGGTGGCAGTGCACCCACGCCCCACCCTGTGTCAAGCGGTGTGGGGGCAGGTATGCCCCATCCCATCAGCCGTTAGGGCTCAGCACGCACAGCCGATGCATTCCCGGTAGTATGAGCCTACTAAAGTCTTCAAGACTTAATGAGGGAATGACAGGGGATGTCCCCCGTGTTAGATGGGAGACGGTGTCAGATGGGAGACGGCGCAGGGACCCACCTCGGAGCAAGCAGCCACATTGCTTCCGGTCTAAGGCATAAGCGGGAGCGGAACCCGAGAAAGGGGGACCCCCCTCCCGGAAAGATGAGACGAATAGAGGCAGTGCATGTGGTATCCCCTTGAACTATAAAAGGAGGACCTTACCCGCCGAGCAAAAGGACGACCTTTGATGCCTTGAACTCTAGGGGAAGCACAGTTAGGTTTTCCCAGGAGCCCAAGATCTCTTGTAAGAACTAAAGCATAGTTCCACCCACAGGAGTAGGGTATTACGCTCCCGAGCGGCCTGAATCTGTATAATCTCTGGTATCACTCCCAATCACTTTCGACCACCTTAGCCAAATGTTCGGCCGAGGTTGGCTCTTGATCACTCGCGCCCTATCCCCTGGCAGAACTCACAAAGGGGGGCCTCACGACCTCCCGCTGGAGAGGGTTACTCCTCGACAAGGATATTTTGACTTTTGTTAAAGTTGAACTGCTTTAAATTTAACGACAGATATAGTAATACTTACATTACCAAATTAGTTTTATTAAACTAATAATTAAATATATTTTTATAATAAATTTATCTTGGGCCAAAAATATTATAATTTTTTCTATAAACTTGGCCTTACTTAAATCAGTATGATTTTTAAAAAAGTCAAAACATGCTACTCCCTCCGTCTCAAAATATAATAATTTTTAGCTATCAGGATTTGTCCCAAAATGTAACAACTTATCTACCAACATTCCCTTCCTAAACAATCACAACCATCCACCATTCACTTTTTCCACCTACCTCCACTATTCATCCAATCACAACCCTCCACCATTCATTTCTATCTACTTTCGTAACAATCGTGTCTAACTCTAAAACTTCTTATATTATGGGACGGGATAGTATAAGGTGAAACAGAGGGAGTAGTAATTATTGACCGGTCAACTGTGATCAATTGTTTAGAGTTGTCAAATCTACTGGCACTAGCAGTCTAGCATAGCTTGTTCCCCGTTGGAGGCGGTGTCGACGAACCTCCTCCAGAACCAGTGCTGCGCCCACAGCCTCCGGACCTGCTCGATGGGTAGGCCCTTGGTCTCCGGCAGCAGGAGGTAGACGAAGGCGGTCATGGCCACCAGCCACGCCGCGAAGAAGAAGAAGATGCCGGCCCTCATGCGGCACAGCGTGGCCAGGAACAACTGCGCCACCGCCGTCGTCATCAGGAAGTTCACCGCCACCGTGATGCTCTGCCCGGCCGACCTCACCTCCAGCGGGAACACCTCGCTCGGCACCAGCCACCCGAGCGGGCCCCACGACCACGCGAACCCGGCCACGTAGACGGCGATGAGGAAGATGAGCACCAGCGCGCACGTCTTGCTCACCTGCCCGTGGTCGCCGAGCTGGGTGGCCATGATGCCTCCGATCATGATCTGTGACACCAGCATCTGGGCGCCGCCGACGAGGAAGAGCGTCCTCCGGCCGAACCGGTCGACGAGGAACATGGAGACGAACGTCGACGACGTGCCGACGAAGCCCGTCACCACCACCGACAGCAGCGACGCGCTCTCCCCCATTCCGATCGTGCGCAGCAGCACCGGCGCGTAGAACGAAATCGCGTTGATGCCGGTCACCTATACATTTTCGTTCATGCACGGCAATTAGTTGGAGTAGTGTGGTGTAGTAGTAGGCACTTCTAGGCCCCTTCCCGGCTACTGGATCACTCCAGTGCTTCGGCATAACTCTCGAGCTCATTCATTGCAGAAAGCGTGCATTGTGCCGCAGTAATTAATACTCCATATATCGACTATTATTTTTAGGTTTCTCTACAATTTTGAAGATGCGGTCGTCCTCCTTTCCTCTCTTCCCACCTATACAAGCTTTGTATATCAACAAAAAGTATGTGTAGTATTTTTTTAAAAAAATGGGAAAAACAAATTAATCTTGTATAACACTGCTTTAAGTAGACAATATATAGGACAGATGGTAAATCGGTTGTACTACTATCACAAAAATATGCCGCATATATAATTTTTAATAACTAAAAAGTAAATAATAGTTTTTATTTCATATTTATACATAAGGTTTGTCTTAAATAATATCTCGCATCACAAACTCAGGAATATAATAGTGTCATACAATAAATTTCTGCACTTCAACAATATACTTCACAAATTTTATGTTTCTTCCGTACCTAAGGGCAAAATAATCCTTTCCATAGAAATTGAACGGTCAAACTAACAAAAGGGTAACCAAAATTCGGTGCTATACATGAGAAATAGCAAAACTCGAGATATAAAGGGGATTGGGTGAAATTTCAGTATACACATGAAATTTCTCTATTAAAAAAAGTAGTAAACAAGTTGTGGTTGGTGGAATAAACAGTACTTTAAAAATGCTTATATTCAAGCATGGGTGGGTGGTCGATGATAGGCTTTGTGCTTAGGTGGTTTTCATTCAAGCTTAATTAAGTATATAGTATTTGTGGCTAGCATATGGTTAAAATTTTGTAATAATGGATGGTTGAGGGAATGCCTTATGCCGAGACCAGAATAAAAAAAAATTCACATATCTAAAGAAAACAGGGGATGAGGAGTGACCTGTTGGAAAAAGGGTATCATGATGGCCATGACGAGCTGGGGACGGTACTGCCGCTGGGTGACGATCATCTGCAGGCCGCGGCTGCTGTCCGCCTTGTCGCTATTGGCGGCGACAATGTCCTCCAGCTCGTCCTCCACGTCGCTGACACCTCGGATCCTGGTGAGAAGCACCCTGACTCTGCGCTTGTCTTTGCCTTGCTGCAGTAGGCTGTTGGGCGTCTCCGGGAGGAAGAGCGCGCCGAGGGTGAGCAACCCGCCGGGGACGGCGGCGACGGCGAGCGAGACGCGCCATCCCCAGCCTTGCCTGATCTTCTGCGTGAAGAAGTTGGTGAGGCGGGCAGTCACGGCGCCGATGCCGACGCAGAGCTGGAAGCCGTTGCTGAACGCTCCTCGGTGCAGCGGAGGAGCCATTTCCGACAGGTACAGCGGCACGGCCTGTGTGTACGTGCAATATAGTGCGCGTTACGAATGACATGAGGGCAAAAACAATGGTACAACGTAAAGCATTTAGGAGAAGATATCGGATTTTATATGGCACTGAGCAGAGAGAGAACGTTTTGATACTATTTGTTAATCAACAGATCGGGACAGATTAATACCATCCACAGTATTGTATACGTTTGTCTTTAAAATTAAATCATTAATTATTCGAATATATTTGAAATAGCCAAACCAATGACCGGCTATATGCGCTGTCTATATGAACTATCTGATGTGGAAAGATCATAGGAAGAAGTATATATGAGATCCCTCATCTTGTTACCGAATTACAAAATCTTCCCTCAACAAAATAATAAAACAGATATATAGAATCTCTCAACTTATAAAACTGGGTCACTTTGAGTTCTTAGGTGATTTTGGCCCCGGTTTTATCTGACATGGCGGCTGAATTAGCACAGGAGCCCCACATGTCAAGGTGACCACGTCATCGCCCTCTCTCTCTCTCTTTCTCCTATTCTCTCCCTTCCTCCTCACTCTCACTTTTCTCGTCATCGTCTGGGCGGGATGGTCGGTCGGTGCAGAAAGAAGGAGGTCCAGTAGCCGACGATAGGCAACGCAACGATCCTGGGCAGGGGGAAGCGGCAAGTGCAAAGGAGGCTGGCAGGGCGAGGCGGGAGAGGAGGCGGCCCATGGCAGCAACGTTGTCGATCGAGGAAGATGTCGGCGGCGGCAAAGAGGAGTAGGGTGGCAAAGAGGGGATGGACGGCATCACCAGCGGAAGAGTCGAGAATCTTGGGAAAGAAATAGGGAAGGGCAAGGTGCATCCCTCGCTGTCGCTAGCGGTGGCGGTGGGTGGTGGCGATGGCAGTGCTTAGGGCGGAGGGGAAGGAGGTGCTCGTGTTAATACAGTCATCATCGTCATCACCGTGAATGTGGGGGAAGCGGAGGAGGGAAAGGGGAAGGGTGATCGCCGGCGGCGACCATGCGTGGAGAGGGAGGAGGCAAGGAGGCCAGCGGTGAGCGCACACAAAGAAGGAGGAGACGGGGAGGCCGGCAAGCTCGCCCGCTCCCTTGGGCCAAGTTGCTTCCTGTCGACATTAAGGAGCTTCCGGTGCGTGACCCCCTCACCAGGCCTCTACCAGCAAGTTCGAGCAGCATGGTCGGGACTTGGCACGAGGGCTGGCTATCTCCCATCTCTGCCCTTCCTCCCTGCCTGACGTAAGAAAGAGAGGAAGAATAGAGAAAAGGAAGAAGCGGATCTGACCAGTGGGCCCCACCATTTTGTTGTGTTATTTTATTTTATTTTCCAGATGAAAATACCATGTAAGCGTCATGTGAGACGAACTTAGTCAAAGGAGCCAGGTAAACACCATATTAGCCAAAATTAAGAACAATATCACTGAGGGAGCTCTGTTTGCACTGGTTTTGGAGGTTGGAGGATGAGTTCTATCTAGTTTTTTTTGGTTGAAAGATGATTTTATAATTCGGTGATAAGATGGGTCCTCCGGAGTACTTTTTTCAAGGTTACTAGCTGCATGGCCAGGTGTGAAAAGGCTATGCCCATGGTTTCTTGGGCTGGTTCTTGCCTTATTCTTGGGATGGGACTCGCACCGGACGCCACGCCATCCACATGGGAAGGAGGACGCCCCCGCCACCCACGGCAGCCGTGGTCCCACCATGTCTCGAAACGTGCAGCACACCGTCGTGTCACGCGACCACCTCCGTCGTACCACAATGCGTCGACCACACCATGAACTCGTAAGTCCGTAACCCGAGCGCTGTGCGCGGTATCATCGCCAACACGGCCAACGTCGTTTGCCACAACCGTGCCAACGAACTAGACGTCGTGCACCGCGGATTCCACGACGAATTCCACGGGCCTAGGGCGGTACACCGACCGCGGATTCCTCGACGAACTCCACGGCCGCGGACGGGACACCGTTGTTTGTGGACGGTGAGCTCGTGGGCAACGTCGAGCAGGCAGCGAGGTTGGCCAGTTGCCAGAGTGCGGTCCCCGGAGGGGCCACCGGCGCGTGCGAGGGAAGAGGTAAGATAGGAGAAACATAGAGAGAAATAGAGGGAAGCGAGGAAGAATTGAAGGTGAGATGGGGTGGAAGTTGCTGACACGTGGATCCCACCTGTTGACTCAACAAGTCAACCATAGTCAACCAATCACGTCAGCAGAAACTGCTTCCCAAATCAGTTTGCATGGGTTTTTGAAAATGGATAAGGTGTTAATATCCAGATTTATGGTCGAGGGAGCCTATTCAATCCAAAGCAAGAGATAAGGGATGCCAAGTAAACTTGTTCCATTTCGTAAACAGTGAGCTCAATTCCTAATCCTCGATGGTTTGTTTTCAACAGCTCAATGGAAGCCCATTATTTGGGGTGCTCATCTGTTCGAGCCTAATTAATCTGCACAGCCTATTATCTACAGGGCCGAAAATCAAATGCAAGAAACGTTTTTGAAGCCCATTTGCCAGACAAAATGTTATATTATGTGCACCTGATTGCCGAAGCCCAGCCCGACGCCGAGCAGCACCCTGCCCAAGATCACCATGGAGACATTCACCGCGGTTCCTCCGATCGCTGAGCCGGCGAGGATCGCGCTCCCCGCGATGACCATCGACGGCCGGCGGCCGCACCTAGCGGTGACTGACGAAGCCAGGAAGGTGGTGAGGAGGCCGGCGATGTAGAGCGATGACGTGAAGGCGGTGAGCAGCTCGCTGTCGAACTTGCAGTAGTTGCTGACGCTCGTCCCCTTCATCCGCCGGTATACCTCCGGGAAGAACTTCCTCAGGAATCCGTCCATCGAGGTCACACCACCTGCATATACCAGCCATGTCATCGTCCTCGTTCATCGTGCTCGAATCACATATCAACGGTGTTTGCCGCGCTTGATCGATTGACCGATTTATAAGCACGCACCAGAGACGCCGATGTCATAGCCGAAGATGACGCCTCCCATGCCCGCGGTGATGCAGGAGAGCACGACGAAGGTGGTGACCCTTCCACCATAGCGGCGTGGAAGATCCTGGCTATCGGGAACGGTGCCGACCGCCATGGCCGAGAGAGCTTACGAGAGCAGCGTGCAAGGTCGTTAGTACTAGCTAGCTTACCAAGGCACCATATGGTCATTACATGCTTATCTTGTTGACGAACATATGTGGATGGTGGAGGATGAACTGGGGCGAGACGAACGAGAAAATTCCAAAACTAACCTCTCATACGTTGTGTTTCTTTCCAGACTGTTTTTTTTTTTTCAAAGCAAACCAACGGTAGAAGATCTAGTTCGCCATGTTTATAAGTAAAACTAGGCCCGAAAACCATACAAATACACAGCTTACTACGGGGAAGCTGGCGTAACCATATACAGAAGACAAGACAAAAACATCATGTGGCGAAACAACTATGAAACACAATGACAACCAAGGGAAGAGCAGGATCTTCAAGGCAAGGTCTCCAAGAAGGGAAGCAACGACAAAACCAATGTCAACACCTGCTCGAAATTGGACTAGGTTTTCACCCAAAGGGAGAGAGACAAGAAAGCAACACCTCCAAGGAGGAATCGGCACCCACAGACATCGATGTCGCCGGTCATGGAAAACCAGGCAGGGCTTTCGCCCGAGACTCTCTCAAAAACCGAAAGACCTCCAAAATGCCAGAGTGTAAGTGTTGGGTGTTATCGTTGTCCACCTCATCGGCTAAACCCAATGCAGCAACTCCGACTCTACCAAAAGACGAAAACTCTAGTATTGTAGAGAGAATGCAAGCCGCTCCAATCTCGGCATTTTCCGGACTGTTTGCAGAACAAATTAAATCAAACCGGCGTTTTGACCGAATCGAGGATGGCATTCGTTTGGTTTTCCTCAAGAATCGTCCCTAGTTTTCCTTGGGCCGACAAACTGGACATATTCTACTTAAAAACCACTTAACCTGTGATGAAAGCTACTTCCTCTGTTTGAAAATATAAGGATTTATAGGATTTAAATTTCATACATAATTAGGAAGAAAGCCCGTGCTCATGAGCGGGAAATTTATATGTTGTTTAAGAAAAACTAAAGAAGTCATATCTCACCATATTCACTAAAAAAACAATAGATTACCTAATAATCGTAAAAGAAATAAGTATTTATATTGTCCCGATTATACGTAAACTCGCCTATCAGCATCCTTCGTAAATATATGAGTTAATATATTTTTTGTTTTGAATATTTTTCTTTTGTTATACATCTGATTCACCTATGCTAGGCATGTTCAAGAGTAATATATGATGGAATAAATAATATTGTCAAAATTATTTGTGCTAATTGTTAACACTGTTTAGATGAGAATGATGTCGACGATCTATATCGCGACTACGATATTTGGAAGTATCAGGAATCGTTGATGCCAAGATATATGCGAGATTGAGGTAAAAGAGACAGGGGACAGGGATTTTTATACAGGTTTGGACCCCTTAACTGATAGGTAATAGCCTTACTCCTGTTGGCCGAAGCCAGTGCTGCTCTTTTATATCGGTATCACTTGAGTACAATATTTGGTATGACCTAATCTAGTCGGCGTTGGCTTGGCGACACGGATCTCCAACATGTAGTCGACGGTTAGGGTAGTCTTCTTCTTCGAATATAAACTCGGCGAGATTGGAGGTAGCACTAGATATATTCCTTATGTTGGCCTTTGTTGCTTTAGGTTGGGTATGTCTAGGCTTATGTTGTTGTCTATTGGCTTGTTGGCGTGTCCAATCCCCTCTACTTCTATGGGGTATTCTATTTATACCCACATATGTCTGCTTGTCTAAGTAGAACTAAGGAGATAAATATGGATACTGTTGACGGTATGGCATGAGGCCCTTCGACCGAACCTGCCGAAACCATGCGAACAGTGGGGATTCGAGCCCGAGACATGAAGGTTAGTCAGGGCGAAGTCCCCCCATGGCAAAGACTATGGAACAAGGACGGCGAGAGGCAGGGAATCACGCGGGTACCTTGTCAAGCCAGAGGCCTCTTAGGCGAAGGATGCAGGGCGAAGAGTATATGCCGAAGGGAGACGACTTCGTCATAGCAAGTTCGCCCCCGCGACGACCGAAGAAGCCATTCCGGCCCATCAAGCCTAGGGGCTATTGGGCCGACGGTCGCCTGACGGCCCATCACGGGCCAATGAACCTCAATTACACTATGTACCCATCTAAATGTCCCTTTCATAAGAGCAACCATATAAATTCCCCTGTATAACAAAAACCCTAGTAGTAATAACCTGTAATGGGGTTATAAATAGCCTCATAGGGCCATGTAATGGGGGGATCCCAAGAAAAATTCTCAATTTAATACACTCTACTTCTTTTCCAACTACTGTTGAGTAACCACGTCTTTCGACGTATGCAGTTGTCGCTTCGACAACAGCTGGCGCCGACCGTGGGGACCTCTGAGCGAAACCACTGAGAGCGAATGCCACCGAAGAGGGTTGTGAAGGAGAAGGTTACAAGACGAAAGGAAAGCGAAGACGGGGAGGAGATGGCCGCTGAAGAGGGAGCAGAGCCTTCGGCGCCCGTCGCCGAAGATGGAGGAGCGCCGTCTGCCTCCGCACCTGCGCTATCACTACCGCCTTCGGCTCCTGCCGCCTCTGAGCAGGTGTCGAACCCGGCCGACATGGCGAAGGCAGCCGCGGCGGCAAGGACACTCCAGACCAGGGCGGAGATCCTTTCGGCAAGCCAACTACTGGTGCCCCAAGCTGCCCCGTCGCAGCCGACGATGGCCTCGACTGCGCTCGCCGCTGTACAAATCAACCCTGACCCTGAAACGCAGGCCGAAGCTGACATGGAAGCCATGCGACAGAACATGACACGCCTCCAGGACATGGTTCGGCAGATGCAAGAACAGCAGCAAGCGTACGAGGCAGCGAGGCGGGCCAAGGCTGCTTCGGCCCCAATCCTCCAGTATTCGACGGGTTATGTCCCACCCCAAGTCTATCCACAAGCACCGATCCAGCCCCTTCCGGTACAAGCCATGCAAGTGCTAGTATACTTCGCTGGGCAGCCTTCGACCGCGGCAGTACATCCGGCCCGTCACGCGCAGCTGCAAGCTCAGCCAGTCGCTGCCCAAGCGCACTCTCAGCCGCCGGGCCAAGTGTCACAAGCAATGGCAGAAGAGGCTTCGGCTCTGCAAGCGCAGCTTCAAGCTTTCCTCCAACAATTCAGCCAACCCCACAATATTTCAAATACAGCCCCTTCAGCCCAGCCTGAGGGGAATTCAGGTCAAGGTGCGCCTAATTGGTTGCCGTCAAACCAGCCGGGTCTGGGGGCTTCACCTTGGAGTTAAGGACCACAGTTCGACTTCATCAATGCTGCTCCAGCACCAACCGCTCGGCCACAAGCACCAACACCGGGCTTCAGGGCAAACCATACACCAAACCAGGCCGCCATGGCGTGGCCTCAGCCTACATTCGACCTATCCATGGCGGTTCACCAAGCATCGCCAATCGGAGCCGGGCAGCTGAATGCCATGGCTCAACCTCACGCGCAAGCCGTGACTTCGCTCTTCGCCACGCCGTACCCGCAGCAAGGTGCCGTGAACAGGGCAGGAGGTGCAAAGGGGCTACCACTGAGTGGGGGAATTAAGACCCGTCCAATCCCACCCCAGTTCAAGTTCCCACCCGTCCCACGCTACTCAGGCGAAACTGACCCAAAGGAATTCCTCTCCATTTACAAGTCCGCGATTGAAGCGGCTCATGGTGACGAAAATACCAAGGCAAAGGTAATACATCTCGCTCTAGATGGCATCGCCCGTTCTTGATACTTTAATTTACCAGCCAATAGCATTTACTCATGGGAGCAATTGCGCGATGTCTTTGTCCTTAACTTTTGAGGCACTTATGAGGAGCCGAAGACGCAGCAGCATCTACTCGGCATTCGCCAGAGGCCGGGGGAATCGATAAGGGAGTACATGCGTCGCTTCTCGCAAGCCCGATGCCAAGTGCAAGACATAATCGAGGTGTCTGTCATAAACGCCGCTTCAGCCGGGCTACTCGAGGGCGAACTCATAAGGAAAATCGCCAACAAAGAGCCGCAGACGCTTGAGCACCTTCTTCGCATCATTGACGGGTACGCAAGGGGTGAAGAGGACTCCAAGCGACGGCAATCAATTCAAGCTGAGTATGATAAGGCCTCCGTCGCCGCTGCCCAAGCCCAAGTACAAGCTCAGGTCGCCGAACCACCTCCTCTCGCTGTTCGCCAGCCCCAAATGACGATCCAAGGACAACCGCCAAGGCAAAGCCAAGCCCCCATGACCTGGAAGAAGTTCAGAATCGACCGTGTGGGCAAGGCTATGATGGCTGTTGAAGAAGTTCAAGCCCTCCGCAAGGAGTTCGACGCCCAGCAAGCAAGCAACCATCAGCAGCCTATCCGCAAGAAGGTCAGAAAAGACCTCTACTGCGCCTTCCACGGACGCTCTTCGCACACCACGGAGCAATGCCGAAACATTCGGCAACGTGGCAACGCGCAAGATCCAAGGCTGCAGCAGGGAGCGGCTGTCGAACCACCTCGCAAAGCCGTTCAAGAACAGGCACCCTCAGCCGAGCAACGCTAAGATGCGCAGCGGAGAGTACATCACAAGGGCCGACCCGCCGAGCCAGCCGTCGAAACGGCAAAAGAAGATGCAGATCCGAACGGTCCACAACATCACTTCAGCGGGCGAAGGGGCCCCGTAGTATCTGAACCAGCTAATTTCCTTTGGGCCGGAAGATGCTGAAGGAGTTGTATTCCCGCATCAAGATCCTCTGGTGATCTCAGCCGAGATAGCTGGCTTCGAGGTCCGGCGAATCCTGGTCGACGGAGGGAGTTCGACCGATGTCATCTTCGCCGAAGCATATGCCAAGATGGGGTTACCCACCCTGGCCCTTACCCCAGCACCGGCCTCGCTCCATGGTTTCGGCGGAGAAGCAGTTCAAGTTCTAGGCCAAGCTCAGTTGCTCGTAGCTTTCGGCACAGGAGAAAACAGATGCGAAGGGCAAGTATTGTTCGACGTTGTCGACATCCCGTACAACTACAACGCCATCTTCGGCCGTGCGACCTTGAACAAGTTCGAAGCCATTTCCCACCACAATTATCTCAAGCTCAAGATGCCTGGCCCGGCAGGAGTGATCGTGGTCAAGGGGCTTTAGCCTTCGGCTGCTTCAAAAGGTGATCTAGCCATAGTCAATAGAGCAGTGCATAATGTTGAGGCCAAACCACTTGACTGGGCGAAGCACGCGCCAAAGCCCACCCCTCACGGCAAGATAATCAAGGTACAGGTTGATGACGCCGATCCCACCAAGCTCGTATCGCTGGGGGGCGACATGGGCGCAGAAGAGGCTGCGAACATCCTAAAGGTACTCAAGAAAAACATTGATATCTTCGCCTGGGGCCCTGATGAGGTGGGAGGTGTTTCGTCAGATCTCATCATGCATCACCTAGCAGTCAAGCCAGATGTCAAGCCAAGGAAACAAAAGCAACGCAGGATGTCCGATGATCGCCAAGAAGCAGCAAAAGCCGAAGTCTAAAAATTGCTCAAGGCTGGGGTCATCCAAGAGATCGACCATCCTGAGTGGCTGGCGAATCCAGTGCTAGTGCGGAAATCAAACGGCAAATGGCGCGTGTGTGTCGATTTCACAGACCTGAACAAGGCATGTCCGAAGGACGATTTCCCCTTGCACGGATCGACCAACTCGTAGATTCAACAGCTGGCTGCGAACTCATGAGTTTCCTGGACACATACTCCGGCTATCATCAGATCCACATGAACCCGGCCGACATCCCCAAGACAGCTTTCATCACACCATTTGGCACCTTTTATCACCTCAGGATGCCTTTCGGCCTGAGGAATGCCGGAGCAACCTTCGCCAGGCTGGTGTACAAGGTTCTTTACAAGCAGTTGGGGTGAAATGTGGAGGCTTATGTCGACGATATCGTCATAAAAAGCCGCAAGGCTTTCGACCACGTGTCCGACCTGCAGGAGACCTTCGACAACTTACGCACGGCGGGTATGAAACTGAATCCTGAGAAGTGTGTTTTTGGTGTTCGCGCGGGCAAGTTGTTGGGTTTCCTTGTTTCTGAAAGAGGCATCGAGGCGAACCCAGAGAAAATCGATGCCATTTAGTGAATGAAGCCTCCATCGAGCGTACGTGAAGTACAAAAGCTCGCAGGCCGAATTGCGGCACTAAGTCGATTCCTCTCAAAGGCAGCCGAAAGAGGTTTGCCCTTCTTCAAGACCCTCCGGGGCGTGGGAAAATTCACCTCGACACCCGAATGCCAAGCAGCATTCAACGAGCTAAAGCGATATCTGCAAAGCCCACCCGCTCTGATTAGCCCAGCACCAGGAAGTGAACTGCTACCATACCTGGCGGCTTCGCTAGTGGCAGTCAGTGCTGCCCTCGTCCAGAAAACAGAGTCAGGCCAGAAACCGGTCTATTTCATCTCCGAAGCATTACAAGGAGCGAAAATAAGATACATTGAAATGGAAAAGCTTGCTTACGCCCTGGGTGATGTACTCCGATGGCTCGTGGTCGCACAAGGGGGCGGGCGTTGCAGCAGTACTCACTTCGCCAAGTGGCGTGCCGATTCGGTACGCCGCAAGGCTTCAGTTCGACACAACCAACAACGCGGCAGAATACGAAGCCATCCTTCTGGGCCTAAAAAAGGCAAAAGCATTGGGGGTTCGGCGCTTGCTAATCCTAACCGACTCCAAGCTGGTGGTAGGTCATGTCGACAAATCCTTTGACGCAAAAGAAGAAGGAATGAAGAGGTATTTGGAAGTTGTTTGGTCTATGGAAAAGTGCTTCGCCGGCATAACAGTCGAACATTTACCTAGAGGCCAGAACGAGGAAGTAGACGCCTTGGCGAAATCTGCTGCTTGTGGGGGCCCGCATTCGCCGGGCATCTTCTTTGAAGTCCTATACGCACCAAGTGTGCCCATGATCCTGGATGTCATGGCAATCGACAAGGCAGAACAGGGCGAAGATCCAGGCGACTGGCAAACCCCGTTTGTGAAAAACCTTAAAACTGGCTGGCTTCCGGAAGATGAAGCAGAAGCAAAGCGCCTGCAACTTAGAGCCGCAAAGTACAAGATGGTCTCAGGCCAGCTATATCGCTCCGGGGTGCTTCAACCCTTGCTCCGCTGCATCTTCTTGGCCGAAGCCGAGGAAATAGCGAAGGAAATACACCAGGGGCTCTGTGGCGCACACCAAGCCGCAAGAACAGTTGCCTCCAAAGTGTTCCGACAAGGAGTATACTGGCCCACCGTGCTAAAGGTCTGTGTTGAGAAAGTCAAGAAGTGCGAAAGCTGTCAGCGCCATGGCCGAAGCCAAACTGCGCCCCAATACGAGCTGCAACTTATCGCACCAATCTGGCCCTTTGCCAGATGGGGGTTGGACATCATTGGGCCGTTCCTGGTGGCGTGAAACGGGTACAAGTTCACAATTGTGGCCGTCAAATACTTCTTCAGATGGATTGAGGCCGAAACCCTAGGAGCGATCACTTCGGCAGCAGTACAGAAGTTTGTATGGAAAAACATTGTTTGCTGTTTTGGAGTGACAAAAGAGTTCATCATAGACAACGGCAAGCAATTTGACTCTGACAAGTTCAGAGAGTTGTGCGAAGGGCTTAACCTGAAAATCAGGTTCGCGTCGGTCGCGCACCCGCAGTCAAATGGGGCGGCCGAACGCACAAATGGTAAGATCCTAGAAGCACTAAAGAAAAGGCTTGAGGGGGCAGCGAAGGGCAATTGGCCAGAGGAAATGCTATCTGTTCTCTGGGCCCTTCGGACGACCCCCACAAGGCCAACCAAGTTCAGCCCGTTCATGCTCCTTTATGGCGATGAGGCAGTGACCCCGACAGAGCTAGGGGCTAACTCATCAAGGGTGATGTTCTCTGGGGGCGAAGAGGGGCGCGAGGTGTTGCTCGAACTCTTGGAGGGGGTAAGAGTGGAAGCACTCGAACACATGCGCAAGTATGCCACAGGCACTTCGGTGACTTACAATAAAAAAGTTCGACCGACGGAGCTGTTGCCTGGTCCTCTTGTCCTAAGAAAAATGGCAAACCCGATAGCTGTTGGTAAGCTTGAATCGAAGTGGGAAGGACCATACCTCATCAAACAAAAGTCCAGGACGGGATCCTTTCGACTGGCGACACTGGAAGGTGAAGAGTTCGACCATTCCTGGAACGCTGCCTCTCTCAAGCGTTTCTATATCTAGAACGGGTGGCACCCAAAATGTACCGATCGTTATGTAAGCCTTTCGGCACTATGTAAGCCCTTCGGCACAAAAATGCAAAAAAAAAAAAGAGGAAAATAAAAAAAGACAAAAAAAAACTGGATATAGGGCTATTATCCATCCCGGAGGCCCGAACCAGTATAAAATCTTTGTGTCTTTCACCTTTTAATTTGTGTGTTTGATAATTTGTGGAAAAACCCTAAGGCAAATGCCTGATCAGCGAAAATGCCATGGGGACGAAACGAATCGGCCGAAGCATCGCTCGCCGAACGTTGAAACCGCAACAGCTTGTTTCGGGGAACAACTAACCGAACACCATTACATTCGGTCAAAAGGAAAGCACGAACACTTCCTACAATGTATAACAAAACGGATCGAAAACGGAAGCCGAAAGCTGAAAAGTCAAAAACCTATTTTGCTAATATACGCAAAGGGGCCGACACGTTTCGACCCAACGAAAACACACGAAGTGACAATGCAAAAATAGCGAAAAGGAAATAAAACACATCTTTATTGATTTTAAAGAAAAACATATCAAAGAATACAAACCCATCAACATGGTACAAGTAAAAGAAAGAGCAATGGCCTTACAGCCCAGCTTATAGATAAATTACATCTTCGCCCCCACAATCATTCTCTCTCTCTAAGGGATGATCAGGCGAACTAGGTTCCTCATCACTGCTAATATTATACACGACCTTAAGAGGAGAAGGGGCGAAACACAGACTAAACTGTAACGATGCTGGGAGATCGCCTCCTGCCGATCAGTCTTCTGATGGTTTCGCCAAAAGCGAGCCATATCCTCCAAACGTCTTGTATGAACAAGATCGTAATCTTCTAAGGTTCACCCAGGGTGCGCCCGTAACCAGCCGGCAACCTTAAAAACAGGCCGAGATGGGCATCACACCTTCGGCAAACCCTTCAACGCCACAAATTTCTCATTTTTGCTTCACCAATCCCCAGAGGGGGGCCGAATACACAATTTTTGCCAAAAAACTTGCTAAACAGTGCAAAAAAGGCAAAAGATAATTCGTATAGTAAGAAAAGGCAAAACAAGAGCAAATATTACATAATACGAAAATGACGTAATCATACATGCCGAAGGCATTGACCATAAAAAGTGGCATACATTCCAAGTACCCAAAGGGCCTTTTTTGGCTACAATAAGGAGGGTAAGAGGCCGAATGTACATTGTTCGCCTTTCTCGGCAAATGCAAAAAGAAGAAAAACTTCAAAAATCTAAGGAAAGGGCGGAGGGCCTCACACCTCTGGGTGATCCTGGGCATCGCCTCCACCCCCTCCAGCCGCTGCATCCTCCTCTTCGCACCGGTCTGCCGCCTCTGCCTTCGCCAGTTGCTCCAGAAGGCGTGCCTTGGCGTTGGATCGGCCGTCCTTCTGCTAGAACTGCTTTCGCCACGCACGGAGCACGGGCGAAACGTTCTGAGCACTAACCTCCCAGTCCCCTTTCGTATAGTTGGGGAACTCGGCGACATGCTCACAGCCGAACTGCTGCAGAAGGCCCAAAGTGAAGGCTGCGGATACACGCGCACAGCAATCGCCGTACGCAGTGGCGCAGTCCGAAATGGCACCACCAGCCTGTTGGGTCCACTCTGAGAAGTCGAAGGCTGAGGCGTCTTCGGCAGGGACTCCTCGCACCCTTGCGCTCATGTCAGAAAGGGCAAGGCGGAGCGTTTGACACGCTGTTCTCGCGGACTCAGTAGCTTTCGCCATCTCCCGCGAAAACCGTTGCGACTCCTCCGCAATGCTCGCCTTGGCCTTGCTGACCTCCAGACGAAGAGCTTCCATCTTCGGCTTAGTAAGGTTATAATAGTCGGTCAGCATGGCGGAATGGGCCTTTTCTTGCTTCAGTTCGGCCTTGAGGCGATCAACCTCAGCTCGGGCCTCTTTCCACTTCTCCAATTCGGCCCTGAGGCAATCGACCTCGGCCCTAACCTCTCTTTCCTTCTCTAATTCGGATTGGAGTCGCTTGTTCTCGGCCTTCGCCTCCTTGAGGGTGTTGGCGAGGGCCTCCATCTCCAAACTCTTGCGGCCTATTTCGTCATCTTTGGCCCGAAGACGGTTCCGAAATCCATCAAGACGAGCCCGCACGGTTCGCTCTGTCGAACAGTGGGCCGCAAGAATCTGAATGCAAGATAAGAGCGGATGAAGAGAAACATTAATCATGGACCTGTAAAAAAAAGAAGAGGAGAGGAAAATCAAAAAGAGAGCGGACATACCCGAACTGCTAAGCTTTTAATAGCGGAACACCCTTCATCGAACTCATTCAACTCGGTGAATAGGCTCGGGGTGCTGGCAGGTAAGACAAGATTGCTTACTCCCTCGACGAAGGGAATAAGATCAGCCCGGGTCTCGAAATCGCCAGGGGCGAACTGGGGCGCCGCGAGGGAGTACTCTGAGGCAGATGTTTCGATGGCAGCCCCCTTCCCCTTCGCCTTGACTAGCGGCGAAACGACTGGCTGACGCAGAGGGCTTCCGAAAACACTCGCCGCAGCCGTGATGACCCGATCGGCGGAAGCTGAGGCCCCAGCAGCGGTATTGCCACCCACCCCACCGGCGTCGAGCGGAAGAATGGGGGCGGTCGAAAGGTCCAAGCTGTGGCCAGCGGGCGAAGTCAGGGTTTCATCAGAAGACTCGTCGTCGCTGAAAACGCGAGCAACATCGACGAGTCCTCTCTTTTTGGAGATCTTTTTAACCGGACCCCCCTTCGCCGCCTTGCCTGCTGAAAACACAACCAACGCCTTCGCCCCCTTCAAATCCTTCCGACGAAGGTGGGAGCTGTTCGATTCCACCCCAGTCTCGTTGTGCCGTGGACTTGGAGTAGGAGTGTAGCCAGGGGTCTCGACGCGGTTTTCGACCGCCTCATCTGCGGCCTTTTCGGCCACGACCTCGACCTCCTCTTCTTCCTCCCCTTCCTCCTCGCCGTCACGCCCTTTGACGTCGTCCTTGTCGTCGACGTCAGAATCAAAGGAAGAAGGGACCCTTCGCTTTCTAGGGGCAAGCTTTACTTGTCCGCGTGTCCGCTTCCATGAAGGTCCTACAACGTCGTCGGCCTTGTGAGGATTCGCCCGGGGAGGCAATTCGCCGATGTAAACCTGGTTCGCCCGGCCGGCTGCCTGTCGTGTCAGCAGCTGGCTATACTCGACGACCGACACATCGCCGATCATCTTACGGGCTTCGGTGTCAGCTTGGTCAAGGGTCAACACTACAAAAATAAAGGGTGTAGCCACATTAAGCGCCGAACAAAGCAAAACAACGAAGCACAGGAGTGCAGTGCGAAAGTGCAGTCTTACCGTTCGTCCCCTCAGGGAGAACTAGCTTCGGCAAACCATCGACCTCTTCGCCGTGGTCAACTGCGAATTGCCATGACTGGGAGAGGGGAAAGATGAGAAGCATACAGAATTCCTCCACCAAGTCGCAGCAGCTAAGGCGGGAGCAAACCTTACGCAGCATAGTGAACCGCGCCTCCATAGCGCTGTCCACGGCGATCTTGGGCTTTCGGTTCGGCGCGATCGCCCTGCGCCGGCACCGGAAGGCCTTCGCTGACTCGGAAGCAGCCTCGAAGGGGATGGTGTGGTAAAACCACCTCGCCATCCAATGGCAGTCCCACTTCGACATGGCGGCATTCACCGGCCAGAGATCGGAGCGCTCGGGGCGAACATTAAAGTCCACGCTCCCGAACACTGTCTTCTTCGTTCCGGCTGGGGTAATCACCGTCTTCGAATTCACGGTGACGAAGAATATGGCATCAAAGAGTTGGTGCTAGGCTCAAACCCGGAAGTCCGGCACGCCCAGTCGAAGATAGCAATCCGGACCTGCGCCGACAGGCTCAACTGTGGGAGCTCCACCTGGAAAAGATGAAGGATCTCCGACAACAACGCGTTGCATGGAAACCGGAGCCCCGCCTCAAAAAACATGGTGAACACCACCGTCCGGTTGTCGACGGGCTTCGGTACAACGGCTTTCCCTGGGGTGAAAGCCTGTCCCTCGACCAACGCTCCAGAACTGACCAACTTCGCCAACTCGCCGTCGTCTATGAGGGAAATCCCCAAATAGGCGGTGGTGTCGTCGTCAATCCGGCCGGGGTCGGGCCCTTTCGTCGAAGAGGGGTTAGGCTTGCGGGGAGCCATAGCGAAGGGTGTGTGCAGTGGCGAACAGAGAAATCGAGCGAAAGGTCTGAAGGGCCAAAGGGCGCCGTAAGAGGAAGAACGGAGAAAGAAAGTGCGCGTGGTGAAAATGACAAGTGTGACGGTGAAAAGAAAACGAGGGGGAGAATATATAGTCCACCCAGGCGACGGTTCGCCTACCCACCAGTAGTAAAGCGCCACGTGTCGCGAGGGTAGGCGAAACGGTAAATTCCCATCGTCCAAGCTGCACAGTAAAACGCCCACGAAGGGAAGGCCCATTACTGTTCCTTTTGGCCCGGGAAAAATAGAAAATAACATACCGCCGTTCGCAGGAGACGAAGAGCGGCAAAACAATACCAGCCACACAGACAACAAACTTTATTTGCAGGAATACTGTAGGTTTCGGCAGGAGCATCGGTCGAAAGCGGGCGCCACATACCATACCACATGGTTTGCACGGTCTCGGCCGAAACTCCTATCTCACCCTTGCCCGTGAGGGGCTTATTGGCGGTATGGCATGAGGCCCTTCGACCGAACCTGCCGAAACCATGCGAACAGTGGGGATTCGAGCCCGAGACGTCAAGGTTAGTCAGGGCGAAGTCCCCCAATGGCGAAGACTATGGAACAAGGATGGCGAGAGGCGGGGAATCACGCGGGTACCTTGCCAAGCCAGAGGCCTCTTGGGCGAAGGATGCAGGGCGAAGAGTATATGCCGAAGGGAGACGACTTCGTCATAGCAAGTTCGCCCCCGCGAGGATCGAAGAAGCCATTCCGGCCCATCAAGCCTAGGGGCTATTGGGCCGACGGTCGCCTGACGGCCCATCACGGGCCGATGAACCTCAATTACACTATGTACCCATGTAAATGTCCCTTTCATAAGGGCAACCATGTAAATTCCCCTGTATAACCAAAACCCTAGTAGTAATAACCTGTAATGGGGTTATAAATAGCCTCATAGGGCCATGTAATGGGGGGATCCCAAGAAAAGTTCTCAATTTAATACACTTTACTTCTTTTCTAACTACTCTTGAGTAACCACGTCTTTCGACGTATGCAGTTGTCGCTTCGACAACAGATACAATCCAAGTAGTCCTTGTAGTTTCCAACTTGAACTCTGCTTCTCCTTCCTTATCAGGAACACCTTCCATATATGAGGTACAATTATGTATAAGACTTGGTATATGGTGGGCCCCACCGAGCCCAACCAAGATCATTGGGTATGCCTTATCCATAATATTGACAGTAGTTCCAACTTCAATGCGAATAAACTAATTGATACTCTCGACCGAAGACCTTGAAACAATAGTAGTTGAACTCACCTAACCGTTCTCGGACGACCGAGAAGGTGTGGAGTATGCGACTAAGTTCCTTGTCAGTCTTGATCAAGAATTTGGATTGAAATCAAAAGCTTCCATCACAGCGGGTATACAATCGCTTTATCCAGTAACACTTGTGGCACCCAACCAATCATATCAGGAGCGACGGCTCGTCTTGAGAGACTGCTGCTGCTCTCATCATTGTAGCGTTTGTGAGCTCGGTTGGTGCCTCGTGAAGACTGGAGCTAGCTGTTGCTTGCTTCTCTTTCTTCGTATTAGTGTATCGTGTCCCGTGGTCTCCTTCGCTATGCATGTCTTTGTCACGGCAGATCTATCGTATCCTTTTAGGGGTTCTATTGTTCTTGTTAGCTTGAGATTATTTATATTGCTCAGATTATTTGAGCATACTAATTTCAAGAAAATTATGAAGGCACCGGATTTTTATGCCGTGATTTGGACTATCTATATATGAGTTAGTTTTTTTTATTATGTAGCTATGCATGTTTGCAAAACAACGCATGCAAGTGCAACATGTGTTGTTGAATTGTTTCATATTTTTTTTAAATTATAATTCGGTTGACATGTAAAAGACTAATGCCGTGTGTTCCTATGATTTTTTTTATTCAATGGCTTTTTTTTATTCAATGGCTTGGACTATTTATATGTGAACTATGCCCAAATCTTATATTCTTATATAGGAGTAGTATAATATAGGCACATGAAGCTTACATTACTGGTTTGACTCCGATAATTAGATTAGAAATCAGACATATAACTTATAATTATAATTATTGATTGTTTCTTTAAGTTTGATAGCTTAAAAAAAGTGAGAGGAGAGGAATGAAAAGCATAGGGTCGAGCCATGGAGGGAAAGGAAAGGTTGGGTAGTACTATGCGTAGGTTTGGGGGGCGAGGGATGGAGAAGACTCTTTTTCTAAATGATTTAGCTAATGATCAAATTTTTTTTTGTCGTAGGCTCTCCGGACCTTCCATTATAATTGAGAGATGAAATAAATAATTCAAAGTTATCAAACAAGAAATATCCGACGCCTCGAGAGAAGAATATTGGAGACATTGTTGGGCCTATAGCCTGCCAATCAACTTCAGCCTGAGATGTACCCGTCAAACCACTCGAAGGCGGCAACCAGATGTGTTAAACATTCAGGAGACTTAACAAAAATGGCTAAAGATCTACAACATCTCAAATATTCTTAACTCATACTCATGTGAATCTAGCTCCCAGAATGTGCACTAAATTCACACTTTCAACTCAAGCATGATTATACATAGCAAACACAAATAAGATGAAAGCGATTATAAACTACATCTACTTTAATTACATTGGCCGACCGGCTAAATAAAGAACAGAACAGCGGAAGCTTGTCTACCCAATCCACAAGCACACCGACTAGGGGTTTACCCCATTAAGTTCAAGTCCTAGAAGAAGCAGTCGATTACCCGCATCACTCAAAGACTAAGTCTAAACCTACAAACAAAAGGTTAATTCAACAGCAAGAGTCAGTACATTAATAATATACTGGCAAGCACCAAGACAAGCCTAACACCCTACTTGCGGCATATAACCAAGGAAGACATAATATGGTTCTTTTAGCATAAAGCTAGTTTTATTTACATAAAACACTTTCAAATCTGATTTGCTTTTAAATAAATTTCAGCAAGCTAGTACTTAGTATATGGGCATCAAAGTAGTCATTAATCATGTATAAATATACATCTCATTGCCATCCCTCATTGCCATCCATGGCAGCAAGGAGATCATTATCAAATCTCATCACAATTTGAAGGAAAAATTCAGCATTTAGAAGAATAAACACGAGTCTATACTCAACAGATATCTACACGCCGCTCATGACCGCGAGCACGGCTAATCGATTAGTTTTTACTCTGCAGAGTTTGTACACTTTACCCACATGATGCGAAATAATAATCATGCAAGAGCATGGCACGCGATATATAAGTACCCGATTTATTACTCACAACAAAGCTTTTCTAAAATTCATGGTTTAGCCTTACACCAGCATGATACGTGTTACTCCATCCTAAGCCATACACGTTATATGACCTAGAACCGTTAAGTGGCGGGCCCACGCCTTAAACTTAACGCCGTGGTGGCGGACACAACGGGAACCCACCCATGTGGCACAATACCGTTGTATTGGACAGACTTAGTCACCTAAACTACCACGTCGGGGTAAATAGGAAGTTCCTCTGAGTTATCCGAACTCATACACACCGGCCTACCAGAATGTAAGGCTAAACCATAAATAATTTACTAAGCTTGGGCTATCCCATACTAGCACATGTGGTTGTACTGTATACGAAATGAACTGACATTGAGTGAAGTCCTTAGGTCGGTTTGGGCACACTCTCCCCCTATCGATACACAACTAATCACCATATATGCACCATTTGAGGCCCAAACCTAAAAAATCCATGTTTTCCATCATTTTATTTGTCAAAATCACAAGTATTAAAGTTCTGTCCAGATTATTTCAAAATCAATTTTCATGTTTGTAATGAGCCCATAATGACAAGGAAAACCATTCTAAGCATGGCTAAGCATTATAGTAACCTAGTGACTCCAAAATTCATATATAAAGTGGTATAGTCATATTGTTCCTAAGGTTAGGAATGATGGATATGGATATATGTGGGGTTAAGGTGGTAATGCAAATAATAGGAGTTTGTTTAACAAGTTTAACAAAATTTTAATTTGTTAGTGTACAATTGACATGCAAGATTTGCAAACATTTTCAATAACCTCCAAAATATAGGTTCAAAGTGATCAAAGAGAGGGAGGTGGGACTTTCCTTGCAACTGGAAAATGTCAGCACCTAAATCACTTCTTCACCGATTAAGCAATCATCTATACAAAGTACACGTTATGCAATTAAACACCGAAATATGCGAAAAATCCAAAATACTCTAAAATGCATGGTATGTGCACAGTGGGTTGGTATTGGTCTAAAATGAATTTAGGTGAAAGAATTTCTATTTTATCTCATTTCATTTGAGAGTTATGAATTTTAGAAGTTTTATCGGTATAGTATAGGATTTATTTAGGAACTACTGTGAAACTGTTGTTGTAAGGTGATTTTTATTAATTTTATGTTTGCTGAGGTGAACATATGTGTTTTCTAAGACTAACACATTTGGTTTCACAATTTTTGGAGTTAATATGAATTCTTTATGCATTTTACAAGTTATAACGTGTTATAGGTGTATAGTGTTCTATAGGTTCATGGCTTTAGAGGTTTAGGTCTAGAACTTGCCTCATCTAGCTAGTGATGTATAAAATGAGTATTTTAGTTAACTAATCTAACCTTAGTTCATAAGCTTATAGTCTTTATTATCATGGTTCACATTTTTTTTAAACTAGGGGAGCTCTAGTCTATGCTAGCAATATATTATATCCTAGAAGTTATTATATGAGCTAAGTTCTTCTAAGTTTTGGTGGATGGGGATGGAACTATGACTTCACTGGTCCTAACAAGTTTTATTTTTGGTTTATTCATAGCTAGAGTGTATTTCTATATACATTTATATATATACATATTGCTTAATCAATACTATGTGATTAGCACCTATCCTATAAATTTAAAGTTTAGAGCTATAACCTGTACAGAAGGTTCCATATTTTATTTTACTATGTTGAAGCCCACTATTTGCTGGTTCTATAGAAATTTGGTTCACTTCATTTAGACTAAAGATGAATTTTCTACAAATTTTACAATTTAAGGTATGCTCCATGTTGCTTATTCCTTACATAAATGCTTAGGGGTTCTTATTATATTGTAAGTATGTCTTTTTATTTTACAACATTGAAGTGCACAACTCTATGATTCTACAGAACTTGAGTTTACTCAAAAAGGATCTAAGATGAATTTTATATAAACTTCTAAATTCAGCTTATGTAAAACTAGTTATTTTAAAGATAATAGTTTTAGAGACATTTGATGTAAATTATGTATATGTTTTATTTTACTTCGTTTTTAGAGAACATGTTGATGGATATGTAGAAACTAAGTTTGCTCTAAAATGAGTTGAAATGAATTTTGTATGCATTTTAAAATCCTGTGCATGTTTTATATGTGATTTTACTTAGATGAATTTTAGAGACAGAAATTGTATTTTGAGTGCAAGTTTTAATGCAATAACACTAAAGTTCATGATTTGATGAGTTAACAGTAATTTGAATTACTCTAAAATGAGTTGTTTTCAATTTGTTATGGATTTTACAAGTTTATATGTTTTTCTGTTGAAAATATAAAGCTTTAGGCATTTCATTTAGACTTTTCCAGAATTTAAATAGATTGGGTCCACAGGTCAGTCTCAGGCCAATATGCAAAAAGGCCCCTAGGTTTTCAGGAAATCAACTCGCAGTCCTGTGACTGTTCTGTGTGTGAGGTATGTTTTACACACTAGTACCTAGAGTTTTGATTCTTCTCAACAGAGGTCCTTGGTTTGGGCTGACACACAGCTAGCCATGGCGGAGCTCGTTCTCGAGCTCGCCGGCGACGAACAGCGGCAGATCTCGGCGTGCAACCTAATGAGAAAATGTAAAGGGGTTCAAGGCGAGGCTATAGGTGGTATTCTTGCAAGCATTTGTCACCGGAATTAATGGCGACGGCGGCGCGAGCTGCGGTGGTTCTCGGGTGACGGTGCATGTGGAGCTAGAGCATTGATCTAGATGTTTAGCTACATGCATGTGCCTCTATGGGATCTTAGGATGCTTACCGAGCGTCCAACGAAACTTGGCGAGGTCCAGATAGCGATGACCACGAGCAGAACGTCTCGGCGGGCGGCAAGAACCTCCGGGGTGAACGGCGACGGCTCAATCGGCTCCAAGAACTATCATGCATGTGTGTCCATGAGGTTATTGAGGCTTGAGAGATGGTGTGTGCGCGAGTAATCGAATAATGGCTCACCGGAGGAGGCGGAATCGACAATGGCGACGGCGACCGGAGGTGAAGAAGACGGTGGCCGATCTCCGCACTTGCTGCGCCATTGCCTGGGATTTCTTGAGGGGTTTTGAGGAGAGCTTCAAGGAGAAGATGTTGGCGCGACGGCTCAGGTTGGCTTGGTCTACAGCGATCGGAACGATGACGAGAACCCGACGGCGGCACTCGGTGCGCGCTCCGGAGCAACGATGGCGAGGTCCTCGTTCCCGACGATCCGCTGCATCAAATGGGATGACACTTAGAGGAATGAAACCGGCGTGGAGAAGTGATAAGGGAACGCAAGAGAAGAGGAAACGACCGCGGCTTAATGGCGCTGGAGGTGGTCGTCGCCTTCACGGCCGGCGGCGAGGTTGAGATGGAAAAGGAAGAGCTACAGCTCTTCTTCTCGGTTTGGTCGGCTCCGGAGTGAAAAGTGAGAGGAGGTGATGCAGCTGGGAGAGAAACAGAGGTGGAGCTCGGCGTTTTGAGGACAGCGACACGTCGTGTACACGCGTCGGCCGCGCTCAGAACGCCTCTCATCCCTCTCTCACGCCTGCTGGTCGGTTAAAGGAGTTGGACAGGGAGAGGACAAGCCCAAGTGGCTGCCAAGCGGGCCCAGGTCATGGTAAACTAGGTGGAAGAGAGAGGGGTGGGTAGAAACATGGGTGAGTTTGGTTTTTGGACGAATTTCCGGAATAATTTTCCTCCTCTAACTTTGTAGCTTCATAACTTAATGTGTGGACCAGATTAACTAGTGTTAATTTTACTAGAGGTAAATGATTATACCTAGATTCTATTTTCTTTGGTTGCACTGAAAAATTATGGATAGATTACTCACAAAAATTATGGATAGATTACTCACAAAAATTCTGAAAAAATTATATTTATTTATGATAATTAACCTAGTATTTGAATAACTTATTTCCCCTATACACTTCCATGCAGTTAAATGCACTTTTAGACAAAGTATGATTTTAGCCGATTAGAAATTATAATTAGTCTATTATTTGTCTGGTTTGACTGATTTATTCGAGGTATCAAATTTACTTATTAAATTATACCAAAATTACACCAAAATTACAGTGAGTTTTATATGTTAAGTAGAGCCTACATGAATTTTCCCACGATTTTATCTTGCACAAATTATTTTAGATAATTCGCAAGACTTATGTCTTATATGTGTTTCCCTTTCCTAAATGCATGTAAATGTTTATAAAAGTTATATTTGGACTCTCATTAACCTGAGGTGATGTTGATATGTTAGAATTACATTTTACCTTAGACATGTAATAATCTCCTTACCTATTTATTCATAAGTTTACTTTAGTATTAAATTAAGAGGATGCTTATAGAGATGATTAAGACAGAATATACTCTATATGAGTTAATTTATTTGTTCACTTTCATGTTCATGATATGTCTTCAGATGGATGTCCAAATTAGTTTTATGGGGCTTAACATTGGCTTAACATTGGCCATGTTGATATATTTTAAGGTGTATTATGGTTCCTATGTATTATTTTCCATTAGTCAGCACTAGGCCCTAATGGTTTAGTTGTTTGTCTAGATTGTAATTATATTCATGAGACCTATTATGAAATGCAAATCGAAAATCCAAATGCACATGAAGGACTCAAGTCAAAACATGTTTTATGCAAGTATGCATGTTTACACATAAGTTTACATTTTTGTCCTAGTTATAAATGAAAAAGTTTTAATGTGCCCTCAAATTTTATTCATGCAAGAGTTAAATCAACTTCACCTAGGTTTAAAAAAATGGAAATTTTTGGTTCACAGAATTGAAGAACTTTCCTTCAGTTTTGATTGAAATTCCTTAATCCTAGAATTCGGGTATGTTACATTTTTTCTCAGATTTCTATATTTGTTTTCTAATTTTAAGGCATGGCATATCACAGGTTATGATTTTTTTCTTAAGGTAAATTTAATGACTGAAAACAGTTTTAAGTCAAAACCAATGATAAGATGTTTTGTGTTTTCCTTTTAATTTATATTTTTTCTATTTTTTTAAATGTGACATGTGGTGACTTAATAGCGCTCTAAAATATGACACATAGAGACTCTGTATTTTTACTAATTTTTATTATGTAGAATAATTTTTGATGACATAATACATATTGTCAATTTTTTGTTGTTGTCACACCCTAAAAATCTTAATTGTATAAATTGTTGTTTAATTGGAATTAATAGAAATGATTTTAAAAGCCTAGAAGAAAAATCTAATTTGAAATAATAAATTCCAATATAAAATTGGGCCAGATAAAATTTTATTAAATACTTTGCTTAATTCTATAATTCCTAGATTTTTCTGGAATTTATTTGAGCTAAGAAAGTATTTTTAATAAATGAAATTGTATTTCATGAATAATTTAAATAGAAAAAAGTTTTAAAAATCTCTCTTTTGGCTTTGGGCCGAAAGTCGGCCCAAAACCCTTTCTCTCTCCTCCCCGGCCCAAGTCGGCACAATCCGCCCGCGCGCACGCAGCCGCCGCTCTCCTCTCTCTCCCGCACGCTGACAGGTGGGGCCCACCTGTTGGATTCGTCGTCTTCGTCGCGCCGCTGCCGCCTGAAACCCTAGCCCGCCGCCGCCCTTCCAATTTGGCCGCGTCCTTCCTTCTTCGGTGAAATTGATAGGGGGGAAATGATCTCCGGGATCTCCTCTACCTTTTTCGTTTTGGAATCGTCGGCTTTCATCAATTGGAAACCCGCGGATTTGAGTTCAAATCGGATTCGGTTTTTCTCTCCCGAACCCTAACTTTCCTTCTCGCCGCCGGTCGCCGTGGGCCTTCGCCGCCGCTCTTAGCCCCTATAAAAAGGATCCCCGAGCTCCCCGCTACCCGCCGCCGTCCTCGCCTTCGCCTCTCGCCGTCTGTAGCGCCCTAGCGCCGTGAGTCTGTGCACCGCCGTCACCGCCGTTCGTTCAGCCGTGCGCCGCCGTCGCTCCGGTCGTCGTTGTCGCTCGGGAAGGTCGTCGCCGTCCTCGTCCCGTTCTCTGTTTCCGCCGAAGATCGCCGGAGCACCGCCGTCGTCGTCAAGCCGAAGAGCGCCGTCGCTTCCTCCTCGTTGCTGTCGCCGTCCGGTCGTCTTCCGCCGTCGTTTTGGTCACCGGTAAGTTCGCCGCGTCGCCCGCTATCCATAGGTGTCCTCCGTTTGCGCCGCCGCGCCGTCGTTCGCCGGCGAGCATGCGCCGCTCGAGTCACCGTCGGTGGTGACGTCACCGCTGACGTCATCGTCGCCGTTTCCCGTGAGCCGCCGTAGACCGCTTTGATCTCAGCCGTCCGTTTTGGATGAGATCGATCTCGGCCGTTCGTTTCCGTAGACCGCCGCCGTGCACCCGGTCCGCCGTGAACCCGAGTCCGCCATCCTTTGTTATCCTGTGCACTTGCATATTTGCTGCGTGGCTTGCTGAGTATGTCATATACTCACCTTGCAATCATTCATCAGAGGTAGAGTTCTACAGTGATGCTGATGGTGTGGAAGAATAGGCGTAGCCTTGGTCAAGCTGCCTGTGGAGTGGAGTCGTCTGCGCCGTTTATCTTTATTTTCCGCTGCTTAGATCTTTATTGGTTGAGAGGAACTATCTACCTCTATTTTATACGCTTATTAATTAGAGTAATAGTTGTACTCTATTATCAATTTGTTATTATGTGCCTCGGCTGATTCCTGGACGAGGGTTTACACACATGTAAGCGTTTGGAATTTTGGATAGAAATTCCGGGCGTGACAAGTTGGTATCAGAGCCTCCTTGACCATAGGATATGCCAAATGGTTACCTATAGGAGCCCTCTAAAAATATTGGAAAAATAGAACTGTTCTCCTCTCTTTCTCTTTTAATTAAACCAGGCTAATGGCACATGCAGTTTATAGTCTCTTAAACTGTTTCCTTTAAAATTTACTTTTCCTCTATTGTTAGTACTGTACATCTATTACTGTACTAATGACCCATTTACCAGCAAAGGTTTTACAACATTGTTTTATTTAATCTTGCTGCAATGCAATAAACTTAGCATGTTGATTTTATAACTCTCTCTTAATTTATTTCTTTTGAAACCTGCTATTCAAAAGTGCAAAACCGGTGATCCTGTTTCTAACCGTTTCAACTTACCTGGAAAGATTGGTTTACTTTATTTATTTACCTTTCACTTTAATTTTCTAATTTTATTCAAATTAACCCAAAAACTTGTGCTATTAATTGGATAAATGTCTTAACTCCCTCCTTTCACTTGTCTTTAGATGCCGCGCTACAAGCCTGAGTACTTGTTTGGTACTGAAGGATTTGTCGAGGAGTTGCGTACGATGTCCTTTGCCATAGGATTTGGGACTACCCCTTTGTATGCCCAGATTCCTCATGATCGTGATGAAGAGAAGTGCCGTGTCAAAGTCACCTTGAACAGTAACCGTGAAGATATCCCATCGGTGATGTTCGAGGCTGGAGGGGGAAACTATATGCATGCATGTCAGGAGGTGGCAAGAATTGCCATAGGAGAGCTCCGCGATCGTTACAGTAATCAGTTGGCCAACACTGAGTATCGCTACCATCCTCGCCAACCCCAGGGAAGTGACCGTGGCAGCTACCTTGAACCTGCAGGCATTGAGAATGATGCTACCACAAGACATTTGGTCGAGATGCTGTGGGCCATGGATGAGACCCGCCCAGAGATTGTGATAGCAGCTCAAGATCGTGAAGACTGGAATCGTGGTCAGATTTGCAAGCTGGAGGACAAGGTGGATCATTTGGAGAAGGAGTTAGCCGCACTGAAGGGAGAAGCACCACCACAAAAAGCCAGGGTTCGTCTTACCGCAAGAAAGAAAGCTCTTTTTGTCCCTCGCTACCAGTTGGCGCCAAAGGTTCGTGTGGTGGAAAAAGAAGTTACTCCAGCCCCAGCGGATCCTCCGGTCGTCAACATAAGTGATGATGAAGGAGAAGAATCGAAGCGCACCCATTCAAAGGTCGAGTGGGGAGCAACTCATGATGATGAAGACGAGCCGAGCGAACCTTCAATCAACTCCGATGCTCGGAAGACGTAGAACGCCTTGTTAAGCCGTTGCCATAGATCGTTGTGTTAGCTTGCTTGTTTAAGTTTGGTTGTGTGTGTGGGTCTTGCATGTGGTTTACATCAGTGGTGGGATGTAAGTGCATGCGTTTGTTTGCTTTCTAGTGTTAGGTAATTGGTGAGTTGAGAGGTGTGGGAGTCTTCAGACCTATGTAATAATGCAACCCAGTTAAGATCAATAAAAGTTAAAGTTAATTCTCTGTCCTAAGTAGTTTTTCCCCGGTTTCTCTTCTTGTGCTCCTGTCCATGCCAGATGGTGCTCACTCGCAGCGTTGGAAATGGTCCCAACAACAACAACAACAACAACAACAACAACAATGGAGAGAATCCCACGCTTGCCCAAGTCTTGGCTCAACAGGCACAGCTTATGAACATGATGATGCAGCAACTCCAGAACCAGCAGAACCAAGGAATTAACCATGCACCTCCCCAGAACAAGCTAGCAGAATTTCTTCGTGTGAGGCCGCCCATTTTTTCTAGCACTACTAATCCAGTTGAGGCTGGTGATTGGCTGCACGCCATAGAAAAGAAGTTGGACCTGCTTCAGTGCACCGATCAAGAGAAAGTCTCTTTTGCTTCACATCAGCTGCATGGCCCTGCCTCTGAGTGGTGGGATCACTTCCGTCTCAACAGGACTACGATGGAACCTATCACTTGGCTTGAATTCACTGCTGTTTTTCGCAAGACGCATATACCATCGGGAGTGGTGTCTCTCAAGAAGAGGGAGTTCAGGGCACTCACTCAGGGGTCTCGCTCTGTTACTGAATATCTGCATGAATTCAATCGCCTGGCTCGTTATGTTCCGGAAGATGTGCGCACTGATGAAGAGCGTCAAGAGAAGTTCCTGGAAGGGCTGAATGATGACCTTTCTTACCCATTGATGACTGGGGACTATCAGGATTTCCAGAAATTGGTGGATAAGGTTATCCGCCAGGAGGACAAGTACAACCGTATGGAGCAGAAGAAACGCAGGATTGCACACTTCAAAGCTCAGCAAGGGAATAGTCAGAGGTCACGTCTTGCCTTGGGACCTCAGTTAATGCTACAGGGAGGTTCTTCGTCTGTTGTTCGTCCGCAGCGTCAGTTCTTCAACAACAATGCTAGCAGCAACAACCACAACCAAGCTCCACGTCCTGTGACAGCTCCGACACAGCATCAACATGCGAAGAGGGAACAAGGAAACAAGCCCGGGGTATGCTTCAACTGTGGTGAACCAGTCCATTACTCTGACAAGTGTCCAAAGCCCCGGCGCGTGAAGGTTGTCCCTACCCAGATCAACTCCACCGCACCAGCGACAAAGGCTCGTGTCAACCATGTTGTTGCTGCAGAAGCCCAAGGTGCCCCAGATGTGATTTTGGGTACGTTCCCTGTTAACTCAGTTCCTGCAATAGTACTTTTTGACTCTGGTGCTACGCATTCATTTTTTACTATGAGTTTTGCGGGAAATCATGGGATAGAAGTAGAAGATCTTAGATATCCTTTGATGGTTAGTACCCCGAGTAATCAGGCACTCTCAGTACAACGTAGCCCCTCTGTTAGAATAGAAATTCAAGGAGTGCCATTTCTAGCCAATCTTATTCTGTTAGAATCCAAAGACCTTGATGTCATCCTAGAGATGGACTGGTTAGCCAGATATAAAGGTGTGATAGACTGTGCCAATAGAAAGGTAACTCTCACCAGCAATGATGGTCAAGTTGTAACTGTTCATGCATTGTTTTCTGAGCCCTTAAGGTCAAGTCTGAACCAAATAGCTTTGGAAGAGATTCCTATAGTACGAGAATACCCAGATGTGTTCCCGGATGATTTACTTGGTATGCCGCCTAAAAGAGATATAGAGTTCAGAATAGATCTGGTACTAGGTACAGCTCCAATCCATAAGAGACCTTATAGAATGGCAGCCAATGAATTAGCAGAAGTCAAGAGGCAAGTAGATGATTTGCTTCAGAAAGAGTACATTAGACCAAGTTCGTCTCTATGGGGTGCTCCAGTTATTTTTGTGGAAAAGAAAGACCATACTCAGAGGATGTGCGTGGACAATCGTGCACTAAATGATGTGACTATCAAGAATAAGTACCCGCTGCCAAGAATTGATGATTTGTTTGATCAGCTCAAAGGTGCTACTGTTTTCTCCAAGATCGATCTTCGATCAGGGTATCACCAGTTGAGGATTAAAGAGGAAGACATACCTAAGACGGCTTTTACCACTCGGTATGGGTCGTTTGAATGTACTGTTATGTCTTTCGGATTTACCAATGCCCCCGCTTTCTTCATGAACTTGATGAACAAGGTGTTTATGGAATACCTAGACAAGTTCGTAGTCGTCTTTATTGATGACATTCTTATCTACTCTCGAACTAAAGAAGAGCATGAAGAACATCTTCGCTTTGCACTAGAGAAGCTACGAGAACATCAATTGCATGCCAAGTTTAGCAAGTGTGAATTCTGGTTGTCTGAAGTGAAGTTCCTTGGTCACGTCATCTCAGCCGGAGGAGTTGCCGTTGATCCTAGTAATGTGGAATCCGTAACCAACTGGAAACAACCAAAGACAGTTTCAGAGATTCGTAGTTTCCTGGGTCTTGCAGGATATTACCGGAGGTCTATAGAGAATTTCTCCAAGATTGCTAAGCCCATGACACGACTGCTTCAGAAAGATGTGAAGTACAAGTGGTCAGGCGAATGTGAGCAGAGTTTTCAAGAGTTGAAAAGTCGCTTAATATCAGCACCCATTCTGATTTTGCCTGATCCTAAGAAGGGTTTCCAAGTGTATTGCGATGCATCTAAGCTTGGGTTAGGTTGTGTTCTGATGCAAGATGGGAAGGTGGTTGCCTATGCATCTCGTCAGTTGCGTCCGCATGAGAAGAACTACCCTACTCATGATCTTGAGTTAGCCGCAGTGGTTCATGCGTTGAAGATTTGGCGTCATTATCTTTTCGGTACTCGTACAGAGGTGTACACCGATCACAAGAGTTTAAAGTATATCTGTACTCAACCAGATCTGAACATAAGACAACAGAGATGGTTGGAATTAATTAAGGATTATGACATGGAAATTCATTATCACCCGGGAAAGGCTAATGTTGTAGCAGATGCTCTTAGTAGGAAAGACTATTGCAATGCTACGGAAGGACGATAGTTGCCATTGGAGTTATGCAAGGAATTTGAAAGATTAAATTTGGGAATTGTCAGTAGAGGTTTCGTGGCAGCCTTAGAAGCAAAGCCCACTCTCATTGATCAGGTTAGAGAAGCCCAAATTAATGATCCTGATATTCATGAGATCAAGAGGAATATGAGAAGAGGAAAAGCTATTGGGTATTTGGAAGATGAGTAAGGAACTGTATGGTTGGGCGAGAGAATTTGTGTCCTAGAGAACAAGGAGTTGAAAGATGCGATTCTGAAAGAAGCTCATGACACTTTGTACTCCATTCACCCTGGTAGTACCAAGATGTACCAAGATCTCAAAGAAAAATTTTGGTGGGCAAGTATGAAGCGTGAGATAGCAGAGTATGTAGCTGTGTGTGATGTTTGTCAGCGAGTTAAGGCAGAACATCAGAAACCCGCAGGTTTGCTGCAACCGTTGAAGATACCAGAATGGAAGTGGGAGGAAATCGGTATGGATTTCATCACTGGTCTACCCCGAACGTCATAAGGACACGACTCTATTTGGGTGATAGTCGATAGACTCACCAAAGTGGCTCATTTCATTCCAGTAAAGACAACATATTCCGGAAGTCGTTTGGCGGAATTGTATATGACAAGGATTGTGTGTTTGCATGGCATCCCTATGAAAATAGTGTCTGATCGAGGTAGTCAGTTTACTTCAAAGTTTTGGAAGAAGCTTCAGGAAGAGATGGGTTCTAAGCTGAACTTCAGTACTGCTTATCATTCGCAGACAGACGGACAAACCGAAAGGGTAAATCAGATTTTGGAAGACATGTTGAGAGCTTGTGCTTTAGACTTTGGTGGAAGTTGGGATAAGAATTTGCCTTACGCGGAATTCTCGTACAACAACAGTTATCAAGCTAGTCTTCAAATGGCTCCTTATAAAGCACAGTATGGTCGTAAGTGTCGCACTCCGCTTTTGTGGGATCAAACGGGAGAACGTCAGGTTTTCGGAACTGATATCCTAAGGGAAGCAGAAGAAAAAGTAAAGATCATTCAAGAAAGATTGCGTGTGGCTCAGTCTCGCCATAAGAGTTATGCCGACAATCGCCGTAGAGATTTGAGTTTTGAAGAAGGAGATCATGTGTACCTTCGTGTCACGCCTCTCCGAGGAGTTCATCGTTTTCATACCAAAGGAAAATTGGCACCACGTTTTGTGGGACCTTATAAGATTATCAGTCGAAGAGGTGAGGTTGCTTATCAGTTGGAGTTACCTCAATCGTTGGCAGGAGTCCATGATGTGTTCCATGTGTCACAGTTGAAAAAGTGTTTAAGGGTACCCACTAAGGAAGCTAATCTTGAATAGATAGAAATCCAAGAGGATCTGACATATGTCGAGAAACCAATCCGTATTTTGGAGACAAATGAGAGAAGAACCAGGAGTAGAGTTATTCGTTTCTGTAAGGTTCAATGGAATAATCACTCGGAAGAAGAAGCTACTTGGGAACGAGAAGATGAATTAAAGTCCGCCCATCCGTATCTTTTCGCTAGTTCTTCCAAATCTCGAGGACGAGATTCTGTTTAAGGGGGGTAGGTTTGTCACACCCTAAAAATCTTAATTGTATAAATTATTGTTTAATTGGAATTAATAGAAATGATTTTAAAAGCCTAGAAGAAAAATCTAATTTGAAATAATAAATTCCAATATAAAATTGGGCCAGATAAAATTTTATTAAATACTTTGCTTAATTCTATAATTCCTAGATTTTTCTGGGATTTATTTGAGCTAAGGAAGTATTTTTAATAAATGAAATTGCATTTCATGAATAATTTAAATAGAAAAAATTTTTAAAAATCTCTCTTTTGGCTTTGGGCCGAAAGTCGGCCCAAAACCCTTTCTCTCTCCTCCCCGGCCCAAGTCGGCCCAGTCCGCCCACGCGCACGCAGCCGCCACTCTCCTCTCTCTCCCGCTCACTGACAGGTGGGGCCCACCTGTCGGATTCGTCGTCTTCGTCGCGCCGCTGCCGCCCAAACCCTAGCCCGCCACCGCCCTTCCAATTCGGCCACGTCCTTCCTTCTTCGGTGAAATTGATAGGGGGGAAATGATCTCCGGGATCTCCTCTACCTTTTTCGTTTTGGAATCGTCGGCTTTCATCGATTGGAAATCCGCGGATTTGAGTTCGAATCGGATTCGGTTTTTCTCTCCCGAACCCCAACTTTCCTTCTCGCCGCCGGTCGCCGTGGGCCTTCGCCGCCACTCTTAGCCCCTATAAAAAGGATCCCCGAGCTCCCCGCTACCCGCCGCCGCCCTCGCCTTCGCCTCTCGCCGTCTGTAGCGCCCTAGCGCCGTGAGTCTGTGCGCCGCCGTCGCCGCCGTTCGTTCAGCCGTGCACCGCCGTCGCTCCGGTCGTCGTCGTCGCTCGGGAAGGTCGTCGCCGTGGTCGCCAAGTCGTCGCCGTCCTCGTCCCGTCCTCCGTTTCCGCCGAAGATCGCCGGAGCACCGCCATCGTCGTCAAGCCGAAGAGCGCCGCCGCCTCCTCCTCGTCGCTGTCGCCGTCCGGTCGTCTTCCGCCGTCGTTTTGGTCACCGGAAAGTTCGCCGCGTCGCCCGCTATCCATAGGTGTCCTCCGTTTGCGCCGCCGCGCCGTCGTTCGCCGGCGAGCATGCGCCGCTCGAGTCACCGTCGGTGGTGACGTCACCGCTGACGTCATCGTCGCCGTTTCCCGTGAGCCGCCGTAGACCGCTTTGATCTCAGCCGTCCGTTTTGGATGAGATCGATCTCGGCCGTTCGTTTCCGTAGACCGCCGCCGTGCACCCGGTCCGTCGTGAACCCGAGTCCGCTGACGCAATAATCTCCTTTTTCTTTTCAAAAATAGTTCATTATTGCGTCATAATTCAATTAAAATTTATATAAATGGTTTAATCCGATTTAATCTTTGAAAATTCATAACTTATTCATCTTAGCTCGGATTTAGTTGGTTCAAGTCTCTAAATTTTTCTAAAATTGAGATCTACATGTTAAAAATATCCACATGTACTGTTCATGCTTGTTTATGTGCTGTTTTGGTGATTTTGCTCTTTTCTGTTTAGATTCCGACGTTTCCGGAGAGTCCGTTTTTGCAGGAGAAGAATTAGAAGAGTTCCAAGGCCAGCAAGGCAAGTCACACAGATCCCAATCAACCCTTTAGCATGTTGATCCCGTTTAAAGCTATTGTTTCTATTCAACTATTGTATTTATTTTCGAATGTCATTGGGTGGAATTAACCTATTGTTTGTTATAGCCCTTTTGTTCTTGATTACCTTATTCCTTGATACCTTGGGTTATTGTAACTTGACTAGTTGAGCTTTATATATTGGTTCAACTAGATATTAGATATACTTGCTTAGCCATGCTTAGAAACCTTAGCACACTAATGGGATAACTTATGATTCATTATTACTTAATGATGGCTTAATGATAGTTCACGATGGTCAATCATGGTTGGTTAACTAATTAATTTGCCAAATAAAACCTGATAATGGTGGGTTGTGAGTACATAGTTTTGATGGTCGTGCTCATGACAATTAAGGACCGGTTCACGAGTTTCGGTTGTAAAATATTAACCGTGCCAACCACAAGCCAGCGTGGGCAACGGCTTTACCTTTTGTACAGCATGGTTCATTACAGAGCACCAGACTGAGAAGTGGCGGAGATAAGCCCACGGGGGTCGCTGGGGAGTCCATGCCTTGTTTATAAGGGGGTGATTATGATCCAGGAACGGTGCGCTGTGGTGGATTGTGTTGTGCGAGGGGTACTGTCACAGCTCCTTTCCGAGGTACCGTGGTGGTATTGAGGCACATGGTGACATGTCGTGGGTCCGTGTCTTGTGGGTACAGTGATACACCTCTGGCCAGAGTAAAACTATTCGAATAGCCGTGTCCGCGGTTATGGGCGGGTCTAACAATGTCTTTCATGATTAGTCCCACACTTCACACCATAATGAAAGATGCTATAACTAGTAATAATTTGATTAGCTCCTGGTTTGGAATGGTATATTCCTGGTTTGGAGATAGAACTGTGCAGCCGGGATTGGTTGTTCAGAGTGGTTGGGCCTATACAACAGGGTATGTTGTATAGTGTTGGATTAATACTGTTTAATTAATACTCTACTGTTTTATTAAATTCTGAAATATTCAGTAAATGCTATTTATGCAAAGAAGCCTATAGTATGCCATCCTTTGTTATCCTGTGCACTTGCATATTTGCTACGTGGCTTGCTGAGTATGTCATATACTCACCTTGCAATCATTCATCAGAGGAAGAGTTCTACAGTGATGCTGATGGTGTGGAAGAATAGGCGTAGCCTTGGTCAAACTGCCTATGAAGTGGAGTCGTCTGCGCCGTTTATCTTTATTTTCTGCTGCTTAGATCTTTATTGGTTGAGAGGAACTATCTACCTCTGTAATGACATTTTATACGCTTATTAATTAGAGTAATAGTTGTACTCTATTATCAATTTGTTATTGTGTGCCTCGGCTGATTCCTGGACAAGGGTTTACACACATGTAAGCGTTTGGAATTTTGGATAGAAATTCCGGGCGTGACAGTTGTTTGGTTGTTGGTCCATGTTCAAATTATGTATTTCAAATTTTATATACCAAAATATGATTAATAAAGATCATGATTTTCTTATTTAGTTATAAATAAAAATAAATAAAAGAACATTACAAACAAATTAAAAATAGGGTGTTATTTGGTTGTAAAAAGATGTCTATTCAAATTATGTATTTAAATTTTTATATAATAACATATGGTTAATATAGATCTTAATTTATTTATATATCTAGTGATAAAAACAACAGTTCAAATAAATTAAAAATTACATATAACTATGATGATTTAGCTATCTAACTATTGATTACTGTTCTTTAAGTTATTAGTAAAAAAATACATCGTTTAATAATTTATAAAATCATCAAATCATTAATCAACTCTGTAAATAATATACGGCCCAAAGTCCACAAATACATCGTTTAATAATTTATAAAATCATCAAATCATTAATCATCCATGTATATAATATACCACCTAAAGTCCACAGCCGTGCTTCACCCGTTTAGCCTCAAGCTAAGAAATTAAGTTAAAAACTACGATGTATAAGACAAACGGAAAGAGGCAAGGAGAGGATAGGTCCAACGGAGGGAGTAAACAGGCATGTGTGCGTACATACGGTACTATGAATGGGAGAAGATTTTTTTTAATATGAAAAAATACCCGTGATTTACAATGGGTGAAGGCTATCTTAATATTATTATTGTTATACGATTTAGCTAAAGTGAAATTCACTGTAGGAATTTGCTTGAATATTGTTTTTATAATATCATGAGCTACAATTAGAAGTCCAATCGTCTCAAATTAGCATGTGAGGTTTTAAAAGAGATTTCCTATGCGGCGCATTCTATATATATTTTCAAAAGTAAGCGAATTTAAAAACCAACTCAAATACAAATCTGTAATTCCAAAAGCGAATGAACTTAAAAACCGACTCAAACACGAATGACGTACCAAAGTACTGGCAAAAACATCTTCAATTTTTATAATAGTAGAGATTTGGTCCACCAATTTAAGTTATCTATAATTATTAGTTGATCTAATGTACTCAAATAATGAATCACCGAGCATTTATAGAATATCCATGTGTCAGATTAAGAACGTGTTTATAAGATATTTAATTAACTTTAAGTATATAATAGAAATAAAGAAACGGAGGGAGAGCTGGCTAGACCTAGTAGATCAAAGTCTATTTGTGGGTTTTTTTTTCATAAAAATAGTTTCAATTTTTGTTATTTGGAGGATAAAAAAAGCAAACGAAACGGAGGACAGAAAACGTACGTTGTATATCGTACTTGCGTATTCTACAAAGAGACATGGATGGAGGGATGTTTTTTTAATGGAGACCTAACCATCTAAAATAATGGGTCCACCGATTTATTTAAATAAAAATCAATGGTCAGATTTCTCTATTTTATTACGTTGCCAAATGGCGGTATGAGAGCGTTCATAGGGTGCTATGTGGTGATACGGGAGCGTTTATAAGAAGTTTAATGGACTTTTTATAGTATATATAATTGATATTTTCCATGCACTGGCTCTTGTTAGTGTCACGTCCAAGTTTTTCAACTGGCTGGTGTCATACTCTTTTGATCATGACATTAGAAAAGTAGTCTAGTTTACCCGTTCATAGTTTCTCTTGGTAGGTGTCATTAATTAATACTTTGAAAACGATATCACCTGATACCCTTCTTCTAATCTTCTTTCCATGAGAGCGAATTAGCTTGGATGTGGATACAGATGTCGGATTTCTATCTATTATTTTTTTAAAGAAGAGCGAATCAGAGTATCTCAACATTGTTAAAGAAATTCAAATCCAGCCATATCATCGGCTTGGCCAAAGCCGCAACATCGATGAGCAGCAGACAAAGATCCAATATATTGTTGAATTAATAAGCTTATCACCCATATACAAGAAAAGGACAGCGTCTTAAGCTTTCTTTCAGTCCTTGATCGTGGTACCTCTTAATCCTAAAGGACCTTAAAAAGCTCCTAGAGTCTATCATATAAGCTTTGCACATACTAAAATCTAGCTAGTACGATAATTTTGGAAATAGCATGCACCGTGATTATTGTCACCTTCCTCCAGAGAGAGCGGACATTAGTGAGCCGTGGCTGGCTGCTGAATGGTTTGTTACTGATGAAGGAAAAGACATGACGTATGAGTCAAACCCTTCGTTCTGCATCAACGTTAGCATCTCAAAGCTCAAATGAGGTGGCATATCCTCAGGTATTGGAACCTCTCCTTCAAGGTATTGCATGACTTGCTGCATTTTTGGTCTAGCATCTGCAAACGGGTGGGAGCACAGCAATCCCAGCTTTAGTGCCATTCTTGCCTCGTCAACATCATAGTTACCTTGGAGCTTAGTGTCTACTGTATCAGTAAGTGATCCCTTCTGCCAATTATCTAGCACCCAATCCACAAGCATGATTTGGTTACCGTTAACATCTTCCTTGATGGGCCTTTTCCCACATGTGACTTCAAGAACAAATATACCGAAGGAAAATACATCGGTGAGAGGGGTTGCCTTGCTGCATGATGCCAATTCAGGAGCCATGTATCCTATGGTGCCAACCACACGGGTTGTTTGTGCATCGACACCACGATCGTACAAACTTGCAAGGCCAAAGTCACCAAGTCTCCCATTCATCTCGGCGTCAAGGAGCACATTGCTTGCCTTGATATCTCGATGAATGACAACTTTCTCCCACTCCTCATGAAGATAGACTAATCCAGATGCAATTCCTTTGATGATCAGGAACCTTTGAGCCCAAGTAAGGATCGGCTTGTCCTCTTGACCATACAAGTACTTGTCAAGGCTTCCTTTTGGCATGTAGTCATACACTAAAAATAATTCACCTTTTCGTCGACAATAACCAAGTAACTGCATAATGTTACGGTGTTGGAGGTGGCCTATGCTGACAACTTCTGCAACGAATTCCTTCATGCCCTGCTTTGAATCATGTGACACTCTTTTCACTGCTATATCTAGTTTTGACGCTGGAAGCACTCCTCTATATACTCTTCCGAATCCTCCAATGCCTAAAAGGTTCTTGTCCTTGAATCCTTCCGTGGCATGAAACAAATCCCTAAAAGAGAATCTATGTGGCCCAAACTCAACTTCCCAATCTTCCCGTACCTCTGAATATCTTAGGTGCCTTCGTACAAGTAAAAGAATGATGGTGCCAACGGAAAGGATGGACACTGCCGTTGCTATTGGTAAAATGATTTCTAGGATCTTTGATCTAGCCTTGGGTCCAAAATGAGGCATCTTCGGCAGACTGGTGATATCAATACTTGGAGCAGCACTATTTAGACCAAAACTCCACCCGAGAATGTAATGCCGAGTGTTGTCCCTGCCTGCAGCAGATGAAAAGCCAACGTATGCCATCTCACTAAGTACAGATGAGAGGTTATGGGTGGCTGATCCTAATGGCTTTAATGGTTTCGCCATACCCATGGGAGCCATGGTGACACTAATTTGTGTGATATCTCCATTGTAATCCACCCAAACTTGCATTGCTTCACTACTAGTTATGGTCAAATTACTGAAGGTACCATCTTTATCATCATAGACACCAGCAGGGTATGAGTCCACAGAGATGAGACTATTGATGTCAAACCCAACGTGGTTGTTGTTGATATCTTGGAACTCAATATTTTTTATGCTGTCAAACTCGACTGCGAAGATTTGGTTTTTCATGTCGCCATTGTTCTCGCTGTTGAGGAGTCCCAGGAATTGTACTGGCAACCCAGATGAAAAATTCTTGCTTGGTGCTATGAAGAATGTAAAGCCTTGGCTAGGGTAGGTAGATTGGACACCAAATACAAAAGATGTGGAAAAGGATTGCACCAGGCCACTGGAGAAGTTGCGGAAGGGCAGCGGAGTTGGATAGAAAGCATGCCCATTGAGCCTGGTAGAGCCATTGGTTATGTCGAGGAGGCCGTTGGCAGTCACCATGGCTGCACCATCAAGGGTAATGTTATTGTGGGCGAAGCCAGAGTAGATGAATATGTATTCACCATATGCACAGCTCACTAGATCAAGGCCAAAGAACAGTATCTGTAGAAGTAATAAACTGAGCTTCATGCCAGCCTTGACTATAAACCCAGGCCTTTGCCCACAATATTTGTAGAAGTAAAACAAGAGTGATCGAAAAGTGAGGAGGTGATCTTGGGCAGTTGCCTCCTTTGAAGCTTACACCGGAGTTTATAACATCCAGAGATAAGGCAACGTCTAGCAACTCCATGGCTTTTACTTTTCTCTTGTTTTGTTTTTCCCCGCTGCCGTACCTATTCAAGTATGTATCCAGTTGTGGACAAGGTTAATTTGTAAGTTGACTACTTTACTTTGGTGAATACTATCAGTATTCCTGTTAAAAAAAATACTATCAGTATTATCACCGATAGAAGTGATCTTAATCATTGATTTATAAGTTTAACTAATAATAGAGAAAAAAGTATTCTACTAACCACAGTTGAGATGGTAGTATAAATAGATACGATCCATGTAATTAGAAAAGATGAGCGGTTATTAATTTCTACTAGTAGTAGACACCGTTGTTAAACATTTCTCTATAAGTTTGTTACCGATCGATACCAATATATGTAATTATGTTTAATTTTTATTTGTGTAATAATAAATACAAGAAAAAATATCCAAAATTTCCATGGACTAAGTAATATAATATAATTTATAAATTTCCCGAAGTGATTTCTAGCAGTTATTTTTTTAAGTTTGATTCAAACTTAAAAAGTCAAGCTAGAACATAAAGTTATAAATTGAGTAAAATATACTAGCGGTCCTTAAACTTGTCGTGAGGTTTCACTTAGGTCCACGAATTTGCAAAGCGCACATCGAGGTCCCTAAACTTGGTTTATTGTATCATCCTGGTCCAAAGCGTCGTTTGACCGTGGTCTTGCCTACGTGGCATGCCACGTGGACGATAATATGGTGTTTTTTCCTTTCCCCTTTTCTTTTTCCTCCTATTCTTTTATCTTCTTCCTCCACTAAAGCCACCTCGAGCTCCCCCGCGTCGAACAGGCCGAAGAAGAGAGAAATGAAAGAGGAAGAAGGGAGAAAAATAAATAATAATAATAATAATAATGTACCATGTTGCCGTTTACATATCACCACGTAGGCAAGACCACGGTCAAACGACACTTTGGACCAGGAAACAACGCTTTGGACCAGGATGATATAATAAACCAAGTTTAGAGACTTCGATGCACACTTTGCAAGTTCGTGGATCTAGATGAAACCTGCTTATATGTTTAAGGACCGCTAGTGCAATTTACTCTTATAAATTTTGAATCCATGTTTGATAATTAAATAGTTCAAATAATCTATAAATGTAATTATTTGTATTAAAAAGGTAAGCATAAACCACTACAAAGATAGCGAAGATACTATTTGTGTTTAATAATATTGACGCTGTTTTTGAAATGAACATCAAATGTTTCATATTGTTATAGCAAATAAAAATTTATAATATTATAGTTTAGTTTGGAATGCTATATATGATCTAGAAAAGGAAAAACAAAACCGCCACCAATATGAACGCTGTAACATCTAGTCATTGTGACTTGTTGGAGTGCGAGGAAACAATTCTAGTCTGCATTGCCATCAGGCAACAGGTAATCCAACTGTCCAGACATGGCATTTTCAGACTAGTACTTTTCTACATTGAACAGGACTAGTGCATTAGAAAATTTTACTAGCGACGAAGACATGATGTGGTTGATTTAAAGCCGCATCCTAATCCATCTGGCATTTTTTTCTACCGCAACCCAAGTCATGTTGACTCAGCAGGATGCGAATCTAGCATTATACAAGTGAGAAACAGCTGAAGAGGAGACCAAACTACCAAAACGGACAAAGCAATTCTACAGATGGATAGAATCAAATTTATTTGATGGGTACTTCTTGCAATTTTTGACTATTTAGTTGTGGTGTTTAAAAATCAAATGTCATTAATTAATGACATGAAAGCTCAACATTGATTTGACACGATTTTGTTTATCATCCTAATAATTTAATAATTCTTAATTCCTAAGTTGTAACCGATATAGTTTGTTACTATTTGGATAATTACATAATGGCAAAAAATGTTGTTTTACTTTCTCCAGTTCACTTGAGTTTGTGGGGAACTATCAAATAGCGAGTTGATGTAGTATATACACACCAGGTATACTAGTATTTCATTATGCAAAAAATAAAATTCCATAAAAGAACATTTTTGATGGAATTTTAATTTTTTAATTCACCATAAAATTTTAAAAATTAAATTTAAGGACGAAATAATTTGGAAAATTTCAGACAACGCTGTGTGTACATAACTGTTTGTCCTTTTTACTTACAGTTGTCAATCACCACCTGTTGTACTTTACGAGATTTTTAGCACGGTATCATTCCAAAGTAAGATTAATATCATGTTCTTGAAAATAATTATTGAGTGATTTTACAATACTTGAGGACGTATCGAGCAAGATACCACAATTTTTAGGTAAATTTACACTAGAATATCTCTAAATTGTAATGCGAAGTAGAAAAAAAAAATCCCCTAACTGTTACTTTCAGAAAGGGAAGCTTGTGGAAAACCGGGGTAGCTAGAGACCTGACTTGGGGTTTAGGGTATATAGTCCAGCGTGGTTGTGGTCTCAGGAGATCCACCGTGCAAAATATTTATAAGATGCTTACCTAGCTACCATGTAAGCACGGTTAACCGGTGTTCGAACTACAAAATATACGCTACATGCTCTTCCAACTTCCCTGAAGGCTGAAGTTCTATACCTGTGACATGGAGCATCCTCCCTTCTTTCTGCTCCTTGTGTCGCTTGGCTTCACCCTTGTAGCCCTTTGTGCCAGTCAAAACCAATTCATCTACCATGGTTTCACCGGCAAAAACCTCACTATCGATGGCACCACCAAAATCACACCGGAAGGACTCCTTGAGCTGACTAGTGACAAGAATGATCTCAATGGCCATGCATTCTTCCCAACACCTATGCATTTCCGCAGTTCACCCAACAGCACCGTTCAGTCATTCTCCGTGAACTTCGTGTTCGCCATCCAGTCCTTCTACTCTGACAGAAGCTACGATGGCATGGCGTTCTTGGTAGCCCCAAGCAACAATCTCTCGACTGCGTGGCCAGATGGGTACCTGGGTCTCTTTAACATCAGCAACAGAGGGAATTCAAGTAACCGCATCTTCGCAGTCGAGCTCGACACCTTTCAGAACAATGAGTTTGGGGATATCAGTAACAGCCATGTTGGCATTGATATCAATGACGTCCGCTCCGTGAATTCCTCCTTTGCTGGCTTCTATGACGACAAGAACAGGATTTTCACAGACGTGACTCTGTACAATGGTCGGGCTATGCAAGTTTGGATGGAATACAGCGAAGAGGCCACGCAGATCACCGTGACCATGGCTCCCATTGATACACCAAAGCCGAAGAGGCCACTGCTCTATGCCACCTATGATCTCTCGACTGTGCTCACAGACCCTGTGTACATAGGTTTTTCAGCTGCAACTGGCGTAATTAGCACACGACATATTGTGCTTGGCTGGAGCTTTGGCATGGGTGTTCCAGCTCCGGACATTGATATCACCAAACTACCAAAGCTACCTCGTGTTGGAACCAAGCCTCGTTCCAATGTCTTGGAAATCGTCCTCCCAATAGCTAGTGCCATGTTCATCATCATTGTCGGCACCATGGTCATTTTGATTGTGCGGAGGAAGCTACTGTATGCTGAGCTGCGAGAAGATTGGGAGATTGATTTTGGGCCTCAGCGGTTTTCATACAAGGACCTGTTCCATGCCACTCAAGGATTTAAGAACAAAAACTTGATTGGAGTAGGTGGATTTGGGAAAGTCTATAAAGGAGTCCTTGCGACATCCAAATTGGAGATTGCCGTGAAGAAGATCTCCCATGAGTCGAGACAAGGAATGAAGGAGTTTATAACAGAGATTGTTAGCATTGGTCGTCTTCGACATCGCAACCTTGTGCCACTACTTGGCTATTGTCGACGCAAGAGTGAACTACTTTTGGTCTATAACTACATGCCAAAAGGTAGTCTTGATAAGTATCTACATGATGTAGATAATAGGGCTATACTTAATTGGGCTCAAAGATTTCAGATAATTAAAGATGTTGCATGTGGATTGTTCTATTTGCACGAGAGATGGGAGAAAGTTGTTATACATCGAGACATAAAGGCAAGCAATATACTCCTTGATGCTGAAATGAATGGGAGATTAGGCGACTTTGGGCTTGCACGACTATATGATCATGGTACTGACCCACAGACTACACATGTGGTTGGCACCATGGGCTACCTAGCACCTGAGATGGTACAGACAGGTAAGGCATCCCCTCTCACAGATGTGTTTTCTTTTGGCGCATTCCTTCTTGAGACCACTTGTGGACAAAGGCCAGTCAAACAAGATTCTCAAGGCAGCCAACTTATGCTGGTTGATTGGGTTCTTGAGCATTGGCATGATGGATCTCTCACTGAGGCAGTGGACATGAGACTCCAAGGTGATTATAACATTGACGAGGCATGCCTAGTCCTAAAATTAGCTCTTGTGTGTTTGCATCCATTTCCTGCTTCAAGGCCAAATATGCGGCAGGTAATGCAATACCTCGACAAGGACTTGCCACAGCCAGAGTTAGCACCAACATGTCTAGGTTTCAGCAAGCTACCTTTGATGCAAAACAAAGGATTTAACCCATCAGCCATGTCATATCCGGAGTTGAGGACGAGCATCGGCACATTCTCTGGCCTCTCGGGTGGACGATGATGCTCACGGTGTTCGACATATATAATTTTAATTTGAAAGATCTGAAAAAATATTATTACTTACAAATGCTTGCTTGGGCACTTCAAACAAGTATAATGTGTTACATATGAAGGGGTTGATGTAATTGGTCAGTGTATTCACAGGAAGTAATTTTATTATATATAGAAATTTGTATAATTAAAATCTAGATCAACTGTGTGTGTAGCGCCCAAGGTGCTATCAACCAGGAATCCTAATTAGCATGCTTGTATCAGGAAGAGAAGTGGCTTTCGGTTTCTGACCATGTAGCGATACGCTTGGGTTAGGGTTAGAGTTTCGTTGTGGGTGGGGTGGGGTGGGGTGGGGGAGGATGGCACTGGGGAGGGAAAGTTGGGGGGGGGGGGGGGTCAGGTTTGGAGGAATGGCCTAGGAGGCAGTGGGTGGTGGACAAGGACGGCAGCGAAGCGGTAGCATTGCCGCCGGAGTCGCGGGGTCGGCAGCGAGCCGTGGGCCGGTGATGGTGGTGGAGGAAAAACGAGGCGAAGAGGAGTGGGAGGGGGCTAGCTGTGCGGGGCCGTGTCGGCTGGGGTGGCAGCATGGTAGGGTGGGGGTGGCGATGGAGAAAGAACTTACCTGTTACCAGAGGGTGGAGGAAGGGACTCGTTAGTGAACTAGCGCTAGCACTGTCATCCACTCCGCTTGCATCGCCGTCGATGGAGTGAGGAGGAGGGGCTCATTGGAGGGAGAAGTGTAGGAACGAATCACAAGAACTAAGCCAACCAGAGGGGGGTGAATGGTTGGTATACCCAAAAACCGAAAACTTTTCGCGGAAATAAAAGTTACACGATGGATCGCGGTCTGACCGAAGTAGATGCGCCGGTCTGACCACCTGGAAGCCACCGGTCTGACCGAGATGGGAACACCGGTCTGACCGCCTGATCAGCTGCCGCGCCTGTTGTCGCCGCCGGTCTGACCGCCGGTGCGTCGCCGGTCTGACCGCCGGTGAGTCACCGGTTAGACCGTCGAAACCTGGTGAAACACAAATCGGAGAACTCTCAAAGTAGATGACAACTTTATTACTTCTCTCTGTGTTTACAAAGTGCAACAACAGCACTCCTTACAAAAATTTCGACTAAACTCGAAACCCTAACTCAAAACTCAACTCAATTGCTCTGAAAAGCGATACAGGGAAGCCTCACGCTCCCCCTCTATTTATACATGAGGTAGGCAGCCTAAAGCCACGAACCAAACTCATACTAGAAGTCCTAAACACCTTAGGAAACCCTCTAGTACAAGAAAGAAACTTTACATAACCAATCATACCAAATTTGGACTCCTTCCAAATTCGATTATGCATCCCATACGCACACAATACCTCCATCGTATGCCATATGGAATCTTCACCAACCACGTGCATCAACTCTAGCCTAAGTATCCCCGCATGATATCTGACCACCACAGACATCGTCTTACCACCAAGCCGACTCCCGGTCCATCACCGCAAATACTCTCCAGAGGCATCGAGTCACCTACACATGAAACAAACAAAGAAACCATATTCTGAGACCAAGCTATCACCAACTTGACTAATTGTTAGCAAACAACAGTATTACATACGTATAGTATCCATCTAGAAGCCATAACCATGAAACAATCTGTCACACCCTAAAAATCTTAATGGTATAAATAGTTGTTTAATGGGAATCATCAGAAAATGATTTTAAAAGCTTAGAAGAAAAGATCTAATTTTAAATAATAAATTCCAATATAAAATTGGGCCAGATAAAATTTTATTAAATACTTTGCTTAATTCTGTAATTCCTAGATTTTTCTGGGATTTATTTGAGCTAAGGAAGTATTTTTAATAAATGAAATTGCATTTCATGAATTATTTAAATTGAAAAAGGTTTTTAAATTCTCTCTTTTGGCTTTGGGCCGAAAGTCGGCCCAAAACCCTTTCTCTCTCCTCCCCGGCCCAAGTCGGCCCAGTCGGCCCGCAGCCGAGCCGCCGCGTGCGCAGCCGCTCCTCTCTCTCTCCCGCTCGCTGACAGGTGGGGCCCGCCTGTCGGAGTCGTCGTCTTCCTCCGTCCGCCCGCGCCCGAAACCCTAGCGCCGCGCCGCCGCCATCTCCTTCCAAATCCGGCCACGTCTTTCCGTTTCCGGTGGAATCAATTGAGGGGAAATGGTCTCCGTAATCTCCTCTACCTTTTCTCTTATGGAATCGTCGGCTAATTTCGTTTGGAAATTCGTGGAATCGAGTTCGAATCGGATTCCTCTCTCTCCTCCGAACCCTAAACTTTCCATCGCCGTCGCCGGGCCGCCGTGGGCTTCGCCGCCGCCTTCCGACCCCTATAAAAGGATCCCCGAGCTCCCCTCTACCCGTCGCCGCCCTCGCCTTTGTCTCCCGCCGTCCGTAGAGCCCTAGCCCCGTGTAGCCGTGCGCCGCCGTCGCCGCCGCCGCTCCAGCCGTGCGCCGCCGTCGCTCCAGCCGTCGCCGTCGCTTGGGAAGGCTGTCGTCGTGGTCGCCGTCGCGTCACCGTCCTCGTCCGCCCCTTCGCCGTCGCTGTAGACAGCCGGAGCACCGTCGCCGTCGTCAAGCCGAAGGATGCCGCCGCCTTTTCCTCGACGCCGTCGCCGTCCGGTTATCCTCCGCCGTTCCTTTGGTCACCGGTGAGTTCGCCGTGCCGGCCGCATCGTTTTGGTGCCCTCCGTTCGCGCCGCCGTGCCGTCGTTCGCCGGCGAGCATGCCCGCCGTCGCCGCCGTCGGGGGTGACGTCACCGCTGACGTCATCGTCGTCGTCTTCCGTGGTCCGGCCGTGGGCCGATCGATCTCGGCCGTTCGTTTCGGCCGGATTGATCTCGGCCGTTCGTTTCCGTGAGCCGCCGCCGTGGACCCGGTCCACCGTGAACCCGAGCCCCGCTGACGCAATAATCCCTTTTTCCTTTTCAAAAATAATTCATTATTGCGTCATAATTCAATTAAAATTTATATAAATGATTTAATCTTTAAAAATTCATAACTAATTCATCGTAGCTCGGATTTAGTTGGTTCAAGTCTCTAAATTTTTCTAAAATTGAGATCTACATGTTAAAAATATCCACATGTACTGTTCATGCTTGCTTATGTGCTGTTTTGGTGTTTTTGCTCTTTTCTGTTTAGATTCCGACGTTTCCGGAGAGTCCGTTTTCGCAGGAGAAGATTTAGAAGAGTTCCAAGGCCAGCAAGGCAAGTCACACAGATCCTAATCAATCCTTTGAGCATGTTGATCCCGTTTAAAGCTATTGTTTCTATTCAACTATTGCATTTATTTTCGAATGTCATTGGGTGGAATTAACCTATTGTTTGTTATAGCCCTTTTGTTCTTGATTATCTTATTCCTTGATACCTTGGGATATTGTAACTTGACTAGTTGAGCTTTATATATTGGTTCAACTAGATATTAGATGTAACTGCTTAGCCATGCTTAGAAACTTTAGCACACTAATGGGATGACTTATGATTCACTATTATTTAATGATGGCTTAATGATAGTTCACGATGGTCAATCGTGATTGGTTGATTAATTAATTTGACAACTAAAACCTGATAATGGTGGGTTGTGAGTACATGGTTTTGATGGTCGTGCTCATGACAATTAAGGACCGGTTCACGAGTTTCGGTTGCGAAACATTAAGCGTGCCAACCACAAGCCAGCGTGGGCAACGGCTTTATCTTTTGTATAGCATAGTTCATTGCGGAGCACCAGACTGAGAAGTGGCGGAGATAAGCCCACGGTGGTCGCTGGGGAGTCCATGCCTTGTTTATAAGGGGGTGATTATGATCCAGGAATGGTGCACTGTGGTGGATTGTGTTGTGCGAGGGGTAATGTCATAGCTCCTTTCCGAGGTACCGTGGTGGTATTAAGGCACATGGTGACATGTTGTGGGGCTGTGTCTTATGGGTACAGTGGTACACCTCTGGCCAGAGTAAAACTATTCGAATAGCCGTGCCCGCGGTTATGGGCGGGTCTAACAATGTCTTTCGTGATTAGTCTCACCCTTCACGCCATAATGAAAGATGCTATAACTGGTAATAATTGATTATCTCCTGGTTTGGAATGGTATATTCCTGGTTTGGAGTTAGAAATGTGCAGCCGGGGTTGGTTGTACAGAATGGTTGGGCCTATACAACAGGGTATGTTGTATAGTGTTGGATTAATACTGTTTAATTAATACTCTACTGTTTTATTAAATTCTGAAATATTCCTTAAATGCTATTTATGCAAAGAAGCCTATATTATGTCATCCTTGGTTATCCTGTGCACTTGCATATTTGCTGCGTGGCTTGCTGAGTATGTCATATACTTACCTTGCAATCATTCATCAGAGGAGGAGTTCTACAGTGATGCTGATGGTGTTGAGGATTCGGCGTAGTCCTGGTCAAGCTGCCTGTGGAGTGGAGTCGTCTGCGCTGTTTATCTTTATTTTCCGCTGCTTAGATCTTTATTGATTGAGAGGAACTATCTACCTCTATAATGACATTTTATTCGCTTATTAACTAGAGTAATAATTGTACTCTATTATCAATTTGTTATTGTGTGCCTCGGCTGATTCCTGGACGAGGGTTTACACACATGTAAGCGTTTGGAATTTTGGATAGAAATTCCGGGCGTGACACAATCACAGATATCCAAAGAAACAACCCGAAACCGAAACCGACACAGCGTCGGCCGGTCAGACCACGGGCCGGCCGGTCTGACAGCTCAACACAAGCCGGTCTGACCGGCAACCACCGCCTGGTCTGACCGGTCCCGACAAAATAGCAAACCCTGTTCAAATTATATCCAAAACCACTTCGACAGTAGTCTCCAAATATCAAAACCAATAATCACAGATGCCAATTGCTTATCACAGAATAAGAATCAAAACACACGTTGTTCTTACAATCTCCCCCTTGATGAATACATTGGCAAACCCATTAAAAATGTTTTGGTGTTTGGAAAAATAAAAAACAAAAAAGAAAACTTCTCCCCCTTTTTAAAAGAAAGAAATTCCCAATTGAACCAAAAACATGCTCTTCTCAAAAACTCTTCTCTTCTCCCCCTTTTGATAATGATTTCATCAAGTATAGGAATTATGTTCATTAATGTATAAGAACTTAGCACACATATAGCATGTCATGTCATGTGGTGCAATAAAAAGAAGATGAACCCATCTATAATATAACAAGCATGCATTAAAGTATAATCATGAACCAAAGATCTTACAATTAAGCTTGAATCAACAATCAAAATTCATGATTTCATACGATTTATAATGCAACATCCTAACAAGCACATAGGTTGAAAAATAAACACTAAACACATATACCTATTGTATTTATCACTATTTCTCAAATTAGCTTTAGCACAAAACAAGAGAATTTTTTAACCATTTTTTTCTTCTTGAGCCTTTTTGCTCATATTTTTCTCTTTTATTCCGGATACATCCATGTCGTTAAGACTGTTTCCAGGGATTTGGCACCCATTATTTCGCTCACATCGAATACGTCCTTGTCGTCAAGACTGTTTCCAAGGATTCGGTATTCATTTTTTTATAATTTTTATTCTCTTTGCACAAAGAGCAATTACAAAGCTATTTGAGGAATAACAACTCAATAAAGCATATATATAAAGCATTTATAGATCAAACCATATGCTAGCATCAACATTGCATATTTGCTTAATTCAAGTGTAGAATTTAAGTGTCATGTATCATCTCCCTTAAAAGCAAAATCTAAATCTCATGAAAAGACTAGAATACATACAAGCTATGCTAGAGACAAATAAACCTTCAAAGTATTGCTAGCATGCACAAGAAAACACCATATGCATAAACAAAGCACTCTTTTCTCAATTTTTCTCATGTCATATTATTGCTTGATAAAACCATAAGGTATAAACTGTCACGCCCAGAAATTCCTGAATAGAATTCCAAGCAGAATGTGCAATAAAACCCCCGTCCAGGACCGGCCGGGGTACACAAACGATAAAGTTGACATACAGATCCACGTCTTACAAATATTATAAAAGCCTTACATAAATGCAGCGGAAAAAAAAATAAAAGATAACTGGAGCTAAGCCTTGACTTGCACTGCAGTGGGAACACCACTCCACAGGCATCCTCGACGGCACGGACGAAGCCTACTCCTCGGAAAAACCACCATCTGACGCATACTCAAACTCTGGGGGTTGGGGGAAAATAGAACAAGACTGAGTACAACCACCGTACTCAGCAAGTCATGCCAGAACAGGGAGTATGATGCAGGGTATAACCAAAGAATAGGTAGAGTGGTTCATTTGCATAAAGCGAGCATTTATAAACAGTAGTTGAAAGCAGTAAAAACAGTTGTAATAATTAAACAATATTAACCATCCACTATCCAACGCTATCCCATGTTGCACAGGCCCAACCATCTGCCTGCACTAATCAATTTCATTAAACCAAGCTAGGGTGAGACTAATCACGGTGAATCTGGTTGACCGCCCATAACCGCGGGCACGGCTATTCGAATAGTTTTACTCTGATCAGAGGTGTACAACTGTACCCACAAGACACAGCCCCACAACACGTTTCCGTGCGCCAACATGCCACCACGACATACCGGAAAGAGGCCGTGACAGGACCTTTCGCATAACCCCCTCTAGCCAAGCACACCACACCTCAGGTTTCACCCCCGTCCCTAGTGGGCAACGGGCAGTCCCCTCTCGTGTCTATGTGAATCCGGAAGCGTCAGAGGCCGTCGCAGGGCCCACCCCGCTCCATCATGCCCACCCTTGCCTGGATGCGTCAGCTAGAGGAAAGCTACACTACAAGCCCAGCCGTTGCCCACGCTGGCTTGTGGAAAGTACGAGGAATTCTTCCAGGGTTTCCCGCGAACCGGTCCTTAACTGCCATGGGCGCGACCATCAAAACCATGCACCCACAGCCCACCATTTAATATATATATATATATATATATATATATATATATTAACCAACACCGGAGCGGTGGCACTAACCAACATTATTATAGGAACCTGACATCTATGCATTAATGTAGTTCCCCATTGTGTGCTAGTTGAACTAAGCAAGGCTAAGCACTTCCTAATCCAACATCTAATCATGTTACAACCCCAAGGTAACAAAGGAACAAGGTACAAAAATAGCATGGCGGTAACGGTAGGTAAACATCCCATGGTAACATTATAAAACAATGCAATATTTAAGGGAAAATGAGAGAGCATTTGCAATATAGGTTCAATATGTTCAATTGACAAGCATGACTTGCCTTGCTCTGCTGCTGGAGGAACCTCGGCGACTATCTCAAAGTACACCGGAGCGTCAGGAGAGCCGGAATCTAAGCGACATACAAAGCAAACAATACAAACCGACTATAAGACTACTGAAACAGAGAACAAAACTATTTTTAATGGATTCTATGCATTTTTCTTGATTTACTGAGACTTGAATGGGCTTAAACGGAGCTCGGATGAATTAGATATGAATTTTAGAAGATTCACTGTGTTTTTACTATAAACGGAAAAATCCTTAATTGATTTATTGCGCAATAATTAAAATCCCGGGGAGAGAGAGAGCGGCACCGACATGCGGGCCCCACATGGCAGCGACACGGGTGGCGGTCCGCGGTGGACCGGGTCCACGGACCGGGGAAGGGCGACGCACCACGTGGCGCTGACGTGGCGCCGACACGGCGGCCACGCGGCAACCACGTCGGCGGCCAAATGGACGGCCCCGATCTACCGCCCGGTAGATCGGACGGCGGAGGCGGCTCGCGGCCGGGCACGCACGGGCACGGCTCAAGCCGGCTCGGCGGCCACGGCGCACGGCGGCGCTACCGCGCGGCGGCGGCGGCAAACGGCGGCGACCGATGGCGACCGGCCAGCGGCGTCGCGGCGGCACGGACGGTGCTAGCAGCGGCCGAGCGGCTAGGCGGCGGCGCGGCGGCTATGCGGCGCGGGAGGGAGAGAGGAAGGGGAGGAGGTGCCTCACCGACGACGATCGACGATGGCGAGCGATGGAAGGCGATGATGGTGGTGAGACGAGCTCCGGGATCACCTAAGGGATCAAAAAGGAGTGGTTAGAGAGTGAGAGGGAGATGGAAGAGAGCGAGAACGCCGGCCGAGGACGGCGGCCATGGCGGCGCTCACCGACGTGCGGTGCGAACGGGGTTCCCGCTGTGGAAAGCGGCGGCGGAGAGGCGGACGGCGTGGCTCTCGGGCTCGTGAACCCGACGGCGGCGACGGCACGGCTCGGCGCGGCGGCTAGCGGCGGCCGGAGCGGAGGGCGACGGCGGCGGAGAGGAGGGCGACGGCGCTAGGGCGCTAGAGAGCACGGGAGAACTCAGCGTAATGGGGAAAAAGAGAGAGGGGAGGGCGGTGGTGCTTAAATAGGGAGAGAGGGGGCCGAACGTGGCCGGGAGTGGCCCGATTTCGCCGGCCGGCGTGGGGGGAGAGGAGAGAGAGGCGGGATTCCCGGCCGTCTCGAGCGTGGGCGCGAGCGGGAGAGAGAGGGAGTGGGCGCGGGAGACGCGGGCGCACGTGCGGGCGTGGCCGACATGGCACGGGGAAGGCGGGCGCGGGGCGCGGCGGCGAGCGGCTGGAGGTTGGGGGAGGACCCGACAAGTGGGCCCCACCTGTCAGCGACCCCGGGAGAGAGAGGAGGGGGCGCGGGCTGAGCTGGGCCGTGGCCTCCGGCCGGCCTAGCAAGGCGCGGGGAGAGAGGAGGGGGAATGGGCCGGCGGCCCACTAAGGGAAAAAGGAGGGAAAAAGAAAAAGAAAAAGAAGAAAATGAATTTCCAGGGATTTAAATATTGCTTGTGCTCATTTTTAATTGGTTAAAATTATTTCTAGAGCTCTGAAAATTCCACTAAAAATCTTGTTAGCGTATTTCGACATGTACAACTCAAGAAAAATCCCACATGCCAGTTCCGATTATTATTTGCATTAATTACTTTAGGGTTTCTCTCTTGCTTTTACACCTGTATTTTCTTGAGACCAATTATAAATTCAATTTAGGCTTGGGAGAAGAACTTCAGGGTGTGACATAAACTCCCCCTCAAATCATGCCAAAAGAATTCATGAATAAGCACTAACTCCCCCTCAAAATAACCTCCAATTCCCCCTGAACAAAATTCAAGAAGAAATCAAAGATTTTGAAAAAGACATCCAATTGCCAATGATATCACCAAGTTTATCATGAATTGACATGTATCCACTTGTATTAACAAAAACTACTACCTCAAACACTAGCATATGAAAAGCTAATAATCAAGAGAGTAGAACCAAAAATATGTCAATCCAAACATAAATTGATGTTACCTTGAAAAGCAATCGTCATCTCAAAATTAAATGCTCATGGGAAGTATGCCGTCAAAAATACCTACGAACGAGAAGATGTCGAGGCCTCCATGTTGGGGCTAGAAATAAGAAATTTTGGAATCCAACACTGAGTCACACGACCTATAGAACCAGTAGGTACATATGCACTAACAAAATCAGAATCAGACTTACCTGAAAAATTACCTTTTCACTTCACAAAAGTCTGATTTGAATTTCGCACAAAATTGCCCCGTAGCCAATCTGACCGCCGCTGTGCCTGCGGTCTGACCGGGCCTGGCAACCGGTCTGGCTACCAGTTCACCTGCGGTCTGACCGCTTGCCGGTCTGACCGACTGGACAATGTCGGTCTAACCGTGCTCCTCGAATTAAAACCCAATTTTTGCCAACGTCGTTTTGTAAAAGCAATTTATCTTTCCTTTTTCTGTTTATGGGCAAGTCTAAAACAAAAACCAACCAAATGTCCATCTTTTCCCAAAAAGAACAAGTGTACTTCTCACGACAAGTTTATGAAGTAGATGATTTTGAAATTGATGGTTTTGCATCAACAGAAGGTTTTGCATGCACAACATTAGATTTTGAAGAAGATGCATTCAAAGTAGACATGATGCCAGCAGATTTAAACACAGTGTTCTTAGGCTCAGTTTCAATCAAAATTTCACCTCTCCTAGCAGCACCCAAAATAGTAGGAGGATGTCTAGCATGATATGCATAAGAATCAAAACCTAAACCACGATTATTTGTGCTAACCTTGGATTGATCAAGAATCATGTTGAGGTTCTTTTTACCATCAGAAAATCTTTGCAAAGAACTTTTTAAATAAGAAACCTCCTGATTAAGAGTAGCACAATTTTTGCAAGCATCTAAAAGACCTTTTTGTTTTCTACAAGCTGAACAAGAAAACACCTCATCTTGTTTAACAATTTCTTCCAAGTGTTTAACACGCCCTAAAGCATCTTTCAACTTCAACTCATTCAAAATACACTTTGAACAATCTTGAGAAATCAAAACATCTTTGTTTTGTTTAGCCTTATTTGCACATGAAGCATTGATAAAAGAACTTGCACAAAAAGCAACTTTATATTTTTTTCAAAACATTCTTTGCCAAAATCAATTCATCAATAACACGAGCATGTAAAGCAAATCCAAGAGCAAAAGAAGACTCCAACTTTTTAGATTTTTCAATCTCAAATTCCAATTTCTTGCAATTAACTGAATTGACATCTCGCAAAGCATTAATTTCAGAAAATAAAACTTCACAAGATTCACATTCATCATCATTAGGAATCAAAGATTTTAATCTATCAATTTCAGCATTTAGAATCTCAATAGTGTGATCCTTCTCATCAAGCACAATAGAACATGTTTGAAGTTTTTTAGCAAATTTGTAAGCAGCATGTTCTAATTGATCATAACTAAACCTTTCTTCACTATCACTATCAGATTCATCAATATCAGAACTTGCATTACAAGCAATAAAAGCTAAATCAACAATTTGCTTACCTTTGCTCTCATCTTCATCCTCTGATTCATCACAAGCTCTTATTAATTCTTGGATTAGCCACTGCACGCAATTCTTCTTCTTCTACTTCGTGATCTTCTTCTTGTTCACATCATCTTCCTTGACTCTACCATCATCTTTCTTCTTGCCTCTCCCAAGCTTAGGACAATGCGAACGAAGATGATCAAGTGCACCACACTCAAAACAACGATTCGGTTCACCTCTTTTCCTGTTCCTAACATTATTCATAGCTCGAGAAAATTTGTTAGATAGCAAAACCAAATCATCCTCCTCGAACTGTTCGAGTTGTTCATCGGACATGGCATTAAATAAAGCAAGAACAGAAGACTTCGATGAAGAAGCACCAACATCCAAAGAAGTTGAAGATGAAACCAAAGCACTAGACTTAGAATCGACTTTACGAGCAAGAATATTCATCTCATGTGTTTTCAATTTTGTGTAAAGCGAATCCAAAGTCAAAGTAGACATATCAACTGACTCCTGAATAGATGTAACTTTCATCTCCCAAATAGACATGTCAAGACCATTCAAAAAGTGGCGAGAAATCTCAGATTGTGGATAATTAGCATCATAAGAAGAATCAACAGATCTAAGATCACTCAAAATTTTATTAAACCTAGAAAGACAGTCATCCAAATCTTCTCTAGGTTTCATCTCAAATTTAATGTACTCCTTTTTGAAAAGATCACGATGAAGTTCTTTAATGTTATTTGTTCCTTGATGAAAATTACTCAAAGCAATCCAAATCTCATGAGCAGTTTAAAGATGAGCAACACGATCATAATCCTAACGAGAAATCCCACTCAAAAGAATATTGCGAGCTTTACAATTTTGTTCAAACTCAGTTTTTAAAGCAGCAATATTAATTACTTCAGGAATCACATAAGGATGAAAAACTTTTCTCCAAATATCATAATCTTCAGCCATAATGTAAGATTGCATCCTACTACACCAATGAGAAAAATCTGTTCCATCGAAAACATAAGGCTTAGTTGAAAACCTAACAGGAGCAGCCATGGCAAAAACTCTAGATCGATAAAAATCCAAAGAAGAAAACAAGGCTCTGATACCACTTGTAGAATCAAGTCACAAGAACTAAGCCAACCAGAGGGGGGGTGAATGGTTGGTATACCCAAAAACCGAAAACTTTTAGCGGAAATAAAAGTTAACCTCGAAATCGATGGATCGCGGTCTGACCGAAGTAGATGCGTCGGTCTAACCGCCTGGAAGCCACCGGTCTAATCGAGTCAAAATTTTTGTAAGGAGTGCTGTTGTTGCACTTTGTAAACACAAAGAGAAGTAATAAAGTTGTCATCTACTTTGAGAGTTCTTCGATTTGTGTTTCACCGGGTTTCGACGGTCTAACCGGCGACTCACCGACGGTCAGAACGGCGACTCACTGGCGGTCCGACCGGCGACGCACCGGCGGTCAGACCGGCTAGGGCGAGGCGGTCAGACCGACGGCGACAACAGGCGCGGTAGTTGATCAGGCGGTCAGACCGAAAAGAAATTTTTTGGGTGTCACATCGGACGTTTGACCGGATGTCGGAAGGGGTTTTTGGACACGAATGAAAATACTAATTTCATAACTCGCCTGGGAACCGCGAGACGAATTTATTAAGCCTAATTAATCCGTCATTACCACATGTGGGTTACTATAGCACTTATGGCTAATCATGGACTAATTAGGCTCAAAAAATTCGTCTCGCGATTTCCATGCAAACTGTGCAATTAGTTTTTCATTATATCTATATTTAATGCTCCATGCATATATCCAAAGATTGTTTTTGGAAAAAAAAACTGGGAACTAAACAAGGCCTTCTCACTTGAGGATCATCTCTTCTTTTCTTAAAAAAAAATACAAGAGATACAAGAAGTCAAGGACATATATATGGGTAAAATTTAAAGGTAATTTTAAACTGTGTCCATTTTGGCCTCTAATTTTGAAAAATGTTCGAGATGGGAAGCCAAAACCATGTCAATGGCATACCGGGGCGTATTAACGCTTGGAAAGTTAGTTGATTAGGGTTCTCAAAGTGAACCTATCTACACATGTTTGAGTGACATGTGCGTGTGTTTTTTGTAGGATTAATTATAGGAAGTAATTGTGTGAACATCGTATCCATTGTCAAAAATAAAATGTATGAACACAGGGGGTGCGTGGGTGGTTAAAAGAATATACTTAGAGCATCACCAACAGCTTATTTATTCTATTCCCTATCCTCAGATTTAGAAAATTAGGGTCAAAAATCGTATCCAACAGAATCTCTAACCAATCTCCCAATAGTTCAGCTCCGAATATATCGTTCCTCACTCACTTCTAGGGTGCGACTTTTTGTTCCCAATCGTTGGTCGATGCTCTCTCACACGTGTACGGCGAAAATGTTCCCGCGCTCTTCTTCGCGACCTCGTTCCTCCGCAGCAATGCCATCTTCCTCAGTAGCGGCGCAGGCGACATCTTCCTCGGTGGCACCCTTTTCTTCGCAGCAAGGTTGGTATTGGCCGTTGCTTCCGCTTGGTTCCCCAATAATGAATTTGTACCACGGCGTGGTGCGTGGTGTGGTGATGACGACCACAGTTCGACCGGTTGGTGGAGGTGTGTCGTTGCCGCTACAAACACCACCACCGCCTCGTTTCGCGGCACCTCCACGGTACATCGAGATTTGGCCCGGCGGCCATCTGTGCCCCCGACTGCCGCCCGGCCCTCATGTTGGCTTGCCTCATACCTGTCCAGTCAACCTCCCTACTCCGGCGTTGAGGCGGTAGAGGCCATGGAAAGCGAGAAACCTACTAAGCCACTGGATCCTCTCACACGAAGCTTCTGGCAGCGGTTTCTCTAGAGCTTGGTCTCTAGGTGACAAAGAATTCCTCCACATGAGCAATTTCGGTAAAGTTTATGATTCGTTCAGTGTTACATCTGAAGTCAAGTTCCTTTTGGTGATGTTTTCCACCTTTTGATCTCCGATCAATATTCATGCAATTCAGTACTGATTTTTCCTAGGGCAATTTACCAAATTTTGATATGAGATATGCTCTTTTCCATTGAATAGTTTCAGTCAGTATATTTGTTTCATGGCATGGCTGCTGGTTCATTCGGATTAAATCATAAATGGATAATGTTTAGGCCTTAAAATGAATGATAGTGAAAAAAATGGTGCTCTTGACAGTCATTTGAGGATGAGCACTACAAGATTAATATGTATTTTCTTCTATGGTCTTGGCAGTGCTTCTATGGTGAAGACATGATTTTTTTTTTCTCTTTACAAAACAATTCCACAATTCATGACTGTAACCTAGATCTGTTCTCCAAGTTTGCACTTTGTGATAGAAGGGATCAAACAAGAACATATTGAGCTCTTAATAGTCCTATATATGGTTGCAATGTTTACCTTCTTGTTCTGACATGAAGATTTTACAAGTTACATGTAGCTTTGATGGTACTGCATGCTTTGTTTCCATATCCGGGACATGAAGATTTTGCTATGCTCTGCAATTTTGCTAATGACATGAAGATTTTGCTATGCTCTGATTCCCATGATTTACTGACAGAATTACATCCTGGTTTTGCTATGCTCTGATTTTTTTTTGCTTAAGGCTTTCTGTAGTAATGCAGTTTAGTAGGTTGGATATGTTTCGAATTTTTGCTATGCTCTGAAAGTCTAAAATATGCTCTGTCAAATATTTTTGCTATGTCAAATATACTATGAAAGTCTGAAATATTTTTGCTATCTCAAATATTTTTCCCTCTTCACAACATCTTTCAAATATGCTCTGAATTTTTGCAATAAGATAATGCTGTTAGATAATTTGACAGGTAATGCAATAAGATGCAGTTCACATACTATTGTTAAAGATAAAATAACCACCTGCTTTTGCCAATCAGACATTCAGAGTTTCATGAAAGCAACAACTATATAAAGCTAAGTAGAACAGTATAAGTTCAGTAGCATTATAATAAGTTATAGAATTCTTTAGCTGTAAGTAGAACAGCTGCTTAATTGAATTGATCATCTGTATTTAGTATTTCTCAATTTTTAGATTAGCAGATGAACAACTACATGCTTGTGCTAAATATTTAAAATAGTATCTGAAAGATGCAATTTGAGTATTTATGTGACTAATCACTCACTGTCACTGGCAATTATTCTTCTTACTTCTCTGATGCCATCCTAGACATTATGTGCTCTGAATTTTTGAGACACTTTGTGCCCTGAATTTTTGCTATGCTCTAAAAGTCCGAAATCAAAAGTATGAAAGTCTGTTTTTTTCCTCAAGTACATGCTAACAAGGTTATGATTTTTGATCCATGGACAGATAGTGGGTAACGAGAGCGATATTAAACAAAGTTGATGAACGATGATAGCAACCATTTTTGGTCGAGTGAGATGGGAAGCCAATACGACGATGAACATGAACCTGTTGTGTATGAAAATGCTGCTGTGAGACCAAACCAAAAAAGATCCGCAAATTTCATTTTGGAGGAAGACAACCTTTTGGTGTCGGCATGGATAAATGTTTCCTTTGATGCGGTAAAGGGACGGATCAATCTCATGGAACATATTGGGGCCGCATTCATGACTATTTTCATGAGAACAAGGAATTTGATTCAGATCACTCCCAAGGTTCACTTGTACATCGTTGGTCCACTATACAAGAGCATGTCAATAAGTATACTGGTTACTTAAGTATACTGGTTGTCAATCATGAGGACATGGTAATACTTGGTTTCAATTCTGAATCTGACTTAAGTAACCAGTATACTTATTGACATGCTCTTGTATAGCAGACCAACGATGTACAAGTAAACCTTGGGAGCGACATGAATCGAATTCCTTGTTCTCATGAAAATAATCATGAATGCGGCCCCAATATGTATCATGAGATTGATCCGTCCCATGTACCGCATCAAAAGAAACATTTATCCATGCCGACACCAAAAGGTTGTCTTCCTCCAAACTAAAATTTTTGGATCTTTTTCGGTTTGGTCTCACAGCAGCATTTTCATTCACAACGAGTTCATGTTCATCGTCGTATTGGCTTCCCATCTCACTCAAGCCAAAACGGTTGCTATCATCATTCATCAAGTTTGTGTGATATCGCTCTCGCTCCCCACTATCTGTCCCTGGATCAAAAATCTTAACCTTGTTAGCATGTAGAGGAAAAAAACAGACTTTCATACTTTCGGTTTCAGACTTTCAGAGCATAGCAAAATTTCAGAGCAAATAGTGTGTAGGACATCAGAGAAAGGAACTAAGAAGAATAATTGTCAGTGACAGTGAGTGATTAGTCACATAAATACTCAAATTGCATCTTTCAGGAAACAATTTTCAATATTTAGCACAAGCATGTAGTTGTTCATCTGCTAATCTAAAAAGTGAGACATACTAAATGCAGATGATCACTTCAATTAAGCAGCTGTTCTAATTACAGCTAAAGAACTCTATAACTTATTATAATGCTACTGAACTTATACTGTTCTACTTAGCTTTCTATAGTTGCAGCTTTCATGAAACTCTGTATGTCTGATTGGCAAAAGCAGGCGGTTATTTTATCTTCAACAATAGTCTGTGAACTGCATCTTATTGCATTATCTGTCAAATTATCTAACAGCATTATCTTATTGCAAAAATTCAGAACATATTTGAAAGATGCTGTGAAGAGGGAAAAAAATATTTGACAGAGCATATTATAGACTTTCAGTGTATATTTGACATAGCAAAAATGTTTCAGACTTTCAGAGCATATTTCGGACTTTCAAAGTATATTTGACATAGCAAAAATATTTGACAGAGCATATTTCAGACTTTCAGAGCATATCCAACCTACTAAACTGCATTACTACAGAAAGCCTTAAGCAAAAAAAATCGGAGCATAGCAAAACCAGGATGTAATTCTGTCAGTAAATCATGGGAATCAGAGCATAGCAAAATCTTCATGTCCCAGATATGGAAATAAAGCATGCAGTACCATCAAAGCTACATGTAACTTGTAAAATCTTAATGTCAGAATAAGAAGGTAAACATTGCAGCCATATAGGACTATTAAGAACTCAATGTGTTCTTGTTTGATCCCTTCTATCATAAAGTGCATACTGGGAGGACATATCCAGGTTACAGTCATGAATCGTGGACATTGTTTTGTAAAGAGAAAAAAAATCATGTCTTCACCATAGAAGCACTGCCAAGACCATATAAGCAAAAACATATTAATCTTGTAGTGCTCATCCTCAAATGATTGTCAAGAGCACTATTTTTTTCACTATCATTCATTTTAAGGCCTAAACATTATCCATTTATGATTTAATCCGAATGAACCAGCAGCCATGCCATGAAACAAATATACTGACTGAAACTATTCAATGGAAAAGAGCGTATCTCATATCAAAATTTGGTAAATTGCCCTAGGAAAAATCAGTACTGAATTGCATGAATATTGATCGGAGATCAAAAGGTGGAAAACATCACCAAAAGGAACTTGACTTCAGATGTAACACTGAACGAATCAGAAACTTGACTGAAATTGCTCATGTGGAGGAATTCTTCGTCACCTAGAGATCAAGCTCTGGAGAGACCGCTGCAAGAAGCTTCGTGTGAGAGGGGATCTAGTGGCTCGGTAGGTGTCTAGCCTTCCATGGCCTCTGCCGCCTCAACGCCGGAGTAGGGAGGTTGACTGGACGGGGATGAGGCAAGCCGACACGAGGGCCAGGCGGCGGTGGTGGAACGGATGGCCGCCGGGCCAAATCTTGCCGTACTGTGGAGGTGCCCCGAAATGAGGCAGTGGGGGTGCTTGCAGCGGCAACGACACAACTCCACCAACCGATCGAACTCCGGCCGTCATCACCAATTCAGAGGTGGAAGCGTTACCGGATAAACTAATTAGATTCTGTTTTTATCTCTAATAGTTTGTTATGACATTTATCCTGTGAACTGATCTATCGTGAACTTCACGTTTGGTCAGTTTTTGTGTAAGCCACGACAGGGGTTTTTCCTTGAATATGTCGTGACTGTCAATCTGTCATGTCCCCCTTCTTCAAGGCAGAGAGAGAGAGAGAGAGAGAGAGAGAGAGAGAGGGAGAGAGGCGCGTATTATTCGAACGCGCGCGGGACATCGAGGAGAACATCCCCTCGACCATATTCCATGCCGTGGCAGCCACCTGGATCAACATGTCCCTGTTCATGGAGACAACAAATACGCAAGTACCTGTTCATGGAAGGCAGGGTTGGAGACGACGGTTTCCTTCTTGTCGTCGTCCTTGGTCGCGATGACAGCGGCCGGAGCTTCTTCTGCTCCTGTGCGATGACCCTCTAGACGAGCCCCTCGAATCACCGCAAGAATCTGCGCCTTCCATATGGCGTGATTCGATTTTCCGAGCTTCTCCGAAACGATCTGGCCAGCCAAGGGATTGCCGCCGGTATTTGTCTTCGACGAGCTTTGCCATGGCGCTGGGAGAGCCGGAGAGGAACGACAGGGATAGATCAGTTTCGCTCTGATACCATGTAGAAATTCAGAGGTGGAAGCGTTACCACCTCCCAGGAGAGGCCTCGTATATATATTGATTGATGACAGGAAAAACCCCCTGTCGTGGCTTACACAAAGACTGACCAAACGTGAAGTTCACGATAGATCAGTTTACAAGATAAAAATCATAACAAACTATTAGAGATAAAAACAGAATCTAATTAGTTTATCTAACACATCACACCACGTACCGCGTCGTGGTACAAATCCATTGCTGGAGAACCAAGTGGAAGCGACGGCTGAGACCAATCTGCGAAGAAAAGGGCGCCACCGAGGAAGATTTAGCCGGCGCCGTTGCCAAGAAAGAGGTCGCCACCGCCGTCGAGGAAGATGGCGCTGTGGCCCGCAGCGCCGCAGAGGAACAAGGCCGCGAAGAGGAGCGCGAGAACATTTTCGCCGTGCATGCGCGAGAGAGCGTCGACCAGCTATTGGGAAAAAAAAATCACTCCCTAGAAGTGAGGAACGATGTATTAGAGTTAAAAACCTGAACTATAGAGAGATTGGTTAGGGATTCGGTTAGATACGATTTTTGACTAAAATTTCATAAATCTGAGGATAAGTAAAAGAATAAGGAAGTTATTGGTGATACTCTTATGCTCTATGGTTAAGGACGCCAATGGTTACCCATTATTTATTATAAACCCTAATGGTTTATTAGTAATTAAAAAATAATTTATGGATAAAATTATTTATATATATATATATATATATATATATATATATGTTCTTAACGACTTAAAAATCAATGTAAAAAGAACTATGTACATTAAAATGGCATCAAAATCAAAATTTTAAATTTAAATTTTAGCAAAAGCTTATAAGCCAATGGGTAAATGATAGTCCTAAACCCTTCAATCTTGTTTAATTCAAACATACTGCTCCGTCCAATAAAACCCCTCCTAGTAGAATGAATCTGAATAGAGGATGTCTAGATTCGTTAGACTTTTTTTTTTTTGGGGGGGGGGGGGTGATGGAGGGAGTACGTTAAAACACATTTTAGGTATCTAAGTGGGTTTGTGTAGACATGCTGGTAGCACTAGCACATCTGCACATGTGGGTCTACCATCTACTCTTTCTATCCAAAAATAAATAACTTATTTATTCTGGGATAGAGAGAGTATCAGCCAATATAACACGAGTAATATATGTTAGCAAATGATCCGAAGCATTGAAAAGTTTGGGCCACCACTGGAGATGCTACAATAACAAAACGCTAAACTTTTACCATTTCCCTTCGCTTGCAATTAGATAGAATAATTCTCTACTATTTATAAAAATTGAAGATGTTTCCGTGTTCCGTCATCCGTGTATGAGTCGGTTATAAAAATTGAAGATGTTTCCGTGGTTCGTCATCCGTATTTGAGCCTGTTTTAATTTTATGTTTTGGTTTTAATCTATATATCATATCTACTATTATAAAAATTGAAGAAATTTTTGCCGGTATTTTAGTACGTCATCCATGTATGAGTCGGTTTTTAAGTTCGTATGCTTTTAGAAATACATATCCGTATTTGAATCGGTTTTTAAAATCGTCCACCTTTGGTAATATAGAAGCAATCATATAAGAAATCTGTTTAAAAAAACTCGCATGCTAACCTGAGACGATTGGACTCCGCTCATAATTTTCTAAAAATATATATATCCAAGCGAACTCCTACAGTGAATTTCATCTTAACTAAACCATATATCAATAATAAGATTAAAATAGACTTCACCCGTTGCAAATCACGGACATTTTTTCTAGTATAAGAAAATGTAGAAAAGAGAACCCATGTTCACCGTGGTCTGAGTTTTTTTTCGAACATGCAGGAGAGCAGTGTATCATTATAATTGTATTAAGAAGAAGAAATGAGAGGGTAAGAACCCTACAACACACATAAACCTGACATGGGCACTGGAAAAAACAAGATAACCTCAACGTAATACAACCGAACACTATTCACAGTTCGGACATGAATGCCCTAAGACCCGGACAAACCCAAGTCATACAACTCTACTTTAGCAAGCAGTAAGGCTTCAGCTAGGTTGGGAGAGGCGCCGTCGAAGACACAACGATCACGATGTTTCCATAAAGTCTAGGCTCCCAAGATGACAATAGAATTAAACCCTTTTCTAACCTGACCAATCCACCCTTGGTTCTGAACTTGCCCAACATTCATCAAAGAAAGCAAATATCTTACTACGGCTAAAGAGCCTGTAGCCCAACTTTCAATCAGGACCCACTTGGCCACTTAATATAATTACAACTAAATCTTTCCTACCTGTGTCAATATTACTATATTCGTCTTAAGAATTTTGACAATACAAATATTCATCATGTAGTACTAAATCTCCCCTCTCTTGTACAAGCTCGCAAAGACACCTTTATCTCAATTACTGCTTAGCCTTCCGATGATTGAAGTAAGCTGCAAAAACTACAGAATGCCACCAATTAGCCGAACTAACTACTAGTAAAAAGCAAAATCATCATATGCCTTATGTTCAGCATCTCGTCGGATAAATTTTCCATTAGCCAATTAGCCAAACCAACAAGCAGTTTAATAGAAAGCAAAAACTATTTCCACTAGGATTTCATCAAGATGTGACTCATTATTTTCTCCGTACTTCGGAAACAAGTGTAAGGTGCAGAAGCATTCTGATGGCAAATATCATGTAGGACTTGATGAGACAAATCGCAATTGCACTTTAACACAGAGAAGCTGTAACTTGCAAGTAAAAAAAGAAAAAATGATAGTTAATCAGTTGAGCAGAGAGCCTGCAAGGTGCTTCGTAGCAATGGCTAAATATTCATCTGAAGAGAATTTCTCATGAAATTGATGAGATTATGAAAGCAGAAAAATAATGTCTTCAGAAGGACAAATAGAATGGCATGTGAAACACTTGGGCACTCAGCTACAACTTCACAAGAGAACTGCAGTCTTAGTTACAAGAAAATGGCAGCGATCATGTTTGTTCTTCAACACTCCTTGCATGCATTTAAATGGTGGTCCATAAATGTAAGATGTAAAAGAGCTACATGGCATGTACAGGGATGAGATAGTAGTTGTTTCTACTGTCCTCTACGTCAGGAAAACACAATATTAGAGAGAACTTATACAAAGAATTGAAAATAGCTACACAATAAATACTAGTCACTAGTATATTAAACCAACTAGCTGTCCCTAAGCAATACCACAAGGTTTTCTCTCTGACATCATATCTTGTGCCTCCTGTCATTTGTTTAGTAAAGAGATGGCCTTAATCTCTCTCCATGTCAGCGGAAAACCTATGTGGAAATGCTAGGAGTCATTTCATATTGTTGTTGCACATGCGCAAATTAAGAGCCTTCCAAGGTTGCCATATAATAGTCAAACTTGCAATTTTTTGGACAGAAACTCCCCAATAGCTTGCCAAGCCAGCTGTTTGACATTACACAAAAGATTGTCAACTTGTCATTGAAGCAACCTTTTCCTTCAGCTATTTACGTTCGACACAAAAAATAACTAGAAGATAATGGAGAACAATTCTCAATTTTAAAATTAGTACGTCACCTGTCTAAAAACTTATGCTTCTTTCTTATCTGCCCACACTTGCCAAGTGCTCCAGTTTCATTGCAACCACTGTACATGAATTTAGGATTACTAAAGCAATATCGGCATTCCCCTTTATGAACATAATAGAGTTTATGTTAATGTATTCATAGAGGTTTAGAAAATAGCTCAAAGAAACAGGTACAATGGAATATTGGAAATAATCTCACAAAAAAATATGCCACAGCGTGTGTATGATTAAAAAGTAAATAGCCAGGAACACCTGCATGATAGTTTTCTTTGAAAAAAAAAATCGATGATGCAATCTTAGCATAGACCACAAGAAATATTTACCAACCATATATGAGAGAAGTATCATGTCCAAGTTCTTGACTGCGGCTGTCTTCTCAACATCACCCAAAAGCACAGTAAATTGTACTTTAAGCAAACTGCCTTACCAGCTACCAGTAACAAAATACAAGTTCATGTAGGGTAATGGAAATAAAATACCTGAGTAGAATACCAACAGAATCAGAGGAGCCCTGTAGTATAATAACCTCATTGTCACCATCTCCAGCAGTGATGCAAAAGTGAAGGTCTTGTACGAACTTGTAAATAACGAAATAGGCGTATGGCCATCAAACGATGTTATCTCAGCTGCAGGACTAATGGTAGTCGTTTCCCTGTAAATACTATAAGAGACACCAGGTTATAAACTTACAATAGCTAAATTTTGTTCTATCCTATAACAATTAAGAATGTTTAAAAAATCATGTACATGAGGACTGCTCCTTCGTTAACACAACAGAAAAAAAAAATTTTGGACCTTTCTGGCTTAGTATGAAGTGTGTTGTAGATTCAGCTACAGAAAACACATAGCTTATTGAATACTCCAACAACAGTCTAAAATGGTTGCTACAGTGGGTACAAAATTTTCTAGATTGTTAAGCCTCTCTGAGTGTGTGTATACTTTTCTGACCACCAAAATTCTCAAAAAGCTACAAAAAATCATGTTCCGATGTTTCTACCAGTAATCACCACAAGAACAAGTCCCATCTCTGAAATGATGGAATCGGTTTATGTCTCTGATGATAATTTCCCTCGAAACAATCTTTGAAATGAACTTAAATGCCATATGGCAATCTCTGCATATGCGCAGATTTTTCTTGACCCTAATGGGTGCTCCAGGTGGAGTGCTGAGCAAAGCGAATGCGACAGCCAGCCTTTCACTATGATGAGAAAGAAGTAACTCCTTTTCACTCCTGTCTAAATCATGGAGATCAACATCTACATTTGGAATATAACCAGCTTTGCTCATCAGATCTCCCAATTCATCTAGCTTTGCGTATATCTCTTCTGTCATTGGGTGGCTCTTGTCACCAACAATGAAAGTATGCACCTTGTCCTTAACCTCAACCCAGCTCATGGCAGGCTCCTTCTTGATGTTACTATCTTTCATTAGCTTTCGCACCTTAGCCACCTCATTCCACATGCCTGCAGATGCATAAGTGTTTGCAAGCAGAACATGTGTACCGGATTTCTCGGGCTCTAGGATGAAGAGCTTTTCAGCTGACACCTTACCCAGTTCTGGGTCTTTGTGTACTCTTGAGGCTCCTAGTAGTGCCCCCCAAACTGAGGCATTTGCTTGGAATGGCATGCTGTTAACAAGCTCCATTGCATCGTCTAGTTTACCAGCACGGCCAAGCAAATCAATCATACATGAGTAATGTTCCTCCGTCCTGTCAATGCCAAACATCTCCTTCATTGAATTGAAGTACCGCTTGGCCTCATCAACAAGCCCTGCATGGTTGCAGGCACAGAGAACGCTAGTCATGGTGATGTGGTTTGGATTAATGCCTTCATCAACCATCCTGCCAAACAATTCCAATACTCTCTTCCCATGCCCATGCTGTGCTAGCCCTCCAATCATTGCAGACCATGAGACAACTCCCCTCTCTGGCAGGCTGGAGAAAGCCAACTCTGCATCTTCTATGCTACCACACTTAGCATAAGTGTACACAAGAGCATTCCCTGCAAACGCATCTGACATGAACTGTCGCTTGATCAGATGAGCATGGACTTGCTTCCCTTGCTCATAAGCTGATAAGCTAGCACAAGCATTCAGTAGGCTACTTAGCACGAAAGGATCTGGCTCAAGCCCCTTCCTTAGCATTTCCATGAACAGCTTTATTGCACCCTCACCATGGTCACACTGTGAGAGTGCTGTGATCATGGATGTAACAGCTATAATGTCACCAGAAGAACATTCTTCAAACACTCTGATTGCATCACTGAGACAACTGCACTTCCAATAGGAATCAATAAACCCATTGACAACATGAGCGTCAAATATGAAACCTATCTTCTCTGCAAGAGCATGAACCTGTCTTGTGGCGCTGGCTGCCTCCAAGCTTGCTGTGGACTTGAGAACAGCAGCCAATGTTGTCCTATTTACGCCGAGACCCTCCTTTCTCAACCCGTAAAAGATAGAGAAAGCCTCATCATGTCGTCCTCCATGAGAACAACCTGATATCAGTGCATTCCACAGAATCAAATCCCTATGGGACATCCAATCAAAAACCTTCCTTGCATCGTCCAAAAAATGGTTCTTTGCATACATATCCACAAGACCAACACCTATATAATCATCTGAATCTGCATTGGCTTTGATCATGAACCCGTGGATTTGCCGACCCAAATCAAATGCACCAGCACCAGCACAAGCCTTCAGGATGCTAGACAACGTAAAAACGTTGGGAACCAGCCCTGAAGACTTCATCTGCAGTAACAACTCTACCGCACGGTGATCGTGACCATTAAGTACGCACCCAGAAATTAAAGCATTCCAGGAGACCACATCCGAATCAGGCATTTTCTCAAAAATAACAGAAGCAATATTAACACGCCCCATTTTCACATACATGTCAACCAATGCATTGGCCGTGAACACATACTTGTCATAGCCCATCCGTACCACCATAGCATGCACTTGTCTTCCAGCCTCTATATTCCTGGAACCCGTGCAGGCGTTCACCACACAAGAGAACCCAAATTCAGTAGGCTGAATCCCACTCCACACCATCTCACCAAACACCTGGATGGCATCGCCGCACTGGTCATTCTTGACATACGCTGACATCAGGCCATTCCAGGAGATGGCGTTCCTCTCGCTGCCGGCCTCATCGAACACCCTCCTCGCATCATCCATGAAGCCAAATCCACCGTACATGGCCACAAGCGCGTTCGCCACGAAGACATCACTGCCAAACCCCGTAGCCATCGCCATGGCGTGCACCTGCGCACCGAGCTGGGCGTCCGGCACGCACTTGAGCACAACAGGGAGAGCGAACTCATTGCAGCATACACCCTCCGCGCGCATGCCGTGGAAGGCCTGGATTGCGCTCCGGGGCAGGCCGTTGTTGGAGTAGGCTGTGACGAGGGATGACCAGGAGACGTGGCACGGGTCAGGGATTTCGTCGAACACCCTGCGGGCGCAGCAGGGGCGGCGGCACTTGGAGTAGAAGGAGATGAGGTGGTTGCGGAATAAGGCGAGGAAGCCGGACTTGAGGAAGTTGGCGTGGAGGTGCGCCCCCGGGAGCAGCGCCTGCGCCGCGGCGTAGCGGGTGAGCTGCTGGCTGATGGTCCCGGCGCTTGTCATCGGAAAGGCGTTCCGGCACGAGCGGCGCCGCCGGAGAGAATGCTCTAGGGTGGAGGGCCTTTGCTGCCCTTCACGCGGCTCTAAGGATGGCAACGGGGGCGAGCCCCGGCGGGACTGCGCCCCCGTCGCCGACAACCGCCGAGGAAAAATCCACCGAAACTCGCCTTCGGCTCCTTCGCGGCCATGCCCGTGAAGTTCACCGTCGGGCCACAGGAACCCGGTAGGCCTTCTCCACCGACGGTCTGGCGGCGGCGGCGGCGATTTGGGCGAAGCAGACGGCGACGACGTCGATATCGAGATGGAAAAAGTACACCAAGGTCCCTCGACTTGTCATCGAGATATAAAATTGTCCCCCAATCACAAAACCAGATACCGGGCGTCCTTCAACTAACAAAACCGTTTGCCTTAGATTCCTTAGTGGTTTTGACCCCGGTTTTGTCCGACGTGGCAGCTGAGTCAGCGTGAGACCCACGTGAGTCCCACATGTCAGGAAGCCACGTCAGCCTCTTCTCTATTTCCCCTCCTCTCTCCCCTCCTCCTCTCCTCTCTCTCTCACTCCTCTCTAGGTCTTTGGACGGCCGGCGGTAGGGAGGAGGTCGCCAGGGCAAGGAGGTCCGACGGCCGGCCGGCGATGCGGCGGCGGCGGCGACACGGCATAAGGGAAGGGCGGCGGCGACGGGAGCATGGGGGAGGTCGAAGAGGACGACCTCGAGCACGACGACGAGCAGAGTGGGGCGACGGCGAGGCGGCGACGGGCGGAGAAGGCAGGTGGAAAGGGGCAAGGGCGGGGGAGCAACCGGGCGGAGTGGGACGATGGCGCGCGAAGCTGGCGGGGCGGCGGTGGGCGAAGTGGGGCGACAGTGAGGCAGGGCGCGAAGCCAGCAACGTGGTGGCGGGCAGAGCAGGCAGGCCGACAAGGCAGTGACACGAGAGCGGGCGTGGCGTAAGCGTCGGCGACGCGGCAGAGGGCCTCCTTGACGGCGGAGAAGACGACAGGGGAAGAGGAGAGCAGGCCAGAGCGGAGGGATTTGGAGAGGGATTTGTAGTGGAGGCGGAGGGCGGGGGGGGGGGGGGGGGGGGGGGGAGAGGGGCGAGCCCTGGGAGTCGGAGTCGGGGAGGAGGAGGGTGGCGCGATGGGAGGAGTGGTCGGCGACGAGGACAGAGATGGCGGTGAGGAGAAGCGAGCCGCGCGGGGAGTCCGGGTCGAGGTGGGCGGTGCGGGGGGCGTGCTTGTGCGTGGCGCGGAGGTGGCCGGCGTCGAGGTTGGCCTCAGCCAGGGAGAGGAGGCGCGAGAGCTCGTCGTCATCGTCCGCATCGGCGGCGCGCGAAGAACCGCCGGGCATCGGCGGCGCGTGCTGGGTGGTTGCGGGTGTGGGGGTCGCCAATGCCCTCCTCTCCCGTTTCGCCCCTCCTAGTGTGAGAGCTTGCCCGCCGCCGCCCACCTCCACAAGTGTAAGCCTCCTCATCATAACCCTCTTCTGTTTCCCGCCTCCTCCGCTGCCTCACCGCCGACGCGGTCTCCCCCGCCGCCTTCGACTCGCTCCCGTCCCCTTCCCCCACCGTTCTAATCGCCACCCCCACCGCCGCCGTCGCGGCCTACCTTGCCATCTTCGCGCCCGACTTCGATGTCGTGACGGGGGACCTCTTCGCGCCCCCCGGCTGCCGTGCACACCCGCTAACCGCCCTGCAGCGAGTGAGCGAGGAGAAAAGAGAGAGAGGTAGAGAGATGCTGTGGCAGTCGTGCGGGGTCCACGTGGGTCCCACGCTGACTCAGCCGCCACGCCGAACAAAATCGGGGTCAAAACCACCATGGGACCTAAAGCGAACGGTTGTGGTTGTGTTAGTTGAGAGATACTCGGTATTTAATTTTGCGATTTGGGGACGATTTTGTATCTGAGGGACCTTGGTGTACTTTTTCCTATGGAGAAGGGGGAAAAAAGAACGGGAGCTACGACTTGGACTGGGCTGGGCCAAGGGCGCGGCAAAACATTTTAAAATTTATTTATTTTTACATAATGAAATAGAATCCTGACCTGACCTTTGCTGAAGAAGCTACAGTCAATTATTAGTTTATTACACCAATTCAACCAAACATAAACTGACCTCAACACACACCTAAAAAACAGGAGCACACACAAACTACTAAGCACCAACACAAGAAAAATACCACATGATTATTGAATTCTATTTGTGAATCTTCATCCGAATTTGACGAAAAGCTGCATAACCATTGACTCAAGATTATGACATGCAACTTCTACTAGCTTGATGTCTTCATCATACCTTAGTAGTTGAGTCTGTGATCGGAGCTAGTATGTTGTCCTCTTAAGAACCTCAATATAAGATACAAATGGTGATTTGTCAAAAACCATAACATTTCTGCTCAACCATAGAGCGCAACATATAAAGAGGCTCCGATAAGAATAAGTTTATTGGTTTTTTTATCAACCCCCACAAGCCAATTCTCAAGAATATGAGATATACCACATGGAATATATAAACAGAAGAAAATTGTAGTGCTCACAAGAGAAATTTTGCATAATGATACTTCAAGAATAAATGATGGATAATTTTTTATGCAGAAACAACATTTCAATATCATGCCAATTCCTCCTAGCCAAATTGTCTTTTAAGCAGCTACCACATAAAAATCTTAATTTTAAGAGGCATCTTAATTTTTCAGATAATATTATTTCTCTCGATGCAACCATTATTAATTAAAGCTAAGTACATTATTATCTAAATAAATCATTCTCCTCTGTCAAAAAAAATATGCACAATTCAAGTACACAAGTTATGCCAATTATCCATATTTTGCCATACTAGAGTTCTCAAGAAGCCATGCCACACTACTGGAGAAAGAGGTCTTTGGAGGGTCGGCCGATTTCCACAATAGTCCTGGTTCCAAAACGAACCGGGACTAAAGTGGCTTATTAGTCCCGGTTTATTACTTCAACGGGACGAAGGGATCTTTAGTCCCGGTTGGTAACACCAATCGGGACTAAAGACCGGTTCGCCCCTTGACAGGGCATGTCAGACCTCTGTCGGGGGGCTTGGGATATTTAGTCCCGGTTTGTATTACCAACCGGGACTAAAGATCTCTTAACTAAAGAGATCTTTAGTCCCGGTTGGTAATACAAACCGGGACTAAAGTGATTTGAGATCTTTATGCCCGGTTGGTGTTACCAACCGGGACTAAAGTTGCACAGCTTTATATACCCCTTCTTCCTCATCCAGCCCGAGCCATTGCTTCAAAATTAAGCTTTGAGGGAGGGAGGTGCTGCCAAATTTTTAAACGAATTTTTTTGGTGGTAATCAAAAGGTTAGCAACTTCATCCTACTATTTGTTTTGCTTAGCATTTACATTTGGAGCTATTTTTTTACATATTTTTCCCTCTAGAAAATGTGATGGAAGATGATGAGAGAGAAAGTGTGTGTAGGGAATAAAGAAGATATGTAACTTGTTTATCTAGAATATTATATACTTGTTTGAATAATTACATATAATTTTGTATGAAATTATAAAACTAAGATAATTTAAAATTAAAATAAGAAAAACATATTAAATATTTGTTTATAATGTAATTAAAACGTGAATAATATGTACAATGGATTTAATAATAATGATTGTATGAATAATTATATTCAATTATTGTATTATTATTTAATTGCCTTGTAAATCTTGGATTTTATATATTTACGATTTATATGTATTTCTTATAGATGGATCGACAATGGATGTACGCGGATCGACGGTCGAGAGAGTTTATTGACGGCGTGCATTATTTTTTGGGTCTGGCCAATGATAACAAGCGTAACGGTTTTATAAGCTGTCCATGCAACAAGTGCAAAAACCAGAAGGAGTATTCCACCACACGAACTAAGTATGCCCACCTGTTTCAGTGGGGGTTCATGCATAGCTATAATTGTTGGACCTCGCACGGAGAGGTTGGGGTTGCAATGGAAGAATATGAAGTAGAAGATGAGAACATTCCGGACTGGGCTCAGTATGGCGGATTTGAAGAAAACACAATGGGCGAGGCAGAGCTGGATGTTGAAGGGAATGACGGTGCTGATGAACTTGGTCAAATTTTGCGGGACTTACAGGAGGACTGTGAAAGTGAAAAGGAGGTGCAGAAACTGGAGCGCATGTTAGCGGACCACAGAACAGCGTTGTACCCAGGTTGCGAGAAGGGATTCAAAAAGTTGAGTACCATCCTAGAATTCTTGCAATGGAAGGCTAAAAATGGTGTGAGTGGCAAGGCATTCGGCGAGTTATTGAAACTCGTAAAGAACATTCTTCCGGAGTGGAACGAATTGCTTGAAAATACGTACGAAGCTAAGAAGACAGTCTGCCCTCTAGGTCTGGAAGTACAGAAGATACACGCGTGTCCGAACGACTGTATCCTGTATCGCGGTGAGTACGAAAACCTGGAAGCATGTCCTGTTTGCAAAGCACTACGATACAAGATAAGACGAGATGATCCAGGTGAAGTTGACGGACAGCCTTTGAAGAAGAGAATTCCTGCTAAGGTGATGTGGTATTTCCCTATAATACCAAGGCTGAAGCGGTTTTTCAGGAACAAATCACATGCTAGAATGATGCGATGGCACGCAGAAGAACGTAAACAGGATGGGATGCTGAGACACCCCGCTGACGGGTCGCAGTGGCGAAATATCGACATAACATTTAAAGACTTCGGCGAGGATGTACGAAACGTGAGGTTCGGTTTAAGCACGGATGGAATGAATCCGTTTGGAGAGATGAGCAGTGGCTATAGCACCTAGCCAGTCACCATGTGCATCTACAATCTTCCCCCTTGGCTATGCATGAAGCGGAAGTACATCATGATGCCGATTATTATTCAAAGCTCGAAGCAACCTGGTAACGACATTGATGTGTACCTAAGACCATTGGTTGAAGATCTAAAAGTGCCATGGAGAAAAGAGGGCGTCCCCATGTGGGATGAGGACAAGCAGGAGCAATTTAACCTACGAGCGTTGCTATTCATTACAATTAACGATTGGCCTGCACTTAGTAACCTATTCGGACAATCAAACATGGGGTACAACGCTTGCACTCACTGTATGGATGAAACTGAAAGTACGTATCTGAAGCATTGCAGGAAGGTTGTGTACATGGGCCATCGTCGATTCCTTGCTGCAAACCACCCTGTACGGAAAAAAGGCAAGCACTTCGAACAGAAGGCAGACCATCGTACTAAGCCTAAACATCGCAACGGGAAAGTAGTGTTCGAAATGGTGAAGGATCTGAAAGTAGTATTTGGAAAGGGGCCTGGCAGCCAACCTATAGAGAGCGAAGATGGTCACGCGGCGATGTGGAAGAAGAACTCTATTTTTTGGGAGCTACCCTATTGGGAGGTCTTGGACGTTCGCCACGCAATCGACGTGATGCACCTCACTAAGAACCTTTGCGTAAACCTGCTGGGCTTCTTAGGTGTATATGGGAAGTCCAAAGATACACTCGAAGCACCCAATGATCTCAAGCATATGGAACAACGCGAGGGCCTTCATCCGGAACCGAACGAGAAAGGAAGCCATTACTTGAGTCCGGCGAGCTACACCCTGAGCAAGGAAGAGAAGGAGAGTATGTTTCAATGCCTAGAGAGCATCAAGGTACCGTCCGGATACTCCTCGAATGTAAAGAGAATAATAAGCACGAAGGATAAGAAGTTCACAAACCTAAAGTCTCATGACTGTCACGTGCTTATGACACAGCTGCTTCCTGTTATAATTCGTGGTATCCTTCCTGATAATGTGCGGGCAACAATAATGAAGCTTTGTGCTTTCATGAACGCAATTTCACAGAAAGTCATCGATCCAGAAAGTTTAGCCGCCCTTCAGCAGGACGTGGTGCAATGCCTTGTCAGCTTTGAGTTGATCTTTCCACCGTCATTCTTCAATATAATGACGCATCTTCTGTGCCACCTTGTAAAAGAGATCGATATTCTCGGTCCTATGTACCTACACAACATGTTTCCTTTCAAGAGGTACATGGGCGTTCTAAAGAAGTACGTTCGTAACCGTTCTCGTCCGGAAGCAAGCATCGCGAAGGGGTATGGAACAGAGGAGGTCATTGAGTTTTGTGTAGATTTTATTGAAGACCTCGAGCCAATCGGGGTACTTAAATCAATCCATGAGGGGAGACTATGGGGAAAGGGCACACTTGGAAGGAGAGCAATTATGACTATAGACAATGATTTATTCCGTAAAGCACATTTCACGGTTTTGCAACAATCTTCGTTGGTTGCTCCTTACATCGATGAGCACCTGGCGATTGTTCGCTCAGAAAACAGTGGCAAGTCCGATGCCTGGATTACACACCATCATATTGATACTTTCCCCACTTGGCTGCGAGAACACCTCCTGGGTAACGAGACGATTGACCGACAACTAGCCTTCTTGGCTAGGGAACCATCTGGCTCGGTAACTACATTTGAAGGTTATGAAATCAATGGATACACTTTTTACACAAGAGCCCAAGACAAAAATAGCACGAACCAGAACAGTGGTGTTCGTATCGATGCCATAGGACACGATGGTCCAACTAGCACGTATTACGGTGTCATCGACAACATATGGGAACTAGAGTATGGACCCCTGAAGGTCCCTCTGTTTTGGTGCCAATGGGTTAGGATGACTGGTGGAGGCGTAACGATTGATGACAGTGGGATGACAACGGTTAACCTATACAAGGTTGGATACTCAGATGAATCATTCATTCTAGCCAATGATGTAACGCAAGTTTTTTACGTGAAGGACATGGATACCAAACCAAAGAAGGGGAAAGGGCCCGATGAGCCAAGACGCCACGTTGTTCTCCTAGGCAAGAGGAAAATCGTTGGAGTCGAGGATAAGACTGACAAAAATTACGATCTGTTTGAGGGGCAACCTCCGTTTGCAGTGACGGTTGACCCGAGCATCGTACTATCAAAGGAGGACACGCCGTACTCACACAACAATCATAGTGAAGGAACAATAGTGAGGAGAAAGTACGTGAGGAAGACAGTGACATAGGTTGTTTGATGGAAGATGTAAATTATTTGTATTGTATTAAAGGTCGAACAATTTGGATCAATATATTATTCTCAACTGCTTAATTTGTAATGTATTATTATTTTTCAACCATTTAAATAGGTCATATGATATTTATAAATGGTTACTTCCATTTATTTACACTTTGAATACAATTAATTCGGCAATATGTTATTTATAAATGATTATTGGTATTTATTTACACTTTGAAAACAATTAAGTAGGCCATATCTTAATTATAAATGATAATTTCTATTTATTTACACTTTGAATAGAATTAAATTGGCCTTATGTTAATTATAAATGATTATTTCTATTTATTTATACTTTGAGACCATTTACTTAGGTATTATGTTAATTATATATGTTTATTTCTATTTATTAAAATTTTGAAAACATTTAATTCGGCCATACGTAAATTACATACGATTTTTGGTATTTATTTGGACTTTGAAACCATATAAATCGGCCATGTGCTAATTATATTGGATTTATTGGTATTTATTTCGACTTGTAAGACAATTTAAAAAGGCCACAACTCGGTTTTGTGTAAACATCTTTAGTCCCGGTTATTAACAGTAGCTGGGACCAATACAATCTTTGGAATAGCGGGAAAACATCTTTCGTCCCGGTTCGTGGCTTCAACCGGGACTAAAGATATCTTTAGTCCCGGTTGAAGCCACGAACCGGGACGAAAGATGACCGGGTATAAATATCCACTGCATCGGCTTCCCCGCGCCACACTTAGACTTTTCCACGATCGATCTTCTTCCTCGCATGCCATCACCGTCCCAGACGCCGCCGCCGCCTCCGCCGTCGTTGTCGTCGTGCTCGCCTTGCTCAGCCGCCCTCGCCAACGCCATCGGCAGCGTCGCCTCCCTCAAGGTGAGGGCCGCAAATCTTGCGCCTCCGATCTCGCATTCTCTCTCTCTCTCGATCTTGACATGCGCCGGCCGACCGGACCTCGCCGCCATCGTCGTCGCCGGCACCATCGTACTTGGCCATCGCCGTCACCGACTCCACCGCCGCCACCTCGCGCTGACTCCACCGCCGGCCGCCGCCGCCGCGCGCCGACTCCACCTCCACCGCCGCCACCTCGCGCCGAATCCACCGCCGCCGCCGCCGCCGCCACACGCCGACTCCACCGCCACCACCTCACGCCGAATTCATCGCCACCGCGCTCCGACTCCACCGCTGCCAATCGCGTCGGCCTGCACAGCCGCCGCCGCGCGCCGTCGACGCCGACAACGCCGCCGCCGCCCAAACACGCCGTCGCCGACACAGCTTGAACGAAAACACTCACGGTCGAACGTTTGAACGAGAACGTTTTAGCGAACGACGACTTAGCGACTTAGCGACTTAACGAGATGGACGGCTTAGCGACTTAGCGAGAACGTCTTCTTAGCGACTTTCATGAATGACGACTTAGCGACTTTGACGAATGAAGACTTAGCGACTTAGCGACTTAGCGAGAACGACGTCTTAGCGACTTAGCGACTTTCACGAACGACGACTTAGCGACTTTGACCAACGATGACTTAGCGACTTAGTGACTTAGCGAGAACGACGTCTTAGCAACTTAACGACTTAACGAGAACAACGACTTAGCGAATTATACATGTATACTTGTAGGGTTTAGACATATGAGCTGTACATGTCGATGTGCATGACCTCACTGTCTTTTTTTCTTTGCACGCACAGATGGCAGACCGCTATGACGAATAAATCCTGTTAGACACGATCGCAGAGGGCAGCAGTCAGTACTAGGTGGATGAGGAGGGGAACGAGGATCCCAACCAATACCTGAACGAGGAGGGCAACGAAGAGGGTAACCAGGAGGCTAACCAGGATGGGACCGAGGAGGGGACTGATAGTCAACCGTCGGCCGGACAGATGAGGCCACGCGGGAACAGAGGTCCCGCGAAGAAGCTGGAGGGATGGCACATCGTTACTGAGATTGCCCCAGACGGCGAACCAGTAGCCCCGGCGGGTATAGGACGAAAGTTTGTGAATCATTGTGGTTGGGTCGTGAGAGACAACTTCCCCATTAGCATAGTGTACTGGTGTCGAATTAGGTCACGTGGGGATGATGATAGCTTTCTCCCTGACACAAAGAAGGACATGTTGTGGATCACCATGCTAGAGACATTCATGATCCCTGAGGCAGATCTTCCCAGATGCAAAGAATGGACCCTGAAAAAAATGGCAGAACTATTCCAGAGCTACAAATCAGATCTGTACGAAAGATACATCCTCAAGGGCTTGACACCTGATTTCAACGTGCATAACAAGCTAAGGGATCACTGGGTTGTGTTTGTGGCATACAAGACTAGAGCGCAAGGGCAAGCACAGATAGAAAAGAACAAAGCCAATGTAGCTAAGAAGAAATACCATCACCAGCTTGGGTCAGGCGGATATGGAAAGGCAATCCCCAAGTGGGACAAGTTGGAAGCCGACTTGATAGCAAGGGGTATCGAGCCGGCCACGGCTAATTGGCCTGAGCGATCAAGGAACTAGTTCTATGCACACGGTGGATCGGTCAATCCAGGTGATGGCTCTCTCATATTCAGCAATGAGATTCGAGATGCAGCACGCCGACTTGCGGATGCAATTGAAGCCTCTACGCAGGTGACTTTCCGGCCTGACAGAGAGAAGGACGAGCTCAACCTCGCACTACAGAATCCTGAGCATCCAGGACGAACGCGAGGAAAAGGCGTCCTTCCTTGGAAATATGGATTCAAAGAGGACATCCACACATATAGGAGTCAGATGAGGAGCAAGAGGGATACAGAGGCTAAGATCGTCGATCTTGAGTACAGGGTGTCCACCTACGAGGCAAGGATGCAAGAGGAGGTGACAAGACAGGTGGACCAACGCCTGGCCGAGCAGCGCGGCATGGAAACACAAGCGCCCGTCATGGTGAGCCCCTCGGGCAACCGCAGCAATTGCGCATCAACGGGCCAAGTTGGATCAGAGGGCATTGAGGCAGTGGCAGCTCACGAAGCAACCCACTTCCCCGTTGATGATATCACGCAGCGAACACCCTGCGATATGCATACTCCCTTCAGGAACTTGTCTATCAAGGTTTGCGAAATGCGAAATTTGTTACATATATATGTTGATTAGTAATTAATGAACTATATTTCTTGTGAAGGTCGCGTCGGGCATGGCCATACCCACGGACCCTTCGGGTACATACCATTGCAGGCCCAGTCCACATGGATATGCGAAGGTCGAGATAGAGCTGGTGGAACGAACCTACGAGGATCTCGAGCTTGACATCCCCGGAGGAGACGGGGAGAAGAAACTTGGAGACACAGCCCACGCCATCATACTCTGGCGTAAGAAGTACATCATGTTTCCCGGGCAAGAACGGCCGCCTACTCCTCCTTCCCCGCCGCAAGCACAGTCTCCTCCGCCATCACCAGCTCGTCAGTCTTCTCCGGCTCCTTCCCCTGCACCACCACCTCCTCCGCGTGCACCAGCTGCCAAGTCTGCACCGTCGGGCCCGTGGGCAACTACTCCTCCGCGTGCACCTGCTGCCAAGTCTACACCTTCAAGGTCCCGCCCATATGAACCCGCACCGTCAAGGCCAAATCTGACGAGCCACGGCTCCCCGCTCTCAAGAAAAGGGTGTATGACTTGACTCCGGAAGAGCTCGATGAAGCCGTTAGAGCGGAAGTTAGGGAGCAGTTGAAGCCACGTAGTCCGGAAAAGAAGATCCCTATAGCCTCGGAGGTTCAGGATCACTTTATTAAGATGGCCGAACCGGGCAAACCGGTCGAAGTTTCTGACTATGATCGAACATTGAGGAAGGCTCTTCAAGCCAACCTTGCAGCAGTGAAGTGCGGAAAGGAAGTCCCTCAGCTGGGGCAACAACCACGACAAGAGGTTGAACCGTTTGTCGTAGAACCGGCACAACTAGAGATATGCAACTTTTTGAAAGATACAGGACTGAGTATGGAGCAGTTGCTAGAGGACGCACCTATCGAAACGGCTCCGGTCATGTACACGTTTAAACTCGGTGAACCGCTAGTCACGCCTGATAAGATCAGAGAGCTACCTACACAGATGTACCGGTTCCATCAATGGTACATGGACAAATCAGTGATGGGTAGAGAGATGTTCGGAGCTAGGGTGCGAAACTCAGATTATTACCAAGGAGAAGATGTTATTTGGATCCGCCACAAAGAAGTCTTCGACTTATACCACCTGAAGGCCCTCGACGTCTCTATTCTCAGCGCGTGGACTTTGTAAGTACTGTTTATAGTTCAATTTTGTTCCTCCTTTGAACGTTGCTCACACACATTCCTTTTCCCCATTGTAGAATGGAGATTCAGTTGTGCCGTCAGCACAACAAATTCAGTACTGGATTCATGGACCCCCGCAAAGTGAACACGCTGATGATACAACAATACGAGAAACAAACCGAGGACAATATCGTCCATTTCCTGGTGCAGTAGCATTATAAGAGGTTCATACTACTTCCCTACAACACATCGTGAGTTCCTACAATCATAATTAACTTCAATTTTGTTCCTTCCTATATATATATATATGTATATATATATATGTATATATATATGTATATATATATATGTATATATATATATGTATATATGTATGTATGTATGTATGTATGTATGTATGTATGTATGTATGTATGTATCATGTAATGCAAATTGTAGATTCCATTGGGTCCTTATTCTTTTCGACCTTGAGAAATCCAAAGTTCATGTCTACGATTCAATGGATAAACCGGAGAAAACTTTCGCAAAGATTTTCGAAGTGATAGAGAGGTATTGTCGTATATTGCACTGTCATTATGAATCATTGTACAACTACTAGATCTCGGATAATAAATTAATCCTTCCTAACAACTCTAAATAGAGCATGGATTCGGTTCCGTACATTGGTACGCGGGATCTGGAATGAAAAACTCTCCCGGAGGTTCAATTTTCCGGTTAGTACATGCTAGCTCCAATATTGTATTGAATCACTTATTTGTTCTAAATCAGATATGCATATTAAATCTCTCGTTGTTTCTCTTTCAGTGTGCAAAGCAGGAAAAGGGGACTAACTTGTGTGGCTACTACGTCTGCCATTACATGCACTGCTTAGCACACCAAATCAGGACTGGCCAGGACCTTGAAGTACGTAAAATTATTCTTCCGTCAATTATTGCTTACTGGTTTCATATATATAATCCCGGTTTTTTTCCAAATAACAGATGATTTACCTGATAGATAACACCACCCACGATGATTTCATAAGGGCTGTTCAAGAACAGATAATGGGATTCATCAACAAGCAGATTCTCGATCCCACAGGAGAATTCTATTACAATGGATCGACTATTCATAAAGCCGGTCCTTCTTCTTCTGATGCCACCAAGTCGTAGTAACAGAAACAAAGATTACAAAGTCCGAAGGAATTGTAATATACATGTATATATTCATATATGCACACATGTATTTACTTTTGTGTACTTGGTTTGGTAATATATGTGTATATTTACTTACTTGCAAACTCATATTTTGTTAATATATATATATGCATATGGCCTCTAATTACTTAAGTGTATAATATTTGTATATACATACATACATACATACACACACACACACACACACACACATATATATATATATATGTATATATATATATATATATGTATATGTATATATATATATATGTATATGTATATATATATATATATATGTATATGTATATATATATATATATATGTATATGTATATATATATATATGTATATGTATATATATATATATATGTATATGTGTATATATATATATATATATGTATGTATATATATATATATATATATGCATAATATAGAAATGTATATATTACACACATGCATATATGTGTACACTATATGTATATCTATACATATATGCATGTGTGTAATATATACATTTCTATATTATGCGTATATATATATGTATCTAAACATTTATATACATGATATATATTCATATATATATATATATGTACAGCAGGCAGCACAACCAAATTAAAAGAAAAAAGAAAAATCTTTAGTCCCGGTTGGTAACAGCAACCAGGACTAAAGATGGCTTTGCCGGCCACGTGGCTCAGCCATCTTTAGTCCCGGTTGGTGTTAGATGGAGATTTACTTCCGGGTATTTGAACCGGGACTAAAGACCGCCATCTTTAGTCCCAGATTCTCCCTCCCAATTCGCTACCCAGGAGTAAAGGGGGTTGCGAACCGGGAGAGATGAGCACTTCTCCAGTAGTGACATCATCTCATCTAGCTTTGTTTTACTGCATCACCTAAGCTACTTTTAGCATTTCTATCATTGATCTGTTATCTCTCATCTTCAGACTACATAAATATTTTGAAGCACATGAAATCAAATTGTTTAGCTCTACCAAGCAAATTCATTTTCTACCTCATTTTACTTAGTATCAGAACGTGATGTTTTATCTAGTAAATTGTCAGGGTTATGGATACCATATACCTAATAGTAGTTGACTAAATCTCGGCAGGGCCCACCACATACCATGTCCTATACGGAAACAACCTACGGATGTAGGAGGAGTTCCGGATAAGGAAAGACAACCAGAGTTCTACATGGAAACGACAAGGACTACTCGGATTATATCCGTATTGGTTTCCCTAGTTCTACTTAGACAAGGGGACACCTATGGGTATATATACAAGCCCCCTAGGAGGACAGGGGAGGAGGGACCATGAGACGATCAACACGATCAACATGATCACACGGTCACCACGATCGAGATCCACCTCAATCAGCAACCACCACAACATACGGAACAACAGAAGCCAATACAAGCTAACATACGCCAAGACACGCCGTCGGGTATCGACTTCAGGCATAGGCATGGCTATTCCCCTACGGTGTCTCCGGATACCGTCAGGAGAGACGAAAGCGCTGTCTCTAACCTCGCCGGACACGGATTCGAGGAGCAAGGCTATCCTGTTGTCGACTACGAGTCAGACCTTCAGACCGCCATGTCGACAACAGTTAGATAGGCTATCCCACATATTGTACTGGTGTGATTATGGTGAATAAAAGCAACTCCGGCTCCGGCCAACAGGATGTAGGGTTATTACCTGACAACTCAGGGGCCCGAACCTGTATAAAATTCCCTGTCTCCATCTCTTTTACCTCAGTCTCGCGTATATCCTAGCACCAACGATCCCCATACTGTCCAAATACCGTAGTCGAGACATCAAACGTCGACATAAATATTTATTTTTTAGTTAATGATTAGACCCTTAGTTATCTAGAATAGTCTGTAGCTAAATAAGGTACACTCCCTCCGTCCCGTAAAAAGTAAAAACTAACATAGTATTGGACATGACATGTTCTACTACTATGAATCTAGACATATATTTGTCCAAATTTGTTGTACTAGAATGTATCACATCCAGCCTCGTTTTTTTAATGGAGAGAATATCGTCTAAGGGAATTGTTAAAAAACAGTCACATTTTCTTTTAAAAAAACTACATTATAATTATAATATAATTACACTGTAACTACATTATAATCTATATATAACTTAACTATAAAGTCGTATATATTTTTAAAATAATTATATACAAGTTAACTAAATTAGAGTTATAATACAGTTATGGTGGAATTATATTACAACTATATATATATATATATATATATATATATATATATATATATAGACATATAGATTCGAAAATTTTGTACTCAAAAACTTGCGGTAGTTTTTTACATAGTCCTATTATCTAATAAATAGCCCATGCCAAGGTTTCCATATAATCATCATATAAATTTATAAGTAAACACTACACCGGATCAGGTCACCTCTGACGGATTCGGCCCTGGTCAGAGATGAGTACTCAGTGATTACTCTACTCATCTCTGATGGGTGAAGACCGGTCAATGTTGACTAGAACCCGTCACAAGTGACACTATCTTAATCGGCTCACAAGTTGTGGTCCATCATTGCTGAGTATAACCCCAGACAAAAAGAAAAGTAAAAAGTAACTTGCGACCCATCACAGGTGTGAAAACTCTAGCCAAAAAAATAAAAACAAAAATGATGCCCAGCTACAGCCTACAACAAGTAATATATCCATGTAACCCAAATCATTATATTTCAGACTAATTCTTCCTTAGAAGAAAAACAAGAGTCACAAAAGACCCAACTCTTCTTATCTAATCAGTCATCTACCTCTCCAATCTCAATCATAAGACACCTCAATTAGAAACTTGCCATCAAACACTTGCAAGATCCAAAATCAAATCATAAGACACAAACAGATAAAACACTTGCAAAATCCTTGATAGATGTTGGTATTTCTTTCGATCACAAATAAATCCGCAAGCGTATGGAATACTGTTGCCGCACTTCCCCTTAGAGTATTCCAAGGATATCGAACACGAGGAACTGTGTCTATTATCTATGACTAGAATTCAATCCTAGTAAAAATTGGGTAGAGTGGATTCTTATGTCTTTTAATTAGTTAATTAAGTTAAAGGTAAAACTCTATCGAATGATTCGGGCACCGGCCCTCCCTTGGTCTGCCAGGCTGAGTCCGACCTTGAGCTCTATGATGTACTCGAATGTGGAGGAATACATAGGACGGACAGGATTGTCACCACCTGTTGTCTACCTTACTTTCCGTGGAGCACACAACAAACGAAGGTAATTTCTAACCTAGTCACCACGCCTAAGTTATTAATTATTACTCTAGCCTTGCGTATGAACTTCCTTCTTTATCCAGAGTCCTAGTACTAGAGCACTCAATTGCACACTAAGCGATGAACCCGCACCGATAAGAATATATCTTACTTAAATAAACTAATTAATGAACATAAAGAAACTCAAACACTTACTTTGATAAAGAAAGCATCCGCCGAGATACAGGCGAGAGAAGAAGGCCAGCAATCCCAGCTTTCTCCGGAACTCCGTTGGAAGAATGCCGACACTCCGGAACTCCTTAGTTATATTCTCGGAGGAATTCCGATATTTCGGGGCACTCCTTCTGGAGCTTCCCCTCACTCTCTACCAAGCTAACATACTAAATATGAAACTACAAGTGAGTTGTACTCTACTTGAGCTCAAAGTTGTGTGTCTTGAAGTGTGGATGGAAACCTCCTTTTATAGTTGCTAATGACGGTTAACCCCTCACAACTGTCATTGGGAGGCCATCATGGCCCTCCACATGTAAGTTGGAGATGAGGTGGGCCAGGAGTGGTTAGGCCAACCCCTAGACCCACCTCTCTCCACCGACTTTCTCCAACAACTTACAAGTGGGCCCCCATGGAGGTTAAGGCGATGGTTTGGCCCACTTTAAGTTGGTTTCAACTGACTTGTGGGCCCTCCAATCCTTGCACTCATGAATGATTGGCCAAAGGTTCATTTTTGTTGCATGTCGAGTGTATTTTCTCCTTAAATAACCTGCATATATATAATTACCAAAACTAGTGGAAATGGTTAGTAGTAAACTCCTACCACTAAGTTTTGATAGTGCATTTGATATTTTTTTTATATGTGTAGGAGTTAACGGTTAAAGTTTGCACTTAACGACCGTCAAAAATGGCATCAGTGACAAAGGTCCCCAACCACCTAGAGATCGGATCTGGTGCCCTTAGAGCTCCGGGGCGGCATAGAAGTGCCACCAGAGACATTGGGTCGGAGGGCGGAGGAGGCGGGTGCCAAAGCTCGGGGGCATTCATATCCAGTCACTACTACAGATGTGATTATCCTGGACGTCGGCTCCTTTTGGTTCCAGGCGGGCCATAAGTGGCTCCGCCTGGAACCAAGCGAATGCCGGGGTCGAGCTGTGGGCCGCACGGGATAATTGATTATCCCGTGCGGTCCGCTTAAGATAACCGCACGGGATAATCTATTGTCCCGTGCGGTTATCTTAAGCGTACCGCACGGGATAATCGATTATCCCATGCGGCCTACATTAGGCGACCGCTTGTGATGGTCGGGGGTCATATAAGCCCCCAGCCCGACCGTTGCCATGAATTTCCGGCATTTCTCTCTCCTAAACATCCACAAATTATGGGGGAAGGTTTTCGACCTCAAATCTTCGATTGGATTCCATATAAAAGGTGTAGAGCTTGTTTTCCTCCTTCATTTGCTTCCATTTTTGTTAGTTTTCATCGATGGAATACGAAGAAACTTGCACTTTTATAAATGGAATAGTGTAGGCACCTTTTTGTTTTTTTTTTATTTTTTTAGCAAATACATAATGCAATCTTTTACATGTTTATAAAATTATTTAGTACCTACATTGAAAAGTTGGGTTTGCCTCTATTAAATTTATTTTCATTTGGATGAAAGGACGATTATTTTCATTTTTTAGAAATGGACAGTATTCTATTAATGTTTAAAATTGCTATGTGGCAGTTTAAATAGTCCGTAGAGCTTTAAATTACTAGGTGATTAGTTCCCTCCAATTTAAATACATTCGTGTTTGAATCGGGCATGGATGTATTAATGACAAGCTTTATTGTATGTCATGGATCGGACATGGATGTACAACACGAAAAGAGCTCATCCAACGTTCTTGAAGGAAGCAGCCAAATTTATTGAGCTCGCAAAGGCACATGCTGTGAGGGAGAATTTGAGGAGCATTTTTTGCCCATGCAAAGTTTGTAAGAACGAAATTTTTCTGCAAGATCCCAATGAAGTATTGTCTGATTTACCTCCCTGTGCTACTGTTCATCTTCAACCTCAGGACAGCCGAACTGAGACCGAGTGGGCTCGGTTTTTCCTCTCCAAATCCGACCTTTTCCCTTGTGTTTTCCTAAAATTAGTTAAGGAAAAATATTTTCCTTATCTCCCTCTTTCGTTTCCCCCAAGAATCGGAACCTAATTCCCTGTATTTTATCCGAATCGAACTCGTTTTCGAGTTTATCTCCAAAACCGAGTTTTGATTTCCCGGGCCGATTTCTTGCGGGAGGAGTCCGATCTCTTCGATCCAAGGCTATAAATAGTACCCTCTAGTCGTCCTCTTTCGTTTGTCCCCTCTCCCGTGGTCTCCCGTGCCCCGTAGCCTTGTCGCCGCCGCCGCCAAGTTCGCCGCCGCCGCCACCTCGTCGCCGGCCGCCGTTCGTCGTCGTTTGTCGCTTTGGTGAGCACCGTTGGGTTCGCCTCGTCGTCCTCTACGTGTTCATGTCCTCCAAAGTCGCAGCCGACCATCCAATCTCCGGCGAGGTCGCCAACCCGGGCCGGCCATTGATGATGTCATCAGGACGTCATCGTCGGTTTTTCTTTTTCCCGTTTTTCTAATAGATTAAATCTTCGGAAAATCATAACTAAATAACCGTAGCTCCGTTTCAAGTGGTTCAAGTTGCTAAATTTTTCTAAAATTGAGATCTACATGTTAAAAATATCCACATGTACTGTTTATGCTTGTTTTTGTACTGTTTATTTGGTTTTTATTAGTCTTTTTCTTCGTTTTGCGTGTTAGCTTGTCGTTTCCGTCGTTGCGAAGGTTCGTGAGTGCGTCGGGAGTGTTCAAGAAGATTAATTGAAGACCGATTATTGCAAGGCAAGTCACACAGATCCTAAACACAATCCTTTGAGCATGTTGATCCTATATTTAAATTCTCTATTTATTTCAACCATGCATTTATTTTCGAATGTCACTGGGTGGTGTGAATCTATTCCTTTGTTATGGCCTTTTTGCATTGATTATTCTATTCCTTGATACCTTGGGATATTATAATTTGACTAGTTGAGCTTTATATATATTGGTTCAACTAGATGTTAGATATAATTGCTTAGCCATGCTTAGAAACATTAGCTCACTAATGGGATGAATCATATATACTACATTATTATTTATGGTTATATTTAATGGTAGCTCACGATGGTTAATCGTGTTATGATAATTAATTGGTAAAATATGATTAATGGTGGGTTGTGAGCACATGGTTTTGAAGGTCGTGCTCATGGCAATTAAGGACCGGTTCGCGAGCTACTGTTGTGAAACATTAACCGTGCCAACCACAAGCCAGCGTGGGCAACGGCTTTATCTTTTGTATAGCATGATTCATTATGGTGTGCCAGACTGAGAAGCGGCGAGAAGTCCGTGGGGGTCGTTGGGGAGTCTATTGCCTCTGGTTTTGAGGGGGAGATTATGATCCAAGAACGGTGCACTGTGGTGAGTTGTGTTGTGCGAAGGGTATTGTCACGATTTCCCCCTTTGCAGTGCCGTGGTGGTACTTCGGGGCATGGCAACATGTGTGGAATCGTGTCTTGTGGGTACAGTGGTACATCTCTGGCCAGAGTAAAACTATTCGAATAGCCGTGCCCGCGGTTATGGGCGAGTTGAGCAATGTTTTTCGTGATTAGTCTCACGCCTCTCACAATAATTATTGATGTTATACCTGGTAATAATTTGCTTAGCTCCTGGTTTGGAGTTAGATCTGTACAGCCGGGTATGGTTGTTCAGGATGGTTGGGCCTGTGCAACATGGGTGTGTTGTTCAGTGTTGATTAAAATTTTTGATTAATTACTCCACTGTTTTATTTCTCTTAAATGTTTTGCTAAATGCTGCTTTTGCAAATGAGCCTATATTATGCCATCCTTTGGTATCCTTGTGCACTTGCATATTTGCTGTGTGGCTTGTTGAGTATGTCATATGCTCATTCTTGCAATAATCAATCAACCTCAGTTGAAGAAAAAGAATCCAGAAGGAGAAGACGTTTGGCTTATACCCCAGTTGAGCTGCCTGTGGGAGTGGAGCTGAAGCCATCGCTAGACCGTTATTCCGCTGCTGTTTTCTTTTCTTTTGTAAGTGTGTAACGTTATTATTATGATGGATTTGTATATTAAATTGTCAGTTTGTGTACCTCGGCTGATTCCTGGACGAGGATTTTATGCACAAATAAGTTCGGAAATTATTAGTGAATTTCTGGGCGTGACAGGTCCTAACTGGTACAAGACGAGGGTTGGACAATTGGGAAGCATTGGAAAAAGCGGAGAAGGAGCTTCTGTACGACGAAGCCAAAGGATGCGACAAGGACTATTCGGTCCTGCGCTCGGTGCTCGAACTTCTCAGATTGAAGGCCAGACATGGATGGTTGGACATGAGCTTCAATGATTTGATGGATCTTTTGAGAGTTTTGCTTCCTAAGCCGAACCTGCTACCGACGAACACATATCAAGCGAAGAAATTGATATGTCCATTGTCTCTAGGTGTTCAGAAGATTCATGCATGTGAAAATCATTGCATACTATACCGCAAGGAATTCACGGATTTAGACTCTTGCCCAAAATGTGGGACGAGTCGGTACAAGACGGGCAACGGAGCCTCCGATGGAGAGGTGGTTGACAAAGATGATGCATTGGTGGATGAGAACAAAAAGATTCCTAGGATGGTGATGTGGTACCTGCCAGTTAAAGATCGCCTGAAGCGGCTATATTCCAACCGTGACGACGCCGAGTTGATGAGATGGCACCAGGAGGGTAGGAAAAATGACGGTAAGATCCGACACCCCACCGATGCTCGACAGTGGAAAAACTTTGATGCACTACACCCGGAATTTGCAAAGGACCTGAGAAATGTAAGGTTTGCATTGAGCACGGACGGAATGAACCCGTTCGGTGACCTAAGCAGCACACACAACACCTGGCCAGTTCTGCTAAGGATGTACAACTTGTCTACATGGATTTGCCAGAAGCGAAAGTACATTCTTTTGTCTATCCTTATACAAGGTCTAAGACAGCCTGGGATTAACATAGATATGTTTCTGGAACCATTGATGGAGGATATGCAAGAACTGTGGGAGGAAGGGTTACGAATGTGGGATGAGTACTGTAGGGAACATTTTACTCTGCATGCCATCATATTCGTTACAATCAACGACATACCGGCAAACTTTTCGCTCTCGGGCCAGTTTAAGGGGAAGTTCGGATGCCTCATATTTATCGACAAGACGTCGTACAAGTATCTCACCTCGTCAACCAAGGGTGTATACATGCGTCATCATCGGTTCTTACCTCAGGCATAGGTGGCGTGCGAAGGCCAGATTATTCGACAATACAGTAGAGAACGATCTTGCTCCTGAAACACGAACAGGTCGCTCTGTCTTCGAGCTGACAAAGAACATTAAGGTTGTCTTCGGCAAGCCAAAGAAGAAGCCTTTCAAGAGGAAGAAATGGACGGATCAGGACACAACTGATGCACCTTTAGAGGAAAGTAACCTGCCCTTCAAGAAGCACTCAATTTTTTCAGGTATCTTGATTACTGGAAAGACCTAGAGGTTCGGCATGCCATCGACGTAATGCACCTTGAGAAGAATATGTTTGATAGCACCACTGGCATTTTACTGGACATCCCGAGTAAGACGAAAGATGGGTTGAAGTCCCGGACCGACCTCATCAATTTGGACATAAGGCGTGAGCTTCACCCAAAAGAGCTGCCAAATGGGAAGATCGATGTTCCTCCGGCTTGCTACTCACTAACACCTGACGAGAAAAAAATCTTTATGTAGATGCTTGCATAGTGTGAAAGTCCCGACTGGTTTCTCAGCGAATGTCAGAAAACTTGTATCTTTGAAAGATTTGACCATCTCTGGGTACAATGCTCATGATTGTCACAAGATGTTAACAGTCTTTCTACCGATTGCCATAAGAGCGGTCAAGCCAGTTCACACTCGGTTAGTGATAACAAAGTTGCCCTACTTTTTCAATCGAGTATCACAGAAGGTTTTTGATCCTGAAGAGTTAGCCCCCCTTTAAAAATTTGCAATCGAGACAGCGTGCCAGCTTGAGATGTTTTTCCCTCCAGCTTACTTCAACATGATGGAGCATCTGATTGTCCACATCGTACCTCAGATTATCGAGATTGGTCCACTATACCTACACCAGATGTGGGCGTACGTGAGGTACATGTCCGTGCTAAAAGGGTATGTCCGTAACCGAGCTCATCCAGAAGGATCAATGATAGAGAGGTTGTGGGGACACCCAATTTAGGCTTGGTGCCCCAAAAATCCACTCGTGATCGTCCAGGAATTCGATCACGCACAGATTGATATACAAAACAGCTTTCGATTAATTAGACAAATTTGTTCATACAAACTAATTATACAACTATTAATGGTTTTAAAGATCCAAACTATTACAACCTTATTTGAAAGTACAAAGGAAAAAAACCCAAAGCTATTAAACTTCATAGATATAAGCTTGAGTGGAGACTAAGCCTAGAAAAACTCGTCGTTGAAGTAGGCCTCGCTACCTTCTGGAACTTCTTCGTAATATGGTTCTTCTATATGTTGGATTAAGCAAGAGTGAGTACTTATTAACCCAGCAAGACACTTATAAACATAATATGAATATTATTATGGAAGCTTAAATATCATTATCTTAAGCATAAGGTATTGAATTAAAGAGAAAGTAAGCACAACAACAAAATCTCACTATCTTCATTAATATTTTATGTTTAAAACTACTTATACGTCAGGAGTAGGAATCACCCTTCTGACACAACTCCAGAACCGGGAGTACGGCACATTCGAATGATTTAATTCACCTCTGCAGAGACTGTCCAGCTTTACCCACACGATGAGAACAGTTTGCAAGGCTGAAAACACCATAGCCGTTCGAGAGTCCCACTTTCTTCTAGTTACTGCACAATGGAGTCTTGGTTCATCATAGTGGTCGAACTCTTGCCAGGCCTAAGGCAAGGTATCTATATCGTCACACTTTCATGAATCCCACTATTGTGAAACAATGCCCCCTAACTCCTTACGCATGTTCACCCCAAAACCGCTCATAGAGCCACCCAACAGTCTTTCATATAGTGGGACAATGTACTAGGCTAAGTCCAATTACTTGGTCATGTGGATGGACGCAACTATGTCATTTCCTATGGTATAAGGGCGTAATTATAATCTGGTTAAACCACCTAAAACTTTCCAAACTCCCCACACCAACAACACAAACTTCATCATTCATCAACATTCATAATTACAACAAAAAAAATACCCATTTTAACCGGATTCCTAAGTTTGTAAAGATATTTGAATAATAAATCACATAAAATGATGTCCATTGTATCTTTCCATAATCTCATATAAAAATGCTTAAAAGAATTAAATATCATTTTAAGCCACCACAATGTTATTCATATGATTAACTTATGCATAAAGTAAATATGGGGGTTGATTATTTCATGTGGTCAAAATTTAATTGTCTTGCTGTAACGCCCCGATTTTCGTTCGGGATTAAAAATATTTAATAATGCATTTTCTAGAAATTAAATAAAAGTTAGATCAATTTAATCAAGTGAAATTATAGAGGAAATTAAAAATTCCTTTAAAAATCATTGGCCGGAAATATTTTGCAATATTCTCTGTGCCTAAATATACTCTCCAGATTTTTCCCGTGAATTTTCGGAGCTCAAGAAGTAATTTTAATAGCTCAAAGTTCATTAAATCAATTAAATAAAATGAAAAACAAATTAAAAACCTCCTCTCTCCCTTTGGGCTGCTCCCGGCCCAATCCCCCTTTCCGTCCTGCGGCCAGTGCCCCTCTCTCCCTTCTCGGCCTGATCGACTTTCCCTCGCGCAAAGTCTAAATAACCCCCTGCCCGGCCTCCTCTCTCTCCTCCCCTCGCCGACAGGTGGACCCGAGGCCCCACCTATCAGGACCTCCTTCTACCTCTGGCTCCCTAAGCCGAAACCGCCGCCATGCCGCCCTTTTGCCGCCCACGTCGCCGCCGATTCCGGCTCCTCCCGCTCGCGCCCTCACGCCCAAACCGCATGAAATCAGTTCCCCTCCACCTCCTCGACCAAATCCCCTACTTTTCCCCAATTTTTGGCGCCAAATCGAGTTCCCACTTCGCCCACGATGTAGCCCACGTCGCCGGTCGGTTGCCGCCCAATTCTGCCCCACCGGCCACGATCTCCATCCCTGAGCCCTATAAAAACACTCCCCGGCCTCGCCTCATCCGTTTCCTCCATTTTTCCCAAGCTGCTGCGCCCTTCCTTGCTCTTCCCGCGCCGAGCCCGTGTGCCACTACACTCCGGCGAGCTCCGGCCGCCTCTAGCCGCCACTCTCGCCGCCACCGCGCTGGCTGCCACCGCTGTCGGCATCGCCGTGCCGAACTCCACCCCAGCCTCCACTCCTTTTTCCCCCTTCCACCCCGAAACGGTGCCGCCACGTGCACCACCTTTCTCCACCGCCGTCACCGACTCCAGCCGGCCGCCACCACCGCCTCCGTCGCCGTCGCTTCCCGCCGCTTGCGCCGCTAGCTTCACAACGCCGCGCTCCACCCCGGCATCCCCTACTTTCCCCCAAAACATCGCCGTAGCGCTGCTTCCCCCGTCAACCCGAGCTCTACCACCGCTTGTCGCCTCCAGCCGCTCACAGCTGTCGCCGCACCGCGCCACCTCCGCCACTCGCTTCGCAGCGCCGAGGAGCACCTCGGTTGCCGTTTTTCATCGCCGGAACCCCGCCGATACATGTTTTCCCGTCGCCGGTTAGTCCCTTCTTTCCTTTTCCTCTTCGGTCGGCCATGCTCGCGCCTCCTCCCTTTTCCCTAATCCCTCCAATTGCTTCCCCAGATGTAGCCGCCCCTCGGCACCCCTTCTCCTTCGTCGGAAGCCGCCGAATCGCCGCCGTCATCGTCTTCCTCCGTGCCGGCTGCCGCTTCCGGTGAGGATCCTTCCTCCCTCCTTCCTTTCCCGCCGCCTCTCAGCCGCTTGCCGCTGTTCCGCGCCGCCGGTGGCCACGAGTTGCCCAGCGCCATCGTTCGGCCGGCTGGCTTTGAGCCGTGCCGTGCCCCAGCCGCGCTGCCCATGGCCGTTGGATCGGCTATGGGCCTATCCAGGCCGTCGGTCCCGTGGACCACTCCCGTGGTTCGGGTCCATGGTGCCGCCGGGCCGGTCCACCGTGCGCCCGCCCCTTTGAGCCGCTGACATGCGGGGCCCGCGTGTCGGCGCCGGCCTCCCCTTGATGATGTCAGCGCGTCCCTTTTCCTTTGAGAAATTAATTAATTAATGCGCAATAATTCGGTAATATTTATAGAAATCCACTTAAATGGCTCAAAACTTCTAAAATTTATATCTAATTCATATGAACTCCGAATTGAGCCATTCAACTTGCAAAATTCATATAAAATTGAGCTCTATATGTTTGTGTACTTTTATGTACTGTTTGCTTGTTTTTTATTAGAGTTTTTCCTCGTTTTTGCGTGCCAGCGAGTAGATTCCGTCGTTTCGTAAGTTCGCGGTCGCGAGGAAAAGAGTTCAGAAGATTCTTTCGAAGAAGCAAGGCAAGTCACACATTCCCCCTGGAGCATGTTGATCCCAATTTACAAATTTTTTACCATTTGCAAATAAATATGCATGTTTTGCTAATTACATGGGATCCGGGTATTACCTATCTGCTTGCTTGTGCCATGTTTACTTGATATCCATTCTTTGTTAACTTGGGTGATAAATCGACTAGCTCATGTTACTTATGTGACCTAGCTAGAACTATTTGCTTAGCCATGCTTAATTGCCACTAGCTCAGTTGATGGGATAATTACAGTTTTAGACCTGTTAGTATCATGACGAGCTACGTGCTCGAGACACCCGACCATGTTGCATTGGTCGTAATTATCCATCTAAAATGCGACTGAATGGTGGGCTGTGGGTGCATGGTTTTGCTAGTCGCACCCATGGCAATTAAGGACCGTTTCACGGGAAACCCTGGAAGACTTACAGTGCTTACCACAAGCGGGAGTGGGTAACTGCTTGATCTGAAGTATAGCTCGACCCTTTCCTAGGCACCGGTGGCGAGGGTGGGCGTGATGGAGTTGGGTCGGCCGGGGTGTCCGGTTGTCCAGCTGCCGGATCCACCGCGGCGCATGAGGGGACTGCCCGCTGCCTTGCGAGGAGTGGGGGTGAAACCTTAGCATGGTGTGGATGGTTAGGGGAGAGTTATATGAAGGGTCTTGTCACAATCACTCGACGTGTGACGTATTCATCGTGGGCACATGATGACACGGTGACGTGCTGGTGGATTGTGTCTTGTGGGTACAGTTGTGCACCTCTGGCCGGAGTAAAACTATTCGAATAGCCGTGCCCGTGGTTATGGGCGATCGACCAGATTCACCGTGATTAGTCTTACCCCTAATAAATCGACCCAATGCACTGTAGTTCAGGTAGGTTGGTTGGGCCTGATCAACGTGGTGTAGCGTTGATCAGTGGAGATCTAATTTACCTTAATTAATCAATAGTTTTACTATTTTGCCCAATAAAATGTTTTACAACTGCCTTTACGCAAATAGCCGCAAGCCATCCTTGTATCCCCTTGCACGTCTGCATCATTGGTGTGGCTTGCTGAGTACGGTGGTTGTACTCAGCCTTGCTTTTATTCTTCCTTTTCAGAAGTGTAGTGCTTCTAAGGTGAAGACGGAGTTAGAGGACCAAGGCTCAGACCCCAGTTGAGTTTTGCCTGTGGATTGGGGCTGAAGTCCTGCTAGGATCGCCTTTTTCCGCTGCTGCTTTCATTTCGGTGTGAGGACTAAGTGCCTCTTCTGTAAGTATTTTACGCTTTATTTACGTTTGGAACTGTATATTACTTGTCGTTTTGTTTACCCTGGCTGGTCCTGGACAGGGATTTAATACACAAAATAGTCTGGAAATTTGGGCTAAATTTCTAGGCGTGACAAAGTAGTATCTGAGCCAACTGGACTGTAGGTTGAGCCAAATGGTCAAACCCTAAGGACAAGCTCTCTGAAAACCCTATTTGCAAAATGTCTCCTCTTGCCCTTCGGCATTTCTTTGCGAAATGGTTTTTTCAAAATTCTCCTCCCTGTCCCTCCAATTCTTTTAGTTGTCAAATCTGGACGAGAAGCCGTCTGCTTCGTGTCTGTTCAGAAGTCAAGTCAAGTCAAGTCGAGCCTCAAGCTTCGTGCAGCAAAGAGCGAGATCAGTCCAGAGTCATTGTTTCGCGAAGATCAAGAGAAGTTTTCTCGGAGTTACCTAAACCCAATCTTTCCCGGAAGGGTAGTTTCGTTAGCTTCTAAATCGTGTGTTGTTTGCTTGTGTGTAGGGGTATGGTTTGCATCATTGGTGGGGATGCAACCATACTAGGTTGTTTGCTTAAGCAACTTGAACAATAAAAATCTACTAACAACAGATCAGTAGGCAAGTGGTTTAAGGTCTTATCTTTAGCAACCCATCTCTTCCACCTCTCTTCCGTTCTGGCAGCGAATGGTCAGTATCAGAGAGAAGAGCAACAACGACGGTGTGTTAATGCCACAGATCAATGGTTCAGTTGAAAGCTACAAGGTACCCCAATGCCAGAAGAACCCCAGCCCGTGATCAACTTTTGGTGTCCAAGATCAGAAGATGGGTGTGTCGATGCGGGAGATGCAGGTTCGACACAAGGCCAAATATAGTGGAAGTAACTCCAGCAGCAAGTTTGTTGAGGTCAGAGTCAGTGGATCAGTTCAAGACAACAAGCTACCAGCTGAGTCAGAGCACCTCGCTCTGGTTAGATTCTGGTTAGCTAATGTCAGATGATGGATGTGTCATATGTTGATGCAGCAACAGCAGAGTTCGATGCAACAGTTACAATGGCAGTGTCATCCAACAACAGATACAAGCTTAGATGCAACCTTAGAATTGGAATCAAAGTCAATGGAATTGTTTTCCATTGCGAGCACCTTCAGCTCTTGCTGGTGTATGGTCGACATCAGCAGACCAGCACAGCTAAGCAACCACCAATCCCAGAAGCAACAAGTGCTACCTGCAGTGGTTATGGTTTACTAGGGTAGTTCTTGCAAGGTGTTCAACCATCCATGGAAGATGTACGATAGGTCACTTCTCAGAAGATTGTTCAACGGTAAGGCGTCAGCGTCATCACATCAACAGCTTTGTTGGCGACACCCCAACTCCTCAAGTTGTGTCAGTTCCAATGCAGAGTCGGTCAGTTCAGTTTTGAGATATCAACTACACAATCCATTTAGGTGGACGACACCGAAGTCAAGACCTTCTGCAAATCCGAGAAGTGTTGGTTAATTTTCAAGGACAACAGCTCAATTGTTCCCAATCAGGCAAAAGTATGACTACTCATTGTAAGGGGGGTAGGTCTCAAAGATGAGTTTGGCTTACCTCGTCATCGTTTTACTTGAAGGATCAACCCAGTGCAGCAGATTGGATAGTAGTTAAAGGAGTCCATTGCGAGCCACTAGCAGAGTCGCCCAATCTCAAGTCGACGGTTCAATTCTAAGTTACACCGGTGAGGCCAGGTCCACAGCTCAGCTTTGAGAAGCAGCATCAGGGACGGTTGCAGTTCAGGCGAAGGACAGGTCAAGCAGGTTTCCTGGAATTACTCATCATTCAAGTCAGGACCAGTTCAAGCGGACGTAGGGTCAATGAGTTACAAATGCCAGATGCAAGTTTCAAGAACAACTTCATCCTCTTCGAGTCAGCATGGTGAATGGTTAGGTTACCAAAATTGCCAGCATTAGCAATTCAGTCCAAAAAAGAAGTTCTATGAGCATCCACAGTTCTGGTCCGGGTCAGTTCAAGCAGAAACAGTCGGTCCAGTTTTGGCAAAGTAAAGGAACAGAAAGGTCGAATCCAGCTAGTTCAATCGTGCAGGTTTGATCAATCAGTCAATCAATCAGTTCGAAGCAGAATGTGGCAGTGCAATGTGCAGATCAGTCAGACCGCCCGCCTACACCAGTTTTCTTTCTAGCCATCCCAGAATCTCAGGATGAGATTCCTTTAAGCGGGGTAGATTTGTAACGCCCCGATTTTCGTTTGGGATTAAAAATCATTTAATAATGCATTTTCTAGAAATGAAATAAAAGTTAGATCAATATAATCAAGTGAAATTATAGAGGAAATAAAAATTTCCTTTAAAAATCATTGGCCGGAAATATTTTGCAATATTCTCTGTGCCTAAATATACTCTCCGGATTTTTCCCATGAATTTTCGGAGCTCAAGAAGTAATTTTAATAGCACAAAGTTCATTGAATCAATTAAATAAAATGAAAAACAAATTAAAAACCTCCTCTCTCCCTTTGGGCCGCTCCCGGCCCAATCCCCCTTTCCCTCCTGCGGCCCGTGCCCCTCTCTCCCTTCTCGGCCCGATCGACTTTCCCTCCCGCAAAGTATAAATAACCCCCTGCCCGGCCTCCTCTCTCCTCCCCTCGCCGACAGGTGGACCTGAGGCCCCACCTATCAGGACCTCCTTCTACCTCCGGCTCCCTGAGCCGAAACCGCCGCCGTGCCGCCCTTTTGCTGCCCACGTTGCCGCCGATTCCGGCTCCTCCCGCTCGCGCCCTCACGCCCAAACCGCATGAAATTGGTTCCCCTCCACCTCCTCGACCAAATCCCCCACTTTTCCCCAATTTTTGGCGCCAAATTGAGTTCCCACTTTGCCCACGATGTCGCCAACGTCGCCGGTCGGTTGCCGCCAAATTCCGCCCCACCAGCCACGATCTCCATCCCTGAGCCCTACAAAAACACTCCCCGGCCTCCCCTCATCCGTTTCCCCCATTTTTCCCAAGCCGCCGCGCCCTCCCTCGCTCTTCCCGCGCCGAGCCCATGTGCCACTGCACTCCGGCGAGCTCCGGCCGCCTCTAGCCGCCACTCTCGCTGCCACCGCGCTGCGCTGCCACTGCTATCGGCATCGCCGCGCTGAACTCTACCGCGGCCTCCACTCCTTTTTCCCCCTTCCACCCCGAAACGCTGCTGCCACGTGCACCACCTCTCTCCACCGCCGTCGCCGACTCCAGCCGGCCGCCACCGCCGCCTCCATCGCCGTCGCATCCCGCCGCTTGCGCTGCTAGCTTCACAATGCCGCGCTCCACCCCGGCATCCCCTCCTTTCCCCCAAAACATCGCCGTAGCGCTGCTTCCCCCGTCAACCCGAGCTCCACCACCGCCTGTCGCCTCCAGCCGCACATAGCCGTCGCCGCACCACGCCGCCTCCGCCACTCGCTTCGCAGCACCGAGGAGCACCTCGGTTGCCGTTTTTCATCACCGGAACCCCGCCGAAACATGTTTTCCTGTCGCCGGGAAGTCCCTTCTTTCTTTGTCCTCTTCGGTCGGCCATGCTCGCGCCTCCTCCCTTTTCCCTAATCCCTCCAATTGCTTCCCCAGATGTAGCCGCCCCTCAGTCTCCCCTCCTCCTTCGTCGGAAGCCGCTGAATCGCCGCCGTCATCGTCTTCCTCCGTGCCGGCTGCCGCTTCCGGTGAGGATCCTTCCTCCCTCCTTCCTTTTCCGCCCCCCTTCCCGCCTCCTCTCAGCCGCTTGCCGCTGTTCCGCACCGCCGGTGGCCGCGCGCTGCCTAGCGCTGTCGTTCGGCCGGCCGGCTTTGATCGTGTCGTGCCTCAGCCGCACCGCCCATGGCTGTTAAAGCCGATCCAGGCCGTCGGTCCCGTGGACCACTCCCGTGGTCCAGGTCCACGGTGCTGCCGGGCTGGTCCACCGTGCGCCCGTCCCTTTGTGCCGCTGACGTGTGGGGCCCGCGTGTCGGCGCCGGCTTCCCCTTGATGATGTCAGCACGTCCCTTTTCCTTTGAGAAATTAATCAATTAATGCGCAATAATTCGGTAATAATTATAGAAATCCACTTAAATGGCTCAAAACTTCTAAAATTTATATCTAATTCATATGAACTCTGAATTGAGCCATTCAACTTGCAAAATTCATCTAAAATTGAGCTCTACATTACTTTTATGTACTGTTTGCTTGGTTTTTATTAGAGTTTTTCCTCATTTTTGCGTGCCAGCGAGTAGATTCCGTCGTTTCGGAAGTTCGCGGTTGCGAGGAAAAGAGTTCAAAAGATTCTTTCGAAGAAGCAAGGCAAGTCACACATTCGCCCTTGAGCATGTTGATCCCAATTTTCAAATGTTTTACAGTTTGTAAATAAATATGCATGTTTTGCTAATTACATGGGATCCGGGTATTACCTATCTGCTCGCTTGTGCCATGTTTAGTTGATATCCACTCTTTGTTAACTTGGGTGATAAATCGACTAGCTCATGTTACTTATGTGACGTAGCTAGAACTATTTGCTTAGCCATGCTTAATTGCCACTAGCTCAGTTGATGGGATAATTACAGTTTTAGACCTGTTAGTATCATGACGAGCTACGTGCTCGAGACACCCGACCATGTTGCATTGGTCGTAATTATCCATCTAAAATGCGACTGAATGGTGGGCTGTGGGTGCATGGTTTTGCTAGTCGCACCCATGGCAATTAAGGACCGGTTCACGGGAAACCCTGGAAGACTTACAGTGCTTACCACAAGCGGGAGTGGGTAACTGCTTGATCTGAAGTATAGCTCGACCCTTTCCTAGGCACCGGTGGCGAGGGTGGGCGTGATGGAGTTGGGTCGGCCGGGGTGTCCGGTTGTCCAGCTGCCGGATCCACCGCGGCGCATGAGGGGACTGCCCGCTGCCTTGTGAGGAGTGGGGGTGAAACCTTAGCATGGTGTGGATGGTTAGGGGAGAGTTATATGAAGGGTCTTGTCACAATCACTCGACGTGTGACGTATTCATCGTGGGCACATGATGACACGGTGACGTGCTGGTGGATTGTGTCTTGTGGGTACAGTTGTGCACCTCTGGCCAGAGAAAAACTATTCGAATAGCCGTGCCCACGGTTATGGGCGATCGACCAGATTCACCGTGATTAGTCTCACACCTAATAAATCGACCCAATGCACTGTAGTTCAGGTGGGTTGGTTGGGCCTGATCAAACGTGGTGTAGCGTTGATCAGTAGAGATCTAATTTACCTTAATTAATCAACAGTTTTACTGTTTTGCCCAATAAAATGTTTTACAACTGCCTTTACGCAAATAGCCACAAGCCATCCTGTATCCCCTTGCACGTCTGCATCATTGGTGTGGCTTGCTGAGTACGGTGGTTGTACTCAGCCTTGCTTTTATTCTCCCTTTTCATAAGTGTAGTGCTTCTGAGGTGAAGACGGAGTTAGAGGACCAAGGCTCAGATCCCAGTTGAGTTTTACATGTGGGGTGGAGCTGAAGCCGCGCTAGGATCGCCTTTTTCTGCTGCTGCTTTCGTTTCAGTGTGAGGACTAAGTGCCTTTTCTGTAAGTATTTTACACTTTATTTACGTTTGGAACTGTATATTACTTGTCGTTTTGTATACCCTGGCTGGTCCTGGATAGGGATTTAATACACAAAATAGTCTGGAAATTTAGGCTAAATTTCTGGGCATGACACTTGCCTTGCGCCTTGAAACTTTCAGGGGCTTCAGCGTAGTCGGCTGGGTCCACGTCAGCTCCTGTAATATCGATGAGATCTTCTGTCTTGTCCAATGTACGTGTACGTAAAATATAGCAAATAAAGCCTAAAAAAAGTACTACAACTAAACGGCAAAACAAAAGAAAATAATAAAACTGGAGCATGAAGAGAGGCAAAGGCAATAAGTCCAAAGATATTTGAATTTTTAAAGAAAACGGTGTCGGTTTCTATAGGTTGGAAATAAAAATGGTATTTTAGTAAATCAAGGGAATTTTAATTAAAGAAAGGGTTTCAAATAGATTAAAGAAATAAAATTTAAAAATGGTATTTTAAAATAAAGAAAATGTAATTAAATAAATAAAGAAAAGATATTTAAATAAATTAAAAGATAATTTAATTTGGAAAGGTTTTTATATAAAACAAGAAATTTAAAAATTAAAGGGATATAAAGTAAATCAAATAAATTTAAAAGTAAATTTAAAGGATAATTAAAATAATTTAAAATTAGAAAGTAAATAAATAAATAAGGAAAATATTTTTAGATAAAGAATTTTAAATTTTAAAAATAGGAAATTTGGTATCAAAATAAAGAGTTTAAAATTAGAAGAATTTAGGCTAAAGAATTCCTGGAATTAGATTTGTGGTGGAAGAGATATGGGCTCCTAAAGACTGAAAATCAAATAAAAGGAAATAAAGTACTATGCAGTGGGGCCCATTTGTCAGGGTCTTCTTCTTCATCTTCTCTCCTCCCTTCTTCTTCACAGGCACAGAGAGGAGAGGGAGAGGGCGCGGCGAGGGGAAGGAAAGGGCGGCTCTGGCGGCTGACACACAACGGCGACGACGGCTGGAGGCGGCGCACAAACAAGGCCGACGGCCGGTTGTGGGGGACTAAGAACGGCGGCCGGTGGTGATGGATTGGAGAGAGAGAGAGAGCTTTGGAAGCTCGGATGGATCGGGAAAAATAGGAAGGGTTCGCCGGTTTATATAGGCGGAGGAGGTCGGTTATGGGAGAGAGATTGAAGACGGCACGGCTCGGCGTCGAACGGAATAAAAATGGCGGCACCGGGAGTCGAGCTTCGATTGGCAGCAAATGGGCGGCTCGGTAGACGGTGTCGGCTTGCGGCGGCGTGTGGCTAGTGACGCGGCGCGGCGTTGTGCGGCGGCGGCGAAGACGGTGGGCGATAGCGGTTAACAGCGGCGGCGGAGGAATAGCGGCGACGGCCGTGGAAAGTGTTGATGTAAAAACACGAGGCCTGGGAGATCTGCTTAACTCCAGTGCAGGTCCAAAACTCGCCTTCGGGTATGCTAGCGTGCCAGTTGATTTGATCCTGCAATCAACAAGAAATGAGGACAAAGAAACCGTGGTTAAATCCATAAACAATAGCTGATCGGCTGGGTACCGATGACATATCATTTATCTTTGAGGCAATGTCATATATGCATCGATCGGCAGTCATTAATAAGCAAGAAAGAATTAAATCTACTCGATCGGCTGTAGACATTAACAATATATAGTCTTTATGTCGATGTATACTTAAATCAAGTGATTGGGATAGATCGGTCGCCATGCCGAGACAGTATAAATTACTTAGGTTGAAGTATATATTAACAACGAGACTATATATGTTCATAGCATAGCCGATCAGATAGATCTAGCATGTATCGGCTAATACTCCGATACCACTCTATATTAAGATATCAAAGCAAGTAAAATATACTAAATCAAAGCCTACTATACTTAAAAGCAACAAGAGCTTAATATAAAGGGCAGATTTAACATGTCAATCGAGTATATAGAATAGATGTAGTTAAACCAGGTAAGATCGGCTGAAACCCCGATGCTACCCTAATCGGCAACCAGAAGGCAGGCTATAGATTGAGATTCTAAAGACGACTTAATAGGTCAAACTCAACTGATGTAGCATTAAGTATGAAAAGAAGAACAATATCTAGACAATCAAGCCGCTGGATATTTCATAGAGTGGTAGATATCATATATAATCTAAGCCAACGTCGTTATTTAACCTAATCAGCTTCCTTCTACTAGCAGATGTTAGCTGATTGTAGATTAGATAACGATATTATCGAAGATTATGTAAGATATATGATAACTCGACGAATTACATAAACAAGATTAGACTATCATAAAGATGGAAGCACTAATCCCGAGAATGCAAGCCGCCATAACAAGTTTTACCTCTTGTTGAAGATCGAAACCGATGCAGCTCAACCCGAAAGCAAGAACTCGTCAAAACAAAACGAAAGTAAAAAGGGTGGCGATGCGCCGAGATTGTATTGAACGTGTGTTAATTGGATTACATGGGGTTCGGGTCTATTTATACCCGAGAATTACAAGATATGTCCATATCAGACACGACTCTTATCTCTAACAAACTCTAAGATACCATAAGTGTCACGCCTGGAATTTCTATCCAAAATTCCAAACGCTTACATGTGTGTAAACCCTCATCCAGGAATCCGCCGAGGCACACAATAACAAATTGATAATAGAGTACAATTATTACTCTAATTAATAAACGAATAAAATGTCATTACAGAGGTAGATAGTTCCTCTCAATCAATAAAGATCTAAGCAGCGGAAAATAAAGATAAACAGCGCAGACGACACCACTCCACAGGCAGCTTGACCAGGACTACGCCAAATCCTCAACACCATCAGCATCACTGTAGAACTCCTCCTCTGATGAATGATTGCAAGGTGAGTATATGACATACTCAGCAAGCCACGCAGCAAATATGCAAGTGCACAGGATAACCAAGGATGGCATAACATAGGCTTCTTTGCATAAATAGCATTTACTGAATATTTCAGAATTTAATAAAACAGTAGAGTATTAATTGAACAGTATTAATCCAACACTATACAACATACCCTGTTGTATAGGCCCAACCATTCTGAACAACCAACCCCGGCTGCACAGTTCTAACTCCAAACCAGGAATATACCATCCCAAACCAGGAAATAATCAATTATTACCAGTTATAGCATCTTTCATTATGGTGTGAAGGGTGAGACTAATCACGAAAGACATTGTTAGACCCGCCCATAACCGCGGGCATGGCTATTCGAATAGTTTTACTCTGGCCAGAGGTGTACCACTGTACCCACAAGACACAGCCCCACAACATATCACCATGTGCCTTGATACCACCACGGTACCTCGAAAAGGAGCTGTGACAGTACCCCTCGCATAACACAATCCACCACAGCGCATCGTTCCAGGATTATAATCACCCCCTTATAAACAAGGCATGGACTCCCCAGCGACCCCCGTGGGCTTATCTCCGCCACTTCTCAGTCTGGTGCTCCGCAATGAATCATGCTATACAAAAGATAAAGCCGTTGCCCACGCTGGCTTGTGGTTGGCACGGTTAATGTTTCACAACCGAAACTCGTGAACCGGTCCTTAATTGTCATGAGCACGACCATCAAAACCATGTACTCACAACCCACCATTATCAGGTTTTAGTTGTCAAATTAATTAATTAACCAATCACGATTGACCATCGTGAACTATCATTAAGCCATCATTAAGTAATAGTGAATCATAAGTTATCCCATTAGTGTGCTAAAGTTTCTAAGCATGGCTAAGCAATTATACCTAATATCTAGTTGAACCAATATACAGCTCAACTAGTCAAGTTACCATAACCCAAGGTACCAAAGAGTAAGGTATTCAAGAACAAAAGGGCTATAACAAACAATAGGTTAATTCCACCCAATGACATTCGAAAATAAATGCAATAGTTGAATAGAAACAATAGCTTTAAACAGGATCAACATGCTCAAAGGATTGATTAGGATCTGTGTGACTTGCCTTGCTGGCCTTGGAACTCTTCTGAATCTTCTCCTGCGAAAACGGACTCTCCGGAAACGTCGGAATCTAAACAGAAAAGAGCAAAAACACCAAAACAGCACATAAGCAAGCATGAACAGTACATGTGGATATTTTTAACATGTAGATCTCAATTTTAGAAAAATTTAGAGACTTGAACCAACTAAATCCGAGCTAAGATGAATTAGTTATGAATTTTCAAAGATTAAATCGGATTAAATCATTTATATAAATTTTAATTGAATTATGACGCAATAATGAATTATTTTTGAAAAGAAAAAGGGAATTATTGCGTCAGCGGGGCTCGGGTTCACGGTGGACCGGGTGCACGGCGGCGGCTCACAGAAACGAACGGCCGAGATCTATCCAACCAAAACGAACGGCCGAGATCTATCGGTCCACGGCCGGACCACGGCAGACGACGACGATGACGTCGGCGGTGACGTCACCACCGGCGGCGGCTAGGGCGTGCATGCTCGCCGGCGAACGACGGCACGACCGCGCGAACGGAGGACACCAACGGAATGCGGGCGGCACGGCGAACTCACCGGTGACCAAAGTAGCGGCGGAGGAGCAACGGACGGCGCCGGCGATGAGGAAAAGGCGGCGGAGACGATCGGGTCGACGGCGGCGACGGTGCTCCGACGGTTGACAACGGCGGCGAAGGGTCGGACGAGGATGGCGACGCGACGGCGACCACGACGGTGACCTCCCCGAGCGACGGCGACGACTGGAGCGACGACGACGCACGGCTGGAGCGACGGCGGCGACGGCGGTGCACGGCTGCACGGTGCTAGGGCGCTACAGACGGCGGCGGGCAAAGGCGAGGGTGGCGACGGATAGCGGGGAGCTCGGGGATCCTTTTATAGGGGCAAGGAGGCGGCGGCGAAGGCCCACGGCGACCGGCGACGCGATGGAAGGTTTAGGGTTCGGAGGAGAGAGATCGATCCGAATCGAACTCGAATCCACGGATTTCCAAAGCGATTTAGGCGATGCTTCCAAAAGGGAAAAGGTAGAGTGGATCATGGGGATCCCTTCCCCTCAATCAATTTCACCGGAAACAGAAAGGGACGACGGATTGGAAAGGCGGCGGCGGCTAGGGTTTCGGGCGGCAGCGGCGCGACGAAGACGACGGATCCGACAGGTGGGCCCCACCTGTCAGCGAGCGGGAGAGAGAGAAGCGGCGGCTGTGCGCGCGGGCGGCTCGGCTGCGGGCCGACTGGGCCGACTTGGGCCGGGGAGGAGAGAGAAAGGGCTTTGGGCCGACTTTCGGTCCAAAGCCAAAAGAAAGAATTTTTAAAACTTTTTCAATTTCAATAATTCATGAAATGCAATTTCATTTATTAAAAATACTTCCTTAGCTCAAATAAATCCCAGAAAAATCTAGGAATTATAGAATTAAGCAAAGTATTTAATAAAATTTTATCTGGCCCAATTTTATATTGGAATTTATTATTTAAAATTAGATCTTTTCTTCTAGGCTTTTAAAAAAAAATCATTTCTGATAATTCCCATTAAACAACTATTTATAAATTTAAGATTTTTAGAGTGTGACAATAAGTCTTTGCGGCAGACTTTTGCCCAAACATATCTCTAAGGAATTTGCATAAAATATCCTAATCAATAGATACAATTGCCTTCTTAGGACTCTATCCATGCGCGGAAATCATCATGAAGCACATCAACCTAAACCGACAACGAATGCTGTGTCATATTGTCGGATTCGGCTCAATCGGCTAACCCCGTCCAACTCGAACTCTACCGATCTTAGCCGTAGCCGATTCGGACTCCAGCCGATTCTTACTCTGTTTCCGAAACGATTTCAATCTCGATTCCTTCTTGATTTCTTCCTCATCTCCGATCCCTGGATTACCAAATTTGGTCGTTAACACCTTTAATCTTGGCCATCTCTTGAGAAAACATCACCCGAGAAGAGCTGGGTTACATGGTTCAAGCGCATGTCGCCTAGCAAAAGGATTCACTGGGACGAAATCGGAATCGACCAAGCACTCGACCTTACCATAGCCAACTCAGCCAAAGATGAACCTTTAATGGCCGCCGCCTCCTATTTCTGGTCCAACACCATCAACGCCTTCTTGTTCAACTAAGGGCCGATGACCCCGACTTTAATAGATATCACCATGATCACTGGTCTGGATGTCACCTCATTGGCTAACCCTATGAGTTTGAACACGAAGAATCAGTATGACTTCAGGACTAAGAGCATAGGCGGCTGGTCTGGTTATGTGGCAGCATATATGGGTCAAGGCTCTATCACCCCTCGCGGGCATGTAGCCTTTCTGTTGATGTGGCTGGAGAAATTTCTCTTCTGTGGATCAAGCTGCGGCCCCACAACTAACTGGCAATTTTTAGCCGAGGCCTTGGAATCAAAGAGACAATTCCCCTTAGGCAAAATCCTCCTCGGCTATTTATACCAAATGTTGAACAATGCATCGGCTAAGATAGCCGTCGGCTCAGTCGTCGGAGCTGGTGGACTATGGTGGTTATTGTAGTCTTTGAAATTTTTCAATCGGCCATCTGTAACAGAAGCCGAATTCTCAAGACTGGAGCCGATTGTAGAGGATGATGGAGAAGAACGCACCCACCGTAGGTGTACATCCTATGGAGAATATGCTTCCACACCAGCCGATGCAGGAGCAAAGCTATCAGCTGAACTGCTCAAGGACTGGTTCTGCAGCTTTTATGATGGTTTTCAAAAAGATGCTCGAATTTGGTTCCTCTACGAAGATTCAGCACTTCTGGAAAATCCATCGGACTTTAGATTCGAAGACATCAACCATGAAAGATACCAAAAGTCCAGAGAAGTCTTTTTAGCTGCAATCAGCCCATGCATCCTTCCTGTTGGCATTCATCAAGGGAGAAACATCCAAGTCTCTTATGAATTTTATCACCCGATAAGCTCTGCCAGATAGTTTGGAATGGGCCAACTCCCAATCGGCTTGTTCTTTGCCGATAAAATTCAATGCCGAGAAGAAATTTCATCAACCCTGATGATGGATCGGCTGCTCAAAATCCAAGGACCTCCTTTGGGTAGTATTGAAAACATAGAACTGGCAACCTTCAGGAGCAAGGCATTTGACAGATGGTGGGGTGAATGGAAACTGCATCTGTTCCATCAATCGGCTTCCATGTACAAGATAGACCTCTTTCCAGATGTTATCCCTCAGGTATGCCTTAATTTAATTAACTCCATTTGAATAATTGCTTAGCCGATTCATAACTTAACTAATTTTCTTCTTGACTTGTAGACGACAGAATTCTCCCCTCCTCACCAAAGCAATAGTGGCAGAGATATTGTATATGCCTCGGGACAAATTCCAAATGGAGGTGGACCATCTCCTCCTGCCATTGGCTATAATGCCCCCAAGACTTCAACTCTTCTTCAAGGGCTCATCAGAGAACCAGCCGATGCCGGAAAAAAGAGAAAAACCAGGTCATCGGCTGCAGACCCATCGGCTCAGGCTCCGAAGAAGAAAACCAAGTCAAAGAAAACTAGGCCAACCGATGACCTGCCTGCCCTAGATCCATCCATTGAACAAGCTCTGGATGAAGAAGAGATCGAAGAGGATGTTGATCAAGCTGCAGCCGAAGTGAGTGATACAAAAAGAACACCATCGGCTTCACCCAAGCAGACCCCTCCAACTCCTTCTGCCCCAGTTCATTTTTCAAGAGTAAGCAGTTCTCCTCGATTCCTTTTGTAATCACTTCACCTATAGCCGATTACTCACAGATTTTATAGTTGCAGAAGAAGAAAATTGTTGTGAAGAAGAAATCGACAGCAACAATTCTCAAACCGGCTCCACCAGTAGGATATTCTCAATTCTTTCATTAGTTGATCTCAGCCGATTTTGTCTAACATTTGTCTCTTTTACAGCCTCCTCCTCCTCCTTCTCCTCTACAACAATCATCGAGTGACCAAACTCCATCGGCTGTAGGGAGTCACCATGTTGAAGAAGAAGTTCAACCAACTGCTCCTGCTATCCCAGTAAATTTTCTTTGACACAAATACTCAGATCGGCCATGTCTATTTGGCCTCTAACTCTCTTTAAATCATTAGTGCAGGTCTTAGCCGATCTTTTCTCTTTTAACATTAGAGACTACCTTGATGAGGCAGAAGAGGATACTACAAGCAAAGCTTTAGCCCCCTTATCCACTGATGTGAAGAAGATTCTTAAAGATATCTCTCATTGGCTAGAGGCATCATCGCTAGACAGCTTGGTGGTTGACTATGGATCAATTAGGACTCGACTTCATGAGGTCCATGCTCTGATCCCAGATGAGCTAGCCGATGTCCTTACTCCAGCCGTCTATCTCGAGCAGCATCAATTCAAGCTGGAGAAGGCCAAGCTGAGACTAGCTGAGCGTCAGGAGCGCAAAGATATCGTGGCCACAATCCAAGCCAATCGGAAACTTGTCCATGAAGAGAAGGCCAAGCTTGATCAGCTATTTGAGGGCCCAATCAAATCTAATATTGATCGGCACAAAGCTCGCAAGATTGAGCTCTTGGCACAACTTCAAGAATGCAACGCCGAGCTGGATATGGAACATAAAAAGCTAGCCGATCTCCCACAAGCTATCGAAGAGCAGAAGGCAAGACTAAAATTGGCTATCAAGAATGTCGCTGACCTGACCAAGTCTCTAAAAGTCATCCCTGGAACCGATGCTCAAGATGCTCAAGCCATTGAAGAAGTAGAACAAATTAGGCAGAGAGATATTTCGGCTATCCTACAATATTTGTCCCAGTGATATCTTGTATAATAGGTCTTAGGAATTTTTTGTAATCTGCTAACAAAACTTTGGCTCTTCATCTAACTTATCTTGATAATCTTTATGCCGATTCAATATAACTCCATATTTTTGCTCAAGAATTTGCTCAATAATTTGCATGCTCAAGAATTTGCTCAAAAATTTGCAATCGTTCATATATGTGCCCCCCTAATTTTACAATGTCAAAAGCATTGATAAAATTATAACTTGAACTAAGGGCGATATAACAATATCGGCCATTGTACATCGGCAAACCATAACCGATTACAATATGAAAAACAACTAAGGGCGATATAACAATATCGGCCATTGTACATCGGCAAACCATAACCGATTACAACATGAAAAACAACTAAGGGCGATATAACAATATCGGCCATCTCAAGGCGATGTGAATACATCGGCTAACATGTATCGGCAACACTAGCCGATCATGCATTAACCCAAACACTTGGGTAATATTTCTTCAAATATTTTCCATTTAGCGCTCGTCCATAGACTTCTCCATCGAGTCCTTGCAGCATGTATGCTCCCTTAGACACAACCTTATAAATTTGGAACAGTCCTTCCCAATTCGGTGACCACTTGCCGAATTTGTTATCCCGAGTCCCAGTCAGCAAAATCAACTTCCATACAAGCTCACCCTCCGAAAAAGTTTTAGGCATGTCACGCCCCAAAAATCGCCTAAATTAATAATCCATATTTTAAATCATTTTTAGAAATTATTTTAAAAGCCTACAAGTTAAACTCTAATAATCTAGGAAAAATTTCAACATAAAATTGAGCTAGATAAAATTTTATTAAATACTTTGCTTGTTCCCCTATTTTCTAGATTTTTCTGGGAATTATTTGAGCAAGGGAAGTATTTTTAATAAATGAAACATCATTTCACGAATTATTTTAATTGAAAAAGTTTTTAAAATCCTCTCCTAGGCTGTTGGGCCGAATTCGGCCCAACATTTCCTCTCTCTGCGCGGGCGAACCGGCCCAAGCCGGCCCAGCCCGAGCCGGCCGCCCCTCCTCCTCTAGCCGCCGACATGTGGGGCCCACATGTCGGGGTCATCCCTAACCTCCAGCCGCCGGCCGAGCCTAGCCGAGCCGCCGCTTCTCTCCTCCGTTTCCGCCTCAATCCGACCCCGTTTCTTCCGATTGGTTGAGGGGTTTTTATCCCCTTGTTGTCCTCTATCTTTTCCCCCAAGAATCGGAGCAAATCGTTGGGTATTTTGTCCGAATCAAACTCGTTTTCGAGTTTATCTCCAAAACCGAGTTTTGATTTTTCCGGGTTCGATTCCTCTCGTTTGGAGTCCGATCTCTTCAATCCAAGCCTTTATATAGCACCCCCTTGTCGTCCTCTCTCGTTTGCCCCCTTTCCCGAGCTCTCCCGTGCACCGTAGCCTCGCCGCCGCGCCGCTATAGCCGCCGCCGCCGCCGGCCGTCCTCCAGCCGCGCCGCGCCGCCGCCTCCGCCGTCGCCGCCGCTTGCCGCCGCCGCCTCTAGGTGCGCCAAGAGGTGGGGAAGCCCGGCCGACCTTTCCCCTTCGCCGCCGGCCGCCGTAGCCCGCCGCCACCGCGAGCCCGAGCCGCCGCCGCCGCCCCTTCGTCGCCGGCCGTCGCCGGTCGTCGACTGTCGCTTCGGTGAGTACCGTTGGGGTCGTCTAGTCGTCCTCTTCGTGTAGGTGTCCTCCAAATCCCCGGCCGACCCTCCTAGCTCCGGCGAGGTTGCCGTCCGAGCCATGCCGTCGTTGATGACGTCATGCTGACGTCATCATCCCCTTTCTTTTTCAGTTTTTTTTTTAAAGGAAATCGATTAATCTTCGGAAAATCATAACTAAATAACCGTAGATCCGTTTCAGGTGGTTCAAGTTGCTAAATTTTTCTAAAATTGAGATCTACATGATAAAAATATCCACATGTACTGTTTATGCTTGTTTTTGTACTGTTTCGTTGATTTTGTTTATTTGCTTTAGTTTCCGACGTTCCGGAGGAGAGCGTTTTCGTTGAGGAAAGTTCGGAAGCGTTTGCGGAAGCTCAAGGCAAGTCACACAGATCCCAAACAACCCTTTGAGCATGTTGAACCCGTTTAAAGCTAATGTTTTATTTCAACTTATGCATTATTTTCGAATGTCATCGGGTGGTGAGCCTTTCCCAATTAATTAATGGCCAAAGATAATCTTATTTTCCTATGGGTTATAATTTGATTAGCTTGAACCTTATATATTGGATTGGTTCAGCTAAATGCTATATATATAATTGCTTAGCCATGCTTAGAAAGATAAGCTCATTAATGGGATGAATCATATATACTACATTATTAATCAAGTATTCAAAGGTAGCTCACGATGGTTAATCGTGTTATAATGATTAATTAATAATTAAAACCTGGTTAAGGTGGGTTGTGAGCATGTGGTTTTGAAGGTCGTGCTCATGGCAATTAAGGACCGGTTCACGAGCTACTGTTGTGAAACATTTACCGTGCCAACCACAAGCCAGCGTGGGCAACGGCTTTATCTTTTGTATAGCATGATTCATTAGGGTGTGCCAGACTGAGAAGCGGCGAGAAGTCCGTGGGGGTCGTTGGGGAGTCTATTGCCTCTGATTTTGGAGGGGAGATTATGATCCAGGAACGGTGCACTGTGGTGAGTTGTGTTGTGCGAAGGGTATTGTCACAGTTCCTTTCCGAGGTGCCGTGGTGGTGCTGAGGCGCATGGTGACATGTCGTGGGATTGTGTCTTGTGGGTACAGTGGTACATCTCTGATCAGAGTAAAACTATTCGAATAGCCGTACCCGCGGTTATGGGTGAGTCTAACAATGTTTTTCGTGATTAGTCTCACACTACTCATTACTGGTGATAAAATATGCTAATTAAATTGACTCCTGGTTTGGAATGGAATATTCCTGGTTTGGAGGTTTGATTTGTACAACCGGGGTTGGTTGTTCAGATAAGGTTGGGCCTATGCAACACGGGTGTGTTGTATGGTGTTTATTTAATACTGATCAATTAATCAACTGTTTTACTATTCTCTTAAATATTTATTAAATGCTGTTTATGCAAATGAGCTATAATATGCCATCTTTTGTTATCCTGTGCACTTGCATATTTGCTGTGTGGCTTGTTGAGTATGTCATATGCTCATTCTTGCAATATTCATTCATCAGAGGAAGAGTGCTTCAGTGAAGGTGATGATCTGGAGGACTAGGCTTGGTCCGGGTTAAGTTGCCTGTGGAGTGGAGTCGCCTTAGCTGTTCCGTAGTTTGTTTTATTTTCTTTTTCCGCTGCGTAGAATTTTATTCTCTGAGAGGAACTATCTACCTCTGTAATAATTTATTTTATCGCGAATATTAATTAGTTGTTTATTAGTACTCTATTATCAATTTGTTATTGTGTGCCTCGGCTGATTCCTGGACGAGGACTTAACACACATGTAAGCGTTTGGAATTTTGGATAGAAATTCCGGACGTTACAAGTTGGTATCAGAGCCACCTTGACCTTAGGACAAGCCAAATGGTAAACCTTAAGTAGCCTTCAAAATATTTTGGAAAAAATAGGACTGCTCTTCTCTATTCTCTTACAAACTAATTAAGTTGGCGGCACATGCATGGTCATGCACAAAGATTTATTAAATTCTATTCTTTTTTTAAAAAAACGAAAAGCTGCTTTCTTTTAAAAAAAAAATCTCTCGTTTTCCTTTACTGTTCAAGGTGTAAATAGTTTTCTGAATTTCAATGATTTGTCGGCACTGTACATCCATTATGGTATCGATTCAATCAAGATAGCGCTAGTACTACTCACCCCTCTTAATGGTGACACTGTACCTTGCCTATAGCAGATCTTAAGTATTTTAGTTTTATTTTATTCTTTGGTCGAAAAATTATTTGTCTTTGTCCCAAAGTTGATTTAATTTCTACTCGAGAAAAGAAAATGTATTTGTTTAGTTCGGTATGTTTTCTTTTCTTTTATTTTTCTTCCTTTTTGGGTCAAATCAATTAAGTTTAGTTTGTGCAGCTAACTTAAAAATATGCATTAATTCCTTCTTCCATGTTTCTTTAGATGCCGCCCTATCCACCGAAAAATTTGATCAAGGTGCTAGGATTCGTCAGGGAGCTAAGATTGATGGCATTTGAAATAGGCTATGAGGTTGTTCCTGAGTATCGTCAGATTCCCCATGACCCTAACGAGGAGAAGTGTCGTGTTCGCGTGACATTGGCTAGTGATCGTGAAGACCTTCCGTCAATAAAGTTCGAAGCTGGGGGAAGAAAATACAGCCATGCTTGTCAGGAAGCAGCTTTGGTGGCCATTGGAGAGCTACGTCATCGTTTTGATCAGGAGTTAGAGTCTTCAGCTTTCCAGTATCATCCACACAAGCCTCATGGTCAAGGATATGGAACTTACACCTGTCCTAATGGTGAAGAAAGTGCTACTCTGACGCATGCGGTGCATATGCTTAGTGCCATGGATGCAGTAGGTGTGGAGCGAGAGAAAGCAGCTCATGAGAGGGAAAATTTGAACCGTGGCAAGATTTGCAAGTTGGAGAGCCAGGTGCACCGTCTACAGAAGGAATTAGCTGAGCTTAAGGGAGAAGCACTGCCGCCAGCACCCAAGTTTCGCCTCACCGCAAGGATGAGAACCCGTCCACCACCTCGTCTCCAGTTAGCTTTGAAGATTAGAGTGGTGGGAGATGTTGTGCCCGACCATGTTGAACCTGTCATCCAGGTCTTAAGTGATGAGGAAGAAGAGGAAGACCCCGAAGAAAGAGAGCCAGCTACTCCAGAGAAGGAAGATCCGTCTCTTTGTTCCGACGCAAGGCGAGAGTAGTTGCCTAGTTAGACCGTTGCCGTAGTTCGCTGTGTTAGTTTGCTTGCTTAGGTTTGCTTGTGTGTGTGTGGGTTTTAGCATGTTGTTTACATCGTTGGTGGGATGTAACTGCATGAGCTAGGTTCTTTTGCTTGTCAGAGAGTAAGTAGTTGGTGAGATAGTATTAATGCAATTTAAATGTAATCATACACAGTTAAGAGCAATATAGAATTTAAATTAATTAAAGTTCTCCGTTCTAAGGGTATATCTCTGTCGCTCTTTCCTTTGGCCATTGTTTTTCTTCAGATGGTGAACACTCGCACCGGAAGTGGAAGTGGAAGTGGAACTAGTCACAATGAAGGAGATCCTACGCTTGCCCAAGTTTTGGCCCAGCAGACTCAATTGATTAATCTGTTTGTGCAGCAAGCGCAGAACCAGCAGGCAAACCACCATAATCAACCACCACCTCCACAGAACAAGTTGGCAGATTTTCTACGTGTGAGACCACCTACCTTCTCAAGCACCACTAACCCAGTAGAGGCAGGAGATTGGCTGCATGCTGTTGAGAAGAAGTTGGATTTGATTCAGTGCACTGAGCAGGAAAAGGTTTCTTTTGCTTCGCATCAGTTGCATGGTCCTGCTGCTGAATGGTGGGATCATTTCCGCCAGAACAGAGCTGAAGGAGAGCCTATCACTTGGCGGGAGTTTACTGCTGCTTTCAAGAAGACACATATACCATCAGGTGTTGTGGCCCTGAAAAAGAGAGAGTTCAGAGCACTCACCCAGGGATCCCGTTCTGTCACAGAGTATCTCCATGATTTTAATCGCTTAGCTCGCTATGCCCCAGAAGATGTTCGCTCTGATGAAGAACGTCAGGAGAAGTTTTTAGAGGGATTGAATGATGAGTTGTCTTATGCATTGATGTCTTCGGATTACCGGGATTTCCAGCAGCTAGTGGACAAGGCGATTCGCCAGGAAGACAAGTACAACAGAATGGAGCAGAAGAAGCGTAGGGCTGCTCAATTCAAGGCTCAACAGGGTACTAACCAGAGGCCGTGCATTGCTTTGGGACCTCAAGCTGCACCATACCTTCAGGGAGGATCCTCTTCAGTTGCTCGCCCTCAACGCCAGTTCTACAACAACAATATTGGTAATCGCAGCAATGACACTCGTAATGTGGTCGTTCGTCCTGTAGCAGCTCCAATTCAGAATCAGCCTGTCAAGAAGGAACAAGGAAGCAAGCCAGGGGTGTGCTTCAATTGTGGTGATCCAGGTCATTATGCAGATAAATGTCCAAAGCCACGACGGGTGAAGAATGCTCCTGTCCAGAGCAACTCCAGTGCTCCAGCACCGAAGGCTCGTGTTAATCATGTTGCAGCTGCAGAAGCCCAGAATGCACCTGATGTGGTTTTGGGTACGTTTCCTGTTAACTCTGTACCCGCAACTGTGCTTTTTGATTCCGGTGCTACACATTCCTTTTTGTCTAAAAGTTTTGCAAGCAATCATGGGATGGAAGTTATTAGTCTTGGGAGGCCTTTACTAGTTAATACCCCAGGTAACCAAGTATCTTCAACGCAGTACTGTCCTTCCGTTACTATAGAAATAGAAGGAATTCCTTTCCCATCCTCGCTTATCTTGCTCGAATCCAAGGATCTGGATGTTATCTTAGGGATGGATTGGTTATCCCGTCACAGAGGAGTTATAGATTGTGCTAACCGTAAGGTGACTTTAACCAGTAGCATTGGGGAAACAGTGTCTTTCTTTGTGTCATCCCCTAGATCTCATGGTTTGACGTTAAATCACGTTTCTTTGCAAGAGATCCCGATAGTACAGGACTATCCAGATGTGTTTCCTGAGGATTTGCCAGGTATGCCACCTAAGAGAGACATAGAGTTTCGGATAGACTTAGTACCTGGAACCAACCCTATCCATAAGAGACCCTACAGAATGGCAGCTAATGAGTTAGCAGAGGTAAAGAAACAGGTGGATGATTTGCTTCAGAAAGGATATATCAGACCCAGTACTTCACCATGGGGAGCACCAGTCATCTTCGTGGAGAAGAAAGATCATACTCAAAGAATGTGTGTGGACTATCGTGCGTTGAATGAGGTCACAATCAAGAATAAGTATCCTCTACCTAGGATTGATGACTTGTTTGATCAACTAGAGGGTGCTACAGTTTTCTCCAAGATAGATCTCCGTTCCGGATATCACCAACTTCGAATCCGTGAGGAGGATATACCAAAGACCGCCTTTACAACTCGATATGGTTTGTTCGAGTGTACCGTTATGTCATTTGGACTCACTAATGCCCCAGCCTTTTTCATGAATCTGATGAACAAGGTGTTTATGGAATATCTAGATAAGTTTGTCGTGGTGTTTATTGATGACATTCTTATTTACTCCAAAACAAAGAAAGAACATGAAGAGCATCTTCGTCTTGCTTTAGAGAAGCTACGTGAACATCAGCTCTATGCCAAGTTTAGTAAATGTGAGTTTTGGTTGTCAGAAGTGAAGTTTCTTGGTCATGTCATCTCAGCCGGAGGAGTGGCAGTAGATCCAAGCAATGTGGAGTCAGTGTTAAACTGGAAGCAACCCAAGACGGTGTCAGAGATTCGTAGTTTTCTTGGTCTTGCAGGGTATTACCGCAGGTTTATTGAGAACTTCTCAAAGATCGCCAGACCAATAACTCGTCTGCTTCAGAAGGATGTGAAGTATAAGTGGACGGAAGAGTGTGAGCAAAGTTTCCAAGAACTGAAGAAAAGGCTAGTGACTGCGCCTGTGTTAGTCTTGCCTGATCCAAAGAAAGGTTTTCAAGTATACTGTGATGCATCCCGACTTGGTTTGGGTTGTGTTTTGATGCAAGATGGGAAGGTGGTTGCCTATGCATCTAGGCAGTTACGCCCTCATGAGAATAATTACCCAACGCATGATCTAGAGTGGGCAGCTGTGGTTCATGCATTGAAGATTTGGCGTCATTATCTTTTTGATAACCGTACGGAAATGTATACGGATCATAAAAGTTTAAAGTACATTTTCACTCAACCGGATTTGAACATGCGTCAGCGAAGATGGTTAGAGTTGATCAAGGATTATGATATGGAAATTCACTATCATCCAGGTAAAGCAAATGTTGTAGCAGATGCTCTCAGCAGGAAAAGTTACTGTAATATGTCAAAAGGACGACATCTACCTTGGGAGTTATGCCAGGAATTTGAAAAGTTGAACTTGGGAATAGTCAACAAAGGTTTCGTGGCCGCTCTAGAAGCTCAACCTACTCTGTTTGATCGAGTTAGAGAAGCTCAAGTGAAGGATCCCGATATCCAAGAAATTAAAAAGAACATGAGAAGAGGAAAAGCCGTTGGTTATATAGAAGATGAACAAGGAACTGTGTGGTTAGGAGAAAGAATTTGCGTGCCCGAAAATCAGGAATTGAAGAATACCATCATGAAAGAAGCTCATGAAACTCTGTATTCCATTCATCCTGGGAGCACTAAGATGTATCAAGACCTGAAGCAACAATTCTGGTGGGCTAGCATGCGACGAGAAATAGCAGAATATGTGGCTCTATGCGATGTGTGTCAGCGAGTTAAGGCGGAGCATCAGAAGCCAGCCGGTCTGTTGCAACCGTTGAAAATTCCCGAGAGGAAATGGGAGGAAATAGGAATGGATTTTATCACCGGTCTACCCAGAACGTCAGCAGGACATGACTTTATTTGGGTGGTAGTTGACAGGCTTACTAAAGTCGCTCATTTCATACCTGTCAAAACAACCTACACGGGAAATAAGCTCGCAGAGCTATATATGGCAAGAGTTGTATGTTTACATGGTGTGCCCAAGAAAATAGTGTCAGACAGAGGTAGTCAGTTTACTTCAAAGTTTTAGCAGAAACTACAAGAAGAGATGGGTACCCGTTTGAATTTCAGTACGGCCTATCACCCTCAAACCGATGGTCAGACAGAAAGAGTGAATCAAATTTTAGAAGACATGTTGAGAGCCTGTGTTCTAGATTTTGGTGGAAGTTGGGATAAGAATTTGCCATACGCAGAATTCTCATATAACAACAGTTATCAAGCTAGCTTGCAAATGGCTCCGTATGAAGCACTGTATGGCCGGAAGTGTCGCACGCCGCTTCTTTGGGATCAGACGGGTGAACGTCAAGTTTTTGGGACAGATATATTGCGAGAGGCAGAAGAAAAGGTGAAAATTATCCAAGAGAGGTTGCGAGTTGCCCAGTCGCGCCAGAAGAGCTACGCAGACAATCGTCGTAGGGATTTGATTTTCGAAGAAGGGGATTTTGTATACCTACGGGTTACGCCGCTACGAGGAGTTCATCGTTTTCAGACCAAAGGGAAATTGGCACCACGTTTTGTGGGACCTTTCAAGATCGTGAGACGAAGAGGTGAAGTAGCTTATCAGCTAGAGTTGCCTCCGTCAATGGCGGGAATCCATGACGTGTTTCATGTGTCGCAGTTAAAGAAATGTTTGCGCGTTCCTACGGAGGAAGCGAATCCTGAGCATATAGAACTTCAAGAAGATTTAACCTATGTTGAGAAGCCAGTCAGAATTTTGGAGGTGAGTGAAAGGAACACCAGGAATCGCGTTATATGGTTCTGTAAGGTTCAGTGGAGTAACCATTCAGAAGAAGAAGCCACTTGGGAGCGAGAAGATGAATTGAAGTCAGCTCATCCTCATCTTTTTGCCAGTTCTTCTGAATCTCGAGGACGAGATTCCGTTTAAGGGGGGTAGGTTTGTCACGCCCCAAAAATCGCCTAAATTAATAATCCATATTTTAAATCATTTTTAGAAATTATTTTAAAAGCCTACAAGTTAAACTCTAATAATCTAGGAAAAATTTCAACATAAAATTGAGCTAGATAAAATTTTATTAAATACTTTGCTTGTTCCTCTATTTTCTAGATTTTTCTGGGAATTATTTGAGCAAGGGAAGTATTTTTAATAAATGAAACATCATTTCACGAATTATTTTAATTGAAAAAGTTTTTAAAATCCTCTCCTAGGCTGTTGGGCCGAATTCGGCCCAACATTTCCTCTCTCCGCGCGGGCGAACCGGCCCAAGCCGGCCCAGCCCGAGCCGGCCGCCCCTCCTCCTCTAGCCGCCGACATGTGGGGCCCACATGTCGGGGTCATCCCTAACCTCCAGCCGCCGGCCGAGCCTAGCCGAGCCGCCGCTGCTCTCCTCCGTTTCCGCCTCAATCCGACCCCGTTTCTTCCGATTGGTTGAGGGGTTTTTATCCCCTTGTTGTCCTCTATCTTTTCCCCCAAGAATCGGAGCAAATCGTTGGGTATTTTGTCCGAATCAAACTCGTTTTCGAGTTTATCTCCAAAACCGAGTTTTGATTTTTCCGGGTTCGATTCCTCTCGTTTGGAGTCCGATCTCTTCAATCCAAGCCTTTATATAGCACCCCCTTGTCGTCCTCTCTCGTTTGCCCCCTTTCCCGAGCTCTCCCGTGCACCGTAGCCTCGCCGCCGCGCCGCTATAGCCGCCGCCGCCGCCGGCCGTCCTCCAGCCGCGCCGCGCCGCCGCCTCCGCCGTCGCCGCCACTTGCCGCCGCCGCCTCTAGGTGCGCCAAGAGGTGGGGAAGCCCGGCCGACCTTTCCCCTTCGCCGCCGGCCGCCGTAGCCCGCCGCCACCGCGAGCCCGAGCCGCCGCCGGTCGTCGACTGTCGCTTCGGTGAGTACCGTTGGGGTTGTCTAGTCGTCCTCTTCGTGTAGGTGTCCTCCAAATCCCCGGCCGACCCTCCTAGCTCCGGCGAGGTTGCCGTCCGAGCCATGCCGTCGTTGATGACGTCATGCTGACGTCATCATCCCCTTTCTTTTTCAGTTTTTTTTTTATAAAGGAAATCGATTAATCTTCGGAAAATCATAACTAAATAACCGTAGATCCGTTTCAGGTGGTTCAAGTTGCTAAATTTTTCTAAAATTGAGATCTACATGACAAAAATATCCACATGTACTGTTTATGCTTGTTTTTGTACTGTTTTATTGATTTTGTTTATTTGCTTTAGTTTCCGACGTTCCGGAGGAGAGCGTTTTCGTTGAGGAAAGTTCGGAAGCGTTTGCGGAAGCTCAAGGCAAGTCACACAGATCCCAAACAACCCTTTGAGCATGTTGAACCCGTTTAAAGCTAATGTTTTATTTCAACTTATGCATTATTTTCGAATGTCATCGGGTGGTGAGCCTTTCCCAATTAATTAATGGCCAAAGATAATCTTATTTTCCTATGGGTTATAATTTGATTAGCTTGAACCTTATATATTGGATTGGTTCAGCTAAATGCTATATATATAATTGCTTAGCCATGCTTAGAAAGATAAGCTCATTAATGGGATGAATCATATATACTACATTATTAATCAAGTATTCAAAGGTAGCTCACGATGGTTAATCGTGTTATAATGATTAATTAATAATTAAAACCTGGTTAAGGTGGGTTGTGAGCATGTGGTTTTGAAGGTCGTGCTCATGGCAATTAAGGACCGGTTCACGAGCTACTGTTGTGAAACATTTACCGTGCCAACCACAAGCCAGCGTGGGCAACGGCTTTATCTTTTGTATAGCATGATTCATTAGGGTGTGCCAGACTGAGAAGCGGCGAGAAGTCCGTGGGGGTCATTGGGGAGTCTATTGCCTCTGATTTTGGAGGGGAGATTATGATCCAGGAACGGTGCACTGAGGTGAGTTGTGTTGTGCGAAGGGTATTGTCACAGTTCCTTTCCGAGGTGCCGTGGTGGTGCTGAGGCGCATGGTGACATGTCGTGGGATTGTGTCTTGTGGGTACAGTGGTACATCTCTGATCAGAGTAAAACTATTCGAATAGCCGTACCCGCGGTTATGGGTGAGTCTAACAATGTTTTTCGTGATTAGTCTCACACTACTCATTACTGGTGATAAAATATGCTAATTAAATTGACTCCTGGTTTGGAATGGAATATTCCTGGTTTGGAGGTTTGATTTGTACAACCGGGGTTGGTTGTTCAGATAAGGTTGGGCCTATGCAACACGGGTGTGTTGTATGGTGTTTATTTAATACTGATCAATTAATCAACTGTTTTACTATTCTCTTAAATATTTATTAAATGCTGTTTATGCAAATGAGCTATAATATGCCATCTTTTGTTATCCTGTGCACTTGCATATTTGCTGTGTGGCTTGTTGAGTATGTCATATGCTCATTCTTGCAATATTCATTCATCAGAGGAAGAGTGCTTCAGTGAAGGTGATGATCTGGAGGACTAGGCTTGGTCCGGGTTAAGTTGCCTGTGGAGTGGAGTCGCCTTAGCTGTTCCGTAGTTTGTTTTATTTTCTTTTTCCGCTGCGTAGAATTTTATTCTCTGAGAGGAACTATCTACCTCTGTAATAATTTATTTTATCGCGAATATTAATTAGTTGTTTATTAGTACTCTATTATCAATTTGTTATTGTGTGCCTCGGCTGATTCCTGGACGAGGACTTAACACACATGTAAGCGTTTGGAATTTTGGATAGAAATTCCGGGCGTGACAAGGCACCACTTTCTTGTTGTAATGCCGAGCAACTGATTCCTTGTCACGCCCTAAAAATCTTAAATTTATAAATTGTTGTTTAATTGGAATTTTTAGAAATTAAATTAAAAGCCTACAAGCTAAACCCTAATTTTCTAGGAAAATTTTCAATATAAAAATGTGCTAGATAAAATTTTATTAAATACTATGCTTGCTCCTCTATTTTCTAGAATTTTCTGGGAATTATTTGAGCAAGGGAAGTATTTTTAATAATTGAAACATCATTTCACAAATTGTTTTTATTCAAAAAGTTCAAAAAGTCCTTCTTTAAGCTGTTGGGCCGAATCCGGCCCAACTCTCTCTTTCCTCTCTCTCCTCCGCGCGCGGCCCATGCCGGCCCAAGCCGCTGCCGCCCGCGTCTCTCTCGCGGAGGCTGACAGGTGGAGCCCACCTGTCAGATCCGTCTCCCACCTCCGGCCGGCCGCCGACGAGTCCGAACCCTAGCGCCGTTTGCGCCATCGATTCCGCCCAAATCCGATTCCGTTTCTTCAAATTGATTGAGGGATTTTGTTCCTCTCAGTCTCCTCTTTCTTTTCCCCCAAGAATCAAAGAAATCCGTTGCGATTTGGATTCGAATCGAGTTCGTTTGTTTTTACCCCTAAAAACCGAGTCCGAGATCTTCCCGACTCGATTCCTCTCGTTTGTGGCTTGATCTCTTCAATCCGAGCTCATATAAAGCTTCCTCGTGTTCTCCTCTTCCGTTTGCCCCCTTTCCCGTGCTCTCTCGTGCCCCGTAGCGTCGCCGCCGCGTGCACGAAGTCCGCCGTCGCCGCCGGCCATCTTCGGTTGCGTCGCGCCGCCGTCTCCGCCGTCGCCTTTGGTCGCCGCCACCACCGTTAGGTGCGCCGTGGTGCAAGGAAGCTCGGCCGCCCCTCCGTTTTCGCCGCCGACCATCGGAGGGCCGCCGTCGCCGCTAACCCGAGCCGCCGCGCCGCCTTTGCTCGTCGCCGGCCGCCGTCGTGCATCCTTTGACGACGTGGTGAGTACCAACGGGTTCGCCTCGTTACCCTCTACGCGTAGGTGGTCTCCAATCCCGCCGCCGTTGTCCCTAGCGCCGGCGAGCTCGTCGACCCGAGCCGGTTGCCGTGCTGACGTCAGCATGACGTCAACCCTAGGGCTGACGTCATCATCGCCAGGGCTGACGTCATCTCTCTCTTTTTTTTTCTTTTTCCCGATTTTCTAATAGATTAAAACTTCGGAAAATCATAACTAAATAACCGTAGATCCGTTTTAGGTGGTTCAAGTTTCTAAATTCTTCTAAAATCAAGATCTACCTGTTAAAAATATCCACATGTACTGTTTATGCTTGTTTTTGTACTGTTTTGTTGATTTTGTTTATTTGCTTTAGTTTCCGACGTTCCGGAGGAGAGCGTTTCCGTTGAGGAAGGTTCCGAAGTGTTTGTGGAAGCTCAAGGCAAGTCACACAGATCCCAAACAACCCTTTGAGCATGTTGATCCCGTTTAAAGCTATTATTTTATTTCAACTATGCATTGTTTTCGAATACATCGGGTGGTGAACCTTTCCCAATTAAATAATGGCCGAAGATGACTTTATTTTCCTATGGGTTATAATTTGATTAGCATGAACCTTATATATTGGATTGGTTCAGCTAAATGCTATATATAGGTTTGCTTAGCCATGCTTAGAAACATTAGCTAATTAAAAGGGGTTAAATATAAATTATATTACATAATTATTATTGATAATTAGGGTTATATTTAATGGTAGCTCACGATGGTCAATCGTGTGATGTTAATTAATTGATAATTAAAACCTGGTTAAGGTGGGTTGTGAGCATATGGTTTTGTTGGTTGTGCTCATGACAATTAAGGACCGGTTCGCGAGCTACTGTTGTGAAACATTTATCGTGCCAACCACAAGCCAGCGTGGGCAACGGCTTTATCTTTTGTATAGCGTGATTCATTATAGTGCGCCAGACTGAGAAGTGGCGAGAAGTCCATGGGGGTCGCTGGGGAGTCCATACCTTGTTTATAAGGGGGTGATTATGATCCAGGAAAGGTGCACTGTAATGGGTTATGTTGTGCGAGGGGTATTGTCACAACTCCTTTCCGAGGTATCGTGGTGGTACTGAGGCACATGGTGACATGATGTGGGGTTGTGTCTTGTGGGTACAGTGGTACACCTCTGATCAGAGTTTAAACTATTCGAATAGCCGTACCCGCGGTTATGGGTGAGTTGAGCAATGTTTTTCGTGATTAGTCTCACTCTACTCTTAAATGGTAATAATGTGATCATTAATTGGACTCCTGGTTTGGAATGGTTAATTCCTGGTTTGGAGGTTTGATTTGTTCAACCGGGGTTGGTTGTTCAAATGTGGTTGGGCCTATGCAACACGGGTGTGTTGTATAGTGTTTATTTAATATTGATTAATTATTCAACTGTTTTTACTATTCTCTTAAATATTTATTAAATGCTGTTTCTGCAAATGAGCTATATTATGCCATCCTTTGTTATCCTGTGCACTTGCATATTTGCTGTGTGGCTTGTTGAGTATGTTATATGCTCATTCTTGCAATATTCATTCATCAGAAGAGGAGTGCTTCAGTGAAGGTGATGATCTGGAGGATTAGGCTTGTTCTCGGTTAAGTTGCCTGTGGAGTGGAGTCGCCATAGCTGTTCCGTAGTTTGTTATAGTTTTGTTTTCCGCTGCGTAGAATGTTATTTTTGTTTGAGAGGAACTATCCACCTCTGTAATATTTTAATATTTGCGAATATTAAATAGTTACTCATTTGTACTCTATAAACAATATTGTCATTGTGTGCCTCGGTTGATTCCTGGACGAGGGTTTAACACACATGTAAGCGTTTGGAATTTTGGATAGAAATTCCGGGCGTGACAATCCTTATCCTTGGTAACCTTTGCAAGGGCTCGCAATCTTGATTGAACCAAGTCCTCCCTTTCATCGGCCATAAGGTTATAATACTCATCGGCTGTCAAATCATCTTGCAACTCCGTTCTTCTCGAGCCGATTCTAACTTCCCATGGTAAAACAGCCTCATGTCGATAAACAAGCTTATAAGGAGGGACTTGGATCGATCCATGACAAGCCATCCGATAAGACCACAATGCTTCAGCTAAACGAGTATGCCATTGCCGAGGATAATCAGAAATCTTTCTCTTAATCAATTTGATCAAACTCTTGTTAGATGCCTCGGCCTGCCCATTAGCTTGTGCATAATATGGTGAAGAATTCAACAATTTGATACCCATGCTATCGGCAAACTGAACAAACTCATCAGACACAAAGATTGAACCTTGATCGGTTGTAATGGTTTGAGGAATACCAAATCGATAGACTATATGCTCTTGAACAAATTGAATAGCGTCCCCAGAATCAACCTTCTTCAAAGGAATCGCCTCTACCCACTTGGTAAAATAATTGGTTGCTACCAATATGAACTTATGCCCTTTACTCGATGGTGGATTAATCATGCCGATCATATCAATTCCCCAACCTCTAAATGACCATGGTTTAATGATAGGATTCATAGCCGATGCCGGTGCCCTCTGAATTGCTCCAAATTTCTGACAATCTTGACATCCCTTGTAATATTTGAAACAATCCTCCAGCATTGTTGGCCAAAAATACCCTCCACGTCGAAGCAACCACTTCATCTTATGAGCCGATTGATGAGTGCCACAAATCCCTTCATGAACTTCGCCGATTACAACCTTAGCCTGATCGGCACTCAAACACCTAAACAACACCCCATCAATCGTCCGATAATAAAGCTCATCATCTAATAAAGTATACTTCATCTAATAAAGCTCAATTTCCGAGAAGCCGATTGAGACGGATTTTGTAAATACTGATGCACATCATACCTCCAATCATCGGCTGTTAATGCAGCAACCTCAACTTTGACATCCTTGATCATCGGCTTATATCCCGATGCCCCATGGGCTAAATCATTAGCTTCAATATTTTGCTCTCGAGATACATGCTTCAAAGTCACTAGCCGAAATTCCATCATCAGCTCTTGGCACTTCTCATTATAAACCATTAACGTGTCATTTTTGCATTCATACTCTCCTGCCAACTGACTGATCACTAGCAAAGAATCTCCCATAATTTCAATAGCATCGGCTTCAACTTCCTTGAGTAACTGCAACCCTTTGAGAACTGCCTCATACTCAGCTTGATTGTTGGTTGCATAAGGTTTAATAGTATAAGCAAACTCAAAACATGCCCCCCGAGGGGAAATTATCACTAAGCCGATACCGCAACCATGAGTACATACTGATCCGTCAAAGAATAAAGTCCATGGCACAATCTTAACCGAGCCGATTGAATCATCACGATGATCAATGATAAAATCGGCTATAGCTTGCCCCTTGACTGCCTTCGGTGACTCATACCGAAGATCAAACTCTGTTAAAGAGAATATCCACTTTCCAACCCTTCCTTTCAAAATTGGAGCGAATAACATGTATTTAACAACATCGGCTTTGCATATGACAGTGCATTCATTGGACAATAGATAATGCCTTAACCTTGTACAGGAAAAATATAAGCACAAGCACAATTTCTCTACAGGGGAATATCTCGTTTCCGCGTGTCACGCCCGGAATTTCTATCCAAAATTCCAAACGCTTACATGTGTGTAAACCCTTGTCCAGGAATCAGCCGAGGCACACAATAACAAATTGATAATAGAGTACGATTATTACTCTAACTAATAAGCAAATAAATTGTCATTACAGAGGTGGATAGTTCCTCTCAAACAATAAAGATCTAAGCAGCGGAAAATAAAGAAATAAACAGCGCAGACGACTCCACTCCACAGGCAGCTTGACAAGGACTACGCCAAATCCTCACCACCATCAGCTTCACTGTAGATCTCCTCCTTTGATGATTGATTGCAAGGTGAGTATATGACATACTCAGCAAGCCACGCAGCAAATATGCAAGTGCACAGGATAACCAAGGATGGCATAATATAGGCTTCTTTGCATAAACAGCATTTAAAGAATATTTCAGTATTTAATAAAACAGTAGAGTATTAATTAAACAGTATTAATCCAACACTATACAACATACCCTGCTGTATAGGCCCAACCATTTAGTACAACCAACCCCGGCTGCACAGTTCTAATCTCCAAACCAGGAATATACCATTCAAAACCAGGAGCTAATCAATTATAACCAGTTATAGCATTTCTCATTATGGTGTGAAGGGTGAGACTAATCACGAAAGACATTCTTAGACCCGCCCATAACCGCGGGCACGGCTATTCGAATAGTTTTACTCTGATCAGAGGTGTACCACTGTACCCACAAGACACAGCCCCACATCATGTCACCATGTGCCTCAGTACCACCACGGTACCTCGGAAAGGAGCTGTAACATTACCCCTCACACAACACAATCCACCACAGTGCACCATTCCCGGATCATAGTCACCCCCTTATAAACAAGGCATGGACTCCCCAGCGACCCCCGTGGGCTTATCTCCGCCACTTCTCAGTCTGGTGCTCCGCAATGAACTATGCTATGTAAAAGATAAAGCCGTTGCCCACGCTCGCTTGTGGTTGGCACGGTTAATGTTTCACAACCGAAGTTCGTGAACCGGTCCTTAATTGTCATGAGCACGACCATCAAAACCATGTACTCACAACCCACCATTATCAGGTTTTAGTTATCAAATTAATTAATCAACCAATCACGATTAACCATCGTAAACTAACATTAAGCCATCATTAAATAATAGTGAATCATAAGTTATCCCATTAGTGTGCTAAAGTTTCTAAGCATGGCTAAGCAATTACATCTAATCATCTAGCTGAACCAATATATAAAGCTCAACTAGTCAAGTTATAATAACCCAAGGTATCAAGGAATAAGATAATCAAGAACAAAAGGGCTATAACAAACAATAGGCTAATTCCACCCAATGACATTCAAAAATAAATGCAATAGTTGAATAGAAACAATAGCTTTAAACAGGATCAACATGCTCAAAGGATTGATTAGGACCTGTGTGACTTGCCTTGCTGGCCTTGGAACTCTTCTAAATCTTCTCCTGCAAAAACGGACTCTCCGGAAACGTCGGATTCTAAACGGAAAAGAACAAAAACACCAAAACAGCACATAAGCAAGCATGAACAGTACATGTGGATATTTTTAACATGTAGATCTCAATTTTAGAAAAATTTAGAGACTTGAACCAACTAAATCCGAGCTAAGATGAATTAGTTATGAATTTTTAAAGATTTAATCGGATTAAATCATTTATATAAATTTTAATTGAATTATGACGCAATAATGAATTATTTTTGAAAAGAAAAAGGGACTTTATTGCGTCAGCGGGCTCGGGTCTACGGGATTGAACGGGTGAGATCGATCCGATCCGAACGGACGGTCGAGATCCATCGGTCCACAGCGGCTCACGGGCGACGGCACTGATGACGTCAGCTGTCACGCCCTAAAAATTGCCTAAATTAATAATCCATATTTTAAATCATTTCTAGAAATTATTTTAAAAGCTTACAAGTTACACTTTAATAATCTAGGAAAATTTTCAACATAAAATTGAGCTAGATAAAATTTTATTAAATACTTTGCTTGTTCCTCTATTTTCTAGATTTTTCTGGGAATTATTTGAGCAAGGGAAGTATTTTTAATAAATGAAACAACATTTCACGAATTATTTTAATTGAAAAAGTTTTAAAAATCCTCTTCTAGGCCGTTGGGCCGAATTCGGCCCAATATCTCCTCCCTCGCGCGCGTGCTGTGCAGCCAAGTCGGCCCAGCCGAGCTCCCCCTTCTCTTTCTTTCTTTCCTTTGTTTTTCAGCCAGCCCAAAACGAAAGTCTAATTTGCCTCCCCGTATACTGTTCATCTTCAACCTCAGGACAGCCGAACTGAGACCGAGTGGGCTCGGTTTTTCCTCTCCAAATCTGACCTTTTCCCTGGTGTTTTTCCAAAATTAGTTAAGGGAAAATATTTCCCTTATCTCCCTCTTTCGTTTCCCCCAAAAATCGGAGCAAATCGTTGGGTATTTTATCCGAATCAAACTCGTTTTCGAGTTTATCTCCAAAACCGAGTTTTGATTTTTCCGGGTTCGATTCCTCTCGTTTGGAGTCCGATCTCTTCAATCCAAGCCTATAAATAGGACCCCCTAGTCGTCCTCTTTCGTTTGCCCCCTTTTCCCGAGCTCTCCCGTGCCTCGTAGAGCCGTCGCCGCGCCGCCCGAGCCGCCGCCGCCGCTCCTTCGTCGCCGGCCGTCGTCGTTCGCCGTTTGTCGTTGTGGTGAGTACCGTTGGGTTCGTCTCATCGTCCTCTACGTGTAGGTGTCCTCCAAATCCCCGGCCGACCCTCCTAGCTCCGGCGAGGTTGCCCTCTTGGTTCGGCCATTGATGATGTCATCATGACGTCATCGTCGGTTTTTCTTTTTCCCGTTTTTCTAATAGATTAAATCTTCGGAAAATCATAACTAAATAACCGTAGATCCGTTTCAAGTGGTTCAAGTTGCTAAATTTTTCTAAAATTGAGATCTACATGTTAAAAATATCCACATGTACTGTTTATGCTTGTTTTTGTACTATTTTGTTGATTTTGTTTATTTGCTTTAGTTTCCGACGTTCCGGAGGAGAGCGTTTTCGTTGAGGAAGGTTTGGAAGCGTTTGCGGAAGCTCAAGGCAAGTCACACGGATCCCAAACAACCCTTTGAGCATGTTGAACCCGTTTAAAGCTAATGTTTTATTTCAACTTATGCATTATTTTCGAATGTCATCGGGTGGTGAGCCTTTCCCAATTAATTAATGGCCGAAGATAATCTTATTTTCCTATGGGTTATAATTTGATTAGCTTGAACCTTATATATTGGATTGGTTCAGCTAAATGCTATATATATAATTGCTTAGCCATGCTTAGAAAGATAAGCTCATTAATGGGGTGAATCATATATACTACATTATTATTTATGAATTCAATGGTAGCTCACGATGGTTAATCGTGATATGATAATTAATTGATAATTAAAACCTGGTTAAGGTGGGTTGTGAGCATGTGGTTTTGAAGGTCGTGCTCATGGCAATTAAGGACCGGTTCACGAGCTACTGTTGTGAAACATTTACCGTGCCAACCACAAGCCAGCGTGGGCAACGGCTTTATCTTTTGTATAGCATGATTCATTATGGTGTGCCAGACTGAGAAGCGGCGAGAAGTCCGTGGGGGTCGTTGGGGAGTCGATTGCCTCTGATTCTGGAGGGGAGATTATGATCCAGGAACGGTGCACTGTGGTGAGTTGTGTTGTGCGAAGGGTATTGTCACAGTTCCTTTCCGAGGTACCGTGGTGGTGCTGAGGCGCATGGTGACATGTTGTGGGATTGTGTCTTGTGGGTACAGTGGTACACCTCTGATCAGAGTAAAACTATTCGAATAGCCGTGCCCGCGGTTATGGGTGAGTCTAACAATGTTTTTCGTGATTAGTCTTACACTACTCATCATTGGTGATAAAATGTGCTAATTAAATTGACTCCTGGTTTGGAATGGTATATTCCTGGTTTGGAGGTTTGATTTGTACAACCGGGGTTGGTTGTTCAGATGAGGTTGGGCCTATGCAACACGGGTGTGTTGTATGGTGTTTATTTAATACTGATCAATTAATCAACTGTTTTACTATTCTCTTAAATATTTACTAAATGCTGTTTATGCAAATGAGCTATATTATGCCATCCTTTGTTATCATGTGCACTTGCATATTTGCTGTGTGGCTTGTTGAGTATGTGTCACGCCCGGAATTTCTATCCAAAATTCCAAACGCTTACATGTGTGTTAAACCCTCGTCCAGGAATCAACCGAGGCACACAATGACAATATTGATAATAGAGTACAAATAAATAACTGTTTAATACTCGCAAATATTAAAAATATTACAGAGGTAGATAGTTCCTCTCAAAGAAAAATAACATTCTACGCAGCGGAAAAATAAAACTAAAACAAACTACGGAACAGCTAAGGCGACTCCACTCCACAGGCATCTTAACCGAGAACAAGCCTATTCCTCCAGATCATCACCTTCGCTGAGGCACTCCTCCTCTGATGAATGAATATTGCAAGAATGAGCATATAACATACTCAACAAGCCACACAGCAAATATGCAAGTGCACAGGATAACAAAGGATGGCATAATATAGCTCATTTGCAGAAACAGCATTTAAATAAATATTTAAGAGAATAGTAAAAAAACAGTTGAATAATTAATCAATATTAAATAAACACCATACAACACACCCGTGTTGCATAGGCCCAACCACATTTGAACAACCAACCCCGGTTGAACAAATTAAACCTCCAAACCAGGAATTATCCATTCCAAACCAGGAATTAAATTAATTATCACCTTATTACCATTAATGAGTAGTGTGAGACTAATCACGAAAAACATTGCTCAACTCACCCATAACCGCGGGTACGGCTATTCGAATAGTTTAAACTCTGATCAGAGGTGTACCACTGTACCCACAAGACACAACCCCACATCACGTCACCATGAGCCTCAGTACCACCACGATACCTCGGAAAGGAGTTGTGACAATACCCCTCGCACAACATAACCCATTACAGTGCACCTTTCCTGGATCATAATCACCCCCTTATAACAAGGCATGGACTCCCCAGCGACCCCCATGGACTTCTCGCCACTTCTCAGTCTGGCGCACTATAATGAATCACGCTATACAAAAGATAAAGCCGTTGCCCACGCTGGCTTGTGGTTGGCACGATAAATGTTTCACAACAGTAGCTCGCGAACCGGTCCTTAATTGTCATGAGCACAACCTTCAAAACCATATGCTCACAACCCACCTTAATCAGGTTTTAATTATCAATTAATTAACATCACACGATTGACCATCGTGAGCTACCATTAAATATAACCCTAATTATCAATAATAATTATGTAATATAATTATATTTAGCCCCTTTTAGTTAGCTAATGTTTCTGAGCATGGCTAAGCAAACCTATATATAGCATTTAGCTGAACCAATCCAATATATAAGGTTCGTGCTAATCAAATTATAACCCATAGGAAAATAAAGTCATCTTCGGCCATTATTTAATTGGGAAAGGTTCACCACCCGATGACATTCGAAAACAATGCATAGTTGAAATAAAATAATAGCTTTAAACGGGATCAACATGCTCAAAGGGTTGTTTGGGATCTGTGTGACTTGCCTTGAGCTTCCACAAACACTTCGGAACCTTCCTCAACGGAAACGCTCTCCTCCGGAACGTCGGAAACTAAAGCAAATAAACAAAATCAACAAAACAGTACAAAAACAAGCATGAACAGTACATGTGGATATTTTTAACATGTAGATCTTGATTTTAGAAAAATTTAGAAACTTGAACCACCTAAAACGGATCTACGGTTATTTAGTTATGATTTTCCGAAGTTTAATCTATTAGAAAATCGGGAAAAAGGAAAAAGAGAGAGAGATGACGTCAGCCCTGGCAATGATGACGTCAGCCCTAGGGTTGACGTCATGCTGACGTCATGCTGACGTCGGCACGGCGGCCAGCTCGGGACGACGAGCTCGCCGGAGCTAGGGACAACGGCGGCGGGAACGGAGGGCATCTACGCGTAGAGGGCAACGAGGCGAACCCGTTGGTACTCACCACGCCGACCAACAACGCACGACGGCGGCCAGCGACGAGCAAAGGCGGCGCGGCGGCTCGGGTTAGCGGCGACGGCGGCGCTCCGGTGGTCGGCGGCGAAAACGGAGGGGCGGCCGAGCTTCCTTGCACCACGGCGCTCCTAACGGTGGTGGCGGCGACCAAAGGCGACGGCGGAAACGGCGCGGCGGCGTGACCGAAGACGGCCGGCGGCGGCGGCGGACTTGGAGCGCGCGGCGGCGACGCTACGGGGCACGAGAGAGCACGGGAAAGGGGGCAAACGGAAGAGGAGAACACGAGGAAGCTTTATAGGAGCTCGGATTGAAGAGATCAAGCCGCAAACGGGAGGAATCGAGTCGGGAAGATCTCGGACTCGGTTTTAGGGATAAAATCAAAACGAATTCAATTCGGATCCAAACCGCAACGATTCGCTTTGATTCTTGGGGGAAAAGAAAGAGGAGACCGAGAGGAACAAAACCCCTCAAAATCCCCGAGGAATCGGCCTCGGATTTGGGCGGAAACGGAGGCGGAAAACGGCGGCTCGGGCGGCTTGCGCGGCGGCGGCCGGAGGTTGAAGACGGCCCTGACATGTGGGCCCCACATGTCAGCGGCTGGAGAGAGGGGCGCGGGCGGCAGCGGCTTGGGCCGGCATGGGCCGCGCGCGGAGGAGAGAGAGGAAAGAGAGAGTTGGGCCGGATTCGGCCCAACGGCCTAGGAGGGGGACTTTTGAACTTTTTAAATAAAAACAATTTGTGAAATGATGTTTCAATTATTAAAAATACTTCCCTTGCTCAAATAATTCCCAGAAAATTCTAGAAAATAGAGGAGCAAGCATAGTATTTAACAAAATTTTATCTAGCTCATTTTTATATTGAAAATTTTCCTAGAAAATTAGGGTTTAGCTTGTAGGCTTTTAATTTAATTTCTAAAAAATTCCAATTAAACAACAATTTAAAAATTTAAGATTTTTAGGGCGTGACAAACCTACCCCCCTTAAACAGAATCTCGTCCTCGAGATTCAGAAGAACTGGCGAACAGATGAGGATGAGCTGACTTCAATTCGTCTTCTCGTTCCCAAGTAGCTTCTTCTTCCGAATGATTGCTCCACTGAACCTTGCAGAACCGTATAACGCGATTCCTGGTTTTCCTCTCGCTTACTTCCAAAATTCTGACTGGCTTCTCAACATAAGTTAAATCTTCCTGAAGCTCTATACGATCAGGATCTGCTTCCTCCGTAGGTACACGTAAACATTTCTTCAACTGAGACACATGGAACACGTCATGTATTCCCGCCATTGACGGAGGCAACTCTAACTGATAAGCTACTTCACCTCTTCGACTCACAATCTTAAAAGGTCCCACAAAACGCGGTGCCAATTTCCCTTTGGTTTGGAAACGATGAACTCCTCGTAACGGCGTAACCCGAAGATACACATAATCTCCTTCTTCAAAAACCAAATCTCTGCGACGATTGTCGGCATAGCTCTTCTGACGCGACTGAGCAACGGGCAACCTTTCTTGGATAATCTTCACTTTTTCTTCTGCCTGTCGCAATATGTCTGTCCCAAAAACTTGACGTTCACCGGTTTGATCCCAAAGAAGCGGCGTACGGCACTTTCGACCATATAATGCTTCATTCGGAGACATTTGCAAACTAGCTTGATAACTATTGTTATAGGAGAATTCCGCATACGGCAAATTCTTATCCCAACTTCCACCAAAATCTAGAACACAGGCTCTCAACATATCTTCTAAAATTTGGTTTACCCTTTCCGTCTGACCATCTGTTTGAGGGTGATAAGCAGTACTGAAATTCAAACGGGTACCCAATTCTGATTGTAACTTCTGCCAAAACTTCGAAGTAAACTGGCTACCTCTATCTGACACTATCTTCTTAGGAACACCATGCAAACATACCACTCTGGCCATGTATAACTCTGCAAGCTTATTTCCCGTGTAAGTTGTTTTGACTGGTATGAAGTGAGCGACTTTTGTCAACCGATCAACCACTACCCAAATAGAATCATGTCCTGCCGACGTTCTAGGTAGACCGGTTATAAAATCCATTCCTATTTCTTCCCACTTCCACTCTGGAATCTTTAACGGTTGTAACAGACCAGCTGGCTTCTGATGTTCTGCCTTGACCCGCTGACATACATCACATAGAGCCACATATTCTGCTATCTCACGACGCATACTGGCCCACCAGAATTGTTGCTTCAAATCTTGGTACATCTTAGTGCTTCCAGGGTGAATGGAATACAAGGTTTCATGGGCTTCTTTCATGATAGTATCCTTCAACTCCTTATTTTCTGGGACGCAAATTCTTTCTCCTAACCATACAGTACCTTGCTCGTCTTCTACAAAACCGATGGCTTTTCCTCTCCTCACGTTCTTCTTTATTTCCTGGATATCAGGATCATTCACTTGAGCTTCTCTAACTTGATCAAACAGAGTAGGTTTAGCTTCCAAAGCGGCCACAAAACCTTTGCTGACTATTCCCAAGTTCAATCTTTCAAATTCTTGGCATAACTCCCAAGGTAAACGTCGACCTTCTGACATATTACAGTAGCTTTTCCTGCTAAGAGCATCGGCTACCACATTTGCTTTCCCCGGGTGATAGTGGATTTCCATGTCATAGTCCTTAATCAACTCTAACCATCTTCGCTGACGCATGTTCAAATCTGGTTGAGTGAAAATGTACTTTAAACTTTTATGATCCGTATACATCTCTGTACGGTTGCCAAAAAGATAATGACGCCAAATCTTCAAAGCATGAACCACAGCTGCCAACTCTAGATCATGCGTTGGGTAATTATTCTCATGAGGACGTAATTGCCTAGATGCATAAGCAACCACCTTTCCTTCTTGCATCAACACACAACCCAAACCGTGTCGGGATGCATCACAATACACTTGGAAACCTTTCCTCGAATCAGGCAAAATTAACACAGGCGCAGTCACTAGCCTTTTCTTCAGTTCTTGGAAACTTTGCTCACAATCCTCTGTCCACTTGTATTTCACATCCTTCTGAAGCAGACGAGTCATTGGTCTGGCGATCTTTGAAAAATTCTCAATAAACCTGCGGTAATACCCAGCAAGTCCAAGGAAACTACGAATTTCTGAAACCGTCTTGGGTTGCTTCCAACTTAACACTGACTCCACATTGCTTGGATCTACTGCCACTCCTCCAGACGAGATGACATGACCAAGAAACTTTACTTCGGACAACCAAAATTCACATTTACTGAACTTGGCATAAAGCTGATGCTCACGTAGTTTCTCTAAAGCTAGACGAAGATGCTCTTCATGTTCTTCCTTCGTCTTGGAGTAAATAAGAATGTCATCAATAAACACCACGACAAACTTATCCAGATATTCCATAAACACCTTGTTCATCAGATTCATGAAAAAGGCTGGGGCATTAATGAGTCCAAACGACATAACGGTACATTCGAACAAACCATACCGAGTTGTGAAGGCGGTCTTTGGTATATCTTCCTCACGGATTCGAAGTTGATGATATCCGGAACGGAGATCTATTTTGGAGAAAACTGTAGCACCTTTCAATTGATCAAACAGGTCATCAATTCTGGGTAGAGGATACTTATTCTTGATAGTGACCTCATTCAGCGCTCGATAATCCACGCACATTCTCTGAGTATGATCCTTCTTCTCCACAAAGATGACTGGTGCTCCCCATGGCGAAGTACTGGGTCTAATGTATCCTTTCTGAAGCAAATCATCCACCTGTTTCTTCACCTCAGCTAACTCATTAGCTGCCATTCTGTATGGTCTCTTATGGATGGGGTTAGTTCCAGGTACCAAGTCTATCCGAAACTCTATGTCTCTCTTAGGTGGCATACCTGGCAAATCCTCCGGAAACACGTCTGGGTAGTCTTGTACTATGGGTATCTCTTGTAGAGCCACTTGGTTTAAGTTCACACCATGAGATTTAGGAGAGGACACAAAGAAAGAAACTGTTTCCCCATTGCTATTGGTTAAAGTCACCTTACGGTTGGCACAATCTATAACTCCTCTGTGACGAGATAACCAATCCATCCCTAAGATAACATCTAGATCTTTGGATTCTAGCAAGATAAGCGAGGATGGGAAAGGAATTCCTTCTATTTCTATAGTAGCGGAAGGACAATACTGCGTCGAAAATACTTGATTACCTGGGGTATTAACTAGTAAAGGCCTCCCAAGCCTAATAACTTCCATCCCATGATGGCTCGCAAAACTTTTAGACAAAAAGGAATGTGTAGCACCGGAATCAAAAAGCACAGTTGCGGGTATAGAGTTAACAGGAAACGTACCCAAAACCACATCTGGTGCGTTCTGAGCTTCTGCTGCTGCAACATGATTGACACGGGCCTTCGGTGCTGGAACATTGGAGTTATTCGGGGCTGGAGCGTTCTTCACACGCCGAGGCTTAGGACACTTGTCAGCATAATGTCCTGGATCACCACAATTGAAGCATATCACTGGCTTACTTCCCTGTTCCTTCCTGACAGGCTGATTCTGAACTGAAGTTGCTGCAGGACGGGCAACCACATTGCGGTTGTCATTGCCACGATTACCAGTATTGTTGTTGTAGAACTGGCGTTGGGGACGGACAACTGATGAAGATCCTCCTTGAGGGTACGATGGAGCCTGAGGTCCAGTAACGAGACGCGGCCTCTGGTTACTACCCTGTTGTGCCTTGAATTGAGCAGCCCTGCGCTTCTTCTGCTCCATCCGGTTATATTTGTCTTCTTGACGAATCGCCTTGTCCACCAACTGCTGGAAATCCCGGAAATCCGTAGACATCAAAGCATAAGACAACTCATCATTCAGTCCCTCCAAAAACTTCTCCTGACGTTCTTCATCGGTGCGGACATCCTCTGGAGCATAACGAGCTAAGCGGTTGAAATCATGGAGGTACTCAGTGACCGAACGAGATCCTTGGTTGAGTGCTCTAAATTCCCTCTTCTTTAGAGCTACAACACCAGACGGTATATGCGTCTTCCTGAAAGCGGCCGTGAATTCCTGCCACGTAATAGGCTCTCCTTCAGCCCTGCCTAGGCGAAAATGATCCCACCATTCAGCAGCAGGACCATGCAATTGATGCGAAGCAAAAGAAACTTTCTCCTGCTCAGTACACTGGATCAAATCCAACTTCTTCTCCACCGCATGCAGCCAATCTCCTGCTTCTACTGGATTGGTGGTGCTTGAAAAGGTAGGGGGTCTCACACGTAAGAAATCTGCCAGCTTGTTTTGGGGAGGTGGGGGTGGATTCTGGTTCTGATTGTTTGCCTGCTGATTCTGTGCCTGCTGCACTAACAGATTGATCAGTTGTGTTTGTTGGGCCAAAATCTGAGCTAGCATTGGGTTCTCTTCATTGTTATTGGCTCCACTTCCACTTCCACTTCCAGTGCCGGTGCGCGTGTTCACCATCTGACGATAGCAGAGACAACAGGAAAGAACGACAGAGAGACACCCTTAGAACGGAGTTATTCAATTAATTTAAATTCTATATTGCTCTTAACTGTGTATGATTACATTTAAGTTGCATTAACACTATCTCACCAGCTATCTTACACTCTGACAAGCAAAAGAACTAGACTCATGCTGTTACATCACACCCATGATGTAAGCAACAACTAAAACCCACACACTCACAAGCAAACTTAAACAAGCAATCTAACACAACGAACTATGACAACGATCTAACTAAGCGACTAATTCCGCCTTGCGTCGGAACGAAGCGATGGATCTTCTTCCTCTGGAGTAGCTGGCTCTCTTTCTTCAGGATCTTCCTCTTCTTCCTCATCACTTACGATGTCGATGACAGGTTCAGCACGATGGGGCACAGCTTCACCCATCACGCGAATCTTCGAAGCTAACTGGAGACGAGGTGGCGGACAGGTTCTCTTTCTTGCAGTGAGGCGACATTTGGGTGTTGGCGGCAGCGTTTCTCCTTTAAGTTCAGCTAATTCCTTCTGTAGACGGTACACCTTGCTCTCCAACTTGCAAATCTTGCCTCGATTCCAGTTTTCCCTGTCATGAGCTGCTCTGACTCGCTCCACACTTACTGCATCCATAGTACTAAGCATATGCACCACATGCATCAGAGTGGCACTCTCTTCACTATCAGGACAGGTATAGGTTCCATAGTCTTGACCATGAGGCTTGTGGGGATGATACTGGAAAGCTGACGAATCCAACTCTTCTTCAAAATGTTGACGCAACTTTCCAATGGCCATCAAAGCTACTTCTTGACAAGCATGGCAGTACGATCTTCCTCCAGCTTCGAACTTAAAAGACGGAAGGTCTTCGCTATCACTAGCCAACGTCACACGAACACGACATTTCTCCTCGTCGGGGTCATGGGGAATCTGGCGATACTCAGGAGCAACTTCATAACCTACCTCAAAAGCCATCAACCTCAGCTCCCTGACGAATCCTAACACCTCGATCAAATTTCTCGGTGAATGGGGCGGCATCTAAAGAAACATAGAAGAGAAGAATTAAAGCATATTTTTAAGTTAGCTGCACCAACTAGACTTAACTGATTTTTGACCAAAAGGAAGAAAAATAAAAGAAAAGACACATACAAAGCTATTTTATAAATATTTTGTAGAATTTAACTTTTTTGGACAGGGACAAATATCTTTTTTTTTTTGACAAGTAATTAAAACAAAACTAAAATAATTGTGATCTATTATAAGCACGGTACAGTGTCACCATAGGAAAGATGAGTAGTACTAGTGCTAACATGATTAAATCGATACCATAATAAATGTACAGTGCCGACTAATCAGTAAGACTTGGTAAAGAGAGAAAGAAACATTTCGAAAAGAACAACTTCTTGCTTTTAAAAGAAAAGAAATTGAATTAAATAAATTTTTGCATAACCTTGCATGTGCTGCCAACTTAATTAATTTATAAGAGAATAGAGAAGAGCAGTTCTATTTTTCAAAATATTTTGAAGGCTACTTAAGGTTTACCATTTGGCTTATCCTAAGGTCAAGGTGGCTCTGATACCAACTTGTCACGCCCGGAATTTCTATCCAAAATTCCAAACGCTTACATGTGTGTTAAACCCTCGTCCAGGAATCAACCGAGGCACACAATGACAATATTGATAATAGAGTACAAATAAATAACTGTTTAATACTCGCAAATATTAAAAATATTACAGAGGTAGATAGTTCCTCTCAAAGAAAAATAACATTCTACGCAGCGGAAAAATAAAACTAAAACAAACTACGGAACAGCTAAGGCGACTCCACTCCACAGGCATCTTAACCGAGAACAAGCCTATTCCTCCAGATCATCACCTTCGCTGAGGCACTCCTCCTCTGATGAATGAATATTGCAAGAATGAGCATATAACATACTCAACAAGCCACACAGCAAATATGCAAGTGCACAGGATAACAAAGGATGGCATAATATAGCTCATTTGCAGAAACAGCATTTAAATAAATATTTAAGAGAATAGTAAAAAAACAGTTGAATAATTAATCAATATTAAATAAACACCATACAACACACCCGTGTTGCATAGGCCCAACCACATTTGAACAACCAACCCCGGTTGAACAAATTAAACCTCCAAACCAGGAATTATCCATTCCAAACCAGGAATTAAATTAATTATCACCTTATTACCATTAATGAGTAGTGTGAGACTAATCACGAAAAACATTGCTCAACTCACCCATAACCGCGGGTACGGCTATTCGAATAGTTTAAACTCTGATCAGAGGTGTACCACTGTACCCACAAGACACAACCCCACATCACGTCACCATGAGCCTCAGTACCACCACGATACCTCGGAAAGGAGTTGTGACAATACCCCTCGCACAACATAACCCATTACAGTGCACCTTTCCTGGATCATAATCACCCCCTTATAACAAGGCATGGACTCCCCAGCGACCCCCATGGACTTCTCGCCACTTCTCAGTCTGGCGCACTATAATGAATCACGCTATACAAAAGATAAAGCCGTTGCCCACGCTGGCTTGTGGTTGGCACGATAAATGTTTCACAACAGTAGCTCGCGAACCGGTCCTTAATTGTCATGAGCACAACCTTCAAAACCATATGCTCACAACCCACCTTAATCAGGTTTTAATTATCAATTAATTAACATCACACGATTGACCATCGTGAGCTACCATTAAATATAACCCTAATTATCAATAATAATTATGTAATATAATTATATTTAGCCCCTTTTAGTTAGCTAATGTTTCTGAGCATGGCTAAGCAAACCTATATATAGCATTTAGCTGAACCAATCCAATATATAAGGTTCATGCTAATCAAATTATAACCCATAGGAAAATAAAGTCATCTTCGGCCATTATTTAATTGGGAAAGGTTCACCACCCGATGACATTCGAAAACAATGCATAGTTGAAATAAAATAATAGCTTTAAACGGGATCAACATGCTCAAAGGGTTGTTTGGGATCTGTGTGACTTGCCTTGAGCTTCCACAAACACTTCGGAACCTTCCTCAACGGAAACGCTCTCCTCCGGAACGTCGGAAACTAAAGCAAATAAACAAAATCAACAAAACAGTACAAAAACAAGCATGAACAGTACATGTGGATATTTTTAACATGTAGATCTTGATTTTAGAAAAATTTAGAAACTTGAACCACCTAAAACGGATCTACGGTTATTTAGTTATGATTTTCCGAAGTTTAATCTATTAGAAAATCGGGAAAAAGGAAAAAGAGAGAGAGATGACGTCAGCCCTGGCAATGATGACGTCAGCCCTAGGGTTGACGTCATGCTGACGTCATGCTGACGTCGGCACGGCGGCCGGCTCGGGACGACGAGCTCGCCGGAGCTAGGGACAACGGTGGCGGGAACGGAGGGCATCTACGCATAGAGGGCAACGAGGCGAACCCGTTGGTACTCACCACGCCGACCAACAACGCACGACGGCGGCCGGCGACGAGCAAAGGCGGCGCGGCGGCTCGGGTTAGCGGCGACGGCGGCGCTCCGGTGGTCGGCGGCGAAAACGGAGGGGCGGCCGAGCTTCCTTGCACCACGGCGCACCTAACGGTGGTGGCGGCGACCAAAGGCGACGGCGGAAACGGCGCGGCGGCGTGACCGAAGAGGGCCGGCGGCGGCGGCGGACTTGGAGCGCGCGGCGGCGACGCTACGGGGCACGAGAGAGCACGGGAAAGGGGGCAAACGGAAGAGGAGAACACGAGGAAGCTTTATAGGAGCTCGGATTGAAGAGATCAAGCCGCAAACGGGAGGAATCGAGTCGGGAAGATCTCGGACTCGGTTTTAGGGATAAAATCAAAACGAATTCAATTCGGATCCAAACCGCAACGATTCGCTTTGATTCTTGGGGGAAAAGAAAGAGGAGACCGAGAGGAACAAAACCCCTCAAAATCCCCGAGGAATCGGCCTCGGATTTGGGCGGAAACGGAGGCGGAAAACGGCGGCTCGGGCGGCTTGCGCGGCGGCGGCCGGAGGTTGAAGACGGCCCTGACATGTGGGCCCCACATGTCAGCGGCTGGAGAGAGGGGCGCGGGCGGCAGCGGCTTGGGCCGGCATGGGCCGCGCGCGGAGGAGAGAGAGGAAAGAGAGAGTTGGGCCGGATTCGGCCCAACGGCCTAGGAGGGGGACTTTTGAACTTTTTAAATAAAAACAATTTGTGAAATGATGTTTCAATTATTAAAAATACTTCCCTTGCTCAAATAATTCCCAGAAAATTCTAGAAAATAGAGGAGCAAGCATAGTATTTAACAAAATTTTATCTAGCTCATTTTTATATTGAAAATTTTCCTAGAAAATTAGGGTTTAGCTTGTAGGCTTTTAATTTAATTTCTAAAAAATTCCAATTAAACAACAATTTAAAAATTTAAGATTTTTAGGGCGTGACAGTATGTCATATGCTCATTCTTGCAATATTCATTCATCAGAGGAGGAGTATTTCAGTGAAGGTGATGATCTGGAGGATTAGGCTTGGTCCGGGTTAAGTTGCGTGTGGAGTGGAGTCGCCATAGCTGTTCCGTAGTTTGTTTTATTTTTCTTTTTCCGCTTCGTAGAATTTTATTCTCTGAGAGGAACTATCTACCTCTGTAATAATTTATTGTGTCGCGAATATTAATTAGTTGTTTATTAGTACTTTATTATCAATTTGTTATTGTGTGCCTCGGCTGATTCCTGGACGGGGACTTAACACACATGTAAGCGTTCGGAATTTTGGATAGAGATTCCGGGCGTGACATCAGCACTGACGTCATCCCCGACCGACGGCGGCGACGGCGGCTCGGACTCGCATGCCCGCCGGCGATCTACGGCGCGGCAGCGCGAACGGAAGGCGGCAACGAAATGCGGAGAGCACGGCGAACTCACCGGCGACCGAACTAGCGGCGGAGGAGCAACGGATGACGCCGGCGACGAGGACGAACGGCGGAGAGGTTCGGGTCGACGATGACTGCGGTGTTCCGGCGGGAAACAGCGATGTCGGAAGGTCGGACGAGGACGGCGACGCGACGGCGACCACGTTGGCGAGCTCCCCGAGCGACGGCGATGATCGGAGCGACGGCGGCGCACGGCTGGAGCGGCGGCGCACGGGTGCACGGCGCTAGGGTGATTCGCGCGACGAGAGGCGAAGGCGAGGGCGGCAGAGGGTAGAGGAGAGTGCGGGGAACCTTTTATAGGGGTCGGGAGGCGGCGGCGAAGCCCACAACGGCCTGGCGACGGCGATGGAAGGTTAGGGTTCGGCCGGCTCCGAATCGAGCTCGAATCCTCACGTTTCCAAAGCGAATCGGCCGATGCTTCCAAAGAGAAAAAGGTAGAGGAGATCACGGCGAAGGTTTCCCCCCAAACAATTGCACCGGATCGGAAAAGGGGCGGCCGAATTGGAAAGGGCGGCGGCGGCTAGGGTTTCGGGCGCGGCCGGCGCGACGAAGACGACGACTCCGACAGGCGGGCCCCACCTGTCAGCGAGCGAGAGAGAGGGAGAGGCTGCGCGACTCGCGCGCACGCGGCGGCTCGCCTGGGCTGGGCCGGACTGGGCCGAAGAGAGAGAAGAGAGGGGTTTTGGGCCGACTTTCGGCCCAAAGCCAAAAGAAGACTTTTTAAAACCTTTTTCTATTTAAATAATTCATAAAATACAATTCCATTTATTAAAAATACTTCCTTAGCTCAAATAATTCCCAGAAAAATCTAGAAATTATAGAATTAAGCAAAGTATTTAATAAAATTTTATCTGGCCCAATTTTATATTGGAATTTATTATTTACAATTAAATCTTTTCTTCAAGGCTTTTAAAAATCATTTCTAAAATTCCATTTACACAATAATTTATATAATTGAGATTTTTAGGGTGTGACACCGCGTCCAAGAGCCGACGACTTATGTAAAATACAACCCTTTCCTTTCCTTCGAACTCCTGAATCAGAACCGAGCCGATTGACTTCTCACCGGCCGATAGATATAACCTAAAAGGTACCCCTTTTTGCGGAGGAATCAAAACTAGAGGAGAGCTAAGATATTCCTTAATATTATCCAAAGCTTTCTGTTGCTCTGCCCCCCAAGAAAATTTCTGAGCGGCTTTCAATCTTAATAATGGTGTAAAAGGCTCTAACCTTCCGGACAAATTAGAAATAAACCTTTTAACAAAATTTCTCTTGCCGATCATCTCCTGCAGCTCTGTCTTGTTCTCTGGAGGCTGAATCTTTTTTGATTGCATTAACACTTCTTTGAGTTATCTCAATTCCCCTCTCATGAACAAGAAATCCCAAAAACTGGCCAGCCGACACACCGAAAGCACACTTTGTTGGGTTCATCTTCAAGCCATATTTCCTGGTCCTCTCAAAAACCTTCCTCAGATCGGCTATATGGTCCTCTATCTCTTTAGACTTAACAACCACATCATCAATGTAAACCTCAACCAACCAACCGATCAGATCATGATATATATAATTCATAGCTCTTTGATATGTAGCCCCAGCACTTTTCAAGCCAAAAGTCATTACAACCCACTCAAATAAGCCGATTGCACCAGGACATCTAAAAGCTGTCTTATGGATATCTTCCTCAGCCATAAAAATCTGATTATATCCTGCATTTCCATCCATAAAACTCAATATCTTGTGCCCTGAAGCAGCATCAACTAACTGATCGGCTACTGGCATTGGATACTCGTCTTTTGGGGTGGCTTTATTAAAATCCCTGAAATCAATGCACACCCTGACCTTGCCATTTTTCTTGATAACAGGAACTATACTAGAAACCCACTCAGCATATCGGCAAGGACGAATAAAACCAGCATCATATAAACGTTTAATCTCAGCCTTGACAGGTTCAAGCATATCGGCTTTGCATCTTCTCGGAGGTTGCTGGTGTGGTCTAACCCCTAGTTTGATAGGTAGCCGATGTTCAACAATCGATCGGCTGAGTCCTGGCATCTCATAATATTCCCAAGCAAAGCAATCTCTGAATTCTTTTAAGAGCTCTATCAACTTGGTTCTAAATTATGGAGAAAAGTTTTTACTAATAAATGTCGGCCTTGGTCGATCACCTGGACCTATGTCAATTTCTTCCAAATCATCGGCCGACATAAAACCCTGTCCTTGTTTGTCATCGAGATCATCTAATGTGTCCTTGGTGTAGACGTTTGAACCCTCCACGACGCCCTCAAAATAATAGCTTGGGTTCTCCATCTTCAATTGGTTGTATATCAGAATCGGACACTTTTAGAAAATCTCCATCCCAAACTTTTCCAGACAAGCAATCGAGACCATCCATCTCCCAAAGAGCTAAATCGGCACTGGCAACGTTGACTGACCTATCGGCTGGCACGATTTCGATCTTGTCACCTTGCCACTGAATCAAGCATTGATGCATCATTGAAGGAATCTAACAATTGGCATGAATCCAATCCCTTCCAAGAAACAAGCTGTAGGAACCCTTCCCATCGATGACAAAGAACGTTGTAGGATAGTTTTGCTGCCAACAGTCAGCTCCACATTTAAAACTCCTTTGGTTTCCGATGGATTACCATCAAAATATTTGAGCACCATGTTTGTCTTGATGAGATCCTCAGCATTTCTACCCAACTTCCTAAATGTAGCATAAGGCATCAAATTCACTGCAGCCCCACTATCGACCATTATCTTAGACATCGGCTTCCCATTGACATAGCCATTTATATACAATGGTTTAAGATGCCGATTCTCTGTCCCTTCCGGTTTCTGGAAGACTGCTTGTTCTGGTGATAAAAGCAACTTAGCCGATTCTTCTTCAATTTCATCGACATCGGCTTGCTTGACCCCAAATTCAGCAGGCAACGTGAAAACCATGTTAACTGATGCAGTTACAACACTTTTTCCTTTAGCCAATCTCTTTGCTTCATTGGCTGCAGCTTCATCGGCTGCAGGAACTTGATTCTTAACACGCCACTCCTGCTTCAGCTTCATTTTCTTTAGCCGATGATTGATTTCTTGCTCAACTTCCTAAAAGCGCTCCCTGTTCCTCAACCTTTGAACCCTTCTCTTCTGATTCTTTGTAAAGATACCAGAAGGACACCATTGAGTCTTCCCGTCTTTATTGTCTTCTTGGTCGCAATCTTGGTTCATCGGCCCAATCTTTGATGAACAGGAACTCTTGCTTGCCTTAGCCGATTGCTTCTATTATACGACCGGCTTGAACTTTCTGCAATATTGCCACACCCAGGACAGTCTTCAATTGATGGCAGCCTCATACCCTCGTTCCAACAAAATCTAAAGAACTCACAACCCCAGTGAGGATCAAAATCACCATCATCTTCCTCATAATGCCTCTCCTGTTGCTTGTCATATTTCTTCTGGTACTTATTGATAATCTTAGCCGAATTCACCTGAAAGCCTCTAGCTCTTCCTCCATCGGCTGTTCGGCCAGATGTGTGCACCACATTGACAGGAAAAGGATTGCCATCAACCTTCATCGGCCTCTTGGAATCATCAAATTTGATTTTGCCTCCCTCAATAGCCACCTAGATCTGCTGTCTGAAAACTTTGCAATCATTGGTAGAATGAGACCCAGAATTATGCCACTTGCAATACCTCCTCTTGCCCAATTCTTCAGCCGATGGGATTGTATGACCAGCAGGAAGCTGAATTTGCTTCTCCCGAAGTAGCAAATCAAAAATCTTATCAGCCTTGGTGATATCAAAGTCATACCTTTCTTCTTTTCCAGAATACTTCACCCATTGACATGGTATAACCTTCTTGCTTCTAACCCACTCGGCTTAGCTATTTCGGAGTCATCGTCATCATCATCGTCCGATCCATAAATGTAAGGGCAAACATGATTAACCTTTTTAAAATTCCTCCTGGCTTCTGCAAACCTCTGTTCATGCAAAGTCACCTTCTGTACAAGATGTGACAAACTATCAAAGTCTTGAGACGAGAACTTCTCCCTGATCGGAGCTATCATACACTGAAAAGCCAAATCGGCCAACTGGGCATCAGTTAAGGCCAAGCTGTAGCATTTATTCCTCATCTCTCTGAACCTCTGAATGTATTCATGGACAGGCTCATCATGCCTTTGCTTAATCGCTGTTAAATCGGACAGTTTCATCTCATAAATCCCACTGTAGAAATAGTTGTGAAAATGTTTCTCCAAATCGGCCGAACTGTTGATTGATCCACATGGCAAAGAAGAAAACCAAGTGAAAGCCGATCCAAACAAAGACAACGGAAACAACCTAACCCTCAAGGCATCCACAGCCGATGCTTCACCACACTGAGCTAAAAATCGGCTAACATGTTCATAGGTTGAAACACTATCCTGCCCTGAAAATTTTGAAAAGTCTAGAACTTTGAATCGGTTAGGTAAAGGAACTCTCTCAAACCACTCGGGGTAAGGATGCTGATACAAATTTCCAGCATCCTTCGGCTTAAGCCCAAACTGCTCCCTCATCACATCTGCAATCATATTAGCCCATGGTCATTGCTGAGGTACTCCTTGAGCTTGTTGTGGCATGGGCTCGAATTGATTGTATTGAGGAACAAACTAGGCTTGAGCCGATCCTCCCTGCTGATATTGAACTTGCGGTGAAGGAGGCTGATACTGATAATTCAAAATGCCCCCCTGGTAATTTTGAAAGTTTAGCTGGATATTGTGCATCAAATGCTCGGGAACAATTTGATTCGCAGCGTGCTGCCTTGGCTGATTGTCAGGTGTTGCAAACCCAGCCGATGCATTCATCACACCTTGCTGCTGAATCAGCTGAACAACCTGCTGCCTTAATGGCGTTTGCTGAATCGGCTGCACAACCAGCTGCCTTGGTGGCGTCTGTTGAGTTGATTGTGAAGCCTGCTGCCTTGGTGGTGTCTATTGAATCGGCTGTTGCTGGATTGGGTCAACAGTAGGCTGAGGTGGTAAGAACATAGCTGCAACTTGGTCTTGAGTTAGCCGATTCACATTCTGTCCACTATGCTGTGGCTATTCTCTCACCAACAACCGAGGATTAACTAATTGACCTGGTGCCGATGATGGTGCAGCAGGTGCAGGAGCCGATACTGGTGCCGTCGGCGGAGCCGATGGTGCATTGAGAGGAACTGACTGAACAGCTGGCTGATTATCAGTGATTAAGGGCCGATAATTCGGGAAAACACCTCCTGGCAAATAAACCGGTCCTGTAGCCTGATATTCAGCTATTGAGCCATCAACCATCGACTTCACCATGTTTGACAAAGTGTTGACTAACACCCCAGATTGATTAATCAAAGCATGTTGCACGGCATAATCAATCCGACCTTGGAAGTTGTTAAACTGTAGCTGTGCCGTGTTGCCATCCTGGTTAAGAATTCCACCTTGAAATCCCTGAGAACCATCACCTTGAACCCCCTGAGAGCCAACACCTTGAACACCTTGAGAACCATCACCTTGAACCCCTTGAGAGCCATCTGCAGCACCTTTATCACTTGGTTGAGCTGCACCATCTGGAGCATGCTTTACTTCTCCATCCTTGGAAGAACCTGTCCCAGGAACATCAGCAATTATTTTACTTTATACTTCTGAACAAGTGTTCCCTTGCGGGTCTCCATGAATGAGTTCAAGAATTGGTTCCGTGCTTGCTGCATCATTGCCTCAAGATCCTTTTGCTGCTCAGGTGTCAATTTATCCAGAGTGACGGGCACGATATTGTCATCATTAATTTCAGATAGACCAAGCTTCGGGAACATCAACTTAGCAGAACCATCTTTACCAGCCGAAGACAGCGATGCTGGCGGTTTCTCGGCCATGAGGAAAACTGCTGTTGTGATTTTGACTTCTGATCTGTCCCACTAGGCGTGCCAAAAACGTGTTGATGTAAAAACACGAGGCCTGGGAGATCTGCTTAACTCCAGTGCAGGTCCAAAACTCGCCTTCGGGTATGTTAGCGTGCCAGTTGATTTGATCCTGCAATCAACAAGAAACGAAGACAAAGAAACCGTGGTTAAATCCATAAACGATAGCTGATCGGCTGGGTGCCGATGACATATCATTTACCTTTGAGCCGATGTCATATATGCATCGATCGGCAGTCATTAATAAGCGAGAAAGAACTAAATCTACTCGATCGGCTGTAGACATTAACAATATATAGTCTTTATGTCGATGTATACTTAAATCAAGTGATTGGGATAGATCGGTCGCCATACCGAGACAGTATAAATCACTTAGGTCGAAGTATATATTAACAACGAGACTATATATGTTCATAGCATAGCCGATTAGATAGATCTAGCATGTATCGGCTAATACTCCGATACCACTCTATATTAAGATATCAAAGCAAGTAAAATATACTAAATCAAAGCCTAATATACTTAAAAGCAACAAGATCTTAATATAAAGGGCAGATTTAACATGTCAATCGAGTATATAAAATAGATGTAGTTAAACCAGGTAAGATCGGCTGAAACCCGGATGCTACCCTAATCGGCAACCAGAAGGCAGGCTATAGATTGAGATTCTAAAGACGACTTAATAGGTCAAACTCAACTGATGCAGCATTAAGTATGAAAAGAAGAACAATATCTAGACAATCAAGCCGCTGGATGTTTCATAGAGTGGTAGATATCATATATAATCTACATTGTTATTTAACCTAATCAGCTTCCTTCTACAAGCAGATGTTAGCCGATTGTAGATTAGATAACGATATTATCGAAGATTATGTAAGATATATGATAACTCGATGAATTACATAAACAAGATTAGAGTATCATAAAGATGGAAGCACTAATCCTGAGAATGCAAGCCGCCGTAACAAGTTTTACCTCTTGTTGAAGATCGAAACCGATGCAGCTCAACCCAAAAGCAAGAACTAGTCAAAACAAAATGAAAGTAAAAAGGGTGGCGATGCGCCGAGATTGTATTGAACGTGTGTTAATTTGATTACATGGGGTTCGGGTCTATTTATACCCGAGAATTACAAGATATGTCCATATCGGACACGACTCTTATCTCTAACAAACACTAAGATACCATAAGTCTTTGCGGCAGAGTTTTGCCCAAACATATCTCTAAGGAATTTGCATAAAATATCCTAATCAATAGATACAATTGCCTTCTCAGGACTCTATCCATGCGCGGAAATCATCATGAAGCACATCAACCTAAACCGACAACGTATGTTGTGTCATATTGTCGGATTTGGCTCAATCGGCTAACCCCGTCCGAGTCGAACTCTGCCGATCTTAGCCGTAGCCGATTCGGACTTCAGCCGATCCTCACTCTGTTTCCGGGACGATTTCCATCTCGATTTCTTCTTCATCTCCGATCCCTGGATTACCAAATTTGGTCGTTAACAGAAAGGCGATGGCGGCGGCGGCTGTGGGGCGCCACGGGGTGCCCCCGGTTTCTGCGGTGGAGGCGGGATTGGCTATGGCAGTGGCGTGGCAGTGTTAGAGGCTCGGGCGGCGGCGAGGTGGCAGCAGCGGATTGGCTGGGGACGGCGGCCGGTTGCAGCAGTGGCGGCGGCGGCTCACAGGAAGGAGGAGGGATGCCATATAGACTTTTTGTCAATTGGGCTGAATAAAGGGACTTTGGCCCAAAGTAAATAAGAGCTTTTTGCAATTTATAAATAGATTTGAAATAGGATTCAAAGGAGATGAAACTTGAGGAGATAAATTTGAGGACTTTTTGAACTTGACAAAGGAATTTTTAAAATAAAGCTTTTAGATTACCAAAAGGATTTGAAAGTTTTTGAAATAGAAACACAACCTAATTAATTAGAGATATAATTTAAAAAGGATAAAAATAGGAAATGCTCCAAATTAGAAAAATGCAATAAGAACCAAAAGGAAAACTTGTCGCGAAAAATTTTCTCCAAAAATTTAAGATTTTTGAGTATGTTACAGACCTACCCCCCTTAAAGAGAATCTCGTCCCCGAGATTCAGCTTGAAGGAAGAATAGTCCTGGAAAATCACACTACATTTCCGACTGCCTTTCACAAGTAGCTTCATCTTCGGTGTGGTTTTTCCATTGAATTCGGCAAAAAGTGATATTTCTATTTCTGAGTTTTCTTTCATCTGTCTCTAAAATCCGTTCAGGCACTTCTTTATATGTTAAGTCTGGCTGTAATTCCAGTGCTTGTAGTGGAACTTGATCTGTTGGTTTTCTAAGACATTTTCTTAACTGTGATACGTGAAATACTGGATGTGACAAATCTACCCCCCTTAAACGGAATCTCGACCCCGAGATTCGGAAGAGCTGGCGAAGAGGTGCGGATGGGCGGCCTTTAACTCATCTTCCCTTTCCCAGGTTGCTTCTTCCTCTAAGTGGTGGCTCCACTGAACCCTGCAGAACCTGGTAACCTTGTTTCTGGTTCTTCTTTCGCTGGTCTCAAGAATGCGAACTGGCTTCTCCACATAAGTCAGGTCCTCTTGAATATCGATGTGCTCTGAGTCGGCTTGTTCTTCGGGTACCCTCAAGCACTTCTTTAGCTGAGACACATGGAAAACATCATGGATGCCGGCCATGTTGGATGGAAGTTCTAGCTGATATGCAACTTCTCCTCTTCGTTCCAAGATCTTGTATGGTCCCACGAAGTGTGGTGCCAACTTGCCTTTCGTCTGGAAACGGTGCACTCCCCAGAGCGGAGTGACACGAAGGTACACATAATCCCCTGCTTCAAAAGTGAGCTCCCTTCGGCGGTTGTCTGCGTAGCTCTTCTGTCGAGATTGTGCAATTCTCAGCCTCTCTCTGACGGTTCTGACTTTCTCCTCTGCTTCTGTTAGCACTTCTGTTCCGAACAGTTGACGTTCGCCTGTTTGATCCCAGAAGAGAGGTGTGCGGCACTTTCGGCCATACAATGCTTCGAACGGTGCCACTTGTAGACTGGCCTGATAGCTGTTGTTGTAAGAGAATTCAGCATACGGCAGACTTTTATCCCAAGCTCCGCCAAAATCAAGTGCACAGGCTCGCAGCATATCCTCCAGGATCTGATTAACCCTCTCAGTCTGGCCATCTGTCTACGGATGGTAAGCTCTGCTGAAATTCAAAAGGGTCTCCAACTCTTCTTGCAACTTCTGCCAAAATTTTGAGGTGAACTGACTCCCTCGATCAGATACTATCTTTTTGGGCACTCCATGCAAACACATGATTCTTGAGAGATAGAGCTCTGCCAACCTTTTACCTGTATAAGTAGCATGCACTGGAATGAAATGAGCAACTTTGGTGAGTCGATCCACGACTACCCAGATTGAATCGTGGCCAGATGATGTCCTGGGCAGACCAGTTATGAAATCCATTCCAATCTCTTCCCATTTCCATTCCAGGATCTGAAGAGGTTGTAGTAATCCTGCGGGTCTCTGGTGTTCTGCTTTAACTCGCTGACAGACATCGCAGAGTGCGACGAATTCAGCTATTTCCCTTCTCATGCTGGCCCACCAAAATTTTTCTTTGAAATCTTGGTACATCTTGGTACTGCCTGGATGAATGGAGTACTGAGTCTGATGAGCCTCGGTGAGTATCAGATCTTTTAGCTCTTTGTCATCAGGTACGCACAATCTTTCTCCCAACCAGATTGTGCCGTGCTCATCTTCAAGGAAATCTCGGGCTTTTCCAACCCTCATATTCTTTTTCAGCTCTGCTATTTCAGGATCATTTACCTGAGCTGCTCGGACTTGATCCACGAGCGTAGGCCGTGCCTCTAGGGAAGCCACGTACCCGTGTTCTACAATCCCCAAGTTCAGATGTTCAAGCTCCTGCTGCAATTCTTTACACATGCCGCCGGTGCACGAAGCGTTGCAGTAGCTTTTCCTGCTTAAGGCATCTGCCACCACATTGGCTTTGCCTGGATGGTAGTGAATGCCCATGTCATAATCCTTGATTAACTCCAACCATCTTTGCTGTCGGAGATTCAGATCAGGCTGGGTGAAGATATATTTTAAACTCTTGTGATCCGTATAGACTTCGCAGCGGTTGCCAATCAGATAGTGCCTCTAGATTTTCAAAGCGTGAACCACCACTGCCAATTCCAGGTCATGTGTTGGATAGTTTCCTTCATGTGGACGCAACTGCCGCGAGGCATAAGCGACCACTCTGCCATCTTGCATTAGAACACATCTAAGCCCATGACGGGACGCGTCGCAATATACTTTGAAGTCTTTCGTCTGATCGGGCAGAGTCAGAACTAGAGCAGACACTAATTTCTTCTTGAGCTCCTCAAAACTCTTGTCACACTGCGCTGTCCACTTGAATTTCTCGTCTTTCTTAAGCAACTGAGTCATAGGTCTGGCAATCCTAGAGAAATTTTCAATGAACCGACGGTAATAGCCCACGAGTCCAAGGAAACTCCAAATCTGTGACACTGTCTTAGGTGGGGTCCACTTGGTAACTGACTCCACATTCGATGGATCAACTGCCACACCCTGAGCTGTAATGACGTGACCCAAGAATTTGACCTCTGATAACCAAAAGTCGCATTTGCTGAACTTGGCATAAAGCTGATGCTCCTGCAACTTCTCGAGTACCAGACGAAGATGTTGCTCATGCTCTTCTTCTGACTTGGAATAGATAAGAATGTCATCAATGAATACCACAACAAACTTATCCAGAAATTCCATGAACACTTTGTTCGTCGGGTTCATGAAGAATGCAGGTGCATTGGTGAGTCCAAAAGACATAACCGTGCACTCATACAACCCATACCGAGTGGTGAAGGCTGTCTTGGGAATATCCTCTTCCCGAACTGTCAATTGGTGATAGCCTGATCACAGGTCTATCTTAGAAAATACCTTGGCTCCTTTCAGCTGATCAAACAGATCATCAATCTGTGGCAAAGGATATTTGTTCTTGATTGTGACCTCATTGAGTGTGCGATGATCGACGCACATTCTCTTCGTCTTGTCCTTCTTCTCGACAAAAATGACCGGAGCACCCCAAGGTGAAGTACTCGGTCGAATGTACCCTTTCTGCAGCTACTCATCAACCTGCTTCTTGACTTCTGCCAGCTCGTTGGCTGCCATTATGTACAGTCTCTTGTAAATTGGAGCAGTTCCCGGTGCCAAATCAATCCGGAATTCGATCTCTCTCTTAGGTGGCATGGTAGTGAGGTCCTCGGGGAACATTTCTGGATACTCACAGACTATGGGGATATCTTCCAATTTCCTCGAACTCTTCTCCTCGGTGACCACCGGATTTTCCACCTCAATCTGATTCAAGGAGATTCCCTGTTTCGGTGAGACTTGTAACTTGTACACCACTTTTCTCCCTTCTCATTGGTCATGGTGACTGTGCGATTCGCACAATCAATGACACCCTTGAACTTGGTCAGCCAATCCATCCCAAGAATGACATCTAGGTCTTTGGATTCGAGAAGGATGAGGTTGGCTAGAAATGGTGATCTTTGGATTTCTATTAGCACGGAAGGGCTATAACTGACCGAGGTTGTACTATTTCCCGAGGTATGAACCCTCATTGGTGTACTAAGCTCTTCTTTTCTTAACCCATGGATCCCAACAAACTTCTTGGAAATGAAAGAATGCGTTGCACCAGAATCGAAAAGTCCTATTGCAGGGATTGAGTTAATAGGAAACGTACCCAGTACGACCTTTGGTGCTACTTGCGCCTCTTCTGCGGACGCGTGGTTGACATGAGCTTGGACAAACTTGGGTCCGGCACGCCTTGGCTTCGGGCACTTGTCAGCAAAGTGTCCAAGCTCGCCACAGTTGTAGCAGGACCCTGGTTTTGCTCCAGTCTCCTTCTTGGCTTGGGCTGATGGAGCTGGCTGTGCTGGTGCCATTGGTGGGCGCGGAGCTGCACTGCGGTTGGGCTGACCTCCCTGATGGTTCTGGCTGCCACTAGCGCCCTGGTGGAAATTGCTTGGGTTGAAAGGGCGATGCTAGCGGACAATCATGGTGGTAGGCCCACCCTGCTGTCCTGGAGTGAAGCGCGGTCACTGGTGACTTCCTTGGTTGGACCGGAACTGAGCTGCCTTTCTCTTCCTGTCCATTTTATTGCGCTGATCCTCCTGGCGGATTGCCTTGTCTACCAGCTTCTCGAAGTCAGCGTAATCCCCGGAGATCAACTGGTTTGTCAGCTCGTCATCCAGGCCTGCTAGGAACTTCTCCTGCTTCTCTGCGTCGGTGCGGACATCCTCCGGTGCATATCACGCTAGGCGATTGAACTCATGCAGGTACCCGGTCACTATCCTGTTGCCTTGGTGGAGTGCCCAGAATTCCCTCTTCTTCTGTGCCACAACCCCGTCTGGCACGTACGCCTTCCTGAAGCTGCGACAGAACTCCGCCCAAGTGACCTCCGTGCCTGGCGGACGGGTAGCCATGTGATTGTCCCACCAAGCTGACGTGGGACCCTGGAGCTGGTGTGTAGCGAAGGCGACTTTCTCCTGATCATTGCACTGCAGAAGTTTGAGCTTCTTTTCACTGGCATGGAGCCAGTCATTTGCCTTCATGGGGTTGGTGGTGCTAGAGAAGGTGGGTGGCCTGACGCGTAGAAACTTCGGCAGCTTGGACTGAGGGGGAGGGGGACCAAACTGCTGCTGCTGCTGCTCAGCCTGCTGCTACATCCTCTGGTGCATCTGCTGGTGCTGCTGCTGCATCTGCTGCATCATGGCCGCCATCATCTGGGTCTGATGGGCCATCACTTGTGCAAGCGTCGGGTTCTCGGGGAGCGGTGGCGGACCATTGCCGAAGGCGCTGTTGGGGTACCCACCGTCGGTGCGTTCTTCGCCGTTGCTGCCCTCACCTGCTGCACAGCTGCCATTCCTGGTATTGTCCATCTGAAGGAAGAGCAGACGGAGGGGAGGGAAAAGAAGAAAAACAGATGCTCAGGAACTAAGCTTTATTATATAGGAATTTAAACTGCAATTGTTCTGATCTGAATTAAAACACTTAAAACAGCAAACAAATCCTTATTAAGACAGCCATATCATAGGCACATGATATCGACCGTCGACTGACCCACAAGCGAACAGACCTAAACACACAAACTAACAGACAATTACTAAGCAAGACGATAAGCTAAGGGAAAATGAGCCTAATGCTCGGAACAGCTCCTGTGGTCAGTGGAGTCAAAGGCGTCCTCCTGCTCGTTGCCAGGTCCCTCTGAGCGGCTCCTGGGGTCTGACGGATATGTCTCGCCGCTGCCTGGCTCTGAGCCACTGGAACTGCTGCTGCTGTGGTCGCAGCTGCCACTGGGAGTAGCAGGCAACCAACCTCCATTGCCACTGGCTGGACCCCTGGCAGCTGACGCTAGAGCGAAGGAGAGAGCGGACGTGGGAGCTGACACTGGAACAGGAGCTGGGGCTGGAGCTGGAGCTACGGGCGTTGCGGGAACTGCGGGAGGTGCTGGAGGAGCTGCGGGAGGAGGTGGGTTCTTGGGCGCAAGCTGAATGCACACGGGAGCAGTCGTTGACTTGCGAGGCGTGGTGCGGATCCGGACTCCTCCTAGTGCTGGGAGACCCTTTAGCTGAGCGTTCTCCTTCTTCAGGCACGCTATCTCATCCTTCAGAGCTATGATCCTCACAAGCTTCCCATCATTCAAGGCCTTGGATGCCTTGTGCAGGTCAGAGTGCATCCTGTCCATTCCCTTCATCACGGCACACATGTGGCTGAAGGTGGTGTCGTTCTCGCCGGCCGTCGGGCGGAAGGTACTGACGTCATCACCATTTGCTCGGCGAGGGTGGAAACGGTACGCTATGTTGCAGAAGGTGTAGCTGTGGCGATCACGAAGCCTAGCCATCATCAGATATTCTGCCTCCTGATAGGCGTGATCTGCGGTGCCTCCAGATGCCTCAACCACCATGTTAGCGAGGCAGGTGCCCACGAAGCCATGAATCTCCAACCGGACACGGTAGGGAAGCTCGCCACTGAGCGGCGGAACGGTCGAGTACTCTGGCGCATTGGGGTAGCCCACCACCAGGGTCATGCGAGCCAACTTTACCACAAAATCATCCATGCCTTCTCCGCGGTGGTTGGGAGGGTGGTCGGCCATCTAGAGAAGACAAAGGGTAGGATCAATGCATGCTCAAATCCAATTTAAATAAAGCAATAAAGGACCCAAATAAAATAAACGAATGAGAGCGGAATTTTGTGCATAGATCAATTTTGCATGGGAGCGAATAAATAAGACGGACTTACATAGCGATAAAATAATGAGAAATTAGATACATACTAATAATAACAATAAGAGCATAAATACCTTGCAACCCATATTCCTGAGTTAGGACCTAATACATTCCTCCCATCAAATCCCGACTGACTGTCAAATAAATCTCAAATAATTTTACTAAAACCCTAGACTGACCTGATTTGACAAATCTCACTTAAACGAGCGACCAAGATTTTTCCCTTGCCCCACAGGAACAAATCCCAATTTTCCCGGAACAAATCCAATTTCAAAGAACATACTCCCTCCGGATTGATAATACTTGTCGTTTTGGACAAAGATAAGGTCAAACTTTAGAATATTTGATTATGAATTATTTTTAAAATATTTGTCTTTCAAATATGGTGACTACATATATAGATTGGTCTTAAAAAGTACTTTAATATGATCATATATTTGTTAACACTTTTTTACATATTATAATAGAAAATAATGGTCAAAGTTGTTTTTTGAAGACCGTGCATTTGTCCAAAACGACAAGTATTATTAGCCCGGAGGGAGTATGCAATGAAAAGGATTCAGAGGGCTCTTAGGTTTTCCATTTGGCTTGTCCTACGGTCAAGGTCGGCTCTGATACCAACTTGTCAGGCCCAGAAATTTCCGAATAGAATTCCAAGTAGAATGTGCATTAAAACCCCCGTCCAGGACAGGCCGGGGTACACAAACGACAAAGTTGACATACAGATCCACGTTTTACAAACATTATAAAAGTCTTACAAAAATGCAGCGGAAAAATTAAAAGATAACTGGAGCAAAGCCTTGACTTGGACTGCAGCGGGAACACCACTTCACAGGCATCCTCGACGGCACGGACGAAGCCTACTCCTCGGAAAAGCCACCATCTGACGCATACTCAAACTCTAGTGTTTTGGGGGAAAAATAGAGCAAGACTGAGTACAACCACCGTACTCAGCAAGTCATATCGGAATAGGGGTATGATGCAGGGTATAACCAAAGGATAGGTAGAGCGGTTCATTTGCATAAAGCGAGCATTTATAAACAGTAGTTGAAAGCAGTAAAACAGTTGTAATAATTAATCAATATTCATCATCCACTGTCCAACACTACACCACGTTGCAACAGGCCCAACCATCCACCTGAACTACTCAATTCCATTAGACTAAACTAGGGTGAGACTAATCACGGTGAATCTAGTTGACCGCCCATAACCGCGGGCACGGCTATTCGAATAGTTTTACTCTGATCAGAGGTGTACAACTGTACCCACAAGACACAGCCCCACGACACGTTTCCGTGCGCCGACATGCCACCACGACATACCGGATAGAGGCCGTGTAGACCCCCGATTTTAGAAATCGGAAATCTTCTGTGTTTATCCGTACCAATCCCTGGATCAGTGGTTGGTACACACATACATAGTTGGATCACAACATATCACGAATGAATTCAGGCTAAAAGAGTTAAATACTTACATTAGGGCCAGGTAGGCCAACAACTATCAGGGAACAACAGCGGAAGACAAAATAGTATAAGGGCCCGGTTATCATGCCACAGGCAGTCAACTGGGGAACGAGACCTAGAACAAAACCGCACTCCGATCATCTTGTTGGATACGCAAGCGTACCGACAAGGGCTTCTCTTCAACACTCTCCTAAAAGATATATAAATAGCAAGGGTGAGTACCAACCGTACTCAGCAAGCCACCACAACAGCAATGCATATGATAGAGGGTATTCAAGGAATGGCTTCAGGTTCTTTTGCGTAAAGCTGCATTTTGCAAATATTTTCACAAGCCTAAGACCTAGCATAGACTGACCAAATTTTAGTTCCAGTGTTCACATTAACAACGACGGTTCTGTCCACCATCCATTGTGATCCCAAGGATAGCTTCCCGCCATTGAATCGTCATGGTTTTCTGAGGACGTCCACCTTCCCTCCTCTCAGGAAGTGGCTCCAACAGCATAAAAATCATCATGCAATATCCCATTCCACACAAGTTAAGAATTTTGAGTCTAGCCAAGTGTAATACACGTCCCGGTGCTCAATAACCGCGAGCACGGCTATTCAAATAGATTGGGTTTACTCACACTGCAGTGGATGTACACTTTACCCGCACTCCGCGACTGCCCAACACATGAGCCTTGTCCCAACACATGAGACATGTCACGGCAAAGCTTTTCGATAACCTCGCATTGGCAGTACCCGCTCCATGAACTTTACATCCTCATGCACTCTAGGCGTACACAGTTTCTAGCAGTGAGAGGAGTTCTGGCGCACCCGGGAAGGAAAGACTCACACATGCATTAAGTTATAATTATGTTTAAATTCTCACATGGCAGTCCTACCGATGGCGACCCCACTGTAGACACCCGCCTCGCGGTTCTACCAATGGCTGCCCCACCGTAGAGCCCCTGCCTCACACATCAAGAAACCACTATGCATGGATACTGCCTCCGCTCAGCTATCTATTCCGCTAGGTCTATACCCATACGAGAAGTGCGGTTGTACGGGGGTCGTTTCATGCTTAACTTCATGGCTCGGTCCTTAATTGACCGGGGACGGTACTTGCCTTTACCCGGATACCACCCAAATCCTCCGTCCGCCCCAGTCAAAAACAGTTGTTTACTTTTATTTCTCTTTTCATAAATCATGTCATCAACATCATGGCAATGTGGCGCTCATGTCTCCACATGCCGCATCTCAATTACCTTCCCAAAGGTAATTGCCCAAGCATAGAGCATTTTGATAATTATGAGTATGCATGATTCTAGAATAGCGTTGCTAAGCAATTGTCATAGTTGACTAGGGACTCATACGTAAACATGGTTACGAAGGAATATGGGGTAAACAATAATCAAGGCATGGCATAATCACAAGTAGGATGTTTATCACTGCATGCAATTTTATTTGTAAACAAAACAATTTCGCAATTGGGATCAACATGTTCAAAGAATAGTGATGACTTGCCTCGCTCAGGATAGTCCTTATTCTTGATATAATTCTTGATCAACCTTCACCACCTGGAAGTTGCTGACGTTGCCTCACGACTAACCGATACACAAAGTCTATAATACGCGAGAAAAACCAATATTCAAACAACAATCAAATATGCACAAACAAAATATATTTGTTGGGGTTGAACCTAAGGTTGCTCATATTATTCGCGCTTGCTAATGGGTTCCAACATGCTAAGGGCTAAAGTTTCTTAATCTTTCTGTTATCATGGTGGTCTATTTAGAAGCTAGCCAATGTAGTATGAATGAGATACGTATCTGGCTAATTTGTGGTTTAGTCTAGCTAATGGCTATGGAAGGATTATGGCTACACATGCATCTATCTAGATAAAATGGTCGTATACTAGAGGTTCTGTTGTCGGATGGATTTGGGATCAATCAAATAATTACAGTGAATCATTTGTATTATTTATTTTATTGATGGAAGCTTTACTTTAATTATGAACATATTTTACTTGTCACAATAAATTATAAAAGGTTGATAATTATCCATGCTTTGTATGTTAGAGTTGCTTAGGTTAATCATATTATGGTTACAGATTATCCTCATCACATAATTTTACAATGAATAATCCTAATTTACAGTTGAACTATAATTATAATTATATGAGGTCAAGATTTATAACTAGTATTTATCTAATATACATGTTTGTCATACACTCCCTCTTAATTTCATATATGCAATACGCAAATTAATACTATACCGTACCACTATAATGGGATGTATAGTATATGTGTAAGCAACAATATCTTATTATTGGATCATATATATATTTGAGTAGTTTCTTTTTACTATAAGCTATACAATACATGTTGATTTTAAGATGGCTCTGTTTGGTTAACTAATGGATATCAACCGACTCTATATATATATATTCTACTTCTCATGACATTGTATCAACTATTTTTTTTAAGTGGTCCAAATACAACTAGCTCTGTGATTACTCTCCTAAACAAGTTAAAGATTCATTTATGTGTGTTTATATTTTAGTTACAAGATATGAGGCTAAACTTTATGTAAATAATTTATAAGTCATGGAATTAGTTATATTTGGACATAGGCTAGTAAATGGCACTAATATTTTCCTTTACACCCATTAATTTGAAGGATTGATTATAACTAATTTATTTGGTTGCTACAGTGATAAGACATATTAAAGATAATTATGCTACTGTACAATATCCATTTTTTTTTATTTATTGGCACACTATTTAGGTTAACTATTATCTAATCATTTGATATTAATTAATTTATAATTATAAATATATTTTATTGAATAGTGAATTATATATCATTGGAAAGCTTATGAATTTAGATGAATTTAGGTTCAAGTTTCACTCAAATCCGAGTTAAAATGAATAAGTTATGCTAGTGTAAAGATTCGAATTTGAATTAATCCGAGAAATTGCGAAAAGCTACTGTTTATAAATGATTTATTTTTAATCCAAGACATATCCATTGACAAGTGGGACCCCGGGTTTATTCCTTTTTCCTACCGAATTATTTCCTAAAGGGAAATAGGAAGAGCTAATGACAAGTGGGGCCCACATGTCATAAACTCGAGACCATAACTTCTATAATTAGATTTTTAACCACCCGACCCACATGTAATAGACTCAACTGATAAAAATTAAGAAGGGGATTACTATTCACTAAACACGTGGGGCCCACTCTAATCTCTCCTCTCCTTTCTCTTTTCTTTCCTTTTTCTTTCTCTCTCTTTTCTTTTCTTTTCCTTTCTCTCTCTCTTTTCTTTTCCTTTCTCTCTCTTTTCTTTTATTCTCCTTTCTCTCTCTCTTTTCTTTTCCTTTTTCTCTCTTTTCTTTTCTTCTCCTTTCTCTCTCTCTCTTTTCCGGTTTCTCTCCTCCTTCCCCCTTTTTTTTTCTCTCCCTCGGCTTCTCCCTTCCTCTCTCTTTCTCGGCTCCCTCTCTACCCGGTGGCACGGCGACAAATAGGGGAGGGGGGCAGCGGCTCACCGACGGCGGCGGTGGCGACGATGGCGGCGACGACGGTGCACGGCGCGGCACACTGAGGCGGCGGCGCGGCGGTCACGAATGCGGCGGCACGACAGCACGAGGGCGGCGGCGCGGCGGCTCGAAGGCGGCGACGCGGCGGCGCGTGGAGAGGGGGAAGAGGGAGAGGAGGGGAAGATGGAGTGCGGAGAGGGGAGAACGGTGGCTCTTATAGGGGAGAGAGGGAATAAGGGGAAGAGGGAAGAGAATGGAGGGGGTGACACGACGGCGGCGCGGCGGCGCGGGGCTCGGGGCGGCGCGGGGCTCGGCGCGCGGTGAGGACGACGAGCGACGCGACGACGACGGCGGAGCGTCGATGGGACGGCGACGCGGCGACGGAACGGCGCGGCGCGGCACGGGGCTCGGCGCGCGGCGATGGCGGCACGACGGCGACGGGCGACGTGATGGCGACGGGGCGTGACGCACGGAGGAGTGGGGCTCGAGGCGATGCGACCGGAGACGGCGACGGCGCGTGGCACGACGGGACGCGAGGGGGCGCGGCAGTGGCGCGCGCGACAGCGGCGAAGTGACGGCGCGCGGCGGCTCGAGGCGCGAGGCGCGCGCGGCAGGGGAGATGGGACAGGCGCGCGGCGGGGCAGGGGCGCGGGGCACGAGGCGACGACGTGACGGCGACGACGGTGGCGCGCGGGGCTCAAGGCGGCGACGGCGACGGCTCGACGGCGACGGCGATGGCGCGCGGCGCGGGGCGCGAGCTGGCGCGCGGCAGCGGCGCGGGCGACACGACGGCGACGGGAGAGGGGAGGCGGAGCGGCACGCGGGGCGCGAGGCGACGGCGGCACACGCGGCACGGGGCGCGAGGCGGCGGCACGGGGCTCGGGATGACGCGACAGGCGGCAGCGGCGATGCGACGGTGGGCAGCGGCGGCGTGGCGCGGCAGCGGCGGCGCGGCGCGGCAGGGGCGGCACGGGTTAGGGCTAGGGGACCTCGTCGAACACCTTGCGGGCAATGAACAGTGCCATTTCCTATTTTTCCTATTTAATTATTATTATTTTTTTATATTATATTTTTTTTATTTATATTTTTTTTCTTCTTCTTTATTATTATTATTATTATTATTTTATTTATTTATTATTTTTTTATTATTTATATAATTTATTAAAATTTTTAATTAGTGATAATTCTTATTATTATTATATATTTTTTCAAAGTTTTCCTATCTTTCTTCTTTTAGGGTTTTGGTTGATTTATAAATTGAGAAAAGTTGCAAATTAAATTTGTATTTACTCCTAAGCATTTAGGTGACCGTATTAAGTGTTCAAATGTGAATTTGCCCAAAATTTAATATTGTCCAATGTTAAGGCCTATTAGAGATTCTATAATTTTCTAATGAGACCGTTATTAACACAATAGCACATTAGCTCAATTTATTTATATGTTAGTTTATTTTATATGGAGGGGTTTAATATATCAAATTTCAATCCCTAAATGCAATTAGGAACTTGGTGCAATTTCGATCTACATATCTGGAAAATAGGTACGGGAAATTTTATATATCCTGCACGACGGCGAACGCGACGGCATCGACGGCGCGGCTCGGCACGGCGGCTAGCGGCGACCGAAGCGGTGGCGGTGGCGGCGAAGAGGAGGGCGACGGCGCTAGGGCGGTGGAGGGCACGGGGAAGCTCGGCGAAATGGAGAAAAAGAGAGAGGGGAGGGCGGTGATGCTTAAATAGGGGAGAGGGGGCTTGGACGTGGCCGGGATGGCCGCGATTTCGCCGGCGGAGTGGGGAGAGGTGGGGAGGAGAGAGAGGCGGGATTCGAAATTCGAATCACAGCGTCTCGAGCGCGGGCACGGGCGGGAGAGAGAGGGAGTGGGCGCGGGGAACACGGGGGAAGGCGGCGACGTGGGCGACGTGGCCTGGGAGGTGCGGGAGTGAGCGGGGCGGGGGTTGCGGGATGCGGCGGCGCCGGCTGGAGGTGGGAGACGGGCCCGACAGGTGGCCCCCACCTGTCGGCGACCCGAGGGAAGGAGGGAGGAGGCGGCCGGCCCAGCAGGGAGGGGGAGGGGAAGAGAATGGGCCGGCGGCCCATTCGAAAAGAAAAGGGAGGGAAAAAGAAAAAGAAAAAGAAAGAAATGAATTTCCAGGGATTAAATAATGCTTGTGCTCATTTTTAATTGGTTAAAATTATTTCTAGAGCTCTGAAAATTCCACTAAAAATCTTGTTAGCATATTTCGACATGTAGAACACAAGGAAAATTCCACATGCCATTCCGATTATTATTTGCATTAATTTTACTTGGGGTTTCACTCTTACTTTTACAACGGTATTTTCTCGAGACCATTTATAAATTAAATTTAGGCTTGGGAGAAGAACTTCAGGGTGTGACAACCTTCCTCCTCGAATCCGCATCCGGCGAGATCAAAAATAGCGCTATATCTCTCCTGACGGTATCTGTAGGCACCGTAGGGGACTAGCCATGCCTATCTCTGAAGTCGATATCTGGCGCCTTGTCTTGGCGTATGTTGGCTTGTATGTTGATCTTGTGTCTTGATTTATTGTTCCGTAGATTATGGTGGGTGTTGATTTTCTCCCCTCTCCTCCTAGGGGGCCTTGTATTTATACCCATAGGTGTCCCCTTGTCCAAGTAGAACTAGGGAAACCAATGTCGTTTTTCCATGTAGAACTCTGTTTGTCTTTCCTTATCCGGAACTCCCTCCATATCTGAAGTCAGTTTCTGTATAAGACATGGTATGTGGTGGGTCCTGCCGAGATTTAGTCAACTACTGTTAGGTATGTGGTATCCATAACCCTGATAGTAGCCCCTGACTTCAATGCAAATGAACAAGTTCATGTTCTCAACCGCAGACCTTGGAGGAACTGTTATCGAGCTCACGTGACCGTTCTCGATAAGTTCAGAGATAACGTTAGACTTCCTTTATCAGCCTCGTGTGGGCACCTAAAGGGTTTGTCTAAGTCAATCTCCGATGTCAACCAAGAAAGTACAGAGCATACAACTAAGTCTCCTGTCTTGCTGTAATCGAGAATTTGGATTGAAGTCAAGAAATTTTATCTCGGCGGGTACACCATCTCTTCAGTCCGTATTCCTTGTCGAGGTCCACCAACCGTTCTCGAATGGTCGAGAAGGCACAGAGTCTGCATAACAAATTTGTCATACTCGCCTTAGTCGATCTTGGTATAGAACCATAGAGACATGAAGTCTTCGACAACTTCGAATAGAATTTCCCTGAAATCAATACTCAGAAAAGAATATTAGATAGAAATAGCCCCCGAGCGAATGCTCAAAGGGTGACATGTTATAATATGTATGGAAAACTAAAAATGAATTATATTTACCGACCAATGTTTTGTGTATGAGCGTTTTCTCTCTTACCGACTTCGATCAGTCAGTTTGTAGAGTCATACACTCTCCCTAGCCCCCAGCCTTGTCGTCGGAGAATCGTTCTTGGAGAAGAAGGCTCTTGGACCCTTGACCTGTCTTGGTTGAACAAGCACTGATCCTAGCCCCCAGCCGTGAAGTTGGAAAACTCAATTTCCGATTACACGGCTTGGTTAATACGCACGGCGAGAACTCTTACACGACTAGATCTTACATGGTCTTTTGTCTCTAAAGGATCCGACAAGGCCTTATCGGCTCTGGGCGTCCCCAGCCGAAGTTCCCTTAGGTTCCTCGGAGGCCTTGTCAAGACGGTGTAAAGGGACAGTAGGATAGGTTTCAACACTAGGTGTCATTGTGGTAAGGGATCTCTGGGTAAAACACTTGGTGATATTGTGTACCTGATATCAACTTTGTTGGAGTAGAGATAATAAGAGGATCGCTACGCCGTTGGTCGAGGACCAGGTAGTAGTCGTAACTCGACCACTTGAAGTGGAAATAGTGGGAGAAACGCTACACCACTGGTCGAGGACCAGGTAGTAGTCTAAACTCGACCACTTAAAGTGGAAATAGTGGGAGAATCGCTACACTGCTGGTCGAGGACCAAGTAGTAGTCTAAACTCGACCACTTAAAGTAGAAATAGTGGGAGAATCGCTACACCGCTGGTCGAGGACCAGGTAGTAGTCGTAACTCGACCACTAGAAGTGAATGTACGAGAGATCGCTACGATTAACTAGTTGAGAACCAGTGAGTAGGTGTCTCTCGATCATTTGGAGTCGTGGTACGAGGACTGCTACGCTGCTGGTCGAAGATCAGTCGTAGCTATTCCTCAACCATCTGAAGTTAAGGTGCGAGAGATTGCTACGTTTTACTAGTTCGAGAACCAGCGAGCGAGTAGAATTATCTCTCGAACACCAATGGAAATTGCGGTGTGAGAGATTGCTACGTACTGGTTCGAGAACCAGCGAGCGAGTAGAATTATCTCTTGAACACCAATGGAAGTTGCGGTGCGAGAGATGCGAACCAGCGAGCGAGTAGAATTATCTCTCAAACACCAATGGAAGTTTGCGGTGCGAGAGATTGCTACGTACTGGTTCAAGAACCAGCGAAGCGAGTAGAATTATCTCTCGAACACCAATGGAAGTTTGCGGTGAGAGAGATTGCTACGTACTGGTTTGAGAACCAGCGAGCGAGTAGAATTATCCCTCGAACACCAATGAAAGTTTGCGGTGCGAGAGATTGCTACATACTGGTTCGAAAACCAGCGAGCGAGTAGGATTATCTCTCGAACACAAATGGAAGTTTGCGGTGCGAGTAGAATTATCTCTTGAACACCAATGGAGGCGCTAGAGTTGGTTTATTACATGTGCATCTCATGTGACCAGCATGATTCACATACCCAACTTATAGCATATCCGGATGTTCGTTCGCAATCATGTCGGGTGATCAAGCCGACGACGTTCGCGAGGAATTATCCGTTAACAACCTTTTCTCGAGTATTCCAGCCATGGCCGGTGCTATGAGATAGGTCGTCGGTCTTCGTTCGCAGGTTGGGTGCGATAACTCCGCATTTGTCGAGAATGTTCTCGATAATGGAGTGTACTCGACGACAACCTACTCGTGTACTCAATTGTTCCTGAAAAATATTTTCTAGAAGGCAAGACATATAGCAGAGAATATCGAGTATGTACTTAAAAAAAACTGCATGGATCTTCTAGCATTATCAGGATATAACGAGCAGATTAAATATCAAGCATTATGTAAACCGTAAACAAGCATGATTTATACAGAAAAAAATAAAGCGAGCCCCCAGTATTAGACCGCGGTGGTCTAATATTGAAGATGCTCGTATAACAGATATTGTATAAAAAACATGCTCTAGATAAACATAATAAATTATTGATCTGACAATATTATATAAATCTGGAAAATAGGTACGGGAAATTTTATATAGGATAGTGTGTACCTGTGTAGATATATGCCGGATATATCTACGAAATTAGTAGATTAATTTAAAAAATTAGTCCACTAATTACCTTTGTATAACCTTGGTAGCCGATCTGAACTGTACTCTGAACGCACAGTAATTAGCACATATCGGTGGCCTGCATGGGCCCCACGGTATGCATGCTAATATTTTTGTAGATGGCAGTGCGATCGGCCGGCTGGTTGGTTGTCTTACTTTGCTGCTGTACCTATGCCGTGAGATTGATCTGTCTCTATCATAGCAAGGCACCGAAGCAATATGTCACAGCAATCCGTCTGTTTAGCAGCTTGCAACCGAGTCCGAGAAGGAGTTCAATCACGGCAAATATCTGCTCCAGAATTAGCTCATAGTCTTTGGACTTGGTTGGTTCTAATATGGCAAATTTTCTGGCTTCGACATCCTTTGCTGCGGTGGGGTTAGTCGAACCATGGTGAAGCACCATGACTGACAACCCTAAAATCGACGTGATCCGCGGCGGTGACGTCTTTAAACTTGGTCGATCTTGAGAGATCGAATTGTTGATGACGATGGTTCCGATCTTGTCGGAAGACATACTCCAGTCGGGTTAGCTCTCCACAGCCGAAGTCGTCGAGTAGCTTGTTGTTGGAGAATCCATCTCTTGAACCCATCTCGTCGAAATCCTGAAGTACCAAAGCCCCCTACCTGGCGCGCCACTGTCAATGTTTGATGTCGCGATTCCGGTATTTGCATAGTATAGGGATCGTTGGTACTAGGATATATGTGAGATTGTAGTAAAAGAGATGGAGACGAGGATTTTTATACAGGTTCGGGCCCCTGAATTGTCAGGTAATAACCCTACATCCTATTGGCCGAAGCCGGTCGTTGCTCTTATTTACCATAATCACACCAGTACAATATTTGGGGTAACCTATCTAACTGTTGTCGACATGGCGGTCTGAAGTTCTAACTCGTAGTCGACAACAGGGCAGCCTTCCTCCTCGAATCCGCATCCGGCGAGATCAGAGATAGCGCTATATCTCTCCTGACGGTATCCGTAGGCACCGTAGGGGACTAGCCATGCCTATCTCTGAAGTCGATATTTGGCGCCTTGTTTTGGCGTATGTTGCCTTGTATGTTGATCTTGTGCCTTGATCTATTGTTTCGGAGATTGTGGTGGGTGTTGATTTTCTCCCCTCTCCTCCTAGAGGGCCTTGTATTTATACTCATAGGTGTCCCCTTGTCCAAGTAGAACTAGAGAAACCAATATGGATACAATCCGAGTAGTCCTTATCGTTTCCATGTAGAACTATGGTTGTCTTTCCTTATCCGGAACTCCCTCCATATCTGAAGTCAGTTTCCGTATAAGACATGGTATGTGGTGGGTCCTACCGAGATTTAGTCAACTACTATAAGGTATGTGGTATCCATAACCCTGACAACTTTAGATTGTTACTAGATTTACGCATGTGTTTGCTCAGAGTATAGATTGTTTCTAGATCACTATGGGTATCACCAACAATTTCAATATATAGCCAATCCAGTTTATTCAGGACTTATTGTTTGCCATATGGTTTATAAGTCAAAGACAAAATTTGAATTTTAAAACTTAATTTTGAATTTGATTGTGATTTTTTTCAGTATATTTTTTTTACTTTAGCTTTTAAGTCGCTAAGAACATATATACAAAAGTTTTACTTACATATTAACTTTTTAATCACTAATAAGGTGTTATGATTTATAATATACTCCTTTCATCCCAAAAAAACTCAACAACTTCTACCATCATGCCTACCTTCAGCACATAAAACGAGAAGTTTTATCTCTCAAATACCCTTTACCTACCTATCATCATTACTACCCTTTTTCAATGATGATGGTCACTTTGGTCATTTTTACTCCTCACTAAATTTGCCTTGGGATACTATGAATCCTCTTTTTTGGGACAGAGGGAGTAAGTCATAAGCAACGATGGAGACCTTGTACTTGGAAAAGGTACATTTGAATATGCATCTTTAGTTCATAAATGCAAGGCATATATAGCACAAGTTTGACCCATAATAATAAAATGGGGTGATCCGGACCTTGGCCCACTTCTAGATCCATCGGTAAAGTACGTGAGATTCTATTGATGTATGAAGCTAGAGGCTTTGTTTGGTAAATAGTATTGGAAAATAATATCCCACCCTTCAAAGGACAATATTGCATCCTAATCATCCATTCTTCACATCTCATTTAATCCTAACTATTCCTCTATTTTTCTTTCCCAATTCCACCTTCCATATCCTATTTGCCAAACACACCCAGAGTCAACCATGTCATGAGAATTACGGAGAAGTGCCTATACTTTCATGTCCATGTTGCTGCTCCATATTGATGTAATTCCCTTGCTACAGTGCCATTATATATCCTTCTGATTGTCCCATTCAAGACATTAGTCGAATCAGGGGTTACTGCTGGTTCATAAATCATAATTAACTAGAATCACTGCACTGCTCTATCGCTTTTGGTCGTGGTAAGAACAAGCAGTTATATTTGATATCGGTTTAGACGGAAATTATTGAGAATCGGCAATGATACTTATTGAGTGCAGACTCTTAAGGCTTTTTTGGAACAAAGGGTTCTTCGATTATGTTTGGAGGAATTCAATCCAATAAAAAATTCCATATATGGTTATTTTGATCAACGGAATGGCTATCAAGAACCCTATAAAATTTCTTTGGATTAGCTCGAAATATAGGAATTTTAGAGGAATTCTAACATGAGCTTCCAACCTTTTGAAAAAAAAGATCATTTGTATTCATCTCTCTTTTGATTCCTGTATTTTTCCTACACTCCATCCAATCGATCATTTTTATAGTGTTTCTGCTATTTAAGTTGTTAGAACACTTTAATTCTACAATTTTTTTTGTATTTTAAAAATCCTATGTGAAAGAGCCTTAATTTAAAGGAGTCAGAGATGGTTCCTATTGCTAGCTCTGTACAAATGGAAGACAAAGGATGGCCACATGCAGTGTTGAGTGTTGGCACACTGAGTGCAGGGAAATGACCCACTCATATATAAGTGGCAACATGGATTGATATTTTTGGATAATAGATTTTTCATTAATCCAGCCTCTATATCCACGAAGGATATAAACAGCTAAAGCCTTAGAAAAATATGTAATAAATATATAATTACATTTCTATAGTAAGTACAACAGTCGTAAAAGGCATAGGGTGTCTTTGGTTGGACTTTTCAACCTGCATTTTGCTTTTACATTTGTAAAAGCCAAAAGCTAACCAAAAGGCCCAAAAGCCATAGCTGCTTTTATCCAAAGCCAGTTTTTGATGTACTACAAATAAAAGCACCTCTACAAATTACCCACCTCTGCCATTAAAAAAAATGGTTCGCTTGTTCTTTTTTTTCTCCCATCCCTTCCCATCGGGCGTTGCTCCTCCTCACTTCGTCGTCACCGCCGCTCCTCCTCACCCCGCCGCCGCCGCTCCTCCAGCCAAGCTAGCTCGCCGCTCGCGCCTGCCTCCGCCGCCGTGCTACTCTTCTCCCCGGCCGCCACCGCGCGCTCCTCTTCTCCCACGCCGGCGACCGGGACGAGACGGGAGGAGGCGGGGCGTTCGGCGAGGCAGCGAGGAGATGGCTGCTCCGCCCGCGGCCCCTCCGCCCTCTGCCGCCCGTCGCCGCTCCTCTTCTCCCCTGCCGCCGCCGCGCGCTTCTCTTCTCCCCCGCCGGCGACCGGGGCGAGACGGGAGGAGGCGGGGCGTCTGGCGAGGCAACGAGGAGATGGCTGCTTCGCCCGCCGCCCCTCTGCTCTCTGCCGCCCGTCGCCACTCCTCTTCTCCCCTCCCCCCCCCCACCCCCCCTGCCGCGCCGCTCCTCTTCTCCACCCCTCTGCCATCACCACTCCTCTGATTTTAATAAATCCATATATTATGTGATGGAAGATCTCTAGCCATATGTTTGATAGATGGGTGCATGTGATTTTATATTAAATTAACATGAGAATGTCTATCTTTTCTTATTAATGTGGGAACTTCTAGGTTTTTTATTGAAGTGTGAGCTTCTAGGAAAGCCTCCAACATGTATATATATAAATATTAATTCCAGTAATTATTCATTGGAAAATTATAGGGTGACAACTTTCATATTTTTCTAATTAATTTAAATAGTTGAGATGATGCATGAGAGGATACATTTCATGTACATATCAAACAATTACTTTATACAACGTTGATATTTATCAAATGAATTTGCATTTGTGCATCACATTTGCTTAATGTACGTGCTCTTACTGCTCAGATCTTCGGGAGGGAAAGGCTAAATGGACACTATGGTGTGGTCACATTTGTCATCTCCAATACATTGTCATCCACCCCATATCTTTTCCTTATTGCTGTAGTACCTGGTGCAATTGCATACTATGTTACTGGCTTACAAAAGCAGTTCGACCATTTTATCTATTTTGCACTAGTGTTGTGCTCATGCACATTGCTAGTCGAAAGCCTAATGATGATCGTAGCAACCATTGTACCAGATTTTCTAATGGGGATCATCACTGGTGCTGGCATACAAGGTATTATGATGCTCAATAGTGGATTCTTCCAACTTCCAAATAACCTCCCAAAGATAGTATGGAAGTACCCAATCTACTACATCTCCTTTCATAAGTATGCAATGCAGGGGTTTTAAAAGAATGAGTTCTCAGGGTTAGTCCTCCAAAATGACCTAGAAGGACATAAAACAATTACTGGTGAAAAAGTTATCATTGAGTTATTTCAAGTGGAAACGGGGCATTCAAAATGGGTGGATCTTGCAATACTTTGTGGAATGATTGTCATCTATAGGCTATTGTTTGTAGTGATTATCAAGGTTATAGATATGGCCAAGCCCATGCTTAAGGGGGTGACACTTTGGTGTACACTACCTAATGTGCTTCTAGGAAAATATTCTACTATCTCGCATGTTATGTTGTTTTGTCCAAAAATATATAGTGAGAAAAATAATTGTAATTGTGGCATGGTTATTACTTGATCGAGTCTTTCATGATAGACTAGCATCAAAGTAACAACAGTTATCTTCGTTGATGCTGCCAAGGAATCACATAATAGTGCACTTGGTGTGCCCTAGAATCAACCAGCGCCAATTATATATCACAAACTATGTTTAGTGAATAAAGTGTTTCTAAATAATATATTTTTATATTACTCAATTAAGTATGTGGTTAACATTATCTAAGTATGTGAATAATTGTTGAATATATAGTTTATACATAATGTCTAATTTTGAGAAAGATACTTGACTTTACATCATATATATAAAACAAAAATGTTCATAAGAGAAACAAATGCATTGACTGTAAACAGGTTTCACAAGCAAACCCTGCCTCCAAAGATTTGAAGGAAAATCATATTTCATAACTTTTGGCTAATAATTAAACTAACAATATATGAGTTTACTGTCCCACATGTGATATATCATTATATTCGTATTTGAAAGTACATTCATATAATGTTAATTGCGTAGTTGTTGATAATTTATGGTCAAAGTATAATGATGGAGATGACATGAAAAGCTAATATGCCTTATATTTTAGGACGGAGAGGGTATAATTATGGAACAGAAACTAGCTCCATAGGTCTACAATTCTCAGGACATTTCCACAATTCCCACCCCCTGCTGGACATTTCCACCAACTTGGCACAGAGAAATTCCCTTGGGAACCATCTCAACCTGTCCACCTTAGCCATCGCCAAAAATTTGCCACCACCCGAATTGCTTGGGCACGATCTCAACCTCTAGGTGCACCATGAAAAACAACTTAACGGATTAAGTGGTTACCGTAATATATAATAACAACAGAACATTAAATGATATATCATATTGTTTGCAATTTTTGGATGAGGGAAGAATTGACACCATTTTTACGAAAGAAGAATTGAGCACTTGGTATATGAACAATAACCAATATGAACAGTAACGATTTACGAAAACATTTATAATTTATAAATTTATTCATACCATCTTGCATTAACCATTGCTATATTAGCATATGGTACAAATATGTAGACAAGAAAAAAGACAACTGTCCTTTTGTATACAGGCAATGCTACCAAGGTGAGCTTCATTTACATCACATAGTTTTTACTTCAAGGGCAATCCCCCTTGCTCTTCCCACTGAAACAAGCAAAAAATGATTTGCAGTCCTTTGCTCTAACCAGCTCTTTCGAAATTTTTCGGGACTCTTAGCTACTATTGCACCTAGTATATCGAAGTTTTCTTCATCTTATTATTTACTAACATATAATCAGATTCTGTTAAAAAAGCATTTGGCACGGCGAGGGACAATACTAGTTATGCTTACAGAAATGCGATATTTCGCATTTAAAAAAGGTTTAGGTGTCAAAGTTACTAAACCTCACTAAACCTATGTTCTAGCTTCGGTGTTCTAAACTGGCAGGCAAAACAATCACCACGTAAGAGATAAAACAAAACTAATTGTATTACGATGAACCAACTGGTTTGATAAAACTATACATTTTAATCCAAGAGCATCTATGGGGAGGTAAGAGGAGAACAATAGGATCTGACATTACTGTTGGACTTCAAAATTCAATCTTACTAATCAATATGGTATACAGAAATATTTATATAGTGTTATTCAACCGATTTTATATATGAATACTACCAAGCATTCGATAGCGAGCACCCTAATTTGTGTCTGGTGAGAATAGCTACCGGTCTTCTGATAGATTCGATTGTATCAACATGAAAACGTTCACGTTTTAAGGCTTCCGATGAACCGATCATCACCTCGCAACCGCTAGACCCACGCATTTCATCATTATCAACCATCCTTTTATGTAGTTGACCTTAATTACCAGAAGGGTATGCTTCCTGCAAGCAAACGAAGAAACTCCACAAGAAGGCAAAATTGGTTATATAGCATCGAAAATCCATATTTTTGGTTTTATAGCACCGAAAGATATTGGTTCACTTTAATAACCCAAAGTTCACCCTGTTTCCATTTTTAACACTTCCGTCAATTCTCGATTGTTTTCCGTCCGCCTTGATCGTTATTGACCCAGCCACACACACGATATGACATTTCTACCTCTCATTGCCATGCATCCTACTTGTACTTGTGAGGAGGTAGAAACGCTATATCGCATACGTGGTGGGGTCAATAGCGATCAAGGCGGACGGAAAACAATCGAGAATTGACGGAAGTGTTAAAAATGGGAACGGGGTGAACTTTGGGTGCTATTAAAGTGAATCGGTATCTTTCGGTGCTATAAAACTAAAAACGTGAACTTTTGATGCCTTGCCTTTTCGTAACAAGGTGATAGAGAACTTGCATATCCGATCACACCATTCTGGCATCACTTTGGATTTGAAACTTACTTCCTCCGTCCTAAAATATAATCATTTTTAGCACTCAAAGATTTATCTCAAAATATAACAACTTCTCCACCATTATTTCATTACCAGCAATAACAATCCTCCACCATTCACTTTTCTCACCTACCTTCACTTCTCAATCAATAACAACCTCTCCTATTTAATTGTACCTATTTTTTTAATAACCGTGTCTAACTCTAAAACTTCTAAAACTTCTTATATTCTAGGATATAAGTAATAATTGAGTATAGTTGATGCCATGGTGTCTTAATTAGCTATTAATTGGTCTGCAATCAGGTTATTAAGTTGAACTGATTATTGTCCAAAGAGGTCCTGATACTTTAAGCATCACTTTTTTTTTTCAAATTTAAGATGAATAGTCAAATGTATGTACAAGAGCTAGTCAATCACGTTATATATTGAAAACCATGAGTATAAGTTAGCATCCCTGGACTATGCCATATTTATGTTTAATTGTTTAAAAAAACTGTTATCTGGTGATAATTTTCCCTTGTCACGCATTTCGTTGATTTAGTTTGCATGGTAAAACTGCAACGAATAAAAAACTTCAATTCGAGAAACAACCGCAGATTTGTTTTGAATACCTAGATTTCGTTTCATTTCTGAGATGGCTCAAAAATGATACAATTGTACTGATTTACAGGCTGTAACAAGTTGATTCCATTGTTTTTTTCTAAAAAAAAAGAATGGCATCTCCTACCAAACTATATATGTATGGCTATAAAGGGATACACTCCCCCATGTAATTTTTTTACAGAAGAAGTGACCTATTCACTCTATCCCAAAAAGAGTTCAACACAAAGACAGGGGTGTGTATATATTCATCCCTAGAGTTGGACACTTTTTGGGATAGAGGGAGTATTGTTTTGCCATGCTTCTGGTGCAGATTATGAGCTTCCAGCAAAACCAATTGGAATGATATGACAAGTTGGCAATCATATCATTGTCTCGAATTTGTCGAGTTTCTTCACTCTCTGCATAGATCTTATGAGCAATGCCAAGAATATGCCTGCATGGTTTCAGTTGGGAACAGCAATTAGACCGAATCAAGAACATGTACTTTTTTTTTCACAACCTTAGAGCCTGCATGAAGTAGCTTGATCAAGTTGGACATGTTCGGATCAAAAGGATCAACCTCGCTGTTCTAGTAATATATCACATAAGAAGTAACAAAGACTAACAAAAGACTGAATCGTCCGCGATGATATGGAGAATGTATCAAACAAACTTCACCAAACAAGAAAGAGAACCCCACCTGCGCCAACAAAAGACCCGTTTGCGACTATTTGGTTCCCTTGACTACTCAACGTGACCCCAACGTTCAACAGCGTGCCACCAATGGCTGTATACATGGTCGCCATTTGAAGTACATTCGCCTTACGAGCAGCTCTTTCAGACTGCAAATGGCATTAAGTTCAGCATGTTTTCAGATTCAGGACAGAGCCAAAAAAGCACTAGTTTTCTGATAATTGCAGGTAGTGATGCTAAACAAGCGAATGGATGAGCTTTTGGTAATTATCAGTATGGGATTAAAAAAGGAATAATTTTGTAGTTATTCTTTGTCCATCAATAATAATAATTGCATATTCTTTTAGTTAAAAGTATTGAATATTTATGTATGACAGACGGTTTAGTGCTTAAAATCATTCATTAACATAATGCAAAAATGTGTAAAGCAGATTGTTTTTTTATTCCTATCAATCTCCAACAACCTTAACAAGATGCTAGATAGTAAAAGAAATTGTTACCAGAATAATCTTACCTCAAGTACTCTGACTCTAAGTTTCAGATCACCGGACTCAAGTTGCCCAACAAAATCCTCAATTCGCTGTATTCTGTAGGGCATTGAGATGGTAGAGTCACGAGCCTGTCATGTACACCCAGCAGAACATTGATCAGTATGATGTGCCATTTTCACAATATGCAGATCAAAAGGGAGAAAATGTACATCTACTGGAATACTAGAAAAAGATTTGTGTCCTTACACTGTTTGCTTGCTTTCTTATCTCCCGGACTAGTTCAGGTGCACTTGTTCGTCTCTGTTTCAAGTCTAGAAGTTCCTGAAGATCAAAATAAATTATTCATTAGCCTTGCATTCACAGGCAAAGTCTGAAGATAGTGACTACGCTGCTAAGATAAAGAAAAGAAAGAAAATTGTCTCAGCAAAAATAACAAAGAAGCGTGTATGATACGAATTATTAGTTACTTTATTTTGACATACACTAACTTTTCTAAAATAGTTATATCAATGCACTTCCCAAATACACAATACAGATATAGGGACAATAAAAGGATGGACAATAATTCTAACCTGTGCATAAGGTGCGGCAACTTTCACAAAGGAAAAATCTGGATCCAATATATATCCAATCCCTATCAAATATAATTATAACAACAAAGTCATTAACCTATAAATATGTAAACTTTTCCATGGTCAATCACATACATAATAATATTGTACACTATACAGAGATGTCACAATCAGAGGGAAGTTAGAAAAGCCGATCAATTAGCAGATTGTTTGAACAGACATCAAATCTTATTAACAGCCTAGTTTTCCTTCAGTGAACCATTACATATTTTGTAGCATTAGGTAGATACACATTTGCCTTTGATATTGATTTATGACAAAAAAATAGTAAGAGGAGAAGTGCAGATAATGATAATTATCTCCGGAATATACATATATAAAGAAAAAAGAGAACCTTCAAGAGTTGAGAATGCCCTTATGACAAATGTAAATGTGGATGGGAAACGAAAAGGTTGATCCTGTGCTATTGCAAACAAGTCCTGCAAAGGGAAGACAAATAATATATTAACTAAAATATCCCAGTTTATGAAGCTAATCCTAAGAAAATTGTAAGGCCAGACAACCTCTCCAATTGCAGCCAAAGTTTGCTGTTGGTCTGGCGACTGACTCAGCAGATTGTCCAAGAAAAATTGTATGGACCTTCTAACCTAAATAACCAAAAAAAGGGGAAAGAGCATATTTTAAATGCAATTATTCCAGGAATTCCCATCTAATAACTACAATGTTCTACAAACCGGTGAAAGGTCTCCTGTTGCCTGGAGGGCTTCTAGGTCAATTAGAGCTTTCATAACCTGCAAGATAGAGCTGAATGAGACTGAGAGAAAGATGAAGTGCCTAGTGATTTGGGCAACTTAACTTTGCAATAGCATGCTAGGTAAAATCATAAAAAAAGAGAGAAATGTTACTGTATATGAGCTGTTCGTATGAAAATATTGAGATACCTTATTTGCATCCTTCTCGTACACAGCATAAAACAAGGAAAGTAATCTCTCCCGAGTGAATGATTTTATTTCACCCATCATTCCAAAATCATAATATATAAGAGAGCCATCCGTGTCTATAGCAAGGTTTCCAGGATGCGGATCAGCATGGAAGAAACCGGTCTTCAGTATCTGTGTGGTACAATGAAGAACTTTAGAGGAAAACCACCGCATTAAATGATATTCAACTCGTCTCTAATAGACATTGAGCATTAAAAAATATACAAACCATCGGAAGTCAAATTCTTGAAATATATCTACCTGAATAAGATAAGATTCTATTGAACGAGATGCAATCAGGGAACGACTATATCCCCGACTATCCAACAAAGTCAAGTTGTTTATCTTAATACCTGTAAAAGTTAAGAGATTGCGTAAAGCCAAATAGTTAAGATAAAGTTGCGGTAAGAGCAGGTTCTACAAACAAAAGCATTCTCTTAATTAAAAAAAACATATTCTACCAAGTTTTGATTGAAAGGACAACCATCCTCTCACAATCACTGTCAGATCTTAATTGTATTTTAGAAGGAAAAATATGTTTAGTAGCAATACTTGAGTATGAAAATAATCAGATTAATGAAGCACAGAAATTTTATTGTCAGATTTGTCTAACAAGAAACTGACAATATGGATTTGACAACCATGAAATGAAGTATAAGAACACATTAAAATAAATAATCTAATTTTGAATGCTGTCATAATTTTATTTTTATATATTAGCAATTAACAAATGAAATTGAGATAATTTATTTACAAAATGGTTACATATTGTTATGTACAAACTATCCAAAGAACAATAGTCAGTCCAATTCAACACTATACATACTAATTTCTGTTACAAGAAATAACTAGCACATACCAGGAACATACTCGAGGGTTAACACCTTTTCAGTTGTGTAGTCCCACATGATAAGCTAGAAAAATAACATAACGATTATTCATGTAAAACATTAGGAAAAAGACACCACACACACCCAAATGATGCCTTCAATGTTGACAAGAGACATGGCACTACAGTAATAAACGGGGAAAAAAGACATTGCTGCATGTTTTTTAACCACTAACCATGGTTTTCATGCAGATGTCAATGAGATCAAGGAGGTGATTATAGGAGGATGCCATGGTGATGGAAGAATGTCGACACAATCAGATTGATTACAAATATGGGTTTGAAACAGGACTAGGCAGATAAATATATGGCCTCTTAAAAGATACAAGCGAAGTCAAGCATGGAAACAAAACCCAAAAACAAGTTGTGTTTTGAGTTTGAAGAAACGTACTGGCACACGGACCCACTTTATATTTCTGAAATCTCGGCGAAATCTGTCCGCATTCTTTCCTTCATTGATGTAATCAATTTCTTCATACAAAATTCTGAAATCACAAATCATGATGGTCAATTCTTATGTCAACTCACTTTCTGAAGAAATATATGGATTGTGGAAGCTACAATAATTTCAGAAATCTGTAAATAAACAAAAATTGGCATAGCCCTACAGATATTGCAAAAAGTTTCTAACCAAAGATCTTCCATCCATTAGTCCTTATACCTCAATCTATGAGGTATTCAAGGTCTTTGTTCCCCTCCAAAGGACAGGTTCATTTATTGATTTAATAATGGACTCACATGATGAACAGCATAAGCAATACTACCTCCGTCGAAATATAAGGGGTTCCGGTAACGCACCTAGACAAACACTTATCCAGGTGCGTTTGCCAAAATCCTTTATATTTCGGGACTGAGGTAGTACTGTTTTTATTTGAAGAACGATTGAGGTTGCAATATCAGGTGCTATGGTAGGGAACTAGTTATTCCACACAATTCCAACAAAGTTTTTGGCAGAAAAGGTTGGGATGTATTCTAGAGATGTCAAATAATAAAAACATCAAGTCAATAGAATACATTCAATGATCCAAGAAGACTATATTGCTACTTACTTGGAACATTCCTCATAAATACCAATCCAATCCCTTGAAGGACCACCAAATGCCTCACTTCTCTGAAAATACTCAGCTACTAGTTTTAGATTCCCTACAAGATTCCAAAGAATAATCAAAACTATTATCAACATTAAACAACAACTGAGTTATTTCATATCAAAGCCATCTAATTTTTTCTTGAAAAACAAGCATTTTAAATTACTTTATTATCATATTTTGAGAAAAAAATAGTATGCAAATGAGTAAAAGGATAATAAACAAACGCAAAAGGGTAGAATGTCAAAAAGTAATAATTTCTCTTACTTAGGTCAATGTCAAAAAGTTTTCTGAGGCCTGGTCGCTGCACTTTAACTGCAACTCTCTCTCCATTGTGAAGCACTGCACGATGTACCTGAACAACATATATGAAGGAACCTGTAAGCAGATTTTATTTATAAATAAAGAAGATAGGATGAAGATCGTCAAGGACACCAAATTTTGTAGCTTATTAATAAGCATCGCTGTTTCCCCTCAAAAAACAAACATGGACCACTAGTATAACAGGAAAGGACAACCGGAATCAGGCAAGAATGAGCAGAAATGGTAGGCATTTATTGACATATACAGATATGAGAAACATGTAGTGAAGAAAATATTGGCCAATACGATATGAAAAGCATATAGTGAAATGTAATTTTACAACTTGAAACAAAAACATGCAGAGGAGTAGCAGCAGCTGTTGGCTTTCATAGAGGAATTGAACAAGTAAAATGTATAGAAAAATCCTTGAGAAAAAGGTGATATAGTATGATATAGAAAAAATGTATAGAAAATGTATGATATAGAGGAATTGAACAAGTAAAATGTATAGAAAAAATCCTTGAGAAAAAGGTGATATAGTATGATATACACTGATTGGTACTGAGAAGATCAGATTTATGTTTTGATAGAGTGCAAAACTAAGCACCTGACCAAGACTGGCAGCAGCTATCGGACGATCGTCAAATTCCTTGTACACAACTTCAATTGGGCAACCCATTTCTTTCTCTATGAAAGCCTTTGCCTTCTCAGGAGAAAATGCGGGTACTCTATCCTGCACAAAAAACCGGAAGTTACAATATATATACTTTTCTATGTTCTAATGAACTGTTTTGATTTTGGTTTACTCCTATAGATAATTCTCTTGTCGGTCATCATTACAGTAATAATTGTGCCCTTTCATTCATTATTATGAATTTACAATCAGTTTACTGGAGAGCTAAAAAATCAACAAGAGGAATACAGAAAATACTAGAGCAGTTGGAGGTTAACATAAACACAGTAGAGTTAGAAAATAAATTAAGAATTTGATGATATGGAATCACAAAAAATAAGTACCTGCAATTTTGCAAGTTCATCCACAAATTCCCTTGGAAACAGATCAGATCTTGTCGAAGATAACTGTCCAAGCTTAATAAAAGTTGGGCCAAGCTGCAATACTTGTTCTCTTAACCATGAAGCAGTTTTCCTCCTCCGAACTTTCTGTGATATATGGGATGATTTAGTCCACGCATACAAAAAATAAGTATCTTTTCATTTTAGCAACCCAAATCTCTGTGATCCATTATAATTACCAGTTACTCCACAAAAAAGGTAAAGCTTTCGCATAGGAAACTTTAAAGGGAATGCAGAATTCTTTAACTAAAGCTTATTTGTACCATAAAAGCATACCTGTTTTTCCTCCGAGAATCCACCTGCATAGGCCCATTTGGCATTGTCGAATAGAACGCGGATTCGAAAAGAAAGAACAAAAGACCAGATATCTGCACTCCTCTGCCACGAGTTGTAATTATCTTTTGCCCAACTGAATCCTTCATCAGAGGGCAAAACCTTCAGCTCCTCTTCAAAGGGATCATCATTGGGTCTCATTCGCTTTTGGGTCTTCACTAGAGCAGACATATTGCTACCTTTAACCAAGCTAGTCCCATTAACAGAACCATTAGTTACCGCTTTCATCGAACCATTGACAGCAGCATTAGGAGAACCATTGATGGCCACCTTGGTTGAGCCATTGACAGCACCATTTGGAGAGCCATTAACTGTGTCTGGCCTTACTCGGACACCACTCTTGCTCCTTTTCAACTCTGTTGTCGGGACCATCTTTATCGCGCGGCCATTGGTACCGAATTTCTCAGTTTCAGTTGACCGAGCTTCTGCACGGAACACCGGAGATCTCTTAATCAAAGATGTCTCATTCGATGATGCCCTGAACCTTTGGAGCTTCACATTGGAGATAGATGATGAGAAGCTGAGATCAGCCATCATCATCGCCATGGCTAATCAAAAGCTCCTGTTCGTAAACATTTCCTCATCAGTATCCACAGCAGAACAAAAAGAAATGTAATTGCAATGAAATGCCAGCCTACCAAATGAAACTAAAGCCTTGAGATAATTGTGTAAATGTCCTAAACTATAAAATTTAATTTCCATTTCCAAGAAATTAAGGACTGGATTACATAGGCACCACATGGTTGCATAATTGCTATACAGATATTCAGCAGACGTTCTTAGAAAATCATCTAATATCTTGTTCGGAATGGATTAGCCAAAGAGATTCATGAGAAGTGCTCATACTCCAACAGATTAAGGAGCAAATATCAAAAATTAATTCCTGATCGAACTACAAATTAACTGTCAAAATGTGAATATTTTTTTCTCCAAACTGCTTGACAATTCATCTATAAACACAGATCGACAGAACAACTAGGAGCAAGCAGCCACCAAATTAGCCCATTCTTGCTATATTCCATTCCATCGACCCAGAAACAAAACCCAAGAAACAATACATACATCAGCAACTAATCCTTCACTAAACCAATTCCCCACCCAGAATACAATTTTAAGGAAGAAGAATCAAGATTTCACCCGGAGCCAAAGAACACGCGGATTTTCTTGGCAAGGGGGGAGAGTTGTGCAAGAAAGGGTCACCTCAGGTGGGCTTCTGATTTTCTTGGCGCGCCCCAACAGCGAATGGAGCGAGGACGGACGACGGAGACAGTCCGGTTCTCTTCTTCTCCGACTTGTCAACTGGCTTCTGGTTGGGAAGAGGACACACACCACTTCACACACCATACGATAATATATATTTTTTTTTAGCAACACACGATAATATTAGTACAACAGAAGAGGGGGGAAAAATGAGGCACACACGAGGGGAATTTTTTACTGTTTCGTAGTGCGTGGTGGCCGGTGACACTTTTGTAGATAAGCCCCTTCACTCTGCGATTATTTCAGAACAAGTTCAGATGTGGTTTTCAGAATACTTCATGTAATTCAGTAAAAAGAAAAAATCGGCTTTCCGAAATCATTTGTTTTCTTTTAATTCGGTGTTCCCCTTTTTATCAGGGTGGCGGGTGGATTACATTGCGGGGCATACCTTGCATATGAGCATGTTGTTGCCAAACGTTTGGTGTTCTTTTCTCCTGAAGATAAATACGAAGATTAAGTTTTTACGTAAAACGATGTGATAATAATGTATGATTGATTGAGTTTTTATTATTACAAACTTGAACATGGATTAATCTGATATTTTAGAGCTACTTTTATATAAAAAGTTTTCGCACAAAACAGACCGTTTAACAGTTTAAAAAGCGTGCCACAGCAATCTTTATTTTTATCCACCTCTCGTTGGAGAAAAGAACAGGGAATGCGAAAATTCTTGAAAAATAATTGAATAGAGTGGATATACACTATCTTACCTATATACGGGGATACGGATATAGATACGCGATATGTTGATACAGGGATACGGCACTTTTCAGAAAATATGGATATAGGGATACGTCTATATATACATATATAGACGTAGCACGTGTGTGTGTGTGTGTATATGACACTCATATGGGGGCACCATGGTGCCCGGGCACCATGGTATGAAATACACAAATTCGTCTAAATTTTTCAAAATTTTCAAATTGTGAGTATATACCTAGTTATAAGGATTCGATTCATACATATACCTAACAACAAAACAACTGAAATTTAACTTTATTTCACAATCCAATATTACATACCTAACTAATTATATGTTTGGATGCTATATACCTAGAATCCCATATGAGTGTCCTATATATATATATATATATATATATATATGTATATACGTATATGTATATATGTATATATATATATATATGTATATATATATATGGTATATATACTTCCTATATAAATTAACTGGTGCTACATCTAGTATGGCCTCCAAGATTCAAATTGAGCATATACCCAATTTGAATGAGTATGAAATTTTTTTAAATGTTTAGATATGAACATTAATTTCTTTACTAACAAGTTCAAACAAGTTTGAACTGAGTTTGAACTTTTTTTTTTAGATTTTGGTTCTAGATATATAATATCCAAACATATAATTCGTTAGGTATGTAATAATGAATTGTGAAATAAAGTTGAGTTTGAGTTGTTTTGTTGTTAGGTATTTGTATGAATCGAATTCATACACCTAGGTATATACTCACAATTTAAAAATTTAAGAAAATTTATGTGTTTTATATCTGGAAGCCCGGGCACCATGGAGTCCCAAAATATATATATATATATATATATATATATATATATATATATATATATATATATGAAAATTATATGCTACTACCGGGAGTAGCTACTACTACTACCGGGAGTAGTTACTCCCATCTCATCCACCATGCGGTTTGTTACACGATCTGTGCAGCTTGGTGCTAATTTAGAGTCCTTGTTAACGGGTTAATGACTAATCAGATTTGTAATCCAATCCATTAAGGAAGCCAGCTGCTCTTTTCACGGGATACAAATTGTTTTGAATGCATGTCAATTCAATCAGCTAGTAAAAATGAGCAGATGAGGTTTTGATGTAGATATATTTTGCCTTAGCTTTATTGCAACTTTGTTCTGTCCTATAACGGGGATATAGGTTCATGATTTTTTTTAAAAAAATGAGCAACTGTGATTTGAAGGTCTGTTTTCTCTATGCATTCAAACCCAAGTTTCTGTCATACAATGATGTATATACTATATGGTACACACACGCTGGACGAACAGAAATTATTCTGCCAATATTCTTGCCAGGCTTCATATTAGGTGATGATATTTAGTTATAGGGGTAGAAGATATTCTTCACCTTTTTAGATGACCGGATCGAATGGAAACGCAGAGCACAAGCCACCGCTATTTTCGTTTGTTCTGTTCCAAACTTCCGATTTTCTGCTCCCTTCCTAACCGATATTCTGTTCCTTTTCCGGTTACCTACTGTCCACCTTTTCTATTTTCTGCTCATTTTTTAAAACGTTTTGAGGAGCAGAACATATCAATGATGAGATTCAATTATACGAGCAGAAGTTGAGCTATGGATCTAGAGACCAGAAAATTGTTTTCTGCACGCATTCCAGCTTCTGTCCTACGGTGATGCATATATATGGTACTCATACACTGACGAGCAGAAACTGCTTTATATATTACATGCTTTTATATAGGAATCATATCTTGTTACTTGTTACTATGATTCGGTAGTAACATCATCACATAAGTGTAGTAACACGATACGTTACTGTAAAATTTATAGGTCATTAATGCGAGAATTTATAGGTCGTTACTGTACTTTTTACAGTAACATTATGATGAAATTGCAGTAACAGAGAACATATGATAGTAATGATACTAATACAGTACCACTGTATATACATAGTTAAATTTTTAAATCTCAATCTAGTGCAAAATACAAAGTGCTAAGAAAGTAAATGTGCATGGTCACAAGTTAACACAAGTGATAAAAATATTTCTCTTTGTCCATAAAAAATACATAGTAGAAATCTTAGTACAATTAAACTTTTAGAACTCTAATCTTTAAACAATAATATCTCTCACATCGCATATTATTTTTTAGAACCGTTTTCACCATAATGCTTTAAAGCGACGTTAAGCAAGACAATAGTCTTGTTACTACATGATGATTGAGACAAAAATGCTTTTATAACATTGTTACTGTGGAAAGTAGTTGTGTTACTGCACATTGATCGTTGCATTACTACGCCGTTCTAAAGAGACGAGAACTTAAAAAAAAAGTAAATCTCAATCTTTAGAGAGCAATATCTCTCACGTTATATAGAATTTTTCTAATCCGTCTGCACCATGATGTTCGTAAAAAAGTGTTTAACAAAACTAGATCCATCATGACTATTTTTCGATGTTGTTACTATGAGAAAGTTGTCATGTTACTACACGATGACCGTTATGTTACTACAGAATTGTTGCGAGACGTGAGCAACAAAGTGGTGGGCGGGGGAGGGAGTCAATGGGCGGGTTTGACCGGCGGGAGGGAGCTTTGACCAGCCTTTGACTGAGGTGGGAGGGGGGATTTGGACCCTAGGAACGGTGGGGGAGGTGGGATTTGTCCATGGGAGAGGGGAGGTGTAGAATAGATTTGCTATACATATATACACACATATGGGGCACCATGGTGCCCGGGCACCATGGTATCAACTACACAAATTTACTCAAATTTTTCAAAATTTTCAAATTGTGAGTATATACCTAGTTATAAGAATTTGATTCATACCTATACATATCTACAAAAGAACTTAAATTTAACTTTATTTCACAATCCATGATTACATACCTAACTAATTATATGTTTGGATGCTATATATCTAGAATCAAAATCTAACAAAAACAAGTTCAAATTCAATTCAAACTTGCTTTGAACTAGTTAGTAAAGTACTTAATATTGATACCTAAACATTTTAAAAAGTTTTATACTCATTTAAATTGGGTATATACTCAATTTCAACCATGGAGCCCGGGCACCATGGAACACCAAACAAATTATATATATATATATATATATATATATATATATATATATATATATATATATATATATATATATATATATATATATATATATATATACCCAGGGTGCGTAATAGCTAGAATGCTCCTCTCACACCCTACCCCCCACCCTTACTCCCACCCCAGGAAACTACCTTTCTCTCTCCTCCCCCACCCACACCCTGGTTCGTACCTTTTCTCTGTCCTGATTTTTTTTCTCGGTTGATTTACTCTCGGTTGATTTCTTCTTTCAATAGATGTATTACTCTGTGTTGATTTTGATTTCTTCTTTCAATAGATGTATTAATCTCGTATTAATCTCTGTTGATTTCTTCTTTCAGCAGATGTATTACTCTTAGGTAGTTCTCCATCCTTATCTCATTTCTGATTTTTGTACCCACGTCCTTCTCTCGATAAATCATTACTCTCAGTTGATTCATTTTATTAGTAATTTAATTTACTAACGCAGTGGGTATATCATGATGTTATTTCTTCGATTAGAGGTAAAATCTCAATTCTTTCAAACATTGGTCGAATTCTTAATGCAAATAAGCTCATAATTGCATAGAGGACACAGATATATACATAACATGCATCAAGAACGTGAGATTCCGTGTTAACCGGTAAAGCAAATAATCTATCACTACCTCCTATACAAGTCAATGGAATATTCAGATATACAAATGAATCAGCTAGTTCAAAAAAAAAAGAACAAATGAATCAACTGAGAATCAAATTAAACAAATGAATCAAATGAATCGCAGGCTCGATCATTTGCAGCAATGGCGGATTTGGACTTGTTGGATCAATCGATCTCAAGGCATCCACGCACTCGTCCACACGACAGGCTGCTCCTTCCACGCAAGGAATGCTCCGGTAGCGGCGGCGTTGTCCATGTCACTGCCGTAGTCCTGCATCAACCAGCCACCTTGTACCGCCGGAGAAGCGACCGCACGTCGTCGGCGACGTCGTCACTGAATGCCGCCGGCGACAACTCCGCCGACCGCGTGCACCGCGCCCAGGACGCGCCGGTCTCCCACCGCTCGGCAGGAACTCACGCCGTCGGCCTCCTGGAACGCTTCCACGGGGAGTTATCCTCTTCCAACTCCTCCTCTGTGTGGTCTCCGCTTCGTCGGCTTTTCTCCGCCACCACCACACGTTCTCAGCCGTCACGGAGGAAGGCCAGAGCAGCGAGGCTACCGGCCTCCTGGAACGGTTCCTTCGTGGTTGAGGGCTTGGATTTGGCGGTAGGTCGTCGGGGCGGATCCCAGGAGGCGGCGCCAACTCACGGACGGACGATGCGCCACCACGCCTCCATCGCCGGCGACCAGTCCGAACGACCCACCGCCGTCGAAGTCAGCTCCGCCTCAAACTCCCACCGCCGATGTCGGATCAAGGCGAGGGATGGCCACCGCTGCTGGACCCAGGCGGAGGACGCCCCGGCGAGCCCGTCACCTGCCGCTGACGCAGGCCATCCCCGTCGCTCGCTGCTGGCGCAGGCCGTCGCCGTCGCCCGCCCGCTGCCGTCCTGCAATCGCCGTCAACCGCCTGCCGCACCCGCAAGCCATCATCGTCGCTGCCTAATCCGTAAAAAGTGGAGAGGGAGGGGAAAGTGGGGGACGGTTTCTACGATGGAAGAGGGAGAGAGTAATATATATAGCATGTAGATTCGATTGTAAATAATTTACTCTGGGGGAGGGGAGGGGGCTGGGGTGCACGTGGGGTGGGGTGGGGGTAGGTGGGGTGGGTGGGGGAGGGGAGGGGGCTGGGGGTACGATGTGAGGGGGAGTATTTTATATATATATATATATATATATATATATATATATATATAATTTATATATATATATTAAATTTGCTTGGTGCTCTATGGTGTCCGGACACCATTGTTGAAATTGAGTATATACCCAATTCAAATGAGTATGAAACTTTTTCAAATATTTAGGTATTAACATTAACTACTTTACTAACTAATTCAAAGTAAGTTTGAACTGAATTTGAATTTGTTTTTGTTAGATTTTGATTCTAGGTATATAGCATCCAAACATATAATTAGTTAGTTATGTAATCATGGATTGTGAAATAAAGTTAAATTTGAGTTGTTTTGTTGACAGGCATAGATATGAATCGAATTCTTATAACTAGATATATACTCATAATTTTTCAAGTTTTAAAAAATTTAAGTGATTTTGTGCATTTAATACCATGGTGCCCGGATATATATATAGGAGTTGGATAATATGAACCTTGGTGCATATGCACCAGCAATCCAGACCATCCATATGCATATGCATGTCCAGATCTCAAAGCATGTGTGATTAGCTCCTGGCTAAAGTGTACCTATCCTGTTCTTTCCCTATATAGTAAGAGAAGGGGATGGTACATGATCTAATTCTCATTACCAATATATCCTTCAAGTAGTACTACAGTACTTCACTGGTTCGATTGGACATAAGCTCTATCCCTACATATGATAGTGTTGGAAGGTACAAATCACTTGATTAAGTGATATCATTAATAACCTCTCTAGGTTCTTAATTACCTAAGAATCTGATTTTATGTTTCGGCAATTCACCTCAAATGATTTCTTCTAGTGATTTTGATTTCACACGAGTTCTTATAATATCTTGTGATGCATCAATTCATTAACCAAAAAAATAATATCAACATACTGCAACATGTTGATATTTCTTTTTGTAACAACCATTTTTTGGTGAATGGAGATATATTGTTTTTGTAAATATAGATATAATAGATTGAAATTTCATTGTATGTAGATATATTACATCAAACTTTCTTTTTGTAAATTTTTATTTTGGTGATTGGAGATATATTTATTTTCTGTATTACATTTTTTGGTACAACATTAAATGCAAATCTAGATATATGTCATTATTTCAAATACGTATGACATTTGATATGAATTTGAAATGTCTATAAAATTTAAAATGGGCCACAAAAGTACCGTGTGAGTTGTTCTAGACCTCTTTATTGGAGTAATGTGCACGTGGCATAATCTTGTAATTTATCTTATATATTGTCACAACCTGAAGTTCTTTCCCAAGCCTAAATTGGAGTTATAAATGGTCTCAAGAAAATACTAGTGTAAAGCAAGAGTAAACCTTAATAAATTAATACAAATAACAATCAGAATTGGCATGTGGAATTTTTCTTGAGTTCTACATGTCGAAATTCGCTAACAAGATTTTTAGTGGAATTTTCAGAGCGCTCGAAATAATTTTAACCAATTAAAAATGAGCACAAGCAATATTTAATCCCAGGAAAATCCATTTTCCTTCTTTTTCTTTTCTTTTCTCTTTTTCTTTCAATTGGGCCGCCGGCCCATTCTCTCTTCCCCCCCTTCTTCCCGCTGGGCCGGCCGACAGGCCGAGGCCCAGCCTAGCTCAGCCGCGCCCCCTCCTCTCTCCCGGGGTCACCGACAGGTGGGGCCCACCTGTCGGGCCCGTCCCTTTCCTCCAGCCGCCGCCGCCGCGCCCGCAACCGCCGCCGCGCCCACGCCCCCGCCTCCTCCGGGCCACGCTGCACACGTCGCCCGCTCGCCCGCGCCCCCCGCGCCCACTTCCCCCTCTCTCCCGCTCGCCCGCGCTCCCGAGACGGCCGGGATTCGATTTTCGAATCCCGCCTCTCTCTCCTCCCCGCTCCCCCACGTCGGCCGGCGATTCCCGCCTCTCCCGGCCACGTCCAGCCCCCTCTCTCCCTATTTAAGCACCACCGCCGACCCTTCTCTCTCTTTCCCCATCTCGCCGAGCTCTCCCGTGCCCTCTACCGCCCTAGCACCGTCGCCCTCCTCTCCGCCACCGTCGCCGCCGCTCCGGTCGCCGCTAGCCGCCGTGCCGAGCCGCGCCGTCGACGCCGTCGCGTTCGCCGTCGTGCGGGCCACCCCGTCCACCCCTCTTCCGTCGGATTCCGCCGCCGGAACCCACTTCGCGTCGTGCGCCGGTGGTTCCGGAGCTCGTCCCGCCGCCGTCATCTCCTTTCGTCGCTCGCCGTCGTCGATCGTCGTCGGTGAGGCATCTCCTCCCCTTCCTCTCTCCCTCCCGCGCCGCTTAGCCGCCGATCGCCGTCTCGCGCCGCCGCCGCGACGCCGCCGGTCGCCGTCTCGCGCCACCGCCGCATGCGCGCCGCGCCGCCGTGCGCCATGGCCGCCGGGCCGGCTTGAGCCGCCCGCGCGCGCCGGCCGCGCGCCCCGTCGCCGTCCGATCTACCCTCGGGTAGATCGGGGCCGTCCGTTCGGCCGCCCGCGTGGCTGTCGTGTGGCCGCCGCGTCGGCGCCACGTCAGCGCCACGTGGTGCGCCGCCCCTTCCCCGGTCCGTGGACTCGGTCCACCGTGAACCGCCCTTCCCGAGTCACTGCCATGTGGGGCCCGCATGTCGGCGCCGCCCCCTCTCTCCCGGGATTTATTTATTGCGCAATAATTCAATTAAGGATTTTTCTGTTTATAGTAAAAACACAGTGAATCTTTTAAAATTCATAACTAATTCATCCGTGCTCCGTTTAAGCCCATTTAAGTCTCAGTAAATCAAGAAAAATGTGTAGAATCCGTTAAAAATGGTTTTGTTCTCTGTTTCAGTAGTCTTATAGCCTGTTTGCATTGTTTGCCTTGTATGTCGCTTAGATTCCGGTTCTTCCGACGCTCCGGTGTACTTCGAGATAGTCGCCGAGGTTCCTCCAGCAGCAGAGCAAGGCAAGTCATGCTTGTCACTTAAACATATTGAATCTATATGGCAAATGCTCTATTGTTTTTCTTCCAAATACTGCATTGTTTTATAATGTTACTATGGGATGTTTACCTACTGTCATAGCCATACTATTCTGTACCATGTTCCTTTGTTAGCTTGGGATATAACATGACTAGAGATTGGACTAGGGATTGCTTAGCCATGCTTAGTTCAACTAGCACACAACGAGGGAAATCCTATTAATGTTTAGACTGTAGGTCCTAATGGTAATGTTGGATTAGTACCACCGTTTTGGTGTGGGTTAATTAAAATGAATCACATGGTGGGCTGTGGGTGCATGGTTTTGCTAGTCGCATCCATGGCAATTAAGGACCGGTTCGCGGGAAATCCTGGAAGAATTTATCGTGCTTACCACAAGCCAGCGTGGGCAACGACTGGGCTTGTAGTGTAGCTTTCCTCTAGCTGACGCATCCAGGCAAGGGTGGGCGTGATGGAGCAGGGCGGGCCCTGCGATGGCCTCTGTCGCTTCCGGATTCACCTAGGCACGAGAGGGGATTGCCCGCTGCCTTGCGAGGAGTGGGGGTGAAACCTGAGGTGTGGTATGCTTGGTTAGAGGGGGTTATGCGAAGGGTCCTGTCACGGCCTCTTTCCGGTATGTCGTGGTGGCATGTCGGCGCACGGAAACGTGTCGTGGGGCTGTGTCTTGTGGGTACAGTTGTACACCTCTGATCAGAGTAAAACTATTCGAATAGCCGTGCCCGCGGTTATGGGCGGTCAACCAGATTTACCGTGATTAGTTTCACTCCAGTTTAGTCTAATGAAATTGGATAGTTTAGGTGAATGGTTGGGCCTGTTGCAATGTGGGATAGCGTTGGACAGTGGATGATTAATATTGAGTAATTATTACAACTGTTTTCTTCTTTCAACTCCTGTTTATAAATGCTCGCCTTATGCAAATGAACCAGTCTAGCTCTCCGTTGATAATTCCCTGCATCATACCCCTATTCCGGTATGACTTGCTGAGTACAGTGGGTAGTACTCAGTTTTGCTCTATTTTCCCCAACTCCAGAGTGCGAGTATGTGTCAGATGGTGATTTCTCCGAGGAGTAGGCTTCGTCTGTGCCGTTGAGGATGCCTGTGGAGTGGTGTTCCGCTGCAGTTCAAGTCAAGGCTTAGCTCCTGTTATCTCTCGTTTTTCCGCTGTATTTATGTAAGACTTTTATGATATTTGTAAGACGTGGATCTAAATGTCAACATTGTCGTTTGTGTACCCCGGCCGGTTCTGGACGGGGATTTTAATGCACATTCTGCCTGGAGTTCTATTCGGGAATTTCTGGGCGTGACATATATGCATGCTAGAGTTTATTCAGAAATAATATACCCTTCAATAGATCTCAGGGAGAGGTATCATTTAATCATTTACGAATGTCGTTTAGTAAAAGATCAATTCATTGGGTGTATGTTAATTATGCAGTTACATGAAAACAAGCATGGGTGCTTATTTGTAAAATAATATGGAAACATTTTGATTTTGTGCCTTATAGACATTTTTAGTTAGCAATCAGTAACAAACTAGCAATGTTTGTATGAAAATGTACCATGCGCAGTTGCACACCATGGGATAAAGGAATCATAACAACACTAAGAAAGAAAATAATGTTGACTGTGTGTTTAGTATGAAATAGAGGTAGAATCTTGCTCGGGGTAAACTAGGAAGGCTGCAAAAATGAGGACAGGAGGCACAGTGTCTATTATGTACCACCCATGTCCTTTCTCACTGTAGTAAGCCTTCACAAATGCATGCTCAGAAATTTAAGTAGCACACATCTTGGAACACACCAAGATCCTAGATTTTAGGTGCAATATATATATATATATATATATATATATATATATATATATATATATATATATATATATATATATATATATATATATATACACGTACGTACGTACGTATGTATGTATATGTATGTATGTATGTACGTATGTATATATGTATATGTATATATATATATATGTGTATGTATGTATGTATGTGTGTATATATATATATGTGTATGTATGTATGTATGTATGTGTGTATATATATATGTGTATGTATGTATGTATGTGTGTATATATATATATACATATATATATATATATATATATACTGTATATATAGGTATATATGTATGTATATATGTATGTATGTATGTATATGTGTACCTATATATCATATATATATATATGTATATATATATATGTATGAAAATACGGATTTAAGCTCGAGCTCATATGTACCTATAAAATCTGCCGTTCGACTGCGCAGAGATTCGTGTGTGTATTGATTTACGAGGGGAGCGACCGGCGCAATGGCTAATTAGCGCGTACGCGCTATTAGCTTAACCGGCGCGTGTTTCTGGCCCACACGGCCCATGTCCTCGAGCAACACCTCTCTTTCTCTTTTTTTTTCTCGCTTTTTTTTTTTCCGCCGCCGGGAGCCGAGGAGGCGCTAAAACTTGTTTTTTTGCCGATCTTTTTCTGTGGTTTTTTATTTAGAAATTGAATCTTTCATCTTTAATTTCTGCTAGTTTTAAATTTGACTTAAATTTTTTTAAGATTTGAGTTGAAAGTTTTTCAGTGTTGAGATGAAAGTTTTTAAATTTGAGTTGAACGTTTTTTTAATCTGAGATGAAAGTTTTTAAATCTGAGTTGAAAGTTTTCAAATCTTGACTTAAATAGTTGAAAGTTTTTAAGATTTGAGATGAAAGTTTTTAAGTTTTGAATGAAAGTTTTTAAATATGAGTTAAATGTTTTCAAATATTTAGTTGAAAGTTTTTAAATTCGAGTCGAGTTGAAAGTTTTCAAATCTGACTTAGAAAATTTTCAAATCAGATTTGAAAGTTTTAAAATCTGAGTTTAAAACTTTTAAATTTAAGTTCAATATATTCAAATCTTGACTTGAAAATTTTTAAATATGTGTTCAAATCTAGACTTAAGAGTTTTCAAATCTTAGTTGAAAAGTTTCCAAATTCGAAATAAATCTGAGTTAAAAGTTTGTTTCAGTCAACTAAACAAAAGAGAAAAACAGACGGTGGCAAATTTTTATTAAAAAACAGAACGACACAATTAGGGAAAAAAAAAGAGCGCTAAGCGCTGTTAGCGGTAGGAAAGTGCGCGCCGTCTCCGGTTCCTAGCGCGTACGTGCGGAAGAGAAACCCCAGCGACTGGAGTTGTTAGGGCGAGGGTACATATATGGTTAAGGTCAAAAAACGACATATTCTCTATATGCCGATATACACTGAATCATAGTAAAAGCCCAAAATGTCCTTTGCTGCTATCACTAGCTTTAGACAGGGCTAAAGCAGGCTAGGACACTCAAGAGAGACTGAGTCAGACATGGCATAGCGAAAGTGGGTTCCACCTGCTCGCCTGCTTCACGCCAGCTCTGCACGCGAGTCGCTACTCCCTACTGCCTCACAGCAAGCGTTCGGTCACGTGGGATGTGAGCAGCGAGCCAGCTACAATACCAAGACTGTATGTATGATGCGATGGCATTGTGGATTTGATGCAGACAATACAAGCCGAAAGTAATTAACGTGTCAGTTTGCAGCTCAGCAATACATTGTCCGTCAAATTCACCTTTGCATGAGCACACACATTGTGTTTTTTTTGTGTGTTTAAGATATTTGGGCGTAAAGACTGAAAAGTATACGGAAGTATATTTAAAGTATTAAATGTAGACTAATAATAAAATAAATTATAGATTTCGCTTGTAAACTGTGAGACGAATTTATTAAGCCTAATTAATCCGTCATTAGCAAATATTTATCATAGCATCATATTGTCAAATCATAACATAATTAGGCTCAATTTACATGCAAACTATACAATTAATTTTTCCCCATATTTAATACCCTATGCATGTGTTCAAATATTTGATGTGACGTTTTTGGCTAAATTTTTTTTATCTAAATAAGGCCTTTGTCTGCTTATCTTTGGGAGTACAAGTGAAAGTGACGAGTATTTTTTACTTTGATGATTCATTTTAAAGCCGTAGTGCCACATTAATATATTATCTTATTAAGATGACATGGAAGGAAGCCATCATATTTACCGTCGAGCTAAAAAATTCTCATATTAATAGAATATGAAAATTTAACCTTGTAAAAGTAAGAGTTTTATATAAAATCGAAATAGGGCATACAACAATATATATAGCAAAAGTAGTTTATATAGATAGGACCCACATATACGGACTTTAACTAACAATGTATATAGATAGCAAATAGTATTAGGAGGAGAGAAGAAGTAGAGACAAATAATATATTTTTTCCTCTATGGGCAGCTCATATGCTTATAGTAGCTTTTGTTATTTTTTTTTTTGCTATGGACTAGTTCATAATGTTACTAGGTTATTGAATGAAATATTATATTACTTATGAACCACTTTTTTTTTACTATATTGTGGATACCCTTATAGTGATGAGAAATAAAACTTTGGAGTTCCAGTAACACGTAGAAATGTATGGACAATCCTCTATATTTTTAAGAAGTGTGGTGCAGGCAATAGTGCATTTATATTTTAGAGTGGGAAAATATGCTCCTCCTCCCATGACCTTTTGGGTTACCTGGCAATCGTACTTTTTTTTTTTGGCCAGTCCTGAACTGTCATCATCCATTGTACGGTCCTTTCAGACGGGTGCGCAAGGGCATCGGTGGAAATATCAGCAATATCATCCATATATGGCCCAGAGGGTAGGTACATTTTCCAAGCCAGGTTAGCAACTGAGGATGATCCCTTGTTAATGCGAGGTGAGCACGTGTCACTTTGGTACCTAGGGTGCACGTGAGCTCGCGTCCAAAATTTCCAATTCCTATATGTATTGCCCCCTGCTCCGACGACGCGGGGAGAACGGTTGGAGGTCTTCAGCGGCGGTGGGCGGCGGCGGTGGGCGCGGGAGAAGGAACGTCGAGAGGGGCTCTCTCGCTGCAACATAGAAGGTTAGTCAAAGTAGCTTGGATCTATCATCAATCAAATCTGGTACCTTCTGCACTTAAAATCTGCATGAATCTCCTTCCTTTCATGATAATAGGTTTACCCCTAATGATATTTCGACGTGTGTGTTGAATATTACCCAGTTTTGTGAATATTACTCTCTTTTGAGGGCTTCTGTTGCATGATATTTGATCCGATTGAGTCATGGAGATGTTTTGATTTACTAGGATTTGTTGCTCGAAGCAGGTAAATTTGTTTACCACATGAAACCATGAAGTTGGTTCTAAGAGCAGGTACAATAGTAGGTTATAAGCCAGCTGTAAATATATTTTAAAGAGATAAATAAGGAGAGAGAAGGACAGCGGGCTACAGATTTGCAGCCAGCTGTAGCACGGACTCCAAGACGCAGTGTGTGTATGACAGGTGGGACCAGGTATTAATAGTGAAGTATGTAACTATTGTATGAATGAGCTATTAGCTTGACTATAGATGTATTGGAGCTAGTAGTTGGCTATACTATTGAACTTGCTCTAATTAATGTAATCAATTTTAGGTGCATAACTACTGCCTCTAAAGCAATTGGTTCTTTCAAGTAACACACATATGTGTGGGGACACCCAATTTAGGTTTGGTGCTCCAAATATCCACTCGTGATCGTCCAAGATTTCGATCACGCACAGATTGATATACAGAAGCGCTTTCGATTAATTCAAATTTGTTTTACATAAGACTAGCTATTACAACTCTTAAAGGTAAAAGATTCAAACTAAAATATCCTTATTTGAAATACAAGAAAAATCCAAACTACTAAACTATTCAACTCCACAGGCAAAAGCTCGAGTGTAGACTAGCCTAGAAAAACTAGTTGCTGTTGTAGACCTCACGACCTTCTGGGGCTTCTTGATAACACTATTCTTCTATATGTCAAATTATGCAAGAGTGAGTACTTATGTATCCAGCAAGACATATATAGATAATTTAATGTAAAGAGATAACAGTAAAAGACATATAACATGCTTATCATTTTGCATATAAAACGATGAAAAAGTAAAGGAGTATCAAAATCATATATCATCTTTATTCTCAAAATTTTAACTTTAAATCTACTTATACCAAAAGAAAAGGTATCACACATATGACATATCTCCTTGACCGAGAGCATGGTGTATTCGAATACGGTACGACTGTGTAGTGTGTACCCAGCTTTACTCACACGATATGAAAAGTTTGCAAGGCTGAAAACAATATAGCCATTCGAGAGTCCCACTTACTACTAATTACTGCACAGTGGGGTCTGGGCTCATCATAGTAGTCAAACTCTTGCCAGGCCTAGGCAAGGTTAACTCATATCGTCATACTTTCATGAGGCCCATTGTTGTGAAACATCCCCAACCTCTGTACACATGTTCACCCAAAAACCGCTCCTAGTGAGCCTACTAACTGTCTTTCATATAGTGGGACAATGTACTAGGCTAATCCAATTACTTGGTCGTGTGGATGGGCGCAAACTATGTAACTTTCCATGGTATAAGGGGGTAAATTATAATCCGGTTAAACTACCAAAACTATCTCAAATATCCAAACTTTCCATAACCATAACTTCAACATTCACAACCTTCAATATTCACAAAATTCAACATCCATAACCTTCAACTCAGAAATGCATATTTTAACCGGATTTCTAAGATTGTAAAGATATTTGAATAGTAAACCACATAAAATGATATCCAATATATCTTTCTATAATCTCATGTGATAATGCTTGAAAGCAATAAATATTATTCTAGTTACCACAATATTGTTCAATATTGTTCTGAAGTATAAAATTTATCTATGAGATGTTAAAAGAGTAAGTTATTATGCATCAAATTGAACATGAAGATTAATTAAGTTTTCTATATGATCAAAATTTTAATTATGTCTTGCCTTACGTCTCGAGATTTCCGTGGCTTCAGCGTAGCCATCTAGCTCCACATCAGCTCCTTGGATTCGATAGAACTTGCTGTCGGTTGTGGAGGTGGGGCCCACTTGTCATATGTCTCTTCTACCTCTTCTTCTTTTCTTCTGTTTGACAGCCGAAAGGAAAGAGAGAGGAGGGCAAGCGAGGCGGTGGCCAGGAGGTGGCGATGCCGGCGGCGGGTGGTGTTCCCGAGCAAGAGCTCAGCACCCGAGGGAGAGAGGAGGATGGCCGGAACGGCGACGGCAAGAGCTCAGCTCGGCCGGCATAGATGGGAGCGGCAGTGGCTAAAGGAGAAGGGAAATAGGAAAAATGGGTTCACCTCGGCGAGGCAAGCCCTATGGCGCAAGGATTTGGCCAGCGGAGCTTCGGTGAGGGAGATCGGCCGGTGGCCGGTGGTGGCTAGACATGACAGGAGAGAGAGGAAGAGCTCGAGGAGCTCAGTTTTTGTGGGGAGGAAGAGAACGGACCTCGGCGTCCTTTTATAGGCGATAAAAGGTGGTTGCCGATGTCGGTTTGGAGGGGAAGGACGAGGAGGATACAACGCCGGTAGCGTGGAAAAGTAGGAGACGGCGCCGGCCTCGTCTTCCAATTGGACGACAATGGCGGTTCGGCACGGTGAGGTGGCGGCTGACGGCGGTGGCAATGGCGGTGGAGGCGGAGCAAAAGGGCACGGCGACGGCGCTCCGGCTCAGCAAAACGTCGGCAGGACCGTGGGCGGCGGCGCGCCATGGCGTACAGTGGTGGCGCCCATAGGAAGGAAGGAGAGAGGCGGCTGCCTCTTGGGCCGGCTGGGCCACTTGCGGCTGAGGAGGAGAAAGGGGTGGAGGAAAAAAAAGAATGGGCCAAATAAAAGGGAAATTTGGCCCGAAAGAAATAGGAACCTTTGGCAATTTTGTGTGGATGATTTTGTATAGGATTTAAATGAGATGAAATTTATAGGAAGATGTTTGTGGACTTTTGGAACTTGGATAAGGAATTTAAATAGGACTTCAAAGAAATGAATATTAAGGGAGTTTGTTTGTGGACCTTCGGATTTTGACAAATAATTTAAGTATAGAATTTTTAAAGCACTAAAGAGGTTTGAAATATTTTTTAAAGAAAATAAAACTAAAGAATTTTATTTTGAGATATTAATTTGAAAAGGGTGAAAAATAAAGATGCTCCAATTTAATAGAATTCAATAAGAACCAAATGTAAAACTTGCCACGAAAAGTTTTCTCTAAGAATTTGAAATTTAAATTAAAGTACTCAAATAGAATGGAAAAGAAATACGGGGCAATTGCATATGTGCCCCTACTTTCGAAGACAATTGTTGTTTTACCCCTATTTTTTAGGGTTTACAGTTTTACCCTCACCTTTTGAATCTGAAGCAGCCGTATACCCCCGGTTTTAACAGCATGTTTTAACGGTGTTAGTTGTAGAGAAAAAGGACATTTATACCCTCGGTGGTTATACCATTTTTTGCCCTCATTTTTTTTAACTGTGTATGGTTTTGCCCCTATTTTGTGACTTTAGCTTGTAAATAATTCAAATATGAGCATCTCTTGTGATGTTTTTGTATTTTAACCAAAAAAATCACAAATACTAGACAATTACAAATTTTGACCAAAATTTGAATAAAATTTCGGCAACATAATAGAATTTTGACACAACTAGCATCAGCCAAATTAATTCAATATGAAGCGAAAACAAAACCAAATCAAAGCTAAAATATCACACGCTGAAATTAATTCCGGACATCATAAATCTTCAACCAGCCGCCTGCCATCCACCCCAATCGCCACGTCTAACTCCACAATTATGCAGTAAACTCCTGAAGTGTAAAACCACTAGTAGCATCATCCTGAACTGGAACTTTATGAGCGGAAAAGAAGCACTTGGCCAGCTCGGAGATGCCAGCTCCGTCGTCGAGCGCCAGCTGCTCGTCCTCCGCCGCTGGGAGGCGGCCGTCCGGTGCAGCGTTGCCCGGCATGAGAGCGCGAAGGTGGTGCGAAACCGGCCGCCCTCGCCGCCGCCGCGACGGCCGCCGGCTACTCCGCGCGCCTGGGAGCGGCCGTTGCCGCCGCCTGGCTACTGCCCCGTCGGAGCGCCGCGCGCACGCCCTCGCCGCTGCTGCCCTGCCACGCGCCGCCGATAGGTTTCGGGTTGGGAGGAGGAGGGATTCAATCTCCAATTCTCTATCCATTCACTGAGGGGTACAAAGGTAAATTCATATTTCATGAAATCTTTTTTTTATTTTCTTTTGTACAAAGGTAAAATGCGGGACCACCTAACGGATGTTAGAAATGAGGGCAGACGGCTGGTTCAGATTTAAAAAATGGGGGTAAAACTGCAAACTCTAAAAAGTGAGGGTAAAACAGTAGTTAGGTTTGAAAGTGGGGGCATAGATGAAATTATCCCATATGATTGAGGATTTTAGCCCCAAAATATGCGGTAGGGAGTCTTCGTGAAATATTTGTGGGCTAAAGGAAATTTGGATTTTTAAATGGAAGGGATTGGAAATAGGTTTCTTAGCACAAGAGCAATCATTTTGGAAATACTCCCTACATCCCTAAATGTTTGACGCCATTGACTTTTTTAAACATGTTTGACCGTTCGTTTTATTCAAAAATTTAAGTAATTATGAATTCTTTTTCTATCATTTTGATTCATTGTTAAATATACTTTTATGTATACATATAACATATAGTTTTACATATTTCACAAAAGTTTTTAAATAAGATGAATGGTCAAACATGTTTAAAAAAGTAACGGTGTCAAATATTTAGGGATGGAGGGAGTATTATTCACGTGCCAAGGAGAATCAAACCATGGGAATCAAATTGGTGCCTTGATTCAAAGATAGAAGAATTTAGATATTGGAATATCTAGAAGAGTTTGTAAAATGTTTCGTATGAAGAAGAAAACAAGGATTTCTATAGATAGGTCTAGATTAAGGGTTTGATCCAGAATAATTTCCAATTAAATTGGAATTATACTGGTTTCACCTCAAGGATAAAAATGGAGAATGAATGGTAAATGATAGAATTTGGATATATAGGATTCAAAAGGGAAAGTAATTGTTGGAGGATAAATTTGGAGTTGGAAATAAATGTAGATGGGGCATCAAAAGAATTTCTAAAGGAATGGAATGGGAGGTAGAATGATGAATTCTAAAGGAAAGTATATTGAATCGAGGGAGATTGAAAAGGATATTTCATGAGCTCTAGAGATGTTTGGGTAGGGATCCAAAGGGAATTTGTTCAATAGAGGGGCTGTCTATGTGTCACTAGGGTGAAATTTTTTGTAAACACACTAGAATTTGTGACCGCCCGATGGGCGATCTATCGCAATCCCCACCAGCGCCGCGATCCCCCGAGCGATCGTGTGGTGCGCGCGCAGCGTGTCTGTTGGGTGTTCCCAGACCCGTTTGGGAACTATTCCCAGGCCCGTTTTGTTTTGGGCTAACGTTTTGCCCACGAAACAACAGGCGCATCCTCTTCTTTGTGTAAAACATGTCAACATTTTGGTCAGTTCATCTTCACATTCTTGTTTGGTCCTAACCTTTTTTTTTCGAAGAATTTGGTCCTAATCTGAATCAACGATGGGCTGTCTGTTAGTAAAGAAAACTTGGATACATATACACCTCTTACAAAAACCTAGATAAGGCCATCACCATATCTCTTTACTATCCGATAGCACAACACAGTTGGGCTTCCCCATGATCAGGGGAAAAAAACAAGTATGTGGATTTTCACTATTTCCAGTGAATGCCAAATGCCATACCCCTCAATAAAAATGCCATCTTCTTTTCAAATTCCACAGCCAAGTACAAACCTCTACTTGATGAAATTTTCTAATTGAACAAAATCATGCAAACAGAAAAAACAAAACCTCCACTGCTGAAATTTACTCCAATCATGAACGACCTGAAACCAGTCCCCAACTTTCCAATCATGAACGACCTGAAACCAGTCCCCAACTTTTTTAGTATGGCTGACAAAACTAATTTTCCTTTAGTATGGGATAATACAGAAATCAAGTACGAATTACATTGTATTAGAGCATGCAGATTAGTTATATTTCCTGGTATTTGCTAGCAGAACAAACATGTACTTAGATCAGTACATGGACATTTCAGAGTAGTGATGTAAAATACACAAAACTATGAAAATACTTACAAAATAAACAAGTCATACAAAATTCTGGTGTGAAATTTAGCTTCTCTACCTTCCGCTGAGCCTTAGCCCTTTCTAATCTTGTTTAACTTTATTTCAAATTTGCAAACAAAACTATAGAATTAAAACAAAAAACATATTTTATAACTAGTAGATAAAAAACTACCCATGTTTAGTAGCTGATAAACCTACAGAATTCTGGAGTGATGCATGCTAAACGCTGACAAAACTACATGTATGAATTCAGACAAAACTAATTGCTGACAAAATTTTAAAAAACAGGTATTAAATGATAATAAAACTAATGATCTACTTACAAAACTAAACTGTATGAATTCAGGCAATATTAACTGGTGACAAAACTAACAAAACCAGGTACTAAAAATAGCTGACAGAACTAGAAAAATTCAGTAGCTGACAAAAACAAAACAAAACTGACAGAACCCATGTAAGTCCTTCATCTGTTGCTACAGAACTAATCTGCAAAAAAGAAGAGATTAATACCGTGTAAAATAGAAGTTGAAAAAGATATTTAAAATAGGATGTTAATTAAAAAATATATAATATATATGAACATAGATAACTGTACTTTTTAAAAAAAATTCAAAAAATAAGAAAATCCAAACCAGGACAACTTCTTCCAGGCCATATTCAGAAAAAAAAAACTCAAGGCTGTAAATAAAGTAGTTATAGGTGGCATTCCTCTTCACAACGTCAGGCATGTTCTTCAGCAAACAAAATCAAGGATCAATACTATTTTCATCTGGGAGCGAGCCATGCATCAGATGTGATTTACCAGTTTGTACATACTTATTTTTGACCATATGTATGCAAACAATTCTAAATTCACAAAACTGAAACAATACAGCAAAAAAGTCCTCACTCCTCAGCACAATGGGATGCGGGAAGAGGATGAAAATCATGAACAAATGCATTCAGGTTGAGCAGAAAAGAAAATATGTAGTTCTTAATTTTATTGCTAAGTGAGACAGACAAACAGCGAGAACCCTTGCCCAAGTAATGGCTCATCAGACGCAGATGATGACAGCCATGATGCAGCAGATGCAGCAGCAGCACCAGCAGATGTACCAGAGGATGCAGCGGCAAGCCGAGCAGCAGCAGCAGCAGCAGTTTGGTCCCCCTCCCCCTCAGTCCAAACTGCCGGAGTTTCTACGCGTCAGACCACCCACCTTTTCTAGCACCACCAACCCTATGGAGGCAAATGACTGGCTCCATGCCATAGAGAAGAAGCTAAATCTCCTGCAATGCAATGATCAGCAGAAGGTCGCTTTCGCCACACACCAGCTCCAAGGTCCCGCGTCAGCTTGGTGGGACAATCACATGGCTACCCGCCCGCCAGGCACGGAAGTCACTTGGGCGGAATTCTGCCGCAGCTTCAGGAAGGCACAGGTGCCAGATGGGGTCGTGGCACAAAAGAAGAGGGAATTCCGAGCACTCCACCAGGGTAACGGGACAGTGACGGAGTATCTCCATGAGTTCAATCGCCTCGCGCGATATGCCCCGGAGGATGTCCGTACTGACGCCGAGAAGCAGGAGAAATTCCTAGCAGGCCTAGATGATGAACTAACCAACCAGTTGATATCTGGAGATTACGCCGACTTTGAGAGGCTGGTTGACAAGGCAATTCGTCAGGAGGATCAGCGCAACAAAATGGATAGGAAGAGGAAGGCGGCGCAGTTCCGGTCCAACCAAGGGAGCCACCAGCATCCGCGCTTCACTCCCCGGCAGCAGGGTGGACCTACCACCCTGATCGTCCGCCAGCACCGCCCTTTCAATGCCAGCAACTTCCATCAGGGCGCCAGTGGCAGCCAGAACTCCATGGCAGTCAGTCCAACCGCAGTGCAGCTCCACGCCCACCAATGGCACCAGCACAGTCAGTTCCATCCGCGCAAGCCAAGAAGGAGGCTGGGACAAAGCCAGGGTCCTGCTTCAACTGTGGCGAGCTTGGCCACTTCGCTGACAAATGTCCGAAGCCTAGGCGTGCCGGGCCAAGGTTTGTCTAGGCCCGTGTTAACCACGTGTCTGTAGAGGAGGCACAAGCAGCACCAGAGGTCGTACTAGGTACGTTTCCTGTTAACTCAATCCCTGCAACAGTACTTTTTGATTCTGGTGCAACGCATTCATTCATTTCAAAGAAGTTTGTCGGGATGCATGGGTTAATAAGAGAGGAACTTAGCACACCAATGCGGGTTCATACCCCAGGGAATAGCTCCACTTCGGTACAATTCAGCCCTTCCCTAACAATAGAAATCCAAAAATCACCATTTCTAGTCAACCTCATTCTTCTGGAATCCAAGGACCTAGATGTCATTCTTGGGATGGATTGGCTGACCAAGTTCAAGGGAGTCATTGATTGTGCGAATCGCACAGTCACCTTGACCAATGAGAAGGGAGAAACAGTAGTGTACAAATCACTAGTCTCACCAAAGCAAGGGGTCTCTTTGAATCAGACTGAGGTGGAAATCCTAGTGGTCACCAAGGAGAAGAATTCAAGGAAATTGGAAGAGATTCCCATAGTCTGCGAGTACCCAGAAGTATTTCCCGAAGACCTCACCACCATGCCACCCAAGAGAGAGATTGAATTCCGGATTGATTTGGCACCGGGAACCGCTCCAATTTACAAGAGACCGTACAGAATGGCAGCCAACGAGCTAGCAGAGGTCAAGAAGCAGGTCGATGAGCAGCTGCAGAAAGGGTACATTCGACCGAGTACTTCACCTTGGGGTGCTCCGGTCATTTTTGTGGAGAAGAAGGATAAGACGAAAAGAATGTGTGTCGATTATCGCACACTCAACGAGGTCACCATCAAGAATAAATATCCTTTGCCGCGGATTAATGATTTGTTTGATCAGCTGAAAGGAGCCAAGGTATTTTCCAAAATAGACCTGCGATCAGGCTACCACCAGTTGAGAATTTGGGAAGAGGATATTCCCAAGACAGCCTTCACCACTCGGTACGGGTTGTATGAGTGCACGGTTATATCTTTTGGACTCACCAATGCACCTGCATTCTTCATGAACCTGATGAACAAAGTGTTCATGGAATTTCTGGATAAGTTTGTTGTGGTATTCATTGATGACATCCTTATCTATTCCAGGTCAGAAGAAGGGCATGAGCAACATCTCCATCTGGTACTCGAGAAGTTGCAAGAGCACCAGCTCTATGCCAAGTTCAGTAAGTGTGACTTTTGGTTACCGGAGGTCAAATTCTTGGGCCACGTCATTACAGCTCAGGGAGTGGCCGTTGATCCGTCGAATGTGGAGTCAGTTACCAAGTGGACCCCACCTAAGACAGTGTCACAAATTCGGAGTTTTCTTGGACTCGCGGGTTATTACCGTCGGTTCATTGAAAATTTCTCCAGGCTCGCTAGACCTATGACTCAGTTGCTTAAGAAAGATGAGAAATTCAAATGGACAGCCGAGTGTGACAAGAGTTTTGAGGAACTCAAGAAGAAATTAGTGTCTGCCCCAGTCCTAATTCTGCCCGACCAGACAAAAGACTTCCAAGTTTATTGCGACGCGTTTCGCCACGGGCTTGGATGTGTCCTAATGCAAGAGGGCAGAGTGGTCGCTTATGCCTCGCGGCAGTTGCGTCCACATGAAGGAAACTACCCAACGCATGACCTGGAATTGGCAGCAGTAGTTCATGCTCTGAAAATCTGGCGGCACTATCTTATTGGCAACCGCTGCGAAATCTATACGGATCACAAGAGTTTGAAATATATCTTCACCCAACCTGATCTGAACCTCCGACAGCGAAGATGGTTGGAGTTAATCAAAGATTACGACATGAGCATCCACTACCATCCAGGTAAAGCCAATGTGGTGGCAGATGCCTTGAGCAGGAAAAGCTACTGCAATGCTTTGTGCACCGAAGGCGTGTGTAAGGAATTGCAGCAAGAGCTTGAACATCTCAACTTGGGGTTTGTGGAACACGGGTACGTGGCTACCCTAGAGGCACGGCCTACGCTCGTGGATCAAGTCAGAGCAGCTCAAGTAAGTGATCCTGAAATAGCCGAGCTGAAGAAGAATATGAGGGTCGGAAAAGCCCGGGAGTTCCACGAAGATGAACATGGCACAATCTGGTTGGGAGAGAGATTGTGCGTACCTGACGACAAGGAACTGAAGGATTTGATACTCACTGAGGCGCATCAGACTCAGTACTCAATTCATCCAGGCAACACCAAAATGTATCAAGACCTCAAAGAAAAGTTTTGGTGGGTCAGCATGACAAGGGAAATAGCGGAATTCGTCGCACTCTGCGACGTTTGCCAACGAGTGAAGGCAGAGCACCAAAGGCCAGCAGGTTTACTCCAACCTCTTCAGATCCCGGAATGGAAATGGGAGGAGATTGGAATGGACTTTATAACAGGATTGCCCCGGACATCATCGGGTCACGATTCAATCTGGGTAGTTGTGGATCGACTCACTAAAGTTGCACATTTCATTCCAGTACATACCACCTATACGGGGAAGAAATTGGCAGAGCTGTACCCGGCAAGGATCATGTGTCTGCATGGAGTACCCAAGAAGATTGTATCTGATCGAGGGAGTCAGTTTACTTCAAAGTTCTGGCAGAAATTGCAAGAGGAATTGGGAACCCGGTTGAATTTCAGCACAGCCTACCATCCGCAGACCGATGGTCAAACCGAGCAAGTTAATCAAATATTGGAGGACATGTTAAGGGCTTGTGCACTTGATTTTGGTGGAGCTTGGGATAAAAGCTTGCCTTATGCGGAATTCTCTTACAACAACAGTTATCAGGCCAGTCTCCAAATAGCACCATTCGAAGCTTTATACGGCCGGAAGTGTCGCACCCCTCTCTTCTGGGATCAGACAGGCGAACGTCAACTGTTCGGAACAGAAGTGTTAACGGAAGCAGAAGAGAAAGTCAGGACTGTCAGACAGAGGCTGAGGATTGCCCAGTCTCGACAGAAAAGCTACGCGGACAACCGCCGACGAGAGCTCATATTTGAAGCAGGGGACTACATGTACCTTCGTGTTACTCCGCTCCGGGGAGTACACCGTTTCCAAACCAAAGGCAAGTTGGCACCACGCTTCGTGGGACCATACAAAATCTTGGAACGAAGGGGAGAAGTTGCTTATCAGCTAGAGCTTCCTTCCAACATGATCGGCATCCATGACGTGTTCCACGTATCCCAATTAAAGAAGTGCTTGAGGGTACCCGAAGAACAAGCGACTCGGAGCACATTGACCTCCAGGAGGATCTAACCTACGTGGAGAAGCCAGTTCGCATCCTCGAGACCAGCGAAAGGAGGACTAGAAACAAGGTCACCAGGTTTTGCCGGATTCAGTGGAGCCACCATTTTGAGGAGGAAGCAACCTGGGAAAGGGAAGATGAGTTGAAGGCCGCCCATCCGCACCTCTTCGCCAGCTCTTCCGAATCTCGGGGTCGAGATTCCGTTTAAGGGGGGTAGGTTTGTCACACCCTGAAGTTCTTTCCCAAGCCTAAATTGAAATTTTAAATGGTCTCAAGAAAATAGCAGTGTAAAGCAGGAGAAAACCTTAATAAATTAATGCAAATAACAATCGGAATTGGCATGTGGAATTTTTCTTGAGTTCTACATGTCGAAATTCACTAACAGGATTTTTAGTGGAATTTTCAGAGCCCTAGAAATAATTTTAACCAATTAAAATTGAGCATGCAATATTTTTAAATCCCTAGAAAATCCTTTTTTCTTTTTCTTTTTTCTTTTCCCTCCTTTTTCCCCTTCTTGGGCCGCCGGCCCATTCTTTTTTTCCCCCCTCTCTCCCGTTGGGCCGGCTGAAGGCCGAGGCCCAGCCCAGCCCAGCTCAGCCGCGCCCGCCTCCTCTCTCTCGGGGTCACCGACAGGTGGGGCCCACCTGTCGGGCCCGTCTCTCTCCTCACGCCCGCACCGCCGCCTCGGCAACCGCCGCCGAAACCGCCGCGCCCACCTCCTCCGCGTCTCCCGGGCCACGCCGCCCACGTCGCCCTCGCGTCCGCACCTCCCGCGCCCACTTTCCCCCTCTCTCCCGCTCGCCCACGCTCCCGAGATGGCCGGGATTCGATTTTCGAATCCCGCCTCTCTCTCCTCCCCACGCCGCCCACGTCGGCCGGCGATTCCCGCCTCCCCGGCCACGTCCGGCCCCCTCTCGCCCTATTTAAGCACCGCCGCCACCCCTTCTCCCTTTTTCCCCATTCCGCCGAGCTCTCCCGTGCCCTCTACCGCCCTAGCGCCGTCGCCCTCCTCTCCGCTGCCGCCGCCGCCGCTCCGGTCGCCATTAGCCGCCGATAGCCGCCGTGCCGAGCCGCGCCGTCGACGCCGTCGCGTTCGCCGTCGTGCGGGCCGCCCCATCCACCCCTCCTCCGTCGAAATCCGTCGCCGGAACCCCTCCGCGTCGTGCGCCGGTGAGCACCGCCATGGCCGCCGCCTTCGGCCGGCGTCCTCGCCCTCTCGCATCTTCCTCTCTCCCTCTAATCCCTCTCCTCTTGTTCGCTAGGTGGTCCCGCAGCCCGTCTCGCCGTCGCCGTCTCGCTCCGTCGCTCGCCGTCGCCGATCGCCGTCGGTGAGGCATCCCCTCCCCTTTTTCCCTCTCTCTCCCGCGCCGCTTAGCGTCCGCGCCGCCGCCGCCGCCGCCGCTGCCGGCCGGTCGCCGCCGTTGGCCTGTGCGCCGTCCGCCGCCGCCGCTCGCGCCGCCGCTTGCCGCCGCCGGTGGTCGTGTGCGCCGCCGCCGCACCCCCCCCCCCCCCTCGGCCGCTCGGCCGGCCTTGTGCCGAGTCGAGCCGAGCCAGGCCGCCTCTGCGCCGTCCGATCGACCCGAGCCGATCCGGGCCGTCGATCCCGTGGACCGGCGGTGGACCACCCGCGTGGTCCCGGTCCACGGTGGACCGACCACCCGTGCGCCGCTGACATATGGGGCCCGCATGTCGGCGCCGCCCTCCCTCTCTCCGGGATTTATTTATTGCTCAATAAATCAATTAAGGTTTTTTTTTTATATAGTAATAAACATAGTGAATCTTCTAAAATTCATATCTAATTCATCCGTGCTCCGTTTAAGCCCATTCAAGTCTCAGTAAATCAAGAAAAATGTGTAGAATCCATTAAAAATGGTTTTGTTCTCTGTTTCAGTAGTCTTATAGCCTGTTTGCATTGTTTGCCTTGTATGTCGCTTAGATTCCGGTTCTTCCGACGCTCCGGTGTACTTCGAGATTGTCGCCGAGGTTCCTCCAGCAGCAGAGCAAGGCAAGTCATGCTTGTCAATTGAACATATTGAACCTATATTGCAAATGCTCTCTCGTTTTCCTTAAACACTGCATTGTTTTATAATATCACTATAGGATGTTTACCTACTGTCATAGCCGTACTATTCCGTACCACGTTCCTTTGTTAGCTTCGGATATAACATGTCTAGAGATTGGACTAGGGATTGCTTAGCCATGCTTAGTTCAACTAGCACACAATCAAGGAAATCCTATTAATGTTCAGGCTGTAGATCCTAATGGTAATGTTGGATTAGTACCACCGCTTTGGTGTTAATTAATTAAAAGGAACCACATGGTGGGCTGTGGGGCATGGTTTTGTTGGTCGCACCCATGGCAGTTAAGGACCGGTTCGCGGGAAACCCTGGAAGAATTTATCGTGCTTACCACAAGCCAGCGTGGGCAACGGCTGGGCTTGTAGTGTAGCTTTCCTCTAGCTGACGCATCCAGGCAAGGGTGGGCGTGATGGAGCGGGGCGGGCCCTGCGACGGCCTCTGTCGCTTCCGGATTCACCTAGGCACGAGAGGGGACTGCCCGTTGCCCGCTGGGGACGGGGGTGAAACCTGAGGTGTGGTGTGCTTGGCTAGAGGGGGTTATGCGAAGGGTCCTGTCACGGTCTCTTTCCGATATGTCGTGGTGGCATGTCGGCGCACGGTAACGTGTTGTGGGGCTGTGTCTTGTGGGTACAGTTGTACACCTCTGATCAGAGTAAAACTATTCGAATAGCCATGCCCGCGGTTATGGGCGGTCAACCAGATTCACCGTGATTAGTTTCACCCTAGTTTAGCCTAATGAAATTGGGTAGTTTAGGTGGATGGTTGGGCCTGTTGCAACGTGGGATAGCGTTGGACAGTGGATGATTAGTATTGAGTAATTATTACAACTGTTTTCTTCTTTCAACTCCTGTTTATAAATGCTCGCTTTATACAAATGAACCAGTCTAGCTCTCCGTTGATAATTCCCTGCATCATACTCCTATTTCGGTATGACTTGCTGAGTACTGTGGGTAGTACTCAGTCTTGCTCTATTTTCCCCAACCCCAGAGTGCGAGTATGTGTCCGAGGGTGGTTTCTCTGAGGAGTAGGGTTCGTCCGTGCCGTCGAGGATGCTTGTGGAGTGGTGTTCCCGCTGCAGTTCAAGTCAAGGCTTAGTTTCTATTATCTTTCGTTTTTTCGCTGCACTTATGTAAGACTTTTATGATGTTTGTAAGACGTGGATCTGAATGTCAACATTGTCGTTTGTGTACCCCGGCTGGTCCTGGACGGGGATTTTAATGCACATTCTGCTTGGAATTCTATTCGGGAATTTTTGGGCGTGACAGTCTACCCCTCAACTTATAATACCGTGTCAACTTTGGTCTACCCCTCAACTCATAATACAGTATAGAGATTGGTTTTGGCTGATGTGGTGAGTAGGTCCCACGTAGGCCCCACATATTAATGACCACTTCTTCTTCCTCCTCTTCTCTCTTCCCAGCACGCGACGCGCCGCTGGGGCGCGCTCTGCGACCACACCTTCACCTCCGATGGATGCGTGCTCGACATGGTAGCCACGGCAATTGGGCGAGGTGCCACCACAACATATGCTATTCAACGACGTCACCGGCATGGGCACTAGCTAGCGCCGTGCTCTACTCAGTCGCCGGCCTAGTTTCCCAAGCGGACACCAATCGTACTACGGGAAGTGGCGCACGCTCGGCGCCGATATACGTGTCTATGTTCTAAATACATCACAACACGTGAGACTGACATATAATAATCAATGTTATGATAATATTTTAAATAATTTCATATCATATTTAAGGCGTCAAATATCACTTGACGACTATACAAAGCTAATTTAAATCTACATATGTAAAATAAATGAAACAATGTGTTTTTCTAAGTAGATCTGATTTGATTTAATTTTAATTTGTTTGAGAATAGATTCTTACCTCTCCTTTTTTGAATTTTCAGAACTATTTCATTAGTATCCGAGAAGTGGGCATCATAAATATTACATAGATGTGAAAAAAATTATGAAAAATATTTCAAGCTAATGATCTTGCTATAATACAACCCCATAATCGATCATGAGATTTATGGCCATATATGTATGTTTTTTCTTTGCCAAATAGCTTTGATAATAAATGAACAATCAAGTAACATATGGAATAAACTACTCATGATATATTTTCTTATAGTTGAGGAATTCAAACATGGCAGCAATAATTTGATGGATGTATGTCATACACCCTATTGACGTGACTACAGGTATACTTCTATTGTACATAGATGCATTCTCCAAATTAATAAGGTGCCTCACGTGATTATGAACAATAGGTTATGGAAAAAAACAGACACAAAATTATAGATATTTGTCAAAATATAATCAACGATACGGTGGGTAGTATTTAAAAGAAGCACTTTATCCTGGTTAAAAAATCAAATATAGTATAAATAGATACGAACAAACTCCATTATTCCATTATCGTGACAGATTTTTTCTCATAAACTCAAGGCTGGTTTCAAACCCAAAGAAGATATTAATAAAAACATATTTAAAATAGAGTCAAGATCTATTTTAAAAATATCATCTACACGTAAACATTCGTAATAAAAATTCTTTTAAAAGACCAGAGTGGTGGTGATGAGTATCACCACCATCTAACATGTAGACCCATGAAATCGGTGGACCCCGCATTCCCCACATGAGCGTTCTGTTTGCTCTCTTTAGTTTTCTAGCCGTTTGAAATTTGAGCAAGATGAGAAGCTTCACGTTTTTATGAAGTGCACCACTTCATCCAAGTAAAGATAAGATATTTTTCCTGACCAAGATAACTGATAATTATATTTTTATGTTAAATAAATCGTTGCAATGCACGAATATTTTACTTGTAACCAGATAAATTGGATCAGGGTTTCGGAAAGGCAAAGTACCACAGCAAATCAATCATAAGGAGGAAACAACGTCGTCCATCATAAACCTGGAAAGAGATCCATGTGAACACGATCAAGTGACCAACGACGGGTGCAGTATAACTAAAATAATCAACAATTAGGGAAGCAAGCGGAACGGGTTTGCAAGCTTCGAGGGTTGCTAATCATAGGATTACAAACCATAACCACAACCACAAAACAGAAGTGCATAACAGAGAGTATCTAAAAATAATATGTGCATAAAAGAGAGCAGCAGTAATAGACGCAGCCGGCTGCGAGTTCTTTTCACCCCCATTTCTCTTCAGAAGAATGGTTCTGACGAGAGCGAAATGGTTACAAAGAGAAATACTGCTTGTTCTTGTAGCCAGCAACCTCTGAATCTGGTCATTTTTAATGTAACAGGCATCACCTTTGATGATACCCCTTTTTTGTACTCTCTCTATCCTAATAAAATTTGGTCAGCAGCTTACTTCTTGCCTGGCAAAAAATAGCATTAAGCGATAGTAACTAGTAAGTACAAGGTTGTATTTTATTCCCAGAAATTAATTATGAAAAAGTCATCAACCACCCTTTTCACCTTGCAAGAATGAGCAGTTTCATTAGCTTCTTTCAGTCACGGTCTTCGAATCAGAAAGTGCCATCTCCTTCTTTTCTGAACGTTGAAGACCTGCCCAGTACCTCAAAACTATTATTAGTCTGAATAAGATGTCCCGTGCATATTGCCGTTTTTATTTTGGAGAAGGGAACAGTTCCAGGCATTACAGACTGGCCAAAAACTGCCAAGAAACGCAAGGCATGTGGACTAATTTTAGTATCACCCAGAACATGTTTTAGTTATGTAAGTCCCAGATGCCTAGGTTAATAATCTGTATTCATATGCAAAAACAACCAATGGTAATTCAATTTAGTTTATCTTATGAAACTATTCGCATGAAAGCATTACTAACTTCTTGTGGAAGAATCGCGCACTGCATAAGTGTAGACACATAATAAATTAATACTTAGATATACAAAATGGAGTACAAATAAGAAATCTTACTGGTGAATTTCCATCGTTTCACACGGAGAGCGTGATAACGAATCTGATGAATGTGTTTAACATAGACATGATCCTCTGCATGTGTCCTCTCCATGAATTCTTTTGGCATATCCCAGAGGCGTAAAATTTGTAGTGATGTCAGATATTTAAATCCTACTGGCACAGATATCATATTCTGCAGCCCACATAATACCAAAATGCTCAAGTTTGGCATTGTGCCAGCTTCAATATCAATTGAACGTAACTGGTCCATGTCAGCTAAACCCAATTCCCTAAGATTTGGAAACCAGACAGCCAGAAAGGTCATCATAGGCTTCCTGAAGGTAAAGTTCTGCTAGGTTCGACAAATGTGAGATCGCAGGAAGAGGGTCAACCTGCAGCCTGGACCACCCTATACTTAGGTATCTTAATTTACTGAAATTCTGCAACTTTGATGTAGCACCTTCTCCATGTAACTTCCCTCGTAGGTGCAGCCATTCCAAATCTGGAACATGGTCCAAATGTTGTAGATCAAGTATTTCATCCTCACCACGTGAGACTATACCCAACCTAATAAGATTTGGCATACTTTTTATGGAGACACATAGTTTCTCCATATGATTCTGCTTCACGTCACGGATGCCAAGACATCGTAGCTGTGTTAATCTGTTAAGATTGGTAACAACATGTTTGCTTGCTTTTATGTCTCCCAGCACATGTAAATCCGTCAGAAGATAAAATTCAGAACAAATTCGAGTGGCCTGGAACCGAGGAAAGTGTCTGTGTAAGTTGCTAGGATCACAGTCAATATCAACAGATAGGAACCGCAGCTTGGTTAGAAACTTTATTTCTTCTGGCAGCTGTTCTACAAATGTCGCCCTAAGATCCAAAGTTTGTAGCTTCCTCAGCTTTCCAATTGACTGCTGGATCTCTTGAACTTCTGAATGACGTAAATCAAGATAATGCAAATTGAACAGATAAGTTACAGCATCAGGAAGCTTCACAATTTTTGCATAACGTAAGGACAAGACCCTTAGCAATCTGAAATTCGAAGTTGCCTTCTGTATCCATGAGAATTGCACTTCCTCGTCGAACAAAATAAAAGACCTGATCTTTCTTGCACCTTGGCCAGATTCAATTGCTTTCCCACCCTTCACTAAGGAAACTCGGCATGCTTCATCACTCAGTTTTGTAACACACATGTTGTCTGCTAGGAGGGAAAACTTTTCAGTTTTGCATTTTGTCACTGTTATGTCTCTCACAAGATCATGCATCCGAAATGACTTTGGTCTCTCATACTCTTTTGTCCAAGCAACTTGAAGAAGTGAACGTTGAACAAGTTCTTTGAGGTAGTCTTCAGCCACTTCTTCTAATGTAATATCTCCCCTTTCTTCAATAAAACCTTCAACTATCCATAGCCGAACTATCTGTTTTCTTCTGATCTCATGGTCTTCAGGGAACATGCTACAATAAAGGAAGCAATTTTTTAGATTTGCTGGTAGATAATCGAAGCTGAGATTGAGAATACTTGTTACATAGTTGAGCTTTTGGTTCTTGGTTAGTTGCCAGTTAAGTTGACCATAGAACAACTTCCACTCTGCCTCATATATTTGCTTATAGGATAGAAGACTTCCAATGGCAACAATAGCAAGAGGCAATCCTTCACACTTGCTGACAATTTTTTCTGCCCAATGCATCACAACTTGAGGACAACCATTCTGATCTAGCCTGTGAAACGCTTTTTGGCAGAAGAGATCCCATGCATCCCCCCATGGTAGGTACTTAGGCTTAAAGGAACACCCGTTATTTGCAATTGATGCTACATCTTCATTTCTAGTTGTAATGGCAATTCTACTTCCTTTTTTATTTTTCACAAAAGCACGATCCAATAGAATCCAAGCATCTTGACTCCACATGTCATCCAAGAAAATTAAATACTTTTTGTCCTGCAGGTAATTTCTTAGCCTCTCTACCAAGCTTACCCTATACATAATGTCAGTCTGATCAGGAATGTTCTCATTCATATCCAGAAGTTGTTTGAGTATTCTTCTAAACAAATCTTCAACCTTGTAGTTTTGGGAGATTGTAATCCACAAAAAGCAATCGAAGTTCTTTCTAATCTCATTCTTTTTATAGATGGCCCGGGCAAGAGTTGTTTTTCCTAGCCCACACATTCCACAAATGGATATGACTGTACGGGTTTCTTCGCCATGTATCAATAATTTCATAACTTTTTCGGATTCTTCTTTATTGCCAACCATATCATCTTCAGTATCAAAATACGCTGAATCAGATGTAAGCTCCTTTAGGCTCTCATGACTTGAAGTGCTACCATCTTCACTGTCATTTGCTGAAATGCCATAACGAGCCTTCATGTTTGTGAGGTTTTGAAGGTGAGATTTGATTTGTGAAAGTTGTGTTGCAATAATGTACCAATCACTGGTAGTTTTGGAGCAATGGAACAGTTTCTTTAGCTTGCTTGTTTCTTTGGCTGTCTGCCCAGCTAGATAGACATACTCATCAATCACATCCTCAGCTTCATGTGCAACATTCTTTACTTCATCAAGCCAAGCATCGTAGGCTCTATCTTGTGAGAAATGTATTTGCTGCTGAATGAGAAAAGCTTTCATGACATGAAACTCGATTTTAAGCTGCCTCATGTTATTCTCAACATCAACTAAAGTTGGTGGTTGTTTTTGTAACTGTGTGCCTACGACATTGAGTGCTTCTCTCCCTAAAGCAGCACCAATCTTTTGAAGAACGATAAATACCAAGGCTTCTGCCATTCTTCCACCATAGAATATTTGATAAAATTTGTGAGTCAAAAATGACTTGATGCACTTAGGACTTGTATGCAGTTAACAAATCATGCTGTTATTTAGAAAACCATTAGATATAATACTAAATCCACATTGAATTATTTGCAAGCCAATCAAACATAATTCAAATGCTTTCTAAATTTACATGTCAAATGAAGTATGAAAAGTACTTAATACAAGTTCAATAAGCATAATGTTTTAACCTTATTTCTACCAATGCTTCATTATCATGAGGAACTGATTATTAGTCTTGATAACATCAATCATTTGCATGTAAAAACTCAATCAGGCCCAAATGAAGCAGTACAAGACTGTAAGTTTCATAATCATTGAACATAATGCAACATATGATTTATCATGAAATTGTACATGTACTGTCACACACAGACAGAGAGAGAGGAAGAGAGAGAAAGACAGAGAAAAGATATCAAAATCATACATACCTGAACAAACATCAGAAGGTTGTTGAGACTAGTGATAGAATGATAGAATTTATGCAATCGCAGTTACAGTAAAGCCGGAACTCACATATGCGTATGGTAGGACTGAAATATGGACCAATCAGCAGAGTCAGAATAGATCTGCTCCTGAATTTCAGCAAGTAGATCCCTAGCTCATTCCACGGTTATATTATGCCCATGATGCTTGTTCCTTACCTCCTTGTGTCCACATCACATATAGAAGATATGAGATTTTGCCAGAATATAAGAGATTTTTAGTCATCATTTTCTTGCTATCTTACCTACTCACTCTCTGCAATGTGAACAAAAGATTTGATTATATCTCTAAAGTAAGCTGCTTGTATGCCAAGCTGAAAACCAGAGACTTGACCAGACCAGCATAAGTCAGTCGACTGTAGTAAGTCCTTTTCTAGTGATGTTGAAACAAAACTGTAGTAAGTCAGTCAACTAGCAGACAAACTTGCTCATGTCAGTAGCTATTATTTTGACAAAAGGTTCAACATAATTGATCTCAAGTCAGGTGGCCAAGTGCAATATCTCTACTATTATAAAAATTGAAGATGTTTTTGCCGGTATTTTGGTACGTCATCCATGTATGAGTCGATTTTTAAGTTTGTTTGCTTTTGGAAATACATATCCGTATTTGAGTCGGTTTTTAAGATACTCCGTAGTTCACTTTTGGTAATACATAAGGAATCATATAAGAAATTTGTTTAAAAAAACTCGCATGCTAACTTGAGGCGATCGGACTCCTAACTGCAACTCATAATTTTCTAAAAATATATATATCCAAGCGAACATCCACAGTGAATTTCATCTTAACTAAACCATATAACAATAATATGATTAAAATAGACTTCACCCGTTGCAACGCACGGGTATTTTTTCTAGTAAAGTACTAAATTGAAAACCCAAAACGGCAAGACCAGTGTTTGCTGGTCAGTCGGAAACTTCGAGTGTAGACTGTGAGCTTTGAACCAATTACTCCTGAAACATACTAGTATATAGCAAGTTTCCATTATATGAACAAATGTGAATCTCCTAATAAAAAGTGAGTCAGGTGAACACTGGGCTGCAATACTGCAGCATACCACACCAAAAGTGAATGAAATCACACAAGCAGCAGCATCGGCAGCAGTCAGGAATCACACTATTCTTTTTCTGGAAGGAGCAGCACAAGGAAATCGCTCCATGTTCATGCCACATAGAGACCATCGCACCTTGTGTAAATCAGGAGTCTGAAACAACCCCCACCCTCAAATCTGAAGCACCTAATATACCTTCGAGATGGCGGCGGACGATAGAGTCGACGAGATAGACTCACGAGGGTATCGGGGAATCGGCAGGTTGGTCGCCGGTCGCGGCCGAGCGACCGGCGGCGGCGTGAGAAGGTCCCCTTCTCTTCCCCATCTCGGCTTTGCCGTCGGCGCGTGCTGATGGGATGCGGCGGAGTAACGGGACAGGGCGATTGGGATTGGGCCGATCCACCTTGGCCCAAAATGGATTCAATTTATGAGATATTAAGTTCACCATAGGTCCCTCAATTTGTCGCCGAAACCGAATACAATGCATCCCTCAACTTACAAAACCATGCAAAGATGTGACCTACATGGATCCTTTCACTAGGTCTTCGTCTCACGTAGTATTGACGTGGTACTTGCGTGGCAATTAGATCCGAAAAATAATAAAACATGTGGGACCCACATGTTAGTCACACACAATAATAATAATAAATGGTGGAGCCCATATGGCTCCACATGTCATCCTCAAAACTCCCCTCTTCTTTCTATCCCCTTGCAGGTAAAGCGGCATTGCAGGGGCAAGCGGCGACTGAAGCGGGCGGACGGAGCAGGCCACGAAGCGGACCAGAAGAGCGAAGCGAGCGGCGACGACCACTCCCTACTCTCTCACTTCCCTTTTTGGCATATGGGCGGCGGAGGGCATGGAGCAGCGAGGGGGAGTGACCGACCTACGAGCGAGGCAGGCAGTGGTGGCCGAAGCAGGCTGGCGGTGCAAAGCAAGGCGGGTGGAGCGGGCAGCGGTCAGAGCGGTAGCAATCACTCCTACTCTCTCTCTCTCTCTCTCTCCTCTCCCTTCCCCTTTTTGGCATGCGGGTGGCGAAGGGCGCACAACGGCCGATCGGCAGAGCGGGGAGTGTGGCGGGTGGAGCGGCGGTGGCCGAAGCAGGCTGGCGGTGCGAAGCGGGGCGGGTGGAGCAAGCGGTGGTCAAGGCAGCGGCAATCGCTCCTACTCCTCTCTCTTCCTTCCCCTTTTCAACATGTGGGCGATGGGCGCAGAGAACAGAGTTCACCTATTGTCCCTCAACTTTACACCGAGTTTGTTTGATATCCCTTATCCTCGATACTATAAATCTTTGCTCCCTAAATTATACAAAACCGTGCAACGGTCCTAGGGTAGTATCCCTAAATTATACAAAACCGTGCAACGGTCCTAGGGTAGTATGAGCACGTTTCACAGACGTGGAATCCTAATCAGCAAAATAAAAAATAAAGTGAAATCCTAGTCAGCAAAATAAAAAATAAAAAACATGTGAATCCACGTATAAGCGAGAAGAAATAGAGAATATAGAGCCCACATGTCAGCGCCTACTTCCTCTTCTCCTTTATTCCCCGACGGATCGATGGCACCTGTGGAAGCGGTGGCCCCAAATTTGCGAAGGGGGGGGGGGGGGGGGGGGGGGGAGGGGCGCCGGTGGAGAGGATGCGGCGGCGGCGTAGGCGGCCTCAAATCCGCGAGCTCCATCAAATCATCACTAGATTGCACCCTATCTGACGACTAATGAAGACTAACGAAACTTTACTCACTTTGGTCGTCAAAAGAAAAGGGAAGCAGAAAGCCCAACAAACGTATCAATCGCTTCAACTTGTTTTACACGGCTTCATGGTCAATGAAAAATATTGTGCGACAGCAATGCACATTGCATGACTATGGATTAGCTTGGAGCTTACTGTGCCAGATTAACTTAAATTATGTGCATGGAAAACAGACGACACCCCCCAAGCCACTAAAACAAAACACTGGAGTACTGGACTGAAGCAGCATCTCTCTTTGATTGCTGACTATCCCCAAAGATTGTACACACATGGGAAATTATATTGTAGCTAGACTCGTTGAAATTCCGTAGAGTACAGCCAATCATTTGTACATTTCGTCTCTTCATTGTGAACCTGCGGGTTGTAAATTAGGGTAAATAATTAATGGAAGAAACGGATAACTTAACAAGGATATAAAAATATGCAGAAGTTGAATGTTAGATTGCATAAACCCTTCAAACTTCTTCCATAATCATTTTTTTTCTGGACGCCCATAATTTCGGTCAACCAAATGATCATAAAGGCATAAATGAATGAAAATTTCAAAACAAAATCGGTTTCAATGTTGCTTATTGAGTAGTTTAAAGAAAGTGTGGGAAAAGCTAGGGGGTATCAAAGGTTTGCAGGGACAGTTTGAACTAGATGGAAAAACTAGTCTAGGCCAGTACTAGGTTTGTCCGAGAAGTATGAGTGGAAGTGAAGATGGACAGCAGCTCAATCCATAATTCAGTGAATTCACATATATCACATTAGGAAAATATTTCCCTAGAAAAGCTTATGCTCCTAGTCACCAGGGACCAATGGCAACTGGCCCATGGGCCAGAGTTGCAGGTGACTAAAAGCACAGGTACAACAGGAGCAGTGTTCTTTGGGATGATAGTTCAGAACATGGGGCACAGCCTCACTAAATCAGGGTTGGATCATTTCAGGCCCAATTATGAAGCTATATATTTACCAATAAATCCTGAACAGGATAATAAAAGTTAGAACCTGAAGCATGAAGCAGCATAATAAAAGTAAAGGAAAAGGGCGGGAATAATGAGCGAGACATCTAGCCCACTAGGCACAACACCCAGCCATCCCTCCCATCTCCTTCCCTTAATTATCCCAGTGTCCCAGCCCACATGAGCAGCCAGCTTCCCTCTCTTGTAATCTATCCCCCATTGCACGCCCTCTTAGCACTCACCCTCCTACTGACAGTGCCTCACCTCTCTTGTTCTCAGTGAGGTTCATGGGAACAGAGGCAGCTGCTTTTGTAAGCAGCACTGTCAGCAGCTTCGACAAAAAGGGATGTAGGCAACAGCGGAGCTGTCACCAATTAGATGCAACATCGACATTGATATGTTGTGCACCTACTTATTTATCAAGAAAGGAAATCTAGCAAATCAATTTAGAATAAAACGATGAGTGCTAAATACATAAGCTAATGAGCATATAATAAATTGGTTCACATGATTGATACCAGCAAGTAACAAATCTCGCAGTAACTGAGAGTTCATATTATCCTGATACACAAGTAAAGTAGTATATAAACAATTGAGATTTGCATATTTTATCCATGTAGTACAAGTAAGCAATTCAAATGTTTATATTACCGTAATTTTCATATATAATAAAAAGGTATGGTACAATCTAATCAAACAAGATTTTCCTCAAAAAAAATCTAATAAAACAAGATAAATCAATAACCTGATCACAATGCCATTTCAGCTTGCAAGGCTGCAAGCTCATCCTCCTCAGCTGATGCTTTCTGCGGAGCAGGGCGAGTTGGTATCCTGGTGCCTGGGACCTGCACTGGATGCACAGGTGGGGCTGCAACAGGCTCGAGAAGCTGAGATTCCAATTCTGCTCCCTCCAGTTCTTCCAGTTCTGCCTCTAGTTCGTCCTGTCAGTTTTATGGTACGTATTAAGTGCACCGCAAACAAGAAACCATGAAGATTTACACATTGTAAATGTCCACAGTGAGTTACCTCATCAAAATCAGCAGATGCTCCAAGAGGGGCTGACAAAGCATCTTGTATTTGTTTCATGTTTTCAGTCTGTTCATTAATTTCATCCATAGTCTTATCAACGTCATCAATATTTCTGCAGGAAAACAGTAAATAGTCATTTTTCAGATATAATTTTCACCACTAAACCCAAAATAAGAAAATGATTCAGAAAATACTCACGTCGCCTTTTGCATTGCTTTCATAGCTGCAGCTCCAGTCCTCAAAGCATCAACAGTTTCTGTCGTTGCTTTTGCAGCTTCTAACATGATCATCTGTATTTTTCAAGATTATTATACAATAAACATTTATAACATGTAGTAATCAGATATGCGGAAAAATTTGAGTTGAAGTACCTGATCATGAATTCTCAACTGGAAGTTCCCGAGCTGCTCAATTTGTTGTTCATAAAGCTTTTTTCTCTTCAAGGATTGGATAGCCGCTGGTGAACAAGAACGATTTCATTGACAAAATATTAGCACAGTTATGTATTTCTTCGGTCCAGATTAAAACAGCTATACATCAATTCAGTTCAGATCAAACGAAAGCAGAAATATATAATACAGCTTGCACTATGGAGATAAGCCACACCTCTTTTATTCTTTGCTTTTGAGAACTCCTTAGCCCTCTCCAGTTCTGCGGCTGCCTTTTTCTCTAAAACTTTCTCCTTCTTCTCCAGCATGTCAAGGGTCTAAATACACGTAAAGTAAGATTTCAGTTCCAATATGTTTGAAAGTGACTTGGGACATGTGCATTATTGAGTAACACAGTAATAATTGAATTATTCAGGCAGACCAATGCACACAGCACAAGAGAATCAAGGCTAAGATCATAGAATGGAGAGGAATAAGAAAGGTTTACCTCATTTAACTTATCAAGCGTGGCCAACGCACTGGCATTGGCCTGCTCCTTGGGCTTACCAAAGAGCCTGTTGAACATGGCTGCGCCTGTAATATTAAATCCAAACTCTGCAGGACGAAAGCATAGAAGATACCATCATTTACAGGCAACCGGATGAGCGAAACAAATCAATATCAGCACTAAACCGAAGAAGCAACTAGGAGCTAACTCACACCCTGATACAACTAATGCCCCCAACTGTAACATGCCTACACTATCACAAAGTTTACTGATGCAATTAACATTTGCAACAAGCAGCCGAGCAATTTAATAGCACGATCCAATCGTAATCTCCAAGATGGTGGGCTAAATCAGCTAGACTGTCAACAAAAAAAAAACACCCCCATCGCCTTACTAACAAAAGCAAAATCTCATAAGAAAGCATGATCAGCTGAAGCCTGCAACAGTATTCAACAACTCCATCGAAACACGTTCTGGGCTCTAGGTCGCCCAAACGACGGCCGGACCACCGGCGATCCGAGCAGAGCCCGCGGCGGTCGAAACCTAGGGCGAAGGATCGGCGCGCGCATCGAATCGCGGAGGTAGGTCTCGGCGGGACAGCCAGGGAAGCGGCGGCGGGTAGATCGGGCGCTACGGATCTATAGCGGGGGAGGGGGGAGGACGGAGGAGGGCGGCGCGCTCACCTGATTCGTCGGCGGGCGGGCGTGCGGCGGCGGAGGAGGCGCGGGTTTGTGGTGGTGGGAGCGACGAGCGAGGCGAGGCGAGGCGAGGCGGCGCGGCGGCGGATTGGTTGGGGTTGGGGTTGGGGATTCCGTCGGTTGAGGTCGCTCGTTTTTGATTGGGGGCCAGGCCAGGTCAGGTCAGGCAGGTGAGGAGGAGGGAAAAGGCACGGAAACAGGTTGGGACTCGACTCGGAGGCGACGCGGCGTAACAGACAGGCTACGTCGCACGGGAGGAAGATGACCACGCGAAGCAAACGGCCTCGGCTAAGATACTACTCTCTCTGTTGTGCCACTCTCCGGGATAAACAAAACTGGAATTTGCAGCATATTTTGCAGGTTGACTCGCTTTATTTCACATTCCCCGTAATGAGACCAAGTTCTGTTTGAAGGAGGTTCTATAGCTGCTGTAACTTTCTCCCAAAATTAAAAGCTTTCGCAAACAGTTTAGTTTTTGATACAGATTTTTAAAAGTGGTTGTTGTAGAATCTAGAGAATAAACTAGATGAGAAACCTAGCTTTTCTAGATTCTTAGAAGCCGGCTACCAACCAGATATTTTCCAGAATCTTAAGCTCTCCCAAATAAGCCATGGGATCCTCTACCTTAAATCATCATGTCTTTGTCATATGTCCATATGTTAGTGACAAAATCATATAACTTTGAAGATATAAGATTATGATCCAACCGTAGGACCGGTATACTTTGTCCTCAACTTATTAAAAACAAAATGTTTTTCTTTTGATATCTAACGGTCGCACCAAGAAGAAATATCAAACGTCCACGTCACTTATCGACATACTCGGCCCTCTGTAATATTTTCGCTCTCTTTATCTCTCCACCCCTATTCCGTTGAGGGACGACCGGCACGGCAAAAGACAGATAAGGAACATGGGCAACGAAGTGAGCCACAATGGTCATGGATGTATTACTGCACTCCATTTTGGCGATATCAAGGCTGTTGCACCACTTCCCTATGAATCGATGACGTGATGCTCCGTCTTCCTGACGTGAGCTCAAGTCATCACGATGTCTTGTGAGATGACATTGTGAGGAACTAGATTCAAATACCGAAGTAGAGAATAAGGTAAACCGACCACCGAAAATAGAGAAAAAAGAAAAAATAGAACCAACAATCAGAGCAGACAAAAGAAGGCAGAAGGTAGGCTCTTGTTGGAGTTTGGCGATATTGATGTTATAATCTGTTTTTTTCTTGTCGCTATTCGAGCCTCTTTAATTGGATGTTGCACATGATCTGCATGGATAGATAATGTCTTCTTGATGTTGCAATTGGTTTTTTCCGTTGTTTCACATTGATTTCTTTGTGTTGTATGTGGTTGAATTTTTTTTACCAAGTGGTAAAACATCTAAAACATTTTTATCAAGTGGAAAATGTTAGAATTAATTATTCTAAGGATCTAATTTGCTTAGCTTAACACATAATCACATTGATTTAAATATGAAATTAAGATGATTACTCACTGGATGAATTGAAGCCATAAGTTTTGTAGATTTCCTTTGCTTGTTGTTCTTCATGTTTCTTCTATTCTTGCTTCCCTTCCCATCTTGGATTCGCGAAGTAGTGGAAGCAGAGCAGCAATGCCTTTGTCAATCTCCTGTAGGGGAGCGAATTGGAGGATAACACTACGAACCCCTTCCAGTGCAATAGATCAATCGAGCTCTATTAGGGTTTTGGAATTTTGACGTAGGAATTAGTCATCACCTCTCCTGAACGCTTTCTCTCCTTTTTATTTGTAATGGTGGGGGCTCGGGGGCTTATCTTGATTAGTATCTCAATTGTTGCCACCGATCACTGCAACAATCTTTGTTTTCTTCCTTTTCTTTTGTTAGAGAAGAAAAATGATGAAATTATCTACTCCTTAATTATATCGACAATTACCAAAAAATCAACCAACATTCTCCTTGATTTTGAGGTTAACTGATAAGGCTACTAAGCAAGATAGCTTCACAAGACAATATGTCACTAAAAACATTATGCGTCGCTGAGACAATAAGATTTATAGTTCACTATAGTGCAAAGATAAACTCATACTTAATTTAGATAAACTCACACTTAATTTAGTGGGTATATTGATTGAAAACATATGCTCCCTAATTTAGGATCTTAGTCAAGGCTAGAACTTACATATATACTGGTCAGAACATAGTATTAACTAAACTTAATTTAGAGTCTTTAGATATGGATCCATGAGCATATGCTTAGCATAATGATTCGATTCTAGGACAAAACTTTCATAGCAATGTCAATGTGCTTGGCAAAAAACACACAATATATTGGTACTTATAGAAAACAATGTTTTATTATTGTAGTTTATTAAGCAATATAATTAGTGACTCAAAAATAATATACCACTCTTTATCTGGAAAATATACTTAAGATATATAGTTTTCTTAATCATAACATGTTATAAAATCCAAATCGTACTATGCATTGTGAAATATTTTGAAGCTTTTCTATGATTATCACTCCCCATGCAAGAATGTGAATATAACTTAGTATAAATTGACTTAATGATTTTTCTACGTATCCACACATCTAATAAAATAAAATAAGTATCTGAATGACTCATACCTTTAGAAATATAAGCATGCTACTTGAATTACTTTATAAATAATACAAAGTCTTTTTAATACTAGTGGTCTAGTATGAATTTAATTAAAATACTTCTACGTTGAGCAATGAAAGTAAGGCCAAGTGATGAAAGAAAAAAAAACTCTAAATTAATTCTAATGTCAAATTCTATTCTAAGAAGCGGCACGAGAAAAGCTAAACTGAAAAACAAATGGCAGTAGATAAATAAACTTTTTCCCTGGAAAAGGTTATTTGTCGACTGGCCCTACGTGACAGCTCGAGAATAACTGAAAAGTAGTAGTACCTTCCTCCCAAAATATAACAATTTTGACAAATCTAGACAAGTGTATACATAGTCATAGCCAAAAATGCTTCACAGGTAGTAATTTCTTTTCTACAGCCGTAGATGAAAAGAAAGATTACAAACAATGATTATTCCATTATAAACCTCTTTTGTTAGCATTCCACATAGGCCAAGCAGACACGAACAAGACTTCATCCAATGTCCAAACATGGCACGACAAAAAGGGGAAAAAGAATAAAACAATCTGATCAAAGTATCAAACAGGTCAAATTAATCAATATGCTCCTAGACTGAATAGGGATGCTATGTACAACCGTGTCAAACATGGATTTCCTATTCGCCAACCCAACTAGACAAACAGATAATCAAATATCAGTCGGGGATTGTAGCCATTGTACGCTCCAGCGAAGCACAGCAATGTCAAAACTAACCCCTAAAAGAATATACAGATTAGAGGAGCTGCTGCCGGAGCTGTTGGTTCTCCCTTCTTAGCTGCTGCACTTCCTTTGTAAGGCCTTCCAACTTCTCTAAGACCAGGTTCAACACGCCCGACATTTCCATCTGTTGCAAGAAGGTATTAAACCTTGGATAAATATGGAGTCCTCGAATCATAGATTAAACTACACAAAGAAATGTCATAGCAGATGCAAATGCACAAACACATCAGAACAGATGGAAGCTACCAGCCATAATCGTCTGTTTCTAAGTATACTTGAACATTTCTTACCAATTTTTTTCCTAAACCACCCCAATTAACAAGATTCATCCAATCCCACTACTTTGCCTCCTTTTATCCCGTCTCATGCTTGTGATATCACTGTCGTCTGTGAAGCATTCTCTCTCTGCTTTTTGTTCAAAATACCACCAACTTGATAAATGCTAAAGCATGAGCTGGTGAAGTGTAAGTATTTGGGAACAGAGGGAATAACTATTATACTTCTTTTCTTTCGAAAAGCTGTCTGCAGATTGCATAACGGCTCATGATGCCAGTGTTCCTCTTGACACATCTAGAGTTCTCTAGGCACCAAACGTATTAAGTAGGCTTTTGCATGGCCCTGGAACAGGTTATCTAGGTGGTTGCCATTGACAAACTAGATTGCTGACAGACTAGAACTCAATCCAGTGTTATCTAGTGCATGGAAGCAGAGAAAGAATGTACTCCCTCTGTACTCGTAAAGGAAGTCGTTTTGGACAGCGACACGGTCTCTAAAACACAACTTTGACTTCTTGTTTTTATAAAAGTATTTATTGAAAAGTGATATATGTATACTTTTATGAAAGTATTTTTCAAGACAACTCTATTCATATAATTTTTACATTTTCAAACTCAACAACTTGAGAGTTATTCATGATTTATATTCCCAAGGTTTGACTTAAACATTGTCCTAAACGACTTCCTTTACGAGTACTGAGGAAGTACACTATAAGCATGGTTGCTTATAAGATTTGTCTTACCTCTTGCATGTGAAACTGTCTTAGAAGTTCGATGTGCAGATTTCTCACGTCCTCATGGATGGACTTCTGAACAGACCCTAGGGATTCTTCAAGCATCCGCTGCACATACTGAAGTGAGAAGGATGAAACTCCCTGTTGATCAGCTGACAAACCTGATGTTGGCAATTGTGGTGGCACCACCCCCTATTAAAATAGCACCAGTAAACTATGTTATTCAGACATTTATCAGTTTATGTCACACGAGAATACTAGTAAAAGGGTGGTTCTTACATTATTTGCTACAAGGTTGGCAGATGAAGAGGCAGCTGCTGCTTCTTGTCTTGATAGAAGACTGCTGAGCAGTTCATCTTTTGTTTCTGCCCCAGTCTTCTTTGATTTTGGTGAACCAAAGGCTGATGCTAATCCTTCACTGAAAACAGACGATGTGCTCACCCTATCAGTATATGTTGAGGGTCTCCATTGAGAACTAGATTGTGCTGCTCCAGGCTGGTCGGAGTTTACTGGTGGCATAGTCTTGGCCATTAAGCCTGAGGACAGTGAACTCTGGAGGCTAGAAGTTGATATGTCCAGGGAAGGGCGTGCATTGCTCAAGACACCCTTGTTTTGTAGGTTCATTAAAATATTACTTGTTAGAGAACCTTTCAGTGAGTTACCAGTTGTTGAAGCTGAATCTTGTAAGCCTGCAAATGCAAAGCTGCCAGTCTGAAAGGCTGACGCCCCAAAGCGCGAGACTTGTTGGCGGTGAGTTAACCTATCGGATAATGCATTTCCAGTTGCTGTCTCAGGTGAAGTGATAGATAGTTCACTCTTCCATGATGGCATGGATGTAGTGGTTGCTGATGAGGCATCATCCTGTAGAATAGAGATATGAAGAACAAAATTAAGAATGCTTTACATCTTTGCATGACTTGGTTATGTCAAGTCAAACAGTGATATATAGGACCAGAATAAATCAAGTAACCTGTCTTGAATTGGAAATTGACTTCCAGTCTGAGATTGGATGTGGCTCATTATTGTCTTCAATAAACGGGAATTTTCTAGTTGTTGACAATTTCTTCTCTCCAAGTTTATCATCCTTTTTTGTTTCATCACTCCCATGGTCATCCCACAGGCTGCCACTGGACGGTGTGAAAGGTTGAACATCTACAAGTGGAGAGAATACATCCATATCATCCTTTAGACTGAAGTTACTACGAGGAGCCTGTAGCTTTGATAATGGTCCACCAGACAATGGTCGTGTCCTGTATGGAGTTTCCTCCACAGTGGACAAGGTAGACGTAGAAAGAAATCCACTTGGGTTTGCAGCCAAAGAAGACCGAAGATTTGGGATGACACCTCCAGAATGAAAAGCTGAAGTTGCTGAAGGCAAGGGATCTGGCATGAGAACAGATTCTTCACTACTCCCACCCAGAAGAGCAACCTCAGAAGAACTATTCTCGTTAACAATGACAGGCTTTGACCTTTGCCAACATAAACCTGTCACAGCCTGATTAAACATTGTGGATTCAAAATCTCATCAATGAAAGAGCAGATACAATAATGTCTGTGAAGAAATTTTACATCAGGTTCATATCAGTTAATTGAACTGTTCCTTCAAGAGATTAGTTGTCACTTATCATGTTAATAACATGGCCATAGTACAGAACAAAAGGAAAAAATGGTCTGCATAAAACTGACAATCAACAAATAATTCATGCAGACATTATCCTAATGCGATTTGCTCAACGTCAACAATTCCTATGAGCATATGCATACTCTAGAATACAAACTTAGTCTGCAAAATACATGCAAATAGAAGAGTGTTTTCTCTATTTTTCAGAAAGGGGTGGAAAACTGGAAATATAGTAAAAGATGGAATTGTGAACCAAGCAGAAGGCCTAATAATAACTAAATTGCTCATAAGTATGTGAAATTTCACTACAACAAAAAAAATCCCCACCCTCACTTTAATAAAATTCCATCTTTGATTACTTCTTTTTCTAAGGAGTGATACATTTGATCTTCGAATGTGGTCTCATAACATAGTACTGAAATGGGCTAGTAATGTAATACTGGAAAATGGATGAACTTTTGACAACATTCAAAATCAAGCAAGGGTTCTGTGATATACTTAAACAACCAAGTTATCAGCAGACATGTGCGCAAGCTCCACCGATATAAAAATCAATAGTAATAACGGACTAATTCATTTACACATTACACTCGTACAACTGGAAGTGCAATACCAATATGTGTGAAAGTTCACTTTCCAAACGACCATAGAGAACAAAATTGTTATCTGTTTGTAGATCATGCAATATATTTGCAGACAGCAATGAGGAAAAAGAAAAATGAACAATTTCGCACCTCTGAGCTATTGTATGCACGAAGAATAGTCAGTGGCTGAGGTTTTCCTCGAACATCATAAAATACCACACGACCACTATTTGTGCCTGCAGCCAATATTGTACCATCATCATTGTATGCCAATGATGAGAAAGGGGCCTCGTGAGGAATAGTGTGTGTTGGCCGTCTTGACCCTGAATCGAGTGTGTACAACTTCTTGTCCAGGCCAACTGTAGCAATTATCTACAAAGTAAATTATAGACCTTCTCAATACCAAGATATGAAGATATTATTCATTCGCACAATAAGAACCAACCATATTAACTAGTACAAAACCTTATCACTGGAGGGTGAAATACAGACACCACTTATGGGTGCAGAATGTTGCTTCAGCCATGAGACCTATATAACGAATAAAAAAATCAGTTAGATGGTAGCATTAGAGAAAGCACAACGCAATGTAAATGTAGCAATACATCTAAGTCTCCATAAACATAAAGGACTATCAAATCACAGTCTGGAATTTTTCTTTATTTTTCAGAAAATAATAATCTGAACCAGCATTTATATAGATAGATATATTCACTTGACACTTTTGACTATAACACACAATCTAGGTAATTGTTTGCTTTCATATGAAATAACATATTGCCCTCCAAAACTAACTAAATGCTTCAAGAATCACCAAGTAATAGAAAGTAAGGGAATTAATATGGATAAAATAGGAAAAATGCACATTGGGAACCATAAATTGACAAGTACTTGTGCACAAATAAAACAGCCAAAAGTGACTAGTATTCACAAAATGAGGGAATATTTCCCAATCAATTTAATTATATTGCCAAGCTTCTAACTACTAGTAACAGATAGTGAAGAGTCAACTTTGGCAATTATTAAACTTAGATTTCCTTATCACCTATATGACACGCTACCTTCGAGGCTGTATTCTATCTTTTGTTCAAATTATATAAAAATGGCATAGCTTTGATTTAAGATGAACCCTAGGAGATGTTCAACTAAGCAGCATCAATGTACTTTAGGTACCTTCGGAGTTCTTGCAGTTGTATCCCAGAGATGCACAGAACCATCATCTCCTGCTGTCACCAATATATGCCTACTATTACGTGAATAGTCAAGGACTCTCAAAACCTGACCTTGCAGAAAAAGTGCAAGAAAACTAAATCAGAAGGGGAAAATTTAAGAATTCTCGAGAACTTAAAATCCACAACAGGACATGACAGCATCACCATACTATACAGGAACACAGAAACTAAAAAGTTATTCACCTGCCCATTTGGGTCACTAAGTTCAGCAGCACGTGCTCCAGAAGCAAGATTATGGAGAATAAGATCCCCCTTCATGCTGATTGAAGCCAGATGTTCATCTTTGCAATTATACATCACACCCGTAATGGTGTCAGTGTGACCACTTAACCATTTAATGCACCTCTTCCGCTGCAAATCCCATATCCTAACGATGTGGCCACTCCCACCAGAGCAAAGATATCGTGAACCCTTGTTGCTAAAACTGATAGAATATATGCACTCCTGATAATGATGTGTAATTTGTTGAGTTAAGCTACAGGCTCACAAGTCATAATTACCAAATAATAGATTCAATGTTCATCCAGTAGTGGAACAACAGAAGGAATTAAAAATAAACATGAAAGATATCATGAAATAAAAAATGTAAAAACAATTTTGAACTCTGAATCAATAATACAAAAAATAATAAACCATCATAGTTTCCAAATCTAGAATATAATTTTAAACAAATTGCACGTGATGCGTTATATAAGTAAATCATGTAGGGTCTGTTTGGTAGAGCTCCAACTCCTAAATTTAACTTCAGGAGTTGGGTCTTGAGTGGAGTTGTGGAGCAGGCTAAACCCAGCTCCACCTCTCTAGTTCATTTTGTGAGAGTGCTCCATCTAGCTCCGCTCCCAAATTAGATGGAACCGGAACTGTTTGGCTAGACTCTAGCTCCAGGAGAGCTGGAGCTGGAGCTGTGCCAAACAGGCCCGTAATGCGTCCTCAAACCAATCATGTATTAGAACAGTAACAAAATACTGGAGCCCGGTAACCTAGTCTAGATTTAACATTTTCATATTGCCAATAACTCTAATGCTAAAACAAATAAAGATCATAAATAGATAGTGTGTGTAACAGCATCAACAGAAAATTATTGAAAATGCTACCCTAACAATAGATAATATATATACTCTTTGAATCGATGTTATATGAGTTCCTTATAGAATAATATATAGGAATGAGCACCATGCATGGCTATCTGGAGAAAGCCAAGAGCACAAATATTATAAGAGTGCACTTCTACCTCTATGTCATCCCCACGATCAACAGTTGATGTTGGTAGCTGTCCTACATTTTGACCTTTTTTGTGCCACAATGAGATCTTTTTATCATCCCCAGCACTTGCTACAATTAGATCTGCAGGTTTAAAACATTAATGAAAGTCATATAGTGGTAGCTGACCTCATCATGTAATGGCATTATTGAACCATTTCTTCTAAATGTTGAGGCTAAGCTTTGGTAAAAAAAATCTAGATAGATAGAACTGTTAGACTAAGAATAACTTACGCACTAAGCATACCTCTGTGCTTAAATAAGCACAGAAACCAGAACAGTTTGATAGTTTCCAATGGCATCTGTAAAAACATGATATAAACAAAACAGTCTACATGGACTGCAAGATGCAGATAGTTATTCTGTCTTATACTAACATGGATTGTGTGCTCTTTATTAGTTGAGATTTCAATACATGATAACACAGGCATCAAGAAGAGGGACCAATTGTTTCCTGCTCACAGAACATGCAAATTGAACAAAGAGATAACTACCATTGTTCATGAGTTAGATGGGATATCAACCTTTTAGGCATTTGGTTTGACTGCTGAAGGATATTGTCACGACCCAAGGCCATGACAGGATAAACACCGCCGGGAGGATAGCCGGGCGGCGGCGGCTGCTAGAGAAAGGAGACTTAGGTTGGGGAGAAGAACACCAGGGAGAGATTAGACTAATTCTGATTCATTGCTTAATCTTGAATGATGATACAATCCATTCATATATAGATGGAGGGAAGTACCCAATACCCTAACCAACTGAGCGACCTATGTGAACTAGGTGAGGATAGGGATTCCCTCGATCGGTATCGGGCTGGGCCTTGACCTACTGACCTGATCCCATGACAGATATATCGCAAGTAAGCTGATTGCTTGCTGTAAACATCGCATTGGTTAGATTTGCTAAGGATGAAGCAACAAAGAACACTACCACGTCAAGGCCCTGTTTGGTGGGCCTACAAACTAAGATAATTCAAGCAGAAGCTAAAGTTCCTCCAAACAGGGTGCAGTGGCTTCTTGGGACTTGGGTTTACAAGAGCATTCTCAAAAAGTAACTAAGAATTTCTAAGGAACCATGAGAACCACCCAAATGCATGTGCATAGTAGCGCAAACCGCTCTCTTAAGCAAGCACATTTGACATGAAACTGCTTACAAGCTCAGACTCCATCTCTATATGTTACCCCAAACATATTATAGAACCAGCAGGTAAAATGTGCACTTCAAATATTACTCGAACATAGCTATCTTGCTGCTTATATCATGAGATGGAACAGCAATTATCCCAGTCTATCAATGCACCGTCTTGATTATGTGATACAGCTAAAATTACTGGTAGCAAACAGAGTACATCCATTCATTAATCGTGAAATAGAAAAAGATATCTCAATTGATTGCATTCTGTTTATCGCTACATTTAAATAGTTAAATTCTGGTTCTACATTGTAGGATCAGAAAACATAAGCGCGGTATCTAACTGAAGATGCAATGCAGAATTTCAGAGCTCGGGAAGAATGACGAGCCACTGGGACAGTTCAACACTCTCACCCTACAGTCTATCCGCGCCAAGCCCACTCCACAATACCCAGTAGATTACAGTGCTGGAAATAAATCCTCTCGTGCCACTATCTCATAACAACACGCGGCAGGGGCATCGCGCAATTAGACAGGGGAGAGCGGACACCCTCAGCTCGAATCGCCCGGACAGTACGGATCCCCATGGCCGGGAGGCTCCGGCTGCCCACCGAGAGATCCTCGCGCGAACGACGCAAAAAGTAGACCTAACTTGGGAGATCTGGGAATGGGAGGGGAAAGGAGAGCCGGAGGCGGGACGAGCGGGCACGCGGTGGAGCCAGCGAGGCGAGGCGAAGCTGGGGGTACTCACTGGTGTGGTTCCAGCGGACGGCGTTGACGGGGTGCGACGGCGCGGGGGTGTAGGCGAGGACGCAGGGGTCGCCGGACTCGACCGTGACGTCGAACAGCTTGACGGTGTCGCCGCCGCACGTGGCCAGCAGCGGCGCCGCCGGATCCACGAACCCCATCGCAGCCGGAATGGCGCAACGGCGACGGCGGCGGCGGCCGGCGGATTTAGGGTTTGGGGATGGCTGGGGCTGGGTGGGGGTTTGAGTTTGAGGAGGAGGAGGAAATTTGAAAATTGAAATGTTTTTTTTGGTTTTTGGTGGGTGGGTTGAAATGAACTACTTTGAGCTAGTGAAGTGAACCGACCGGTTGGTGACGTTGGGGGAGGAGGACAAGACGAGAGGGGATCTGAGGTGTAGCTGCTCGATAGTGTGCGTTCAAAGGTTCCTTGCTGGCTGCAATCATGGGGCCGCCGGCCGGCCTGTTTGTTTCGAGTTTTTGCACTGGATTTTGTTAGTATTTTTTTTTCAAAGGCTGGAATTAGGAATAGCAACGGGGGATGTGGTGTTGGCGGGTGTGGCATGTGGCACATGAGTCTAACAAAGTTGATGGTACCATGGGTTGATGTATTCATCGTACTACATGTAGGATCGAAGTGTTCGGCGGTGATTGTACGATCTGTCCTTCCCTACTCCTGTCCCTAACCCGCTAGCAATGGATATGGATTTTGGAGTTTGCAACATGGGTTAATTAAGTTTTTAGGTTTATTGGGCTCTTTTCTTATGTTGTTTGCTAACTAACTCTAGTTGGCTTCCTCACTCCCTTGCTCGTTGTGCGACCAAGCGATGGATAGCTGAAGCGGTAGAGCCAGCGTAGGCAAGCGTTAGCGGCGACGGGCAGAACACTAGTGCGAGCCGCTGAGCTGGCTAAGGCAGTGCCTAGCATGTACCGGCACCGTTGGAGGTGCGTCATGTGCTAGCAACAAGGCAAGGGTGATAGCCAACGACATCTCGAGCTAGTTTAGTACTCGCTTCGTCCAGGATTATAGAGGATAATAGCCTCTTACTTTGTCCAAGATTATATGGGATTTCGATTGGTTACCCAAGACAACAGTACAGAGATCAGCGCGCTCCCATCTGAAAAAAGAAATGCGGAGGAAATCATGTGTAGTACGGAGCTATTGATGTGAAAAACACGAGGCCTGGGAGATCTGCTTAACTCCAGTGCAGGTCCAAGAAATCTTGCTTTTGGAACTAAGAGCGTGCTAGTTGATTTGATCCTGCAATCAACAAGAAATAAAGACAAACAAACCGCGGTTAAATCCATAAACGATAGCCGATCGGCTAGTTGCCGATGACGTATCATTTATCTTTGAGCCGATGTCATCTTTGCATCGATCGACATATATGAATAAATAGTAAAAGAACTAAATCTACTCGATCGGCTGTAGATATTAACAGTATACAATCTTTATGTCGACATATACTTAAATCAAGTGATTGGAATAGATCGGTCACCATGCCGAGACAGTATAAATCACTTAGATCGAAATATATACTTACAAGGAGATTATAAACGTTTATAGCATAGCCGATCAGATAGATCTAGCATGTATCGGCTAATACTCCGATATTACTCTATATTAAGATATTAAAGCAAGTAAAATATATCAAACAAGAAGCTTTATATACCTAAAAGCAATAATTTCTCAACATAAAGGGCAGATCTAGCATATCAATTAAGCACATGAAATATAAGCCTAAATCAGATAAGATCGGCTAAAACCCCGATACTACCTTAATCGGCAACCAAAAGCAGGCTAGAGATTACGATTCTAATCACGACTTATAAGATCAAACTCAACTGATGCAGCTATAAGTATGAAAAGAAGAATAATATCTAGACAATCAAGCTATTGGATGTTTCATAAGGTGGTGGATATCCTATATAATCTAGGTCAACGTCGGAATCTAACCTGATCGGCTGCCTTCTAGCAATAGATGTTAGCCGATTAAAGGTTAAATAACGATATTGTCGGAGATTATATGGAATATATGATAGCTTGACGAATTACATAAATAAGATTAGAGTATCATAAAAATGGAAGCACTAATCCTGAGAACGCAAGCCGCCATAACAAGTTTTACCTCTAATTGAAGATCGAAACCGATGCAGCTCAACTCGAAAGCAAGAACTCGTCGAAACAAAACGAAAGTAAAAGGGTGGCGATGCGCCGAGATTGTATTTGAACATGTGTTTTTTATTACATAGGGCTCAGGGTCTATTTATACCCAAGATTACAAAATATGTCCATGTCAGACATGACTCTTATCTCTAACAAATTCTAAGATACCATAAGTCTTTGCGGCAGACTTTTGCCCAAACTTATCTCTAAGGAAATTACATAAAATATCCTAATTAATAGATACAATTGCCTTTCCAGGACTCAATCCGTGCATGGCAATCCATATGAAGCACTTTAATTTAACCCGATGACGTATACCGAGTCATATTATCGGAATCGGCTCGATCGGCTACCTTGTCCGACTGGAACCCTGTTGACCCAATCGTAGCCGATTCGGACTCTAGCCGATTCTTGCTCTGTTTTCGTAACGATCTATCTCTTGGATTCCGCTTTGATTTTATCTTCATATCTAATACTGAAATTACCAAATTTGGTTGTCAACAGGAGCATGTTTGAAATTTGAGTTTGAAACTGTAATGTGTGTAAGTGGCACCATTTTTTAGTAGTATGCTCTGACAAACTCATTAATTTCAACTTGGTCTGATTTTTTGCGTTCATTACCAACCTGCCAATGTGTTTCTCTTGTCTCTTATATGCATCTTTTCTTCTTCCTTAATTATTGCAAAAAAGGGAATACTCCCTTATAATTCTGGGCAGAGGGAGTAGTATGGTAGAGATCAAGGGAACCATTGCCATCCATTGCTCTGAAGGTTGACAGAAATCATCGGTATTTGCTCTGAAGTTTCTTTTATTCTCAAAGCCTACCAGGTACTACTCCAATATCTTCTTATGGGAGTATGGTAAGGCTGTGTTCGTTTAGTGAGGTTGGGACACGCAAAACGAAACAATTCATTAGCGCATGATTAATTAATTAAATAGCTTTCGTATAGAAACTTTTTTGCAAAAAACGTCGTTTAACAGTTTAAAAAACGTGCGTGTGAAAAACGAGTGTGGTGAGTTGGGAACTCTCTCAAAAGAACACAACCTAGGTCTCTCCAATAACAAGTTGTCCCGGCTATTTGTTTCTACTCCAGCCATGTATCAGCTTCCACGTTGGTTTTTCTCGTTGGCTCCAGTGCTAGAAATATAAGGTGTGGCTGGTTCTTCTTGCTAAGGCCTCAACCTCCCTCGTAAGGCCCTTTTTGGTTTCATGCCGAGGCATGATCTTCCGCATTTCATTGTGAATTCTTTGCTTTCGCTGTCGTAATGTGCATCGTCAGGGTCGGAGTTGAGGACCGGGTATAGCAAATGACCTGATTGTTTTTTCTATTTCTTGTTAGGTCCTTCCTTGCATAATTCTGAGTCTATGTATAACTTTGACCATCTTTAGAGGGTTTGATCTTCTTTAGAGGGTTTTTATGTAAAATTGGTTGTACTCCTAGTTCTTTACATATAAATCTTGAGGCACTAGCCAGGCTAGGCTACTGTAGCCTCAGCTTGTGTAAGAAAAACAACCGGAGAATATCTTGATTCTTACGTACCTATCAATGATTTTTGGTGTTTCATTGCTCTTCTGGCTGTCTTTATGGGGTAGTAAAGAGTAACTGACGTGAAACTAATTTCATCATTGGCACAGGTGGTGAGAAGGGGGATCGATCAGGCTGTGATGGGCCATAATGCTTATGAGGATTGAGCTTTGGCCCAATTCATAGAAACAACAGGGTATCACGTGGATCAAATGAATCGAATCAAACAGTTGAATATCATGGTTTTTTTTTTCACATTTTTGTACTTTTTGAAAACTTATTATATAAATACACCCTTAGAAAAACTTATTTAAAAATTAATCATTTTCGTGGCACCAACGTTATTGGGGTCATGGTCCAACATGACGGACCACTTTTAATCTTTTTGAAAACTTATTTTGTAAATATTATATTATATAAACATATCTTTTCGATTTTTTTATAACTAAGTCCTTTGCGTGAATGACATTGGTGCTGGCCCCTAGCCTCCTTGAGGAAGCTAGTCATTGATGTGAAAGGGTTTGGCGCTAATGTCATTGTGGCCAAGGATTTATTTGTAAAAACAATTAAAAAAAAACTTATTTGTAATAAAAAAATTTATAAATAGGTCCTCAGTGATAATGTCATTTGCACCAAGAATCTATTTCTATATTTTATTACAAACATATCCTTTTTATTAAGAATATGTCATTTTTTGTTTTTTTAATAAATAGGTCCTCAGCGCCAACGACAATAACACTGTCCACCTTCCGACCTTCGTATTAGGGACTTAACTTCCACAAATATGCTAGGAGGAAGGCGCTAATGTCATTGGTGACATCATGTTCAACCACGACACCAATGACGTTGATAAGAGTCCGTACCTGAAATAAGTTTTCTCGAAAATCCTCCTACTCGGGGGTCTGATCCACACCATAAAAATCGAGCGCCCTTCTTCCAAGTAGCACACTGCATCTTTTGCATGCATGCTGTTATCTATTGTTGTGCACTCTATGCATGTAGCTGTCACCTACTATATAATGAGTTTTTAATAAGTTTTAAATTATTTTTTCTCTTAAATTGTTTTTCCGATCTATGATTCGATTGCACCATTAAATTTGTTAAAATTAAATCTATATAACAAGACCATACATGATCATATTCTGAAGAAAAAATATTTAACTTTTCTAATGTTGCACGTGGTTTTACTTAAGGACAAAGTCCAAATACCCCACTAGACTTTGGATGAAAGTCCATCTAACACCCTTAAACTTTAAAACCGGACATTTAACTCCTTGAACTTTGTAAAATCGTCCATATTACCCCCTAAGATGGTTTTGGATGGTGGTTGTGCATATTTTAAAAGCTTAAACGACCAACTTTAAATAACTAATATGACATATTTGCATATTCACCAATTTATTACTTATTATAATGTTGGTACTTGTTTATAAGTGAGAGCTAACAAGTGGTAAAAAGAAAGATTTAACTGAAGATTTTAATATATACATCTAATGTGTATGTCACGTGATCAAACTCATCCAATTTATATACAAATTAGATAAAAACCACTATACAAAACCGCCTTAGGGGGTTATATGAACGGTTTTGCAAAGTTTAGAGAGTGGATGTCCGGCTTTAAAATTGAGGGTGCTAGATGGACTTCTATCTAAAGTTTTGAGAGGGGGGGGTGTTTGGACTTTTTTCTTTATTTAAATGTTTCAACTAGTATTCCGTGGTGTTTCACTAATTATTTTGCGATTGTTGCACGCGGTATCTTTTCAATGTTATTATTTGAATGTTGCAATGTATATTTTTTGATGTTTCACTAGGTCATTTAGAAATGTTGCACGTGGTATTCTCGGTGTTATTAAGTTTCATGTCATATATCTTTTTTAATATTTCACGTGGTGTTTTTTTTATGTTGCAATAAGTATTTCTTTTTTATGTTTCACTAGGTCATTTATCAAATGTTGCACATGGTGTTGTTATTTAAACGTTGCAATAAATACTATATGATGTTTTACTAAGTCATTTACAAATGCTGAATGCGATAGTTTTTGGTTGTTTCAAAAAATATATTGTGATAAATGATGTTTTGTGTTTGATATAAAAATGTACTAATTGAGATTATAATTGTATATTTTATTGGAAATATAATTTTATGAGATCTTGTTATAAAGATTTAATTGTATCGAATACAACCATGTAACTAGAGTGTGCATGTATGATGGCCAATCAAACTACCGTAGTTAGATATGTCCTAGCTACTGTTCAGGGTAGGGTTGATTGCTTTTATGTTTTCTTAATCATATTAACATCACATGTCGAACAACCACAGTTTGACAGGGCCACAGATAGGTAGTTCGACATGATGCTAAATTTGTTGTTTCATTCAACGGGACTCTATTTTTACAGTTTATTTTTGTTAAAAAGCTATTATTTCTAAAAGGAAATTCTGATATTTGGCCAAATATGATCAACGCTTGGGTTAGTTTATCCATTTTGGGAGATTGCTCAACAACCATAGCAAAACAAATCCACCCACAAACTGGTCCCAAGAGAAAAACCTTAATTACTACTACCTCCATTTTTTAATAGATGACGCCGTTGACTTTTTCTCACATGTTTGACCATTCGTCTTATTCAAAAAAATTTATGTAATTATAATTTATTTTGTTATGAGTTGTTTTATCACTCATAGTACTTTAAGTGTTATTTCTATCTTATACATTTGCATAAAATTTTTAAATAAGACGAATGGTCAAACATGTGAAAAAAAGTCAACGGCGTTATCTATTAAAAAACGGAGGAAGTATATATTTGTCAATTTGGATGGTAGATATCACTTCGTCATTTTGGATTTGTTTTTAAATCAAAGTTACGTACGTTTGATCAAATTTATAAAAAAAATATATCAATATTTTCAATAATAAATAAATATATTATAAGAGTGTATTCAACTATGGATTTAATAAAATTAAAAATTCAGCGGTATAAATGGTATTATGTTTTATAAACTATTGTTAAACTATTTAAGAGTTTGACTTAAAGAAAAACTCAAAACGTGTTATAATGTAAAACTGGGGAGTGATTAATTAAGCTAGTCAACAAATAAGTAACTACTTTTATAACTTGTGGTGTACTAAAAATAGATTTAAAAACAAACTTTCTCCTCTCTGACCAATCATGGACTTGGGACATATTTAGCTAACTAATAATGCAAACTCTGTTAATTTCCTCGTGTTAACGAATCTAAGTTCCCGCGTCTTTTCCTCCCATCCTCTAGCTCATGCCGACCGAACCAGCTAGGACGGACAAGCTCCACACATATATAGCTCACGCTCTCTCGTCCCCTCCATGCACGGCCTACCCACCCCCACCCTACCTCTCCTCCGCCACCCGTCGCCGGCCGGCATCTCGCTCGGAGCCAGCGCGCCGCGGCGGCCGGAGCCCGGAGGGACAACGCACGATCTCTCTCTAGCTAGAGCTATAGCTATATATAGCTTAGCTCAGCTAATTATAATATATAGCTAGCAATTGATTAACAATGGGGAAGCGCAGCGCGCCCCGGTACCCCGACGACGGCGGCGGCGGCGGCGGCGGGTTCTGCTGCGTGCTGTGCTGGTGCTGCTGCTTCCTGTTCCTGATCGTCGCGGCGCTCGCCGGCGCGGCGGCGTACGCCCTGTTCCTGTACAAGCCCAAGGCGCCGTCCTACTCGGTGAGCAACATGTCGGTGTCGCAGTTCGACTTCAACTCCAACGACCTGACGCTCTACACCAAGCTGGTGGCCACCGTCCGCGCCGAGAACCCCAACGAGATGATCGGCATCATCTACGGCGACGGCTCCCGAACGGTCGTCTCCTACCGCGGCACGCCGCTGTGCTCCGGCCACCTCCCGACCTTCTACCAGGGGTTCAAGAACGTGACGGTGATGGAGATCTCCATGGAGGGGAGGCACGGCTTCGGGTCGGGGCTGCAGAGCGCGCTGGAGGAGAGCGAGAAGGAAGGGAACGTGCCGCTCGACGTGTTCGTCAGCGTCCCCGTGTCGCTGCGGCTGGGCTCGTTCGACGTCCGGGAGGTGAGGGTCAACGTGCACTGCGCGCTCGTCGTCGACAGCATCTCGCCCAAGAAGAAGCCCACCATCAAGTCCGCCACCTACCAGGGCAACGTAGAGTTTTGATCCATGCATGCATCGAACATCAATGCCTTCATTAATTTCATTTACTTGTTTGTTATAATTTGTTATTAACTTTGCTGTTCAGTGGAGTTTGGGGAGGAGGAAGGAATTAATACACACCACACAGAAAGTATGTTTGTGATGTAATTGTAAACACTGTAGTAAGAAATGGTTCCAAACTAAAATTCCTTTGGTTGAAGTTATATGCAGAATGCAGAGACATCTTTTGATCAGAAGGTGGTTTGCTTTGGTGCTATAGTCTCTTTTCTTGAGACTAATTTCCGCTGACTGAAATTAACTTGTTATTTTTAACCGTTTGATCAGTTTTGAGATTCGTCCGTCGATTGAAGAAAGCGTTCTTTTTGGAGTTAATTTGATCCATGCCATTACAAATGTGCCTATTCAGATAAATACTATTATAGTTCTTCTGTTCGTAGCCGTGTCACTCAAATTCTACAAATTGAAATCATGTCATCGCCGTCACGTTTTTCATCTTCTTCCATATTTGCTTCTGGACCCACCCGTTAGATTCATCTTCTTCCTCCATTCTCCCCTCTTATTTTTCCACATCTCTCTCCACCACTTCTCAGCCTCCTCCCCACCAATCCATCACGTCACGGCGCTGAAGAGCCCGATGCTGACACAAGCGCTGGAGTGCTACTTCGAGCTCGCCATCGTCGGAGAGAGGCTGCCGGTGCTGAGCTCCATGGTGACGAGGCAGGTCAGCCTGTACTACGGCGACACGCTGCACTAGAGAGCCCCGAGCTGCTGCGGCAGCATGTCAACCACCGGTGCACGCCACCGCCAAGTGGAGCGGGAGGTGGATGACGAGCTCGCCAGTGCCGAGCAAGACAATGGCATGATCTACTACATGGCGGTGCCGGTCGACGGAGTGATTGGTGAGCTGCTCGGGCTGCAGCAGTGACTTGTCCGGTCCACCTCGCTGGAGAACATCCAGCAGCAAGGAACGCACGGCAGCTAGCCGCCGTCATGCGCGTAGCTGAAGTGGTGGACATTGTAGATGGGAGAGATGAATATGACAGATGGGTCCCACATGCAGATGGAGGAGAGGATGGAAAACGTGACGGCGATGATATGGTTTTAATTTTGTAAAATTTGAGTGACACGGTTACGAATAGATGAATTGTAATGATATTTGTCTGAATAAGTACATTTGTAATGATATAGATTAAACTAACCCTTTTTCTAACCATGAGATGAGTTCTGAGATGCTTAGATGGAGCTTCCAGATGCGTGTGCCGGTTGGAGAAGCATCTTTTCAACCATTAGATGAGTTTTGAGATGTGTGCGCCAGTTCGAGCAAAATTAGGCAACCTTTTTAATGCATCAGAGGAGTTTTGAGATGCGTAGATGAGCTCCGAGAGACTTGCGCAGGGTCAATGATCAAACACACGATGCGCCAGGTACTTGCGCATGCCTCCACCACCGATCTACACTATTTTTTCCGAGTTACAACATATGAATTACACAGCATAATTATTTTACTATCATACCATAATTATGTTTAAAAGCATTTTAAGTTTTTTTTAAAAAAATTATATAGGTAGTCCCTTAAAAATATAAAAGCGAACTATATAGTCATATTACAGAATGTATTACAGAATGTTAGATTTACGTACGTGACCTTTACGGTCGAAGATGTACATCGCTAACCTGACAACCTGCTTTAGAGGTTTGTTGTCTAATAAAGTATTTATATAGGCCGCCCTAAAATGACAGAAAAACCTCTCAAGTAACAATGGAAATCTTCAGCGTGTTACCACTCTGCAATTTCGAGGCGGAATATCTGAAATCCCAAAAATTTCGAAAATATCGGTGGGTCTGGATAGACAGTTCACCTCTGATTTCAAAGCGCCGGTGCGATGCGGCGGTGGGCTCCCATGCGTCCGCCCCCCTCCCCACGACCGATGGCGTCCGCCTCCCAGTTGCCGACGCCTGAGTTGCACCGCACACCGTCACTATCAGGCCTTTGAATTCTGACGAAACTGAAGAAACAAGTATTTGACGACACAACGCTAATTAGAAGAGTTCGCAGAAAGGAACAGCTTAGATGCGAGGATACCGGTCTGATTATGTAAATCGGACGGATGGGGTTCATTTTAGTAATTATTGTTTCTATTCTAATGTTGTCATTAAGTCTGAAACTTAGCTCGTAACTCAGTTGTTGAGCTGTTCTGTCCAGCTGTACCCAGGCGGTGAACTCCTTATAAGCCGACCTGAAACCGATGAGAAGGGGATCGAGAAATTAAAACCCTAGTTCTATATTTCCTTGTCTTGCGGCGCCCATTTAAATTTCGTTAATTCCCTGTTAATTTTTCTTCAATTGCTGTAGGATTCCCGATAGGTAGCCACCTAGCCCAAAATTCGCTCGAAATCCTGTGGATCCCCGGTTCATTTGGCCCCGGGATCTGACAAAAGGTATCAGAGCTGTGTCGATTCTTGGCCAAGTTCATTATATCGGGAGGTCCTGAGCTGGTGAGGGTTTTGGGACAGGTTCCCCTGTGAAATTTCGGAACCAGGCTAGGGATCCCGATCTGTTGGACGCGAATTGAATAGCACAAAGAGGGTTGGGGGAGGCACAAGTGCTCTTTCCTGTAAAATCTCCGGATTTGTGTTGTTCACCATGGCGAGAGGGGGATGCACCCTGGAGCAAGAAGGAGAAGTACTTACGCCGGCTTGGGAAGCTGCTGTGGAGGATTTACGAGCCAACTTTGAAGAATTTCAGAAGAAAGTAGAGCGGCAGATCCAGGAGCAAGCAAATCTAGCCAAGAACAACAAGGATGAGGTCATGCAGAGCTTGAAGGTGATTCAAGACATGTTGGGGGCGTCCATGAGCTGTCAGGGGCAAGAGGGAGAATTAAATAGTCACACTCCAGGGGCAGCACAGTCTGTGGCTCAACCTCCTCGATGTACTGAAGGTATCGCCACGACCACCGCCCCAGCTGTGTTTGATTTTCGAGGTGTTTCTTGCTCAATGCCAAATTTCGAAGTTGGGGAGCATTCGGCTGCTCGTGCTAGTAACCCATTGTTGACAGTTACACAAACGCCGCCGATAACCACAGTCTTTCCCCCACCTCACATTCCAGCTCCGAAGTGGAATACCTCTGTTTACTTTGGAACTCCACCTATACCACCCTCTCAAAACTTTCGAGTTAATCAAATGAACCATATGGGAACACCACCAATTCCACCTTATTTTTACCCACCCTACCCACCCTATCCTCCACCTTGGGGTTTTCAGTCTAGTCCAGCTCCCCAACCCCCTTCCCAATTTGATTATCAAAGATCTGTGGACAGAGGACCACCCTTTTGGCACAGGCCTGATGACCCTCGGCTAGACTCTGTTGACAACACATATCGGGCACGACATCAGTTTCGTGATAACAACAACAGAAATCACAAACATGTTGATTTTCCTGTTTTTGATGGGGATCACCCTGAGTCTTGGATAAGAAAGGCAAACAAATATTTTTCCTTGAACCGAACACCTGAAGAAGATAAGGTTCCACTAGCTGAAATCTACATCATTGGCAGAGCAGATCAGTGGATCTCCAGCTCAGATGTTCCTACTGACACACTTTCTTGGCCAGACTTTTGCACTATGGTCTGTCAACGATTTGCTGTCAAATCTAATGTTGAAATCACTGACAACTTCCGAAGTCTGCGGCAGTATGGTTCTGTGGACTCCTATATTGACAAATTTGAGGAGCTCATGCCTTTGGTTAAGCGCAATAAACCTCATCTAAATGAAGAATACTTTCTTGACTATTTCATCTCAGGATTGAAAGATCATATCAAGCGCCCACTCAAGTCCTTGACTATTTACTCTCTAGTCCAAGCAAATGAACATGCCCGAAACTATGACAGTACCACTCCTCATCACAAACAATATCCTTCTTCTGGCCCACTACTACCAAACCAGCCTTCCTACCACCCAAACGTGAGAATACTACCCAAGAGCAAAAACCCACTGCTACTCACAAACAAAAGGAGCTGGCAAATGTTTCCGGTGTCAGGAACCATGGGTTCCAGGGCATGGCAGGGTTTGTAAAGGGAACAAACAACTGTTTTTGGTAACTGTAGAGGATGAGGAAACATTACCTGAAGATTCTCAAGAAAATGTTTTCAGCACACCACCTGGTAGTCCCAATGTCACTACTCAACCTGAAGTTTCTTTGCATGCGTTGAATGGACCTTATGCTGGTATCACAACTTTTACTATGATGGTCAGAATTGGTTCTCTCATGTGTATTGCTCTTCTGGACAGTGGTAGCACTACCACCTTTATGTCTCCTAAAGTGGTACAGAAGGCTCGATTGGATATTGTTAATCATGCTCCCATTTCTGTTACTGTGGCCAATGGAGGAATTCTAGTAACAGAAGCTCAATGCATTGATCAACCATATGAAATTCAAGGTTTTCCTTTTGTTACCACCTTCAGAGTTCTAGATCTCACAGGTTATGATATTATTTTCGGGTGTGACTGGATATTCTATCATAGTCCTATTACTCTGAATTTTCACACCAGAGAATTGAGCTTGCATATCAAGGGAGCCAATCAGATTACTCTACAAGATATCTCTTTGCCTAAGAGCCATTTTCTATTGGACTCCAGTAAGATGGACAAATTGTTGTCCCCAACAACTGTGGGAGCAGTACTACTGATGAATCCTCTCCAACCTAATGCAGTGTATATGCCTTCTACACCACACCCTCTTATTTCCTCAGTGCTGACTCAGTTCTCTGACGTTTTTGCTGAACCACAACAGTTACCTCCTACTCGGGATTGTGATCATACTATTCCATTGATATCAGAATCCAAACCTGTGAATATAAGACCATATCGTCTTCCTCATCATAAGAAGAATGCCCTTGAACAACTTATCACACAGCTTCTGGATTCTCAAGTCATCCAGCCGAGTGTAAGTCCTTTCTCTTCTCCTGCCATTTTGGTTAAGAAGAAGGATGGATCCTAGCGATTGTGCATTGATTATAGACAACTAAATGCTCAAACCATAAAAAATAAGTACCATATTCCAGTGATAGAGGGCCTTTTGGATGAATTGCATGGAGCTACCTATTTCTCCAAAATCAACTTACGGTCTGGATATCATCAAATACGCATGCACTCTACTGACATCTTTAAGACAACTTTTAGCACTCACATGGGCCACTTTCAATATATTGTGATGCCCTTTGGCTTAAAAATGCTCCAGCTACCTTCCAAGCTCTTATGAACAAAATTTTGGGCCCTTATCTCAGAAAATTTGTCTTAGTTTTCTTTGATGACATACTCATATTCAGCCACACCATTGAAGATCATGCTACACATCTCCAGCTGATCCTTCAATTGCTTCGTGATAATAGTTTATTTGCTAAACCCTCCAAGTGCACATTTGGCCAAGAACAAGTCGAATATTTGGGGTACATCATTTCTGCCCAAGGTGTTGCCACCGACCCAGAGAAAATAGCAGCTGTTCAGCAATGACCTACCCCTGTGAATGTTACACAGTTGAGGGGATTTCTAGGATTGGTTGGTTATTACAGACGATTCATCAAAAATTTTGGCATTATTTGTCGTCCAATGTTCAATGCTCTCAAGAAAAATGACTTTCACTAGGGTCTGGATCAGCAACAAGCTTTTGAGTCTATTACAGATCAATTGTCGCAAGTTCCTTTCTTAGCTCTCCCAAATTTCTCTCTTCCTTTCACACTGGAAACTGACGCTAGTGGTTATGGTATTGGAGCAGTTCTCATGCAACAGGGCCGGCCCCTTGCTTATCTCAGTAAGTCCCTGGGTTCCAAGGCAGCAGGTTTTTCTACCTATGACAAAGAGGCCATAGCTATCCTAGAGGCACTAAAGAAATGGAAACATTATTTTTTGGGGTCTTCTTTGATTATTAAGACTGATCAAGCAAGTCTGAAATATATCAATGAGCAACAAATTACTGATGGAATTCAACACAAATTACTCATTAAATTGATGAACTTTGATTACAAGATAGAGTATAAGAAGGGCAAAGAGAATAGAGCTGCTGATGCCTTATCTAGAGTTCCCCTGAACCTTGAACTTCAGGCTGCCACTATCATTATTCCTGAATGATGATAAATGCAAACTTCTGCTGACTAAACTGAGTATTCATCCTCAGGCACAACCCCCTTTTACATTGCAGGGAGGAATCCTTCGTTACAAGGGCAGAATTTATATTGGGGCAGACACAACTCTTAAGCAACAACTCAGGGATTCTTTTCACTCTTCTGCTTTGGGGGTCATTCCGGTGAACGAGCCACTTATCAACATTTGAAACTGCTCTTCTACTGGCTGGGTCTGAAATCTGACATTGCAGCATTTGTCAAGGAATGTCCTACTTGCCAAAAGAACAAATCTGAGCACACGTTACTACCTGGGCTGCTCCAACCCTTGCCCATACCGGACATGGCTTGGTCCCACATCACCATGGATTTCATCGAGGGTCTTCCTAAATCTGATAACAAGGACGTTATTTGGGTAATTGTGGATCTATTCACCAAGTATGCTCATTTTATCGCCTTGAGTCATCCATTCACTTCTGAAGATATTGTGGCCCTTTTCAAAACCCAATTCTATCGATTACATGGCTTACCATCCATCATTGTCAGTGATCATGACCGGCTTTTCACTTCTATTGTTTGGAAGAAAGTTTTTGAAGACGCTGGGGTAAAACTACATTTTAGCAGTGCTTATCATCCCCAATCCGATGGACAATCTGAGCGGGTTAATCAATGCCTTGAGACATACTTGCGTTGCTTAACTTTCACTAAACCTAAGAAGTGGCATTCTCTGCTTTACCAAGCTGAATGGTGGTACAATACAAACTTCCATACATCTCTCAATATGACCACTTATCAAGCATTGTATGGTCAGCAACCTCCTATGGTGGGCGAAGCACTTCTTCCAACCTCCCTGTTGGCTGGATTCAGAAACAAAGAGCAAGCCAAAACAACACTGTTGGATTCAGTCAAGGCCAGCTTGGACAAAGCTCAATCCCGCATGAAACATTATGCTGACACAAAGCGTTCAAAGAGAACCTTGGAAGTGGGAGATATGGCTTATCTCAAATTACAACCCTACCGTCACAATGCACTCGGTCTGCATAAGTCCCTTAAACTCCACTCTCGCTATTATGGCCCATTTCGTGTGCTGGAGAAGATTGGTTCAGTCGCCTATAAATTATTGCTTCTAGCATCAGCACAGATACATCCTGTTTTCCACATCAGTCAGCTGAAGCGCCATTTAGGTCCTAAAGCCATTCCTGAACCGGGCCTTCCTTTGGTTGATGATGATGGACACATTCTAACTGCTCCTGCTGCTCTCCTGGAGAGGCGTATGATTCCTCGCAATAACGCCCCAGTGGTTCAATGGAAAATTCTCTGGGAAAATCTACCACCGGAGGATGCTACTTGGGAAGATGCCTCGTTCATTTCCAGAACCTTTCCTTCTTTTAACCCATGAGGGCATGGGATCTTAAGGGGGGGCATTGTCAGGCCTTTGAATTCTGACGAAACTGAAGGAACAAGTATTTGACGACACAACGCTGATTAGAAGAGTTCGCAGAAAGGAACAGCTCAAATGCGAGGATACCAGTCTGATTATGTAAATCGGACGGATGGGATTCATTTTAGTAATTACTGTTTCTGTTCTAATGTTGTCATTAAGTCTGAAACTTAGCTCGTAACTCAGTTGCTGAGCTGTTCTGTCCAGTTGTACCCAGGCGGCGAACTCCTTATAAGCCGACCTGAAACCGATGAGAAGGGGATCGAGAAATTAAAACCCTAGTTCTATATTTCCTTGTCTTGCGGCGCCCATTTAAATTTCGTTAATTCCCTGTTAATTTTTCTTCAATTGCTGTAGGATTCCCGATAGGTAGCCACCTAGCCCAAAATTCGCTCGAAATCCTGTGGATCCCCAGTTCATTTTGGCCCCGGGATCTGACAGTCACCGCCTTCTACGACATGCTCTTCCGCGCCTACGCGGACTCGGCCGCCCCAACTCGATCGCACGCCTAAGGCCTTGGAGCTAACCATACCCCGCGCCTCGGCGGCCTTGATCCCCACTCCCTCACCTCCTTTCCCTCCGACGAACAGGCCATCCCGACGCCGCCGCCGACCTCCTCAAACTGGTTGCCACTTCTTGTCCCATCTCTGTCACGCTTCTTCTCCGCGTCTATTGTCGTCGACGGATTCTGCAAGTCCGGCCACGTCACCTACGCCCTCCATCTGCTCGATGAAATGCCAAGCCTAATGCGTTGTGCTATAAACTCGCCGTTCGACACACACACGCGCTAGAATGAACACGGTCATGTAGTGGAGGTGCTGGAGTTGAGGCTATGTTTGATGATATGAAGAGGAAGAAAATATCCTAGGGGATGTGTGTTTCTATTCTGAAGTCACCAACGCATACTGTTGTGCACGGAATGTGCAAATGGCGTCGGAGGTATTTGATGAATGTGTTGGGAATGGCATTCAGCAATGGGTTCTGCAAGATTGGGCAGATAGAGGCTGCAGAGATGTTGGTGGCAGATTTGCAAGTTCGAGAGGTGGAAATTAACCAAATTGTTTTCAACAAAATGATTGATGGGTTTTCTTGTAAAAGTTTGGTGGACAAGTCTCTTGAGGTGAAGATGGTAACCTACATTGTTATGATTGATGGGTACATCAAGAAGGGGAGCATATGCGAGGCTGAAAGGTACTCAAAGGAAATGGAGAAGATCTTATGCAGCGCTAGTTTATTGGCAGTGTGTCAGTGGGAAGATGGATGTGCCACTGGGGCTTTTTGAACTTTGAAAAGATGAAGCAAAGGGGTTTCAGATCCAACGTGTGGCATAAATAGCTCTGATATCTGGCCTAGCCAAGGATAGGAGATCAGAGGAGGCATTCCAGTTGTATGACAATATGCTGGGAGATGGATTGAACCTAGATGACACTCTCTGTATTCTGCTCTTGCAGGGAGTAGCTCTTTTTCTCACCGGGCCGGTAAAAGCTGGCCAAAGTTTAAGTTTATTAAGAGAGGGGTGAACTTGTAGGGAGTCTTCACTCGGAATAAAGGAAAAAAGGAATCATGAACAAACTAACTTCTGTTGGGCAGCAGTTTATAATGTTACTGAGCTTTTGATGTATGATCATGTAGTGGATCAGACAAGTTGTCTCTCAGCAGAAACGCAGCTGGATAGCCAAATGCAGGAGTGCTTATAAATGGATTGTTCAATGCTCAGTTTGTTACTTAACCATCTAGATTCTACAGAGTACATGGAATTGTTACAACTCAAGCAATTGGTTCACTATTGCAAACATATATTTTTGTTTGCACAACAATACTTCAGTTTGCTGGTAATGATATACATAGACTAACTGAGTAGTGACTACCTTTGGTCATTGTTTATTTGCATGAAGTGGAAAACCATTTTTCTGAGTATGGTGACCTTAAATTTGTCCATGCTGTTATAAACTGTGCAAGGGATTGTAGTTCCTTATTCAGAATATTTGTGATGATAATAATACCACATGGTTCTCTACAAGCCTACAATCAACAGGAATTATCCTTGGGGTACAAAGGTTGGTGCATGTATTAAGCTTGGTTTTCTAATGTTATTTGTTGAATTCTTGAATTCATGTACCTCAATATGTGAAGCAGTTTTCATCTGTGTGTTCACTTAAAAGTTAAAAGTACATTTTGTGGTATGATAGTACCAAGAGTGAGGAATTTTGAGAGACAAATTACTACTGTAATGCCAATCTGGAAAACGTTTGCATCGCAGTAAGTTATGTCTGGCATAGACATAAGCTTACTTTCAAAAATATTCAACTGATGTCACTGTCTGGAATGCATGAGTCTCTTAAGAATATCGTAGGAATTTGTACGCACCAGACAAGATGTCATATTTTTTAATTCTTGTGGGATTTTTGTATTCCAAACGCATCCAAGAAAGAAAATCTCATCTAGTAATCATGGTAATAACTAGCTCCGTTTTCTTATGAACATGGCATGTGATATTATCTCAAACTTATTGTATATACTATTGTATATAGGTTCTATAACGAGTGTCTGATGGTGTAGATTTTCTTACTGAACAAACTACCCTGATTGGTTTGAATTTCTGATTGTCAATCTGACATGTGATGGTGTGCAGGTTTGCTGAACTATATGTATTTTATTTATGAATTATATGTTTCTATGCCTTCTTTTTACAAACAACCTCTTAATGTTACCATTTGCATCTTTTACTTGCAATCACCTCTGGGTCTTTTTCCTTTTATTAAAACAATCTTTTGGTGTCATCATCTGCTTCAGCTGTGTGGTTTCTTCCAAATGATACAATATACAGAGTTCCAGATTATAGTTCACAAGTGAAGTGAGGCTTCCTTTTGAAGAAAATGAATCCTTGAAAATTGGGAGTCAGATTTGATAAAAAGATTCCTGGTGGCAGTGGCAATGATCTTGGAGGTAATTGTGAGGTTGATCCCGGTTTCTTCTGTCCAGGTGAGCCTCTTTGCTCTGTCTCCTTAAATAATTTAAAACTATATCATTCATAGATTCTGTAATATGGCATTTATTGCTAATTCAACATAAGGTAAGGTAAATTTGTAATCACTTGTTTATGTTTCTTCATATCTCCAGTTGATTCTCTTTGCCTCGATGGTCCAGGATGGGAAGATAGAGCCAAACATCCCTCTGATGTAATTCAAGGTGTGTACAATCCTTTTGTCACGTGCAGGGATTATTTGGGGGTGAAGGGGAATAGATTAGATTATAACAGAAGGAAGTAAGAGGAATGGCCCTGGACCTGAACAGCGTGACAGAGTCTAGATCAACGCCGTGCCGGAGAGACAGGCTATGGGTACTCCGATAATCTTCATCGAATGCCTGACCTGACCCTCCTTATATAGATGGACTCCATAACCTAATCCCATCCTAATTGACTCTATCCAACTAATCTACTCTATCCTAACAAACTCTATCCAACTAAAGCTACGTACTTACCGCGAGGGGGCTGTCCCCTAGGTAATCCGTTACTCTCAGGCCCATGACACCTTTTGTGTTATGTACTTTGTCCTGTTCCAATTGTTGTCTTTTACTTACTGGGTTCTTTCTATGGTTTGCTTCTGAAGAAAGTCAGCATGGCCTTCTGATACATCATCAAGTCAAACATCAGTTTTTTTTTTTTAATTTCAAAATGCCCATACAACCACGCAATATTCAACCTCACCTTTGAGGTGCACTTTTTTAGTTTTATTGAAGCACCTTGCAAATTGAAGTTTGTGTCGTTAAGCTATATTCCTGAAGTAAGTAATAATTGGTTGCAAAAATATGGATTATGATATTTGTCAACTGTATGATATGTAATGTGTTTTAACTTAAATTTCTTGATCTTAGGAAATAATATTTTTGAAGGAGGTTCACCTGCTGGCTTTAAACTTGTCGTTTTCTGTGAACCGCTGGATATGGAGTAAAACCACTAGTGACCAATTTGAATGCTGAGAAGGGAAAATGTTTTCATCCCTCGAGGGGATATACCGAGAAGGATAGTGAATCATTTCTAAGTAAACATATACCGAGATTCTTGATAGAAACACCTTTTGTACTGTTATCCTAGTATAATTTGGTGGCAGTAATAACAACAAATAACAGACTCTACATTCTATCCTGATGTAAGGTGTTTACCATACATCAGTTTGAGGAACCTTCTCTAGCTTCCGCGCGGTGAATACATTATATTCCCTCCGTCCTTGTATCACGCCATTGACTTTTCGCATGCCGTTTGACCATTTGTCTTATTAAAAAAATTATATATAAATATTATTTATTTTGTTTTGACATGTTTTATCATCAAAGAAACTATAATCTTAATTTATACTTTTACATATTTATACTAAAATTTTTTAATAAGATGAATGGTCAAATGTTATAAAAAAAATGAACGGCGTCATATATTTTGGGACGGAAGGAGTAATTTTTTGGTTGTTGATATGCATAATGTAGAACTTTGTAAATTACGGTGCTTCGCACGTGTTGCTTTGGCTTGGGACCCTGTATCAGGTCTGCATATTATTCCAAATAGTTACTTCGAGACTAGTGGTTGACTCATCGCCTGCCTTTTGGGATTCGACATCAAGGGATTGAAAGAACTACTGTGCTTGTCCTGGTAAGTTTATCTGCCGTGATATTATGTTTTTGACATGAATGTAATATTAGCAGTGGCTAATGAGTAGTTAGACTGCAAAACATAAATTATGGAACACCCTAAATTCTTGTACTAACCCGTAAGGCATTAGCAATTTATTATCCCAGCTTCTCTTTTTGTAACTTATAAATTGTCATTTTTGATATTTTGCATACTGTTTTAATCCCAGCATATTATGACTTTATTATCTGCCATGCACGGATGTACCACCTGCCATAGCCACCTCCCAGCAGCATATGCTGCTCCCACTCCCACATGTACCAAAGTTGTCCTGCTTGAGTTGCTGACGGTCTCACTATGTAGTTTTCAATGCACTCACCTAGTTTCTAAGCTACCATTCTTCATGTTTGGTGCTTGCAGTATTAGTGACCCAATTATTGTTGCCAGTTACTACGACTGCATCTTCGGCAATGCCACTAAAGTCCACCAGCTGTGAACATATCAGCCGACACATAATAAGCTTCTCTCCAAAATTCAGAATTTAAGAAATTTGGGGTGTCCATTTGCACGGTATCCATTTTACAAGTGTAACTAAGCTATCCATGAAACTTTTTTATCTACGGCTAGAAAAACTAAAATACTAATTTCTCAACTGTATACTTACTATATAAGGTGTCTTCCTATTATTGTAGGCTGATTCCTGCATTGCTCGTACGAAGTGATTCTTCATGTTTCACTTAGTGCTGCAGGAAGCAGATCCTTTTTGCTGTACCCTGTACTCGTCACAGATAATCTTGTTGTGCATACATCATAATTATAGGCCGTATCCTTATTGCTCAATGTGGATTTGAGGATGGTATTGTTATGTGAAATATCATCTTATTTACATGAATCGCTTGGCCAGATAACTTATTAAACTGTATTTTTTACATTTTGCAGATTGTTGGTTTCATGATTTCTGTAATATTTTTTTTTGGCCTGATGCGGATACATGATTTTTCTGTGCCATCTATTTTGTCAGCTTCAGAGTCTAATCTGAGGCTGCCAGGAGCATTCATGTTCCTTTGCTTCATACCAGTGCCTTCCTATTCTTCACCAGAGAGCAAAATCCTCGATTTGAAACCTTCCTGATTGTTACCATGATGTGCTACATGGTTCCTAATGGTTTCACAATATGATTGATACTAAGTTCAAAATTGATTTTTTATGTTGCTGCGATTCAAATGTCTTCATGAAGACACGGTTAGTACACACCAAATACTGCTTTTATTAATTCAGTAAGTAATGTTTTTATGTTTATCTTTGCGATGGAGATGCTCATTTGACCTTTATTTCGAGTATGCTCAGCATCATTTTTTGGCACTTTTGTGCAACGTGCGAACTCGTATCCTGGATTAGTATTGCAATCTTATTGGTTTACTATCTTTTTTTTCAGTTAAATATTTCCTCCATCTCAAAATAAATGACAAATTTATCACTTATATACGTGCTAAATTATGAGGGAAGGTAAATGTCACGCCCAGAAATTTAGCCCCAATTTCCAGACTATTTTGTGTATTAAATCTCTGTCCAGGAATCAGCCAGGGTACACGAAACGATAAATTAATATACAGATCCAAACGTAAATAAAACATAAATACTTATAGAAGAAATACTTAGTCCTCACACTGAAACGAAAGCAGCAGCAGCGGAAAAAGGCAATCCTAGCGAGGCTTCAGCTCCACTCCACAAGCAAAACTCAACTGGGGTCTGATCCTTGGTCCCTTAACTTCGTCTTCAGCTCAGAAGCACTACACTTCTGAAAAGGGGAAAATAATAGCAAGGCCGAGTACAACCACCGTACTCAGCAAGGCATACCAATAATGCAAACGTGCAAGGGGATACAAGGACGGCTTGTGGCTATTTGCATAAAGGCACTCAACAAGCCATACCAATGATGCAAACGTGCAAGGCGATACAAGGACTGCTTGTGGCTATTTGCATAAAGGCAGTTGTAAAGCATTTTATTCTGCAAAACAGTAAAACTGTTGAGTAATTAAGGTAATATTAAATCTCCACTGATCAATGCTACACCATGTTGAACAGGCTCAACCATCCCACCTGAACTATCCAATGCATTGAATCGATTTATTAGGGGTGAGACTAATCATGGTGATTCTAATCGATCGTCCATAACCACGGGTACGTCTATTCGAATAGTTTTACTCTGGCCAGAGGTGCAAGGGAAAGGGGCGCGAGTGGGCCGAGCGGCCCAAAGAGGAGAGGGGAGGGGGGGTGGGCAGCCTGGCCGGAGGGGAACGGAGGAAGGAAGGGGATTGGGCCTAAAGCGGCCCAAAGGGAGAAGGGGGAATTTTATTTGTTTTCTTTTTATTTAAATGAGTTTAATGAACTTTGTGACTTTAAAATTATTTCTTGAGCTCCGAAAATTCACGGAAATTTCAGAGAGTATTTTAGGGCACAAAGAATATTACAAAATATTCTCGGCCATGATTTTTAAAGGAAATTTTTAATTCCCCCGATAATTCACTTGGTTAAATTGCTTTAACTTTTAATATAATTTCTAGAAATGCATTATTTAGTGATTTTTAATCCCGAACGAAAATCGGGGCATTACAGTAAATGACATAGATACTTCTTATTACTCTTAGATGAGTGATGTTTGTGAGAGGGAGGGTAGTTAGAGTGATAAGATAGGAAGAAATTTGAAGTAGATGTGATTAATGAAACAAATAGTAGTAATACTTATGAAGTGGTCACTTATTTTGGGATAAATTTTCAATGTAAAGTGGTCACTTATTTTGGGTTGGAGGAGTATAACTATTTTCCTAGGTTTGCTGGGGAAGTAGTTATTACTGTTCTCATCCAGCAACAAAAATCAATTGTCCTGGCACTACTGGAGAAACCGTCTTTGCTGGGTTGGCCAAAAACCACAGTAATCCTGGTTTAAATAGGTATCGGGACTAAAGAATATCTCTCGTCCCGGTTCAAAAACCTAACAACACTTTTTCATCTTTAATCCCGTTTGGTAACACCAACTGGGACTAAAGATCATTTTTAGTCTCGGGTCAAAAAAGGCAGGCGGTGTCAGACCCCTCTACTATCTACTAAAGAACTATTTTTAGTCCCGGTTGTTAAACAACCGGAAAAACAAATCAGCAACCGCGCACTAAAAAAAATTGGATTTACTGTCCCCGATCTCATCCTTATCTCTTCCTCTCATCTCATCTCCCTATCTCATCTCATCAACCTTATCTCTTCTCCTCCTCCTCCTTCCCTCATTCTCTCACCCCCCCCATCTCCTCCTCCGGCCCCCTCCCCTCTCCTCCCTCATCCCCTCATGCGTCTACCTTTTCTTTAATATTTTCTATTACTTCATTCCCTTAATTTAATGATGTCGAAGTAAATAAATTATAGTATGTCTTTCTTGTAGGAGCAGTGTATGGTCCTATATCATTTTCTTAGATCCAATATATCTTAGTTTATGTGCATCTGTGGACTTTATATTGTTGCTTGGAAAGTGTACATTTTCAGTTCTAATTGGTTTATCATAATAGCCTATAAAGTAGATGGTTGCTCCCTATCCTTACATGATTGTCCCATCTAGGTCCTATAACTATCAAAAATACAGAGATTCAAATCTCACAAATTGTCAGAATATGTGACCCTTTAGCTGAATTGCTATGACCCTTTGAGATTCTACGTGGCGCTGATGTGGCATCATCACTAATTCTACACTAACACTCGAAGGAAGAAGAGAAAAGAAAATGAAAAAGGAAAAGGAGGAAAATGAAAATTTTTAAGTGGGCCCCACTTGTTAGTCGGTATAGAATTGATGAATATGCCACGTTGTGGTATATCACGTCAACCCTAGAGAAGGACCATGGTAATTTGGGCCAGAATGATATACTAGTACCATTTTAGTAGGGGTATATTTGGTAATTTAATTTTCATCAACGTTTGCTTTGTTCAACGCGCGTGCACATCTGTAAATTTGAGGGAATACATTTCTATTTAGGACCACGTTTTCTTCTTCTCCATGTTCAACTTTCTGCATATGCAAATTAGGGTATGTGCATATGTAACTTTCTGCGTATATGTAATAATGTAAATTAGGGTTTGTGTATAGGTAACTATGTAAGAGAGCTCATCAGCGATGCTCAAAATTGTTAATGTTGTAAAAAGTGGTTTAAGGTGGTCCAAAGATCATGAACTCTATCATGGACTGTTTTACGGCTAAAATATACCCACGATGCGGGAGACGAACAACGAAGAACGTGAAGAAATAGAAGAGCTCTAAACTCGAAGCAGACAAGCAGGGCAAGGCTGGGCTCTAGCATCTGTGGGCGTAATAATAATAATGATAATAATATATGTTCTTCACCGGCCGCTATTAGCTTTTCTATGGAATCCAAATTTTCTTTTTGCTCAAGCGGCCCAAAGTAGGAGATTGGATTTTTATCTTTCTTTTTACCTTTTCGATCACTGGTCAAAATTTGGGCTATCCATCGAATGGATTCGATTCCAAAAGTAATATTCTCCTTTAAAATTGTCTTCTAGATCATTAGTTGTTAGTTCATGGACCACAGGGTAAAAGAGCGGTCCATGAAACTAATATCAAAGAACGAAAATAGCATTAAAAAAATATAGGAGAGTATATCAAAGTACGAAAATATCTGAAAAGATATGTTTGGCTGGTATTTTTCATTCATTCGATCGGATGTGTGTCGTACGTATGATCAGTCAGAAAAGCCTTCCGCGAATTTAAAATTGTGTTTCAGTGCAGCTTTAATTTAATTTTAAGATATTGCTCAATCGCAATATATGCAAGTTTTTTTAATCTGATACTAGAACCAGCTGCTTTCTGCGCCGTTTGTGGTGGTAGGATCAAATAAAACTCATCACATACCGGAGATGCGAGACGCGTGGCGCGGGAAAGTGTTCATGCAAATGATCCTTAATTTAAAATATAAATACATTCAGATTTGCATGAAACAAGAATGTTTGGATTATTTTATATATATCCCGCGTGTGATCAATGAGCTAGATGTAAACATTTTTTTTTCTCAATAATAGAAATCAATCCGGCCGGCATCCACAAACACGAATATCCTCCTATGATAACTAATAAGAGCATCACCCACAGATTAGCAATAATCTATTCCCAAAATTTGATTTTTGGGTTTTCTAAACTGAAAATAAAAAGTGAAAAAACTCGTTCCTTCAAGGGATAGCCTAAATTCAATCCAAAAAAATTAAAAGTGGACCCTTCCGTTAAACTACCAAAATTTGATTTTTTTGGTTTCCTAAATTGAAAATAGGAAGTGAAAAAACTCCTTCCTCCAAGAGATAGCCTAAATTCAATCCCAAAAATTAAAATTGGATCCTTCTGTTAAACTATCAACAGAAATTTCCCTTTTTTTCCATTCACACACACAGAAAGAGATCACGATGACCTGCATGCTCCCAACAGAAATTTCGGCGCTCGCGTGGGAAGGTGAGAAGTGCGGGGAAGGAGAGAGAAACGCGCAAACGAGAGATTGGGAGTCGCTCTCTCACTCTCAAATCTACAGAACGAAATATATGGAGATGAGAACTCCAAAACTAGTGCAGGCTTTTGGGAATCTGTTGGATCCGATTTGTAAAAAAACCCTCAAAATCCGTTTTGGGAATGAAATATGATGACTGTTGGTGATGCTGCGATTTAAGTGCATTCATATTTACCTTGCCCTTGTATTAATGAAGTATACATGAATTTTAGACTATATATATTCAATCTGCAATAAATTCTGAGGTATATTATCTTCTTTTAAGCGTGTAGCATAACCCCTAACTGTGGGTCATTAGGTCATATTGGGTCTGCTCCACCATGGCTTAATCGGAGCCACAGCTTCAATCTTGAACCTACATGACCCAAAAAACTAGCTAGTCTGATAGGTAAATTGTCTCCACATGTCACAAATCAGGCCCAATAATTTCCTCCGTCATATTAACCTATGTGACCCGAATACTTGTTACCGGGGCACCCCACCATGAGAACCATGAAAGTTACTCTGGGTTTCCAAACCACAGGTCGAAATAGAGCCACAACTTTAGGTCTTTGAGCCTACACAATTCAAAAGATTAGTCTGATGGGTGATGTGTGACCCACTTTTTAAGTTGTGCTACCCCATTATCAATTATTGATATGGAACTAAACCCAACAATCTCTCCCGTCACACATCGGGTCCAATAATCTTCCCGTCACATCAACCCATGTGAACCCGTAGACTTATTACCGGGGCTTCCTATTGTGTGACCCATGAAAATTATTCCGGGTTTTCTAACCTAGGCTATGATGCTAGAGTGCGCAGTCCAGCCCACCAACCGTGGGTCACCTAGGTCATATTGGGCCTGCTCTACCACATGATTAATCGGAAGCATAACTTTAGATCTTGGGCCTATGTTATCCAAAAGACTAATCTTATGGATGCAGAATGCTCTCACCTTTTATGTCATGCTCCTCCATCATTAATTACCAATATGGGATTAAACCCAACAATAAAAATGAAGGTGAACCTAGTCTTCGAGGAGTTTAGAATATGCAAGTGATGGAGGAATCCAATTTCGCTTGATACGATGATAGTGATGATGGGAGAAAATATGGAGCATTGTTACAAGTGGAGTTCACACGAAAAAGTTACAGGGATAGCGGAGTTTCTCGATGATGGTGAGTCTGGGTGCATTACCTTATGTTAATATTTTTCATGGAGTAGATTTTGTAAACTGATGTCTTTCTCAGTTCGGATATTACACTTTGAATTGAATTGAATTACATATATATCTATTATATACTAAAAGTCCATTAAACTTTCTACAAACGCTCCTAAACCGCCACGTAGCACTCCTATAAATGCTCCTACACCACCACGTGGTACTTCCATTTAAACCGGTGACCCAATATTTTAAACAATTAAATTATTAATTTCCACCATTAAATCTTATCTTCAAGAAAAAAAATCTGCACGTTCCCCTCTCCGTTCACAAGTTCACGTAATATACGTTCCAAAAGAAAAAAAGAAATACGTGCGCATGTATGTACGTACTTTCCCTCCCACCCCCTCTGACCCTCCCCATCCGTGTCTCTCCTATTTCTTTCCTACTTTTTAGCCAACAACCAAATGCGTACATAGTATATAAAAATATTCTGCTGGTACATATGTTTCTATATAGAAATTATTATACGTTACTTGGATGAATATACCTTTAATTTTCAGTGACAAACTCAGAAAAAAATATCGCGACATCACTTAGATATCTACCATTACTTTTCAGTGGCGAAAACATAAAATTTATAAAAATTATTTAATTACAGATTGATATGTTAATTAATATGACATGAATTATCTATTATTATATACTAAAAATCCATTAAACGTGTTACAAACGTTGTCAAGCTGCCATGTGCCTTCCAATAAATGTTCCTGAGCCACCACACGACGCTCTAATAAATTAAAGTAAATATAAGAAATTCGGAGAAAAAAATCATCTTACCCCTACCAATGGACCTTATTAACTGTTACATCTGTATCTTAAAAAACCTATCGATCGATCAGGCCGTCAGAGTGCGTATATACAATACATGTATCAGTTGCCTCCTCACCGACGAGACGAACCTACTCGCTCTTGCCTCTTTTTTTCCTTAGAACAATTAATTTAACCACTGAATAAAAAGAAGATCCTAAAAATTACCATGAAAAAATATCCACCTTAATTTTTTAATAAAATTGGTGGACTAATTACTTTATACCATTGGATATCTAACAACTTCCTACCAACTTAATTATATTTCTCAACTTGTATACGAGGTCTATTTTCCTATACAAATATATAAAGCTAAATCAATCTACAATGGTACAAATAAATTCGTCTATGAATGAAGCTCTTTTTTATTATTATATATCTCCATCCTATAATGGATCCTAACATTTTATAAGAATTAAGGAGGAATGAAAAAAAAATACTAAGATGCCCATCATTAAATAAGGCTCATTAAACAATGGGTACGTAGAGAGTTATTAATAAACATAGATTTAGAAGAGTAAAAAAATATTATTTAAAAAAAACCCTATACACAAATATTTGTCACAAAATTTCAAACACCACTAAATAAGGTGCCCATGCATTTGCGCGGGATACCTTCCTAGTTCTATTTAAATTGTGTATAACAATAAATCAAGGTGCATATTTACATAAAAGACGCATTACTGGAGAAACCATTTTTTACGGGTCGACCAAATTCTACAATAGCCCCGGTTCTTTAAAAAACTAGGACTAAAAGGCACCTTTAGTCCCGATTTATAAGTGCAACGGGACCATGTGATCTTTAGTTTCGGGTATTTAAACCGACAGGAAATATAGTTTTAGTTCTGGATTCGTAGCCCCGGTTTACTACCTGGAACTGAAGGGGTTACAAACCGGGGCTAAAAAGATCTGTGCGGCAGTGACGCTCGCAACATCCCACTATATATTAAAAAAACCTCGCCTTGAATCAGCTTTTGGTAATTATTATGACATAAATAATGGTGTGACGTAACCCGCGTCTTGAGAGAATGCCACGTAAGATATTTGATGATGTGGAGTTTAAGCGAAAAGGAAAAAACGTAGGACGCCGTCCATCGATTACCAGACTTAGTACGCAACTTGAATTAATGGTGACGGGTGAGTTTGAATTAGTAGCTTTTTGGTTGGCTGCTAACTCGTCTTGTGTGCTTCATAACTACTAAACGGTACGTCATTTTTAATAAATATTTTATGTGCAATATTTTTTAAAATCAGATAAATTTCTTTTAAAGTTTATAATAGTTAATGCTTAGTTAATCATGCGCTAGCAACTCTTATCAATTTACATAATACACGAAAAAGCCAATCCATTTAGCTGAATTTCACCCTAAGTCTTAATTTTAATATGAATAACTTATTGTATGGGCTGTTGGTGTATACTAGGATAACTTGTTGTATGGGTTATCTGTATATCTTTTAAATATGACATAGAAAGATTATATATACAACAACTGTTAATACCCTTAAGAGCAACTTTAGGTACTTAAAAGATACTATAATTTGGTATTTCTCAGCAACTCATGTAGCACAGTACCTCATTTAGCAGGAGGTTGGTACTCCTAATATCTGTTACGGATGGTTAAATTTCTTATTTATTAATGAAATGGCTTAATTGCTTAATCCAAGACAGTTAGATTACCCTTAGGATAGGAGAGGAATCTTGTTAGAATATTACAATAATTTAAAACCTATACAATATTCCTTTGCTCACAATAAAAAATAGGTGCCTAAGGACATGATTAATGTGGTAAGTTAGCGAGTGGCCTTGCAATGCCACCTTGGAGACAGACTGCCAGCTCGGCCAGAGCGGTAGCTCTGCATGGGCACATGTGACGTATAGAGCGCACGGTGACTTGTACATGAGGCGGTTGTTTTGGTGGTCCAAGTCTAGAAAAATAAGGGGAACCAGGGAGGGAGTAGGAAAAAAAAGAAGAGTACCGGAGACTTGGAGCATGTCAAGTTGGTGGAGGATCCTGGTGCAGATTGTACTAGATTGGGCAGCCAGGAAGCAGATCAGGCTATCGTCGACGAAATTAGCATGGTCTCGATAGAGAAATCGACGTAACCTCACTGTCCTTGTGTCATCGAGATATCACTAACTTGAGATAGGAGGGAGGGATGGGATGGGGCAGAGTAAGGTGACATTGTTGGCTGCATCGTTAAAGAGTGTGAGTATTATAGACATGGCATATCCCGTATACCCGCACTTACTATCATTGTGATTATTTCATACTTATTCTTATATAGAAAGGTATTTCTAAACATGGATAAATATACAAACAAGGAATGACTGTAAAGTCCGATCCAGAAGAAATAAGGCCTTGTTTTTCCATACTTATTTGAGACCCTGAGTTCTATTTGCGCAAGGAGTTATATCACAGTATAAACATGATGCTTTACAGGAGGGAAGGGCATCAAATCATAAGCCTTACACAATGCCACATCGAGTTTATACCAGGAGGAAGCCCTTTCGCTAGATGCCGAGTACAACCCGCTGCTTTGCTCGTCAAGATCAATCGGTTGGCTAGATTAGGTTGCTTGCTCTCCTTTTGTACTCGGTATAATACATCCAAGATAGAACAATACATATAAATAGGAGTATGGCTATTACCCATATCGGGGTGCTGTGTTGAATAGAAGGACAAAGGGGGTTAATTGGTAGGAGAGAGAGTGGGGGAGGGAGAGGAAAAAGAGTGCGGTTGGAGGTTAACTGTGGGTCCATCACGATGTTAAGGGTATACATACATTGTTTTTAGTTTTTAGGTCTAAAATATAAAGGTTTCAATTGATTAGATAATAAGAAATAAAACAAGAGCTGATACATTTACAATTAGGAGCTGAAACACAACAAGTATTTAGAGCAACCTTCATTATGGGTGGTGTGACCTATGTGTGGCTTGAGCCCACATAGCACACAACCTTCATTATGGGTGGTGTGACCTATGTGTGGCTTGAGCCCACATAGCACATTAAGGCCACTCCAAAGAGTAGCATCTATTGCTCATGCCCTAAGCAACCTTCAATATTCATATGCATATTATAAAGTGAAGAAAACATCAAAGGACACACTACCTGGACCTAACCAATAGGTCAAAAAAAACGCCAACAAACCCGTGCAATGCTCAGCTCTTGTCCGTTTCCTGATCACATATTTTTTCTGAAAACAATGCATGACACAAAATGCTCAGAGACAAGAGGAATAGAGGAGATCAAACCATACATATAACACCAAATGCAAGGTATAAAAGCAAAGCAATTGAGGGCAAAAAAATAAAAAAAATCCAGATTCCATTGATTGATCGACAGCACAAGCTTGGATACAGCTTGTAAGCCCAATCAGGGAGCATATCGTTTCTCACTGCCTGAAGCAAGTTCCACTATCTCTTACCCATCGTACACAAAAGCTTTCTGCAAGTGTCCCTAAAGACAGCGACAAACATGTACTGCATATGGGCCTCCAAAGTGCACAACCACACAACAAATGGCTTCAGAAAAAGCTGGGTGAAAAAAATAGGATTAGGTACATTAATTGTTGATTTAACCTGTGAATTTGCACAGGAATATTTCTTGTGTGCCCTAGACCTCTGGCCCGTTCCCGGTGCAAAAGAAAAGGATCTTTTTTTTTCCCAAGGAATTTGTTCTTTTTGTGTCTCTATGTGTCAAGAAATGACCATGCATGTAGAGGAATGGACCATAGAAGATAATTTCTCCATGCACATGTTGGTAAAAATGCTTATAGGATTTAAATTTTGTACACAATAAAAGCATTTTCAGAAGACTAATTCCAATACACGAGAATCCAAGCATTTTCAGCACATTTAGAAGTCTAGAAATTTAAATCCAAAATTTGACCAATAAGGTGATTAAAAGGAAATATTTCCCCTTAACTTTAATTTTTACTAAATAACCTACAAATGCTTATATCTAGACATATTCACTATATAATCAGTTTTTTAAAGAACAAAAATGCAACATAGACTGGTAATTACATGCTGGAAAGATTCGTGTTCATCATGCTGGAAAGTGTTGGAGCAAAGTTCTTGAAATTTTGGTACCCCCGAAATGTCTTGGCTCTCTGGAATTTAAAACCCTACTCTTGATAGCTTTATGTTGGAGTTGGACAGCTCGCCTAGCTACTTGGAAGTGCTAGGACTGAATTTAGAATTTCTGACAAAATACATCAATGAAACACATTAATTCATGCTTTTTGAAGAAAAAGAAAAAAAATCTTGCTGAAATAAGAGAACACCGACTTTGTCAACGCACCTTTTTGACAAAAGTAAACGTAACAAATGCACTGTCAAATCCAAATACCTGCAGCAATAGCATTAATAAATACTATCATCATGCTTGTTTCTGTCAATTTGTTCATCTGGCTGGGTGAAAATGTTGTTGACAAACTGAACATTTCTCAGTTCCCACATGGCAAAAGTATATCCTCAAGTTTTGATCAGATCCATCAGTCTGCATGGAAATTCACTACTTTCATCTTTGACAAATTTTGCAGCCTTTATACTTTGGCTCATCACCTTCAAGTTTTACATATGTATTCCTACATTGAAATCTAAAGTTAAGTCACCTATCACAAGCTTTTGTTATTTTCTCAAGGTCAAAACTAATCTGATCGGCAGCTTATATTACCCATCATCAATGCATCATGACCAACATTGGTCTAAGTCCAACCCTAGAACCCGAAAAATCCCTTTTCAACCTAGGACAAGATATCAGCAACGACCATTGGAGCCTCCTTTCCTGCTACACATCAAGTGTAAGCAGAAGTGTGGGAATAAGAGAGTGGAGGTAGAGGAAAGGGCTGGCTACCTAGCTAGCATAGAGGGGACAACATCAAACAAGAGGAATCCACAATGCCATATCGTTGTCGCCGTTGTTTGGCCTACGCCTCTTGGTGTCGCCGACAACGCGATCGGGGAGCTAGACGAGAGCCCCCTGGGGATGTGGAAGGTGACATGGAATATCCCTGCCCATTTGGTGCTGCAGAAGTAGTGGTAGTGGTGTTGGTGGTGGAGCTGATCAGCTGATGGGGTGGGGGCAGTGATGTCTCCCACCATAGCTGTGAAATAGTACCACTGCAGATGAATCTGCAGCTTGCATGATCTGCTGGCTTGAATTAAGCTTCTTCTCTTCCCTTGCATGGGGCAGTTCCTGGTATAGGGAATCAATCATAGCCACTCTTTCTTTTTGGCCATGGTTCCATGGTGATAGGATGCCCTGTCCATGCATGCTTGCTTGATCCTTGGAACTGCATACTAGCTGGTTGCAGAAGGCACATTTGCAACTTTTGTGAGAGGTGGTGGTGTATGATCATGATCACTTTCCTAGTTTCCTATGAGAGGGGAGCTTCTTTGGCAAGTTAATATCCTTGACACTTGGAAGAGAACTTGCCTTCTGTGGATGGTTGTTTCATTAGCTGGAAGTGTGTCTATGTACCTGTATATGACATATATACCTAACTTTGATCAGGCACATTGTCACTAGCACACATGGTCTACATTAGAGTTACCTATTAAGGTGGTGGGTTGGGCCTGGGTCACTTGAAATGCTCCGTAGAAGATATTCTTCCTCCCTCCATCCCAAAATTTAAGACACAACTACCACTAACGCAAAAACCAAAAAAGAATTATTATCACCTCCTCATTTGTCACCTCAACAAATACAATGTATACACCCAATGTGATTTAAGATCTTGAGGATGGAGGATTTAAAAATAAAATAAACTCAAGGGAGAGAGTGGTGCTAGTTAATTACATGTATGTATGCATGCTCGCCTTGAATTATGAAACATTGAAAAAAAATAGAAACGCCGTATATTTTGGAATGGAGGAAGTGTAAATTTAGGCTAATGTGGTACATTGTTTTTATCTCCAATTGTTTCATATGAAACTACTACAAAATTTATATCAAGAGCCTTAGATTTATGCTCAACAAGATGAAATCCCAAGCATTGTTGTGGGAGTTTTTTTAATGATAATAGGAGAAATAACATATAAGATAGCTAGATGACATAACTTTTTATATTTTATATAATTCTCATCTTTGATCTACTATTAAACCAAAAAAATATAAACAATTAAGATGGTGTGGTCTATAACAATCTAAATTATATATAGATTAATCACTTAAAAGCAAAATTAAGATAATGTGGTTCAATGAGAGAAGGAAAAGAAATGAGATAATATAGATTAATCATCTAAAGAGAAAACTTAGGTGATATGACATCATAAGAGAAGAAAAAGGAGGAAGATAATTTGAACCGTAGATCAATCACCCCAAGGGTTAGAAATAATTGAGGTGATGTAGTTTAATGAGAAAAGAGAGAAATGTCATTAATTACACTAAGTGGGATTTGGGTGGCGTTGCTATGTGTTATGCTTATTTAGAAATTCAAAGTTGTAATTGTTATTTTTTTTACAAATTAAATTAATGTTAGATAAGGGAAAGCTTCTAAATCTAGGGTGAAATGTCCCCACCCCCTGGGGCAGGATAGTAAAGAGCTGGTTCCGCGGGGTAAATCCATTAAAAAAGGAGAAATTTTAGCGGAGGGGGCTGCTACGGTTGGTGTGAGTGGGGGTTGCTCAATTGACTACACTATTGGTGCACTCCCTCCCTTATACGCAAAAGATCGAGAGGGGCCCAGGCATGAATCTGGTTTTCAAAAAGAAAAAACCTGGTCATATTTCTTTTTATAGAGAAATAGAGAAAGCCGGAGCCGGCATGTTCGCCTGCTGGGCCGAGTGTTTATTTTATCTAATTATGATGTCTATCTCTATCCCATATTTTTCAGAATACAATAATATTGTCATTAATTATGATTTATAGGTTAAAATGAAAGTTGTTACCCGCAAAACAAAATATTTAAAGTAGTTGCATCAAACAATATTATTGTAATCCACCTCAATACCAAATAGAGCCTTAGACTGCTACAATAAATAATTAATGATGCAACGGAAAACATTACTAAGAAAACTATTTTCCCTAGGTAGTCGATAACCCATTTAGACATGTGTTGATTGATTCACTTGTAGAAATCACATAAGGCCTGTAGAAATCAGCGATTTCCATGGGCGGTTCCACTCCTTGACTAGATGCTATTCTTTTAACATCATATCTCTGAAATTTGTAATGCCTACTTGATACTCTAAATGCTTTAAAATAAAAATATCAGCAACTATCTACAAAGTTATAGATCTCACATAACTCTATTATTTTTCTATAGAGCATATATTCATCTGAGGTCGTTTGGAAATTTCAAAATTTCGGTTTTTTAATAGATCAGAGAATTTGTAACGAATATTTGAGCCACTAAATGACCTGAAATAAAGAGAACATTCAACTACAGTTGTACTTGATCTAGCTTGTTAAGGGGTATAATTTTCATATAAAGTTTACCATCATCCGACTTGAAAAGGTCATATTTTATAAATGAATTGGTTTTGTTTTCATTTTTAGAGGCATTTTTTTAAAGAACCGCCTATAAAAATTGAATTACGCTATTTGCACATGTGGTTCTCGTAGGAATCTGCACTAAACAATCGTAATTTTCACAAGCGGTTTTAATTTATAAGGCACTCTCGATAGTATTGCAAGCAGATCCAAGTGAAAATTAATCACTATTGACATGGCATACTTGTCGGTATTAAATACACAATCATGTGCTAAGAGTGGGTATCCTTCTATTTTTCTCTAGGATGAAACGTGTTATTTGAGGATGTTGATGCCAAGATGGATGGATCTGAATTGTGATCCATAAAAGTGTTAACTACAAATAATCTACTGGAAAATACCTCATATACTGACAAATGTGTCGGGAAAAGTTTTATTGAGAGATAGGATCTGTTAGAATAACTTTATACTTATAAAGATATTTGCAGACTGATAAATTGACATCGTGGATCGTACCACATGCCTACCCAAGTAAGAGTTCTCTAACATATAAACTCAAGTGCTAAATGCAGTCCAACCTCTAAGTTAACCCTTCTACTTGAAGACCGGGGATCGAGACTATGAGTATAGGTGGGGCAACCGTGAAAAAGTAAATGAATAATAAGGTCATCCCTTTTTTGCATTGATTGTGAAATTTCCATGTAGTAAAAAAATGTGATTGATACAAATTAAACCAGTCAACCTCAGTCGATGTTGAAGTTGAAACTTGAACTCTCACCACTACTACTAGCCCACATGGTTGAGTCATCACTCCGTGACTGGACATGCACCCAGCAGACCATAGTATAGATCTCATTGGCCTGCATCTGAACGTGCATCTCACATTAGATGAAAGAGAACCATTTTCAAATCAAGGATGTAACTGTCAACAAATAGAACGTTTCTGCATGATGAATATCAATGCACATCATGGTTACTGGGGTGACATTAAGAAGATATGTATAATTGCCTTGCCGGCAAGGTATATGCATTGATCATTTCAGTTTTCGTAATTCTTGTCTCGGATGCAGCAAGTTCACATGAACTATTAGCAAGAATATATGCTTGTTCCTGTGGATTATTTTGCCAATCCTCTCCTGTCCAAATTTGATGGACCCGAATATATAGACGCAATTTGCATCCATGTTCACTAGCTTCTCTTTATATGGCCTAAAAGTAAATGCAACTTGTCGCAAGTTTTTTAGTGTTCAAATATAATAATTATATTGTATAACTAAACTGTTGTAACTTCACAAAATAAAGATAGCGGAATCCCTTTAGGTTTTACAAAATAATGACCAAAATCATAGTTTTTTCACGAATGGTATATGAAATTCACAATTAACTGTAGTACGTAGCCCACTAGCCCATTTAGGGTCTTGTCGTAACAAAGATCTTTTTTATGGAAACGCACTATGAGCATCTCTGAAAGACTGGGCCGGTATATCTTGAGATTGACGAAATTATCATGGGTGTCTTGCTGTATGAAATTCACAATTAACTGTAGTACGTAGCCCACTAGCCCATTTAGGGTCTGTCGTAACAAAGATCTTTTTTATGGAAACACACTATGAGCATCTCCGAAAAATTGGGCCGGCATATCTTGAGATTGACGAAATTATCATGGGCGTCTTTATGTCAATGGGTATATCGCCTACCACTGAAAGAATAATTAGCCATAAATACGAGCACCCGTGTTAAATATAGGATTTGAACTCGGGTGGGCTGGTTCCACCACAAGGAATCTAACCAATTGAATTACGCTCACTTCACAAAAGAAGATTTGGTGCTATACCTAAGCTTTCTCTAGAGTTCTCAATCATTCATATATATGGTTAGACCATCTCTGGTGTACATCGTCCCGGAACAACCAAACCGATGATAAACATGCAAGATGCACATCGCCTGGTGTTTTTTTTTTAAGAAACGCGTGCCTCGTTGTCGACAGATACGTCGCCTATTACTGAAAGAATAGTTAGCTGTAAATGCGAGCACCCCTATCAAATTTAGGATTTAAATCCGGGTGGGCTAGTTTCTCCACAAAGAACCTAACCAATTGAGCTAAGCTCACTTTGTGATGCATAGCTTGGTTTTGGTTGGAACTGATCAAAGGGAATATAAAATATTGCCTAAAACTATTAAGGGAACCCAGTGGTAGCATATATGCAAGGATAAGGACATCACCTGTGAGTCCAAAGGACAAGTGAATGGAGTTAAAAAAAAAAGATAACGAAGGATAGACAATTGTAATTTTTTCTCTTCATTATAGGCCCCAATTAATTTGGATGGTAAATAAAAGGTCGATAATTACGTGAGAAGTTCGATGGTAAATTATGATCGATGAACAACTGAGATGACACGTGGTTTGACCATAAGCCCAAAGTTATTACAGGTTGCTGGCTGGGCTACCTTGATTTATGATAAAATTTGCTACAGAACATCCAAAATTTATATAATTGGTTGAAGGATACGCAAAATCGTGTCACTGCTAAGGGACACCAAAAAATGATGTAATTGGTTGCTGGACACTGGAGGTATCATTTTATTATATTTGATGCAAATGGAGAGAGAGAAATTGTGCAAAGTACAAATGTACCCTGTACGATGTTCTTCTTCCTGCTTCAGCTCGATACTGAGCAACAAAGGGAGTGGGTTTGGGGGTCGGGTGGGGGTAGGGGACAAAATGGCAGCATCAGCGAGGCCGATGATCACGTGGCCGGCTGGTTGGAGTCATCGGGGTCGGGGAGAGGAAGAAGCTACTCCGGTGGCGGATTTGGTGGTGGAGGAGGTGCAGATTCACCCCCACCACCGGTCGTTTCACTGAATTAGGTCGGGGGGGGGGTTGCTCCCCATCCCATCCACACTGTTTTGCCCATAAATCCCCCGCGAATCACGGCTATTGTGCGAATTAATTGGTCGTTGTTTGGCCTCCGGCGAACCAACCGGTCGAGCTCCTCCATGGCTCCTCCTCTCCTCAGATGGCTTATAAACAGCGCCCAGGACCCTCTCTCCCCCTTTACCTCGCTGCTCGGATGCCACGCCCTCCCCACAGCCGTCGTGCGCTCTGTCCCAAGCACGCCACCGCTAGACGTCGACTGGGACCTCCCTGAGCACCGGCAAGACCACCGCCATCTTTGCCGTACCCGTCCACGCCTCCGTTGTGCCTGGTGAGCATCGGAGCTCCATCTCCACCCCATCCCGAGCCGGCTACGCTTTCCTCCTCGTCGCCACTCACCGTTGCCGCCTCCCTGTCTCAATGCGCTCCCGCACTTGCGCCGGCCTCCCTGCGCAGCGCGCCGCTGCGCCGTGGCCAGGTGGAGAAAGAGCAGGTAGGAGCAAACTTGTCTTTTTTAAATTTCTCTCTCCACGCTTTTTTTAAATATTATAAAATAATGCTTCCGGTGTCCTATATCCAATTACACCATTTTTGTGGTGTCTCTCAGCAGTGCCACGATTTTATGGTATCCTCTAACCAATTACACAAATTTTGGATGCCCTCGCAAATTTTTTCTTGATTTATTGGCTATAATAAGTGTGCCATAATCGTGGTTTCGAGATCCAGATATTTGTTTGTTTAGAAGGCGCAATATGTGATCTCGACCAATGTTAGGTTGGAGAGTCCAAAAGAAATGGTTACTTGGAAACATTGATAGTGAACATTCAGGACTTGTATTTTGTTTTGATGCCTTTGTAACCTAGTTTAAATGTCAAGAAAGCGCATAAACTTTTCTTTTCTTCTGAACAATATATTGAGTGCCTTTTGTTGTGTACAATGAAAACGGATTGTTCTAGAGTGTTGCCGTGGAGAAAGGGATGAGATGATGTGGTATGCATGATTTGATGAGTTAGGAGGTAGTGCATCCCTATCTGTCCAAGCAAAATGCTCAGCAAGCAGCCAAATGATGTGTTTGTGACCTCTTCAAAAGTTTGTGGATGCAGTGGCACAGGAAAAGTGGAGGCTACGATCGAGTGCTCTAGTTTCTAGTTAGCACGGTCCATCATAATAAACTAATTTGGCGCACATAATGGAATGTTTTACGTCGTGATTGTCGTGTGTGATACATATCGCGGCCCGTGATAGGAAAATATGTATATTTGATTAGCAAATTTATTTCCGTGGTGAACTAAATTATCTTACATTATGATTCTATTGAAAAAGATGCTTTTCTGTATGTTACAGTAGTGCATAAATTTTACACCATACTTCTATGTATCAACTCCTATAAATTTTGGTAAAGCTCCAACTCCTATCTTCTTAATTCTACCTTGGGTTTTAAAAGTGTACGACACTGTTGACTTTTCAACTTTTTTTAAGAAAACTTTTTTTAAACATCAAGAAAACTGTTAGAACATTATTACAGCAGGGCATGCAAAGCAGTAGTCACTAGCCTCAACAGAGAGAAAATAGTGGTACTAATTAAAGAAAATTCCCTAAAAACTAAGAGAAAATTATCATTAATTTTTAACATAATCATAACAAATGAATAAGTATCTATGTTACTCCATACTGATATGTGGCAATATTCATTAACCAGTAGACTATAAATAAGCTGCTTATCCCTTCTATACAAGAAACGTTGGTCCCATACTGTGACATGTCACAAAAACTATGTAAACAAACAATTTAATATTTTTCATATTTTCACTAATTTTTCAATAAGATGAATAGTCAAATGGCATGTCTAAAAGTCAATAATATCATGCATTTAATTAGAAATAGAGGGAGTATAACAAAGAGTTTGAAGGCTAGAATAAACTGATTTAAGGCTCTAATTTAATAAATAAAATGTGAACAAAATCTCATGTCTAGCAAACCCTATTTTTCCAGCAGCTGCAGCTCACATAATTTTTTTGGAGCTAGCTAGAGATGCCCAGCTTGAAGAGGTTGGAGGAGTCCTATCAATAGGTCATAATGTAGACGTACAAAGCTAGCTAGAATTTGAAGCTGGGATGAAAACATATTAGAAAAAATAGCTATAGTGTTTTCCTGTAACACCTATCTTAAATAATGTGTGTTTGCATAGTTCTTTATGTGTTACTTGATTGTGTTACAAGATAATGTTCTGTAGCAGTGTGGTGCCTAAAGTGGACCTCTGGCCCCTGGCAGTGATAACATGCATATATTAATTTCTCAACAGTTTAGCTTTTCAAGGTTGAAAACCTCTGAGTGCCGGTATGCAGCGCACAACTTTATTACCATGATTTAAAACATCGATACAATGCCATCAAGTTCTAAAGATTGCGCCATCAATAACTTGAAAACTAATGCCATAAAAATAAGTTAGTTGTTATATTTTCTAACTATTTCATAAAAGAAAAGCCTCTTACCTCTAAAAATCCCAACATTTATATACAATGCGGCGGGCGTTGTCTAAAGTTTGAGCAAAACCTATTATGATTGGCCACTGGTATGCCCGCTAGTGCCGTGAGTCTGGCCGTGTTTCGGTGTTGATCAATTTAGTTTAGTTTTTCAGTGTCGGTCACTTTTACCCATCCCTATGCCCGGGCACCTGTCTATGGCGGTCCACCCATTGTTTGTAGGGGCACACGTGCACATGTGCATATATGGATGGTTCTGCGTTCTTAAGTCCAAGTTCCCAACCTCACTCTCTCGTTAACCGCACGCACGCTTCCCAGTCTGCGAAACGGTGTGTGTTTTGCAAAAAATTTCTATAGAAAATTGCTTTAAAAAATCATATTAATTCATTTCTTGAAGTTTTTTTAAGCTAATAATTAATTAATCACACACTAATCCATTGCTCTGTTTTCCGTGTCAGAGGTGTCACCTAAAAACACAAAGTTGTGTTTGGGGTCGAGCATACACTCTCAAAAAATCATGTAATTTTTAATTGAATTTTGGCTAGTTAGTTTTTATCCAATGGGCTACATAGTCAAGCCATTTGAAAATTTATATAGATACAGAGTTGTACATACTACATTTGCACGTTTTCTTAATGCATAATATATAGATGGACCACCAAAATTAACCGTTTAATTTACAACATAAAGCAACATAAATTGTTATTTTATTATGAGTTACATCCTATATTAACCAATTAATTTCTACATTAAAGTAAATCAGCCAACCATTCTGACCAACACTACCCTCAACACACCACCTTTTTCCTGCAGTTTTCTTACAAACTCATCATGCTGCTTTATTTTTCAGCTATAGGGAGGTGAGGTCCTTCCTAGCTAGTGACGGCAATAATACACAATCCTCCGCCGAGTTGTGGGGGCAACAAGATCCTGCTGCCTCTCTCTCTCTCTCTCTCTCTCTCTCTCTCTCTCTCTCTCTCTCTCATGGTCTGTGCAGCTACATTGCCACCATTCCTTAACAGTACAGAGCTCATGATTTGAGCCAATAAGCAATAAGTAGAGAATCTTTTGTTGTATAGGACATCTGGGAGCTGGAGAGGCATTTGAGGGAGGGAGGAAGATATCTCTTGATTGTCATCTTCCCCCCTCTTTCTTCCCTTCTTATAACCTTCCTCAACTCATGGAGGCCGAACCCTCCTCTCATTCTTCTTCAACAACAACAACCTCTTTCCTTCTACTCTCTCACTCTCTCTCTCTATCTCTCTATCTATCTATCTATCTATCTTGACAAAGGAAGAGTTTCCAAGAACCCTGAATCGATCATCTGGAGAAAGATTGCTAGACTCTCAGATAGCTGCATGTATGAGAAACTTCCTTATCAAGGTGATTTCTCTCTCTCCCTCTTGAGGCTCTGATTACTGACTCTGATCATCATTTGCATGGATCCATGCATGGTGATTTCTTCAGAAATTCATTAAGCTGTATAAGCATATATGCTGAGCATCAAGCTTTCTTATTGCAGTTCATTCTTTCACTCTTTCGATCCCTTGTGTCACAAGGGAATTTCTCAGTTCTTCCATCCTAATTTCTAGTGAATCATATATGTTTTTTTTAAAAAAAAATTGTGGTGGTTTGTTTTATTTTTATTGGAGCCTTTATGGTGCATGGGCACAATCCAAGGCACATGCTGCTTTCTTTTGGTCATTTTGAGATATATAAAAAAATGATCAAGGGGATTTGTACTTCACACCCATACTGCAAAAAGTGCAATCATGTTTACTTATATCACTCACATCTAGTAACTACCTCCTTTCTTGTGTTTGTGTTTTTTTTGCATATATTTCCTTTTTCATTCATGGAAAACGTTTTTCTCTTTGTACTTCTTTGCTCATCAACAATTAGCTATAAATACATTGAATACCAGTTGTACTAATTTTGCAAGGCACCAGCTGCAAACATTAAATCCCTGTGTTGCATGGTCCTTTTCCATCATGCAATTCTCTTCCAGGGCACCAACCCCCACTCTTCATTGAATCTGGCACATGCTGTGCATTTCATGCTAGCTGCACTTGATGCTTCAGTCCACATCCCACTTAGCTAGTGAGTTTCATTCAGAATTATGGGAAACCGAATAAGCGCGTCGCGGTCTGAAAACTCGCAACTACTATTTACATATGGATTTTCTCTTTTTTTTAAAAAAAAAAAAACAGAGCCAGAGAAGAATTTTGTCCATCAATATCATGTGCTCAATTATATATCAAACTCAATATATATAGGTGCTGATCATGGCAAGCCTGCATTTGAACACTGAGGCCAGCCTACATAAATGGACAGAGGGATGAGGCCAAGTTGACAACATCTTGTGCAGAAAAAGGAGAACAGCAAAAGGAGAGGAAGAGCAAGTAACAAAGTCATGCCTATATGATGGGGCCTTGTGCTGCTGCTGCTGCTTGAGGTGAGCACTGTTCCATCTGAAAGCAGCACAGAGCATTAGTGCAATCACCACTGTTTGTTTGTTATCCTACCTTACCTTTTATTTTTTGGAGGCACACACACACCTCTCTCTCTATGATTCTCTCCCTCTCTCTGAAAACTGAAGAGTATGTTTATGCTACAAGCTGGAGTTTGGTGCATGATGAGGATACAAGGGACATGAGTTGCATGGAGGCCCCATATGTCTTCCTTAATGCCTTGATGCTTTGGGCATTCAAGAAAAATGCTAGGCACACAAGCACAAAACTAGAAGAAAAATCCACTTCTTTTGGATTATTCCTACACTAGAAAAGTTTAAAAAGTTATCTTGGATTTACTTATTTATTCTTCGCTCTTCCTTGGAAAATTTTGATTACCTTATCCTGGATTTCTTCATTGCTTCCTTAAAAAAGATGCCTCTAATGAGGCAAGATCCAACTCTACTACATTTTCTTTGTCACTAATGTGGCCAGCACCCTGTCTTTGTATTGGATGATGAGTGTGTGTGTGGTTTGGGCACAAGTCACACCAACACACACCATCAACAAAAAGGACCTAGCTATGCTAAGCTAGAGTGATCCTAATCAAATCAACAGGACCCCTAAAATTCCACCCAAGTGCTTGTGCTATGTGTGACCCTAACTGTGAAGTCATGCTTGCATATAACACCAAGGAAATGCATACAAAAAACACACCAATAATATGTACACTTTTTTCTTATCAGGGATACTCTCTGAAGGTGAAAGGCCATGGAGAGAAAGAGAGAGAGAGCTAGTATGGGGCTCACAGAAAGTTAGTAGCTATGAACAGTGAACACACACACTCACAAATTGAAGGTGTGGTCCTGAAAGCTCCTCTCTTCCCTTGGAGGTTTATATATATATATATATATATATATATTAGCAAGGCTGATTGTGCCTTTTCTCTAAAGAGAAGAGAAGGGCCACATCTTATTAGTCCCCCTCACATTTGCCATTAGCTTAAGCTTCAGCTTTTTAGCTGGCAGATCTTAAGGCTTCAGAGTTTCTCTTTAATTCATCAAGGTATGGATCCACTTGAGCATCATACATTGCATTTGTTTTGCCTGGATGGAGCTTTTCTTGAGTTTTAAATGTTTTGACCAATCTATTATTGTTTCGATGGCATGCTTTTGCCCCTAGTTTTGATGTTTCTTAGAATCAAGCTCCTGCAATTTCATCAGCACTTTCTGGTTTTTTTGTCAAATACTTGCTTGTTCTGTTCGAGCAATGGTTCTGAACAATAACCAGCCAACAGCTTGCTAGCTTGGTGACTGGGATTATTGTTGGAAATACTAGATAAAAGATCAAAACAGTTTATCTAGTTCTGTTCTGGGATTATTGATCGACCAAGTTATTGGAAATTTATGCCATGTTATGAAATTCTTGATGAAATACCCAACTTGGTGATTTTGCTCTGTTTTGCTGGAAATTAGACAGAACCAGCAAGGTTTTTGTCAGTTTCAGTTTCAGTAAAGAAAAATGTCACTGTTTATGTTCACCTCAGATGTAGTTCATTGAACCTGCAGCAATATTCAGTTATATTGTTTCTTAAGATAGTGATGAGTTCAGTCAATTAACCAGAGCATCCTTTGCAGGATATCAAGAAGTGCTTCACCATGAAGTACATGAAGCTTGGGACAAAGCCTGACACATTCTACACCGAAGAAGCTGTCAGGTAAATGTCGTGCATTCGCATTTTCGTTTGTCGTTTCAATGAATATTTGTAACTATTTTGACTTTGTTGCACTACAGGTCGGTACTGTCAGACGTACCTGCCGATCTCATCATACATGTCAACAACACAAAGTATCAGCTACATAAGGTGCTGGTTTTGTTCATTGATGCAAAATTATCTTTATTACCACTTTTGAAACATTTCCTACATTCCTCGCAGTGCTGATGAAATTTCCTATCCTTTACTTTTAATGATATAAGATATACATATTGATCAGAGACTTTTCTTCTAGAAAACAGTATATGAATTCAATAGTCAATCAAAAATACCTTGGCCACCTAATCCAATCTGAGGAACATCTCCCCTGAAAAGATTTTATTCCATACTGAAAGCCAAAGTTGATTGAAAAGATACTCTTGGCCATCAACTCCAGTTGCACCCTTATCAAGGTATTCAAATCTGATAGCCACACCACTTTTGCAAATCACTGATTTATTAAGACATTGGACATACATATGAAACATACAATATGATAGGAGGCGCTGAATCAGATCCATCTTTCTCTGATAGTTTAACATGTCACATGTTCCCCAATGCTACATTACATTGTTTAAGCAATGTCACAGGCCTAATGATGATGTGAAGTTGTGAACTAAGGCAACTTTACCAAGTCGCGGCTCGCAATGATTAGCACACATCAAAGCCTAATGATGGCCTCAAACCAACTCTATCTTTGTTTAGTCATCCTTTCTGAAATGACGAACCGACATTGGTTTAGGTTCATAGGCCTGAAGATCTGCTTTGCCAAGATTGTCATGGTACAAGCATCAAATGAGGCATTAAAAATTGCTTGCTATGCCCTTTTCTGATCCACGCCTCAAAAGCTTCTTCTGAACTTCACAAAATCCCGGTTAGGAAAGTTGCGGGAATAGAATGCAAAGTTCTCTTTAAGTTCAGTCTTGTGAATGCCACTGATGGAAATAGTTTAATGGAAAAGATCTAAAGTGAACAAGTGGTAAAATTGAAGTTCTTTTAAATAAAACTGAAGATTAAGCTGTTATTTAAGATTTTTGGAGTTTGGCTATGTTCCTGCTTCAGATCTCCTCATGATTCATGATTTTGAAAATATTATAGGAAAAATGTACAAAAACTGGCTTCCTGATTTATTTTTCCATGACCAAGCTTCCAATTCAATTATGTGCATTTTGACATTAAAGAAAACAAAACTGGGAGAAACTATTTTGCATGGACACAAGTGTTACAGCATTTATGCTTTCATAAAAAGGATGCTGCTTTTAGGTTGGAAAATGAAGACAATCTGTGATTAAGTTGCTCGGAATGCAGAGTAAATCTGAATTATTGTACTTTCTGTTCTCAAAATTACTTGCAGCTAAAATTCTGTTCCCACTCTGAAAATGCTGATACAGAAGGCACCGGTTGCTATCCGTATTATCAAGTATGAAAGCAATTATTTAGAGAAGAGAACGATCAAAAGTTGAAGTGCTCTTGCTAATTTCAGTTTCCTATTTGCATCGATTTCTGGTTAAAACCTAGAACAATTCCCTGTGGCCTGTAGGCAATTTCAGTACCATAGCAGAAGTTGAGAGTAAACTGAAGTTAAAAGCAAATAATCATAGTTTAAGGACATAAATCTGGTAACAATTAGTCTATCAAAGCCTTTGTCATAGCAAAACTGCATCTGTATTGCCTACAGTTCAGACTGAATATTGTTTTGCTGCCAATTCAAAATATCCACATGTCCCACAAAAAAAATTTCACAAACTTATAACAAAGATTCTGGCACATAACGAGAGGAATTCCATTTGAAGGAAATGAAAAACAGAAACACAAAACTAGAAACAAATAAACAAATAGGCCAGAAAATTAAAATTTTGGTGAGTATTTATTTTTTCTGTTTTCGAATGTCCAACCTGTTGATTGATTTCAGGTGTTTTTACTATGTAGTTCCCCCTCCTCCTCAAGTGCGGCCTCCTGCAGCGCCTCTGCTCCGACGAGGACGGCGACGGCGGCGACGCGGCGCCGGTGCCGGTGGCGCTGCACGACATCCCCGGCGGCGACGAGGCGTTCGAGCTGTGCGCCAAGTTCTGCTACGGCATCTCCATCAACATCGGCGCGGGAAACTTCGTGGCGGCGGCGCTGGCGGCGAGGTTCCTCCGGATGACGGAGGCGGTGGCCAAGGGGAACCTCGTCGCCAAGCTCGACTCCTTCTTCGACTCGTGCATCCTCCAGGGCTGGAAGGACCCCATCGCCGCCCTCACGGCCGCGTGGCGGATCTCCGGCTGGTCCGAGAGCCGCATCGTCCAGCCCTGCGTCGACGCCATCGTCGAGAAGATCCTCACGCCCCCATCCAAGGTAGACGCTGTGTCCTTCGCGCCAATTTTTGGTTTTGAAAGCCATTTGATTTTTTTTTTTCAGTTTCTTTCTTGATTTTGGCGCGAAAACGGTTCATGACCGCAGATTATAGATGAAAACAAGTGAAACTTACACAAATTTTGCTAAAAAAATTAAATTCATTTGGCTTTTTAAACATTGAAATTTTAAAGTAAAACGTTGTCATACATTTTAAAGCCTAAAACTATGTAACCATCAAGCCGTTTTGTGAGTGATATGGCAATGATGACAAATTCACTATAGCAACCACTTTCTTTTAAATTAGTAATATATTTTAACATAACAATCACACTCATACAAATGAGGATATAGCATAAGTATGATTAGAAAATAAAACATTATATTTGATGGTTACCTGCACTACGCGCTATGGTAGAAGATATAAGAAGGACGATTCCATTTTTACATAGTATAGTAGAGAAAGATATAAATATAAGTTTACTGAATCACTTTTAAATACAAATCGAGCCTGACCTGATTAGTAGCAGCCGAACCCAGTTTTATTTATTTTGAGATATGAACCGAATTTAGCTCGTATTTGACGAAATTTCTGTGAAAAATTCATAAATGAGCGTAAATATTTGTGCAGGTGACGTGGTCGTACACATACACGAGGCCGGGGTACGCGAAGAAGGCCCACCAGTCAGTCCCAAAGGACTGGTGGACGGAGGACGTGTCGGAGCTGGACATCGACGTCTTCCGCTCCCTCCTCTCCACCGTCCGCGCCGCCCGCCTCCTCCCGCCGCCGCTCATCGGCGAGGCCCTCCACGTCTACGCCTGCAAGCACCTGCCTGACCCGCTCAACCACGCCGCCGCCAACGCCACCGCCAACGGCCAGAGCTCTGAGCTGGAGACGGCGGCGGCGAAGCAGCGTCGCGTCCTGGAGACCATCGTCACCATGATCCCCGGCGACGCCGGCGCGGTCACCGGCCGCTTCCTGCTCCGGCTGCTCCGCGTGGCGAGCTACGTCGGCGCGTCGCCGTCGACGCGCGCGCAGCTGGTCCGGCAGGCCGGGGCGCAGCTGGACGAGGCGAGGGCGGCGGACCTGCTCGTCCCGATGCCGTCGTCGGACCCGCCGGCGTACGACGTCGGCGCCGCGGAGGCCGTGCTCGAACACTTCCTGGCGCTGTTCCAGCGGCCGGCGCCGCCCGACGAGCGGCGGCGGATGAGCGCCGCCATGGAGAAGGTGGCCAGGACGTTCGACGAGTACCTCCGCGCCGTCGCGTTCCACGCCGACTTCCCCGTCGGCAAGTTCGTCGACCTCGCCGAGTGCTTGCCGGACATCGCCCGGAACAACCACGACGGCCTCTACCACGCCATTGACACCTATCTCAAGGTCACAAAATCGATCACACCATCGAAATACCAATAAATTAATTGATCATTCGAGCTGACAAAATCAACAATGGCGGGCGCGCTTATGCACAGGAGCACCCGGAGCTGAGCAAGGCGGACAAGAAGCGGCTATGCCGGATGATCGACTGCCGGAAGCTGTCGCCGGACGTGCGGGCGCAGGCGATCTCCAACGACCGGATGCCGCTGCGCACCATCGTGCAGCTGCTGTTCGTCGAGCAGGAGAGGGCCATGGGCGGCGGCGGCGCAAGCGGCAGCAACAGCGCCGTTGCGCCCGACGCCATCGCCATGCTCGCCGCAAGAAACAAGGAGGAGGAGGACGAGCCGCCGGCGCCGGCCGCCGACCACAAGTCGGACGTGCACCGGCCACGCGGCGACCACGGCGAACGCGCCCGGGCGGACGGCGCGGCGATGACGAGGTCGCTCTCGGTGTCCACCACCAAGACGGCCGGCGCTGCCGCGCCGAGGACGGCGGAGAGTAGGGGGAGCAGGATGAGGAACAAGTAAATCAATGGTGGTCGCCCATGATTGGATGACATTCTTGTTTCTTCTGATCCCTTGCTTGAAATTTGTTGATACTTGTGATTCTTGATTTTTTTTTCTTTTGGTATTCTTTTTCTATTTTCTTCTTCATTTTGATTTCAGTGCATCCCATTTTTGGTGGGAGATGTTGAGGGGCATATTGTTGAAAGAGGGAAGAGATTGAGGGGTAGATTTTGTAATTAAATGGATGGGGGATAATAAGAGGCTATAATCACACGACCTAGCATAGCTCTCCAATCAAGAAAAATGTCCATCTTCATCATTCATTCCACATATGTATCTACTGTTACCTTCATCCAAATATTCCCTTGTGCTCTTTGGACTTAGAGGATAATATATCTCTTAATATGTTCTCTAACAAATTAAAAGATTGTGATATAATTATTCAACAACTGAACTTAAGACTATCATATTTATATTCATAGTAGATAATGTTTATAGTGAAAAATCAAAGATTCAATACATTGGTTCGTCCCAGATTCAATACTTAAAAGAGTGGATTTTAAACTTTTGAGGAGACGTCAGCTCATTATTTGTATGCCACTCAAAAAATTATGAATATATCACTTCATAGAAATGCAAGTTCACTCTAACAAACAAACATGCAAGTTAGAATTTAACTTTTACAAGTAAAAAAAATAACTATAGCTAGTTAATGTATATGTAAAATCAAATTTATTTTTTTCATCGCAACATGTAGAAGTTAAATTTAACCTTTTATGTTTTTGTAGTGATTAATCACATATTAATCTATTTTGTTGATTTTTTTTAATTTTTTAATAACTATTTAAGTACCATGCAAACGAGGGAACGCTCTCTGAAGAGTTCAGAGCAGTTTCCACATATTGAACTAGAGTTCAGAAAAAAAAAGGTGTATATGAGAAGTGGGGCAGGGAGCTCAGCCAAAGAAAGTATAACAAAATGTAGCACTTGAAAATGCCATATACATTTATCACACTTTTTCCCCCTAAAGGAACCCATTCTCATTCATGAAAAAACCACTATATCATGTCGGCATTCAACAATGTACAGTTACTGGTTCCGTCTTTCATAACAATGGGCTTAAGATTCCCCCAAATCAACCCCACCTATGATACAACATATCCAGATCATCTGAATGACTCATCAAAACTCCTTCACAACACTCAAAAGAAAAATATACCCTCATTTCCCTCGCAAAACTGGCCTTAGTGTCAAGAGCAATGCTTTGCAGTTCCCAACCATAAACCCCAAAACACGATCTGCTATTATAAACTAATGTATCCAACTTCATATCTAAAATACACTTCTCATTTGTTAGTCCCTATGAATGCTTCCGATGTTTTCTAGAAATAACATCACCTCTTACCGTACTTCTTGTTTCAATTATTCTGGAAGCAAAGCAGATGAAACCGATGATTGCCAGTGCATAGAGCGCCCTATAAGGAGCCAGTGCCATTGAGCTAACAAATGAATAATATCCAGCTACAAGGTAGAGAAAGCTTAGTCCAACATCTCGCCCTCTCCTTCCAGGTAGCTTGAAAGATATACAGCTCACATTTGGTGGTGATCCGAAAAGTCCATGCAGAATAGTGCCAACACAAAGTACTGAATCCACAAACCATGGAAAATTTTGACCCATTCCGATTCTCTGCAGAAAAATAATATGATATGATTTAAATCAACATTCAATAAGCAGCACACATAATTTGCTGAGCTGCGCGTCCTATGAATGATTTAATAGAATGTAGGAAGAACCAAGGACAGATCAACAAAAAATATACTAGTTCACAGATCAACAGTTGGCAGGGTTTGATGCTGCGATGTTAGAGTGCATTGATTTCATTGGGGATATCCTGTAGCAGCTATAATCTGGAAAACTATACACTACTCAATTTATAGCCCATAAATCCAATCAAATCCTGATCTTAACTACAGGTGAAAAATTGCACTTAGTTAACAAGCAATACAAATAGACATCATATTTCTAACCACACAAATCTTATTCTTAGGACATTTATGCCTATCAAGGCCTTCCAGTTCTTGACAAAATGAAATGATTCTAAATGCATTGCATTTCTATTCCACAAAAGTCAAAAACACATTATTCTAAAATATTCTTAAATAGATGAGACAAATTTCACCCTCCGTAGTTTATTAAATTTTGTTCGCATGGCTGAAGTGCCATGGGAGCAGTGTAGTTGCTTTTCTATAGTAATGAGTCAAAATATCACTGGCTCATCAATAATGTTAGTCCTGGAAATGGTAGACCAATACTGTCTACTGTCTATCTTGCATATCTTGCCAAAACACATGGACGCAATAAGACCGTTTCAATCTAGATAGCCTACTCATGCATATAGGCAAACTGATTTGAGAAAGACTGGATAATAGCTTTAGCTCCATCGAGATGACCAACAAAATTAGTATGAGGAAGCATATTTTACATATCTCACTCCACATTGGCAGGGCAAAAATTAATAAAAACTACGAGTAGCTAGAAATTTTCCAAATGATATTCAGGTGTGTAAGAACAAACCTGTAGCCAAGCAACAAGAGAAGGTGCAAACATTAGAGTGGCAAGAAGGTGCAAGATCATGATCCCATGCCAACAGTCAAATACTTCCAATTGGCAGTCAGTAAAACTTTTAACAGATGTTGGGCTATCATCCATCGGCAGAAGTTGCTCGAGGCCATCTTGTTTATTTTCGGGCAGAATAATATTATCACCCATGGATTTATACAAATCCTTTTTCTGAGTGATACTACGAAATGAAGCTGCTAAGAAACTGACACAAGATCAAAACATTAGTGTAGTAGTTGAATGATTGCAATTATGTACAAAATAGATGTACATGAGCATCCATTTGTATATTAGAGATACTACCGAGAAATGTGAAAAATTCCTCCTAGAAAATGTTCTTGTAAACATGCAATTTCAAAAGGCACAGGGAAAAAAATATCTATAGAGGATTTTAGTAACAATAACATGTGAAATATCAGTAAAGTTAAATTGTACCTGCAAAGGGTGGAGTGTGCATGGAAGGCATGTGAGAGAAGTAATACACCAAGACCAATTGCTGGATGAACTAAGCAGACAAGTGGTATTGTAGCAAATGCTACAATTATACTTGGATTGTTTTTAATTATCTGTACAATCTTTTCCAAGGGCACATCAGCATAGTCTGAATATGATACAAGAAAACTAAACCATGTATGAAGGTCTTGATATAATCTTTACTTTCAGAAGCAATTTACCTTTAGCGACTGAAATGGTAATGAGAGAGTGAGGAAGTGGCGAACAATCATTGATTGAGTGCCATCCTCCCATGATTGCCAGCTGTAGATCATACAAAATAACAACAGAAAAATAATATTTGGTCAGTTTAACCACAGATTAGTTTCACAAACTATATACATGTTTTTTTAATTTGACACTAGAGTATCACTTATGAAGAATTAATAAAGCAAAACATGGATTCCACAAAAATGTTTCTAAAGTTCATTTCATGAAAACCATCTTTTTTAAAGATTACAACCATGGAAAAGAAAGGATTAATTGGTTCTAAATAAGCATGCGTTCCCTCAATTTCACTACGAACTACATGCAAAAGTCTAGTTTTTGTCCCTCGATTACTGCCTTAGTCTAATTTTCGTCCCTCGACTACAATACTGGACAACTCATGTCCCTCATCTCTCAAAACCAGTTATTTCCCATCCCTTGCCTCCTTAGAACCCTGGTTTTGGCCACGTGGAAATATTACTAAGCAATTACTGGGGTGGAATCATGCTGAATCAGCCAGGCCCATTAAGCTCTGCACCAAGCCCCCCTTTCGCTCTCTCCCTTCTCTATCATGCTCTGTCCCTCTCCTGTTCTAGCTCTCCAAACTCCCCATTTTCCATCCTGCATCTAGTGAGCTCCCACCATCCATGGCAAGCTCCTCGAGCTCAAGGTCCCCTCGTTTGAAGGCTGCAGGCTTCTAGTGTCCCTCACCTGTGGGCTTTTGCTTGCTAGTTGCTGATTCCATACAGAGAGGGATTTGGTGCTTTTTGGATTGATTATGATTTCCCTTTTCACCCTTGAAATTTAAGCCTGGTCATTGCAATAAAAATGCTGGCATCTGCATTGCTTGTGTTCTGCTGTTTCTTGCTAATTTGTTGATCGTGTTCCTCCCGAGCAAAAAAGAAAAAGAATAAAAATAAAATAAAGAAAATAAACTGAAGCACTAAGTTTTTGTTCTGCCTCCACGTCCCTGACTTGGTCATGGGCGTCAGCCACACATCATTTGGGTAAGATATGGACATCGGAGTATTGGGGATTTGATGCTTGAGCTAGGGATTCGGAGATCTGACCAGTGGTTGCTAGGTTGGGGCAGGAGCAAGAGCGGGAGGGAGAGAGAACTCGAAAAAGAGTAAGAGAGTGGTCAGTACTGATTGAGCAAGATTTAATCCCAATCATTTCTGAGTAACATGTCCATGTGGCCAAAACCAGGTTCAAATGAGATGAAGGATGGATATGGACCGGTTTTGAGAGATGAGGGACATAAGTTGTCCGGTTCCGTAGTTGAGAGAAGAAAATTAGACCATGGCAATGGTTGAGGGACCAAAACTAGACCATTTCCTAACTACATTCTCAATTTCCTCAACTAGTCAAGTCACAAACAATTTGAAACGGCACTTCACAAGAAACAAAGAAGACAAACATAGTGAAATAGGGAATTTTAAACAGGCAATGATGATAGACCCATCAGAAGACTAAAATCTACTTGAAATAATGCACATTTCCTAATTGGACCATACAATGCCCCTAATTATAAGGCACACTACAATTCATTTACTTTAACAGAATTAAAGGGCATGTACTGAAAATATTGCAATATTTGCACACATGATTTCAGCAATGGACTTAATAGTGTCAAAACACGCATCCCACGACAACAGATTTTTAGGAAATTATTGTGGGATGGAGAAGTAGAACCTACTCCTTTGCCCAACAATCCTAGGAAATTAAAATGTTCATCTTTGTGTTGTTCATAAATGTTCTTGTAGTTAATTGAAAAGGAAAATAGTACACCAATAAGACAATAATACTAACAGCAATACTAATTTAGGACACATGAATCAGCACAATCCACAACAGTAGTGTCAAAAGGATGATGCGGAGGACTGGTATATTGTTACCCGACAACAATCATCAAAATAAAGGTAATGTATTTAAGTTAGAAGCAAGGAACTCCAATGATCATCAAATGAACCATCTCCATCACAAAGATAAATAGAATTTTAAGATTCCTAGGTATTTCACAGTACCAGTCAAATCGTCAATGACTGAATCCTACACATAAAAAACATTACTCAATAAAAAAGGGTACTTGGTGTACTAACCGCCTCTTGATGAAGACATGAAGAATAGCAGCGACATAAAGAATCAATTTTGAACTTAGTATCAATAAAATTGTGAAGCCATTAGCAACTATGTAGCACATCATGGTAACTAGCAGGAAGGTTCCAAGTGGAGGATTTTGCTCTCTGGTGAAAACAAGAAAGGCAAGAAAAAGAAGAACTGGTATGAAGCAAAGGAACAGGAATGCTCTAGGCAGCCTCAGATTTGACTCTATAGCTGACAAAACAGACGGCACAGAAGAATCATGTTCCCATGCTGATGATTGCCGCATCAGACCGAAAAACATTACAGCAATCATAAAACCAAGAATCTGCAAAATGTAAAAAATGAAACAGTTCGATAAGTTATCTGGCCAAGCAATTCATGTAAATAAGCAGGCATCTGCGTGACCATGACATCCCCTGAATATATGTGCAAAAAGATTACCTGTGATGAGTACAGCAAAAAGAATCTGCTTGCTGCAGCACTAAGTGAAACACGAAGGCTCACTTCATATGAGCAATGTGGATCAGCCTACAATAATAGGAAGCCACCTAATGTAGTAAGTACACAAGTTGAGAAAGTATTCTTTAGTTAACAGTAGAAAGAAATAATTTGATGGATAGCTCAGTGACACTTGAAAAATGGATAATGTGCAAATGGACACCCTAAACTTTTTGAATTCCGAATTTTGGAGAGAAGATTTTGTATGTCAGTAATATGCTCACGGCTGGTGGACTTAGTGGCATTGCCAAAAATACAGGCCTAGTAGCTGGCAACACTCAATGGTTCAGACGTGCAGCACTGCAAGCATGAAACATGAAGGCTGGTAGCTTAGCAACTAGGGGACTAGACAGTAGAGATTGATAACCAGAGTGAAACTGCTCAGCAACTCAAGCAGAACAACTTGTTAGCACATGTGGGAGCAGGAGCAGCATATGCTTCTGGGAGGTGGCAATGGCAGGTGGTACATCCATGCATGGCAGGTAATAAAGTCACAATAAGCTGAGATTAAAGCAGTATGCAAAAATCTTACAAAAAAATTTAAGCTGGCAATCGCATAATAAATGGCTGATCCCTTGCATGCTACAAAACTTTAAGGTGTTCCATGATTTATGTTTTGCAGTCTCCCTAATCACTACTGAGGTTTACATTATGTCAAAAACTCAATATCGCAGCTGATAAACTTACCAGGACAAGCACAGTAGATCTTTCAGTCCCTTGATGTGAATCCCAAAGGGCAGGTGAAGAATCAACCACTAGAGTCTCGGAGTAAATATTTGGAATAATGTGCAGACCTGATACAGGGTCCCAAGCCAAAGCAACAGGTGGGAAGCACCGCAGTTTACAAAGTTCTACAATGCATACCAACATACCAAAAATTATAATCTATTAACAGCACTGCATGGTTCCTCAAACTGTACGAATTACTAGTAGTCTGGTACAACAAGTATGCAAACTGATGTATGGTAAAGACCTTATATCAGGAGTAGAATGTACACTGTTATTAGTTGTTACTACCACCACCATATTACCATCAAAAGGAAAACAGTACAGGCAGTGTTGCTATCAAGAATCTCGGTATATGCAGAGTTAAAGAGAAGAAACAGCTCACTATTTTTCTCAGCTTCCAATTGGTCGCCAGTAGCTTTTACTCCACATCCAGCAGTTCTCAAAGATAATATAACTGGTAGAAGACCAAGGCTCACAGAAAACGACAAGTTTAAAGCCAGTGGGTGGTCCTCCTTCAAAAATATTTCCTAAGATAAAAAAAAAAAGTTTCAACACATTCCATATCATACAGTTGACAAACATCATTATCCATATTTTGGTAAGCAAGAATTAATTACTTCAGGAATATAGCTGGAGCCAATAATTCGGGCAGCAGAAAGTGCACTCGTCCCTTCCTCTGGATTAAAGAACTGTCCTACTGCCATAGATGCCGCTGGAGGTGGTCTACCTGAAATTGTCTGGATACAGAAGATCAGAATAACATCAACTTTTAACAATTCAGCAGGGAAGGTAAACATTTAGAATATATTTCTATGGATAAAAGTTTATATCCACGAAACAGGACAAAATACTTAACATCCACAAGATGGATATCAATAGAGTTTGCAACCGAATCGCAGAAATGGGCATTAATGCATTGATGTGACAGTGTTCCAATGTACTGGTCACGTGCACAGACAGACAGACTAGTCATGACAATTATATATCAAAGTTAGAGAAGACAATAAATCCATAACTTTCTAAATAATCATCTTTGATTTTATTTTATTTTTATGGCAGTATGGCTTGTCATCGCAGCGAGCAAACCTTCAATACGAATGTGAACAAGTACGTGGCCAATTCCCATGCAAACACAAAATCCTATATCCTCTTTCAACATTAAAGGCCTTTTTTTCATATTAAATTGCACATTTCTTCTTGGTACTTCCATAGCCAACAGATGAAAGGGACAACGTAGATGACTGAACAAAAAATAACCAAAATAATACTACTTTTCACTACTCCCAACATTACATAAATATGCCCCTCTAATTTCAAAATTTGTTAATAACTTCATATTCGCCTTATTCTGTTACAACAGATGGATCGACAACATGCAATACACATACATGTTGCTTATCACACAGAAGAACTTTCACCCTTCTCACATACATGAATATCGATAGTTTTCACAAAACAATTGTAATTTTTTAAAATTTACTCTAATAAGATTGAATTCTATTTGCATGTGTAGAGAAGTAGAAAGGGATATGTTACACAGGAAACATGGAAAAAGATGTCTTATAGGTGAAAGCTGCATATCCAGTTAGAAAGATGTTACATAGGGAACCTTTCAAAAATCATATTGTGCTAAACTAAATGATGCCACTAAAAAGTACACAGGGAGTCAATGATTGATATGCACCATGAAAATTAATCCTAATAATGAACAGAATATTATGGCATTTCCAAAAGCTTATCTAAGTCACGCGCAAGATGTTCGCCAACAAAGCAACAAACCAATTTGTCATATCTAGGATGAACATGAAACAGGAGTTCCTGAAATTGTTATCATTTAAAGTAGACTATTGTATAAATAAGGCCTGACTGCAACTGATCTCACCAGACACATTTCTGAGAAATTAACTGATGCTGGGCAGGGGGGGTTTTAGTATCACAATAGTGCAGCAATAGCCTTATCTTTGTTCACACTTTTATGTAGCCCTGAACTTTTTATTATTATTATTATCAAAAGCAACTAGTTTTATTATAATAGATTATAATGGAAGGAATTCAAGATACTGTCACCTAAAGGTTGATGCGCATGAAGAAGCACAAGAACACAATAGGGGTTTGTGCAAAAAATTATAAGAAAACAGGAATGGTACAAGGGAATACCGGTCGAGGTGCCACTGAGGTAGTCATGAAGCGGAAACCACTCATTTCTTCTGGACTAAGCAGAAGAAATGCAGTAGGAGGTGGTTGCTCAGTTTGACTCCCAGGTTCAACCTGCTCAAAAGCATAGCATGTAATTATCACAACCATGATGGCAATGTGCAAGATAGCAATGAAGCAGAGCAAATCAACTGTAGTAATGGAGTTAAGTTATGCTATGACTCGTGTTATACTAGCATCGTCAAAAGCTAAAGAACAAGAAAATTAAAAAAATTCCTCATGCAACAGTTTCTGGATTAAATCTACATAAACATACAAGTGGCACTGCGCACCGATAAGACGAAGGGAAGGAGGAACTGTAAAGTGTGAACAACACGAGAATTACTGCCATTTGCTATCACAATGTCCTAACATAATTTAGGGAAATAAGACAGAAATTGCAGTTAATAGTTTAAGAAACAGAGAAACTAGTGAACATGAATCAGAGAGTAAGAATGCCAGCAAGCAGGAAAACAAGTGGTTCAGAATTATAAATACCTGTTTTGGTGCAGGTCCTGCAGGTATTTGGACCATCTTTGATGTGACTTCCACTATCTTTTTGCTGGCAGGTACTCCATTTTGTTCAGATGAATGATCCTTTTCTGGCCACAAATGAATCCTCACCCCAGAACATGGAGAAAGATTAGTTACAAAAACAAAGTGCCCTTTGCCATTTGATCCCTTGAACAAGAAAAAAATAAAGCAGTCAGGCAGCTGCTCCATCTATACTTCTAATAGGATCAATGTAAACAGAACTATATATAGGCTTCCCTAATTAACTCACAACAACATGCAGCAAAATAAACCACTGGTTACACCAGTAAGCCAGTTTCACCTACCAGTTTTTTAATATCTAACCATCTTCTCTTGCCATCCATTGCTAAAACAGTAACTGAATTTAACTGAATATGCAGGTCCTTTTCAAGGCCATCACTTGTCCATTGAAGAGATGGAGGGCAAGAAAGTGAATCCTTTTGCTGCAAGTCTATGATAAACATACTATGTTACATTGAGATAACAAGAAACACATGAGTTTTTGACGCCATTAAATTTGATAATGCCCTACAACTACCTACATGGGCTAATGTTATATTAGGTTGAATCATGTATAAAGATTAAAGAAACATACTATTGTAATCATCTATAGTTGTTGAAGGATATAGAAACTATTAGAAATGAGTCAATCAATATTGGACCTTGGCTATTTACCATGCATTACTATGTACTAAGAAGATCTCTTAGATTATGGTTCTAATCCAGTGCTTCCATTGATTTTGAAGAAAAAAATCGTTTCATTTAGCCTGTCTGTACTGCTATTATCTGAGGGGTATGCAATCGCTCATTTGTTAAGTTGTGAAGAGAAAATTAGTTTACTAAATTGTAAAGAGAAGATGGAGAATTGCTAATTTAATATGCCATGTTAATAAATTTGAATTATCTCAAAAGCAGAGCAGAATTTTGCAGGTAGAAAAAATATTTCACGAGAAATGAAATATATGCTTTTTCAATATATTGAAAAGGTGGCAAGGATATTTTAAAAAAAAATCATATTCTATTACTTGGAAACAAATAATTTTACCAATGTTTCCCATACACAGGTAAGCTTACCAACTACAAAAAAGGTGACACATCTAAAATAATATATCATTTTCTAAGCAATCAATTTGCAATTGTGCAAAGGATGCAAGAAACTAAGAATGAAAGAACGAGCCGTACCACTAGCTTCCTTGTTACCACTTGCAATCAGATTTGGAGGCTTAACACCTGAAACAGGAGCCACCCAACTCAAAGACTGCGGAACTGCACTTTGGAGCATTTTTGCAAATACAAAAAGTCTTTTTTGTGAACTCAAAAATGGCTGTCCATTCAAAGGATCTACCATACTAAGAAGTGTGTGTGCAACCTGAACAAAGTTAAAATCAACATAAGTAAATTGTTGAAACATACTGCACAACACAAAGATAATTTGGCATGAATACACAGTTTTGACCTGTACAACTAACTGATTGCACCAGAGGATAGACTGATGTTCCATGGATAACCAAACATTCTTCATGCTTGAGCTCCCTACCATAAAACCATGAGTAGAAGGTACAATTCCATCCAGCGAAGCTAACTTTGACCTAACCTGAATAAGAATGAATGGAAACTTGAGGTTCAATTGGCCTTTAAGGAACGACCATACCTAATGTTTTGAAGTAATCGCTCAATATTGGAAGTCAAGGATCCAAAAACTCATGCAACAATCATTGAGATATTGAATCAACCATCATAAATCAAATGAAATTCCATTAACTTTAAGTGCTGTAGGAAATTCCAAAATAGAAAAACGAATGGAACTTCATCTGGAATACAATCATTTTAAAATGGAATGAAATAACTTTATACCTCCAGAGTGGTAGCTAATTGCAATACTTTAAGAGATACATGTCATCTGTTCTTTTAGAGATGTAGCAGCTACATCACAAATTACAGGGGACTGAATAAATTTTATAATCTTGATTCAGTATATGACACATGGTCTACTTTTTTTCTAATGGTCTAGTATTTTTTTCCTTTCCCTCTAGCTCCATTGGGAATTTCCATCCCTGTGTGTGGATGGCATATTGGCAAACAAACAGTCATAGATGCAAATTTTCAGAGCATGCACATGACCAGATCTGCATAGGATTTGTCATGTGAAATGAAAATTTATTATCAACAGAAAAGATACCTGATAATCATGGATGCCTCCAGCTACAGAGACAACAACAACATTTGAGAGTTTTGCACTGCTGGTGCGTGATAACCCTGTCTTGTATCCATTTCTCCATTCTTCATTGACATGGGAAAAAAACTGACCCAGAGATGGCTGCAGAGCAATTGGAGGGTACCTGGACAGGCAATCATTCTACAAGGTGAAAAACATGCGAAACATCTAATCAATTGCAAGAAAAGAGATGCAGCTACCCAAGTACCCAACACATGCGTGCGTGCACCCACCCACCCACACATGCACCCACCTGCGCACGCACGACAAGCACACACACAAACCATGCACGCGCGCGTGTACACACACACACACACACACACACACACACACAGAGAGACAGAGAGGAGAGATAGACAGAGAGAGAGATAGTACTGATGTGGACTGGAGAGTGTCAGTATGGTTTCCACAGCCGATTTCCTTAAGCCTGGATGGACAAGAGCTGCTCGAGCCACAAAACCACCCATGGAATGTCCAACTAAAATTACACTGGATGGCAAGTTGTCAGAGGATTGAGCACGACCCTTTGATCGTGCTAAATGAGATTCTTTGTATTGATCAAGGATCTACAAAGCATAAACAAGATACAGATTAAACCGATTCAAACAAATCATGATCAGGTGTATTCAGTGAACCTATATGAATACATTAAGCATTTGTATGTATGGGAAGTTGGGAACTAAACAGGCTTTTGATAATAGCAGCTTTTATATGCAACTGAGCAGAAAACTTTCTTTCTTGGTGGGATGATAGCAGGAGTTCAAATAAACACAGTTATGAACGAAGAGCCAATTACAGCCTATGCTAAGTTGTTACCCTGTGAATGGCGTAAACAACATATTCAGTATGCTCCTCAAGTATGCGTCCATCCATTGCAGAGTGTTCTCCTTCAAGGTCAACAGCAAACCAATCCAACATGCGGCCATATCTTGATGGGATTGAAAAACCCTCCAGTTCATTTACTGAAAATGCAGTAGATGCTTCCCGATAAAAGGTAGGCTCAAGTGGACCATTTTGGTATGCTCGAAAGGATTCAGCAGCCAGAGATCGGACCTAGATGCACAATTACGATATGAGAAGCAATCATCATGTCATCAGTAACACTAGTACTCATTCACAACAAAATAAGCAAAACCATAATCCATGAGTGTGTAACTTGTTAATGGCAGGCATCACTAAGCATTTGCCAAGCATCCGACTGCCTTATCCTACCAATATATCGTTATGGTCAGAACATGCATGATCATGTAACGCTAATATGGGATTAATCATTAGCCTAGGATTGACAAGTTGTGCATCGGTGCTAATCAGCTGAAATCTGATCGTGTTATTTATTTTTTCCAGGTTAATGGAATTCTGGAACAAGTGGATAATTGTTTGGATACTACTGGCGGCTCTTTTTATGATTCTAGTACAGCAGTGCATGCATCAGCACACATGATCCAATCAGTAGTGAGTTGATCCATCAAAATAGCGTGATGTCCAGAACCTTACTACTAGCATCCCTTCCTTTTGTGCAAGTGTTCACATGCTTTATTTCGAAATGAATTTCAAGAATGAAGAAATCCGTGACAAAACAAAAGGCCTCATCGTTTGCTCTATGGCTTATAAGCCAATGCCAAAATTTGAATTTTAAAACTTGATTTTGATGTTTTTCAATATAGTTTCCTTTTCAGCATTGGCTTTGAAGTCGCTAAAGATACATATACAAAAGTTTTACTCACAAGTTATTTTTTAATTGCTACTAGAAGTCGCTAAAGATATATATACAAAAGTTTTAGTAACAAATTATTTTTAATTGCTAATAAGCCGTTACGGGTGATTAAGCAACCCGATGGAGTCGAAAAGCGTTCCCACCTGCTTGTAGCTGCCGCCATTGCCTGGGATGAAGAGAACCGGGACGCCGTTGAGGTTGCTGAGGTGGTGGTGGAAGTCGATCTGCTTCCAGCCCTCGTGGTAGAGGAAGAGGGCGTACCTGTCGGAGGAGACGTTCTTGGGGGTGGAGACGGGGATGTAGGTCGGGTACATGTAGGTCATGACGCAGCCGTTGGGGACGGGGCGGAGCAGCCGGGTGAGCGCCGTGAGCGCGATCCAGGCGGTGAAGACGAGCACCGCCGCCACCCTGCACGTGCCGCCGAATCCGGCCATTGGAGGGAGGGAAGATCAGGTTGCTCGCCGACGGCTGCTGATGCGCTCTCGCGCCGATCCCGGCATGCGGCAGCGGAGACGGTGACCCGCCCCGAGATTTGAGCGGGAGAGGTGTGGATCGAACAGCTCGGGATCTGGGGTGAGAAGGGGAGGAATGGAGGGGGATGGCGGAGGAGCCGAGGCGGCGGCGGCGAGCCGGCGAGGGGGGGAGGGGGCAAGCGTGTAATGCTGCTGGGTGTTTAGCGGTTGCGGGATGTGGTGTGGGGGCTCGGCTCGCCGGCTGGTGGGGCCCACATGCAGTGGGCTGTCGGATCTGGAGCCGGACGGGCCACCCGTGGACGGCTGCCGCACGACGGAGCTTTTTCTTTTGTCAGTACAGGGCCCCTATTTCCGTACTTACTGAACGTTTGTTTTTTTTTTCATGGTTGATTGGATTTTTACCCTTTGAAAAAAACAATTACTATTCATAAAACCTGCTGCCATGTATCACTAACATTTTTAAAAATTTGAACCGCGTCATTGCTGTAACAATTTTTGTCAACCTCCGGTTGCTAGCGTGCTCCATGCCGTGTCATCCACTTGACACACCACCGCCCTAGTCCGAAGGTCGCCGTCGCCAAGGCCCATGCGCCAATCAAGAGCACCATCTCCTCCTCCCACCCCTCTCCAGTCGTCAATATCGTCTTCTTGCTGCCTTTCTCGTCGTGGAATAGGAAGCACTGATCAAAGTATAGGTGGAAAGAGGAGACCGCTCCGCTACCTGCCATGCCACCGAGGTCTACATATGTTGCTCTGCACCCACCGCATGTATTACCTTTGCACTCTTCGCATCCTTTGCGATTGTGTGAGGTCGAGCCCCTTGCTCCACACCACCACCCACCACTGCAATGGACGCGGAGGCGTCGGAGATGTGAATGTGGCTTGCCATTGTGGTCCACACTCTCAACCACGCCACGCCTCACGGCCAACCAGATGTCATCATCAGAGGAAAAGACAGGGACTTCTTTCTTTTCAGAAACAGCCAACATTGCGACACACACAAATCGAGTCACACTGGCATAGAATAGCTAGAAAATCGCTCCAATTAGTCATTCAAATGCAGAGATTGAAACAAGCTATAGATAATTTCACAAGATTTCCATTGTTGGTATCCCTAGATCTGGCCCTACCGCCTGATCTACTCTTCTTCGTCATGCAGATCTAGTCCGATAGAGTCGGCAGCGTGTCATCCTCGATGCGCTCCACCTCACTGCGAACGATTCTGCTTCAGTCTGCAGCATGGCAATTCTGCTTCGGCCCCTCGACTCACTCCTCCACGTTGCGAGGTGCCATACCGCTTGCTGTGCTTGCGCTCCGCGCCGAGGACAGGATGGACAAATTCTTCGCGCAGATGTGCACTGAGGATAGTAACGGCGTACAACGAATGAAGGAGAAAGAATATTAGGGAACAAGTATGGCCAGTTAGATGAAATTGGACTAGGGAACGGGACAGCCGTTTGATGGAGATTGACAGAAATCATGACGGTAATGGCATGGCTTGAATTTTAGAAAATTTCAATGGCACGCAATTGGTTTCATGAATTGTAATGTTTTTTTTTCAAAACAAAAATAATGGCATGGATTTAATTAACCATTTCTTCATGGGGCGTCGTGTAATTTTACCCTCTTTTTATTTTGTGAGTTTGCCCCTCACATTTTTTAGTGAAGCTCAAGCGAATTAACGCGGCCTCCTAACAGAAGAGGGGCAAACCCAAATCAGTTAAAAAAACTGAGGGCAAAATCATAAAGTTGAAGAAAAAGGGTAAAATCACAAATTGTAATCGAGAATAGGGATAAGAACATAATTGCTCTTTTTTTTTCTCATTTGCATATTGTTTCCTATTTCCAATTCAAAATTGGTTCATTCCCAATTTTCTTTCTGGATATTCCTTTCTTCCTGACGTGCTACAAGCTTTGCCAGCTGGTGAAGTAGTTGTGTTGTGTACTTGTGCTTGAGGATAAGTTGGTTTTTATCCTTATAGTTTACTCATGTTTTGAATTTGTTTAATTCTGTATGTATCAGATAGTGCGTTTCTAGAAACAGAGGCAAGAGGCTTGGTAGCATGGTGTTGGCTCCGGCGATCTCTAGTGGATGAGTCGCCTCCCCCTCGTCCATCACCTCCTCAAACTCTCCCGGGACTTAGTCACCTCATTCATCACCATTAGAGGCAAGAAGGGTGAGACCCTATTTTCCCCACTGATTTCCATCTTCAAAATCCATCACCACCATTACTCGTCTTCCAAAATTGAGGTGTCAATCGTCTTCCCCATGCAAAGAAATCACAAAACCCCTCCACCTTCCCCGGCGTTCCACCTCTAGAACTCGCCAGCACCACCCATCGGTGCCTCCCCAAGCTCTCCCACATGCCAACGCCATGGTTGCTGCCATCTAGCTCAGCTCACACACCGCACTATCATTCCCAATTACCTCTAGCCCATCAACTACTCCCGTTGAGATCTGCACCCTGTAGCTGGGTCCCTCCATCTCGTTGGTTCCTACAGTCCTTGTCAGGTCCCTCCATCTCGGTTAGTTCTATGACCTCACTTAGGGGTTGGCTTGCTATGTCAATTGGAAGAAGAGAAGGAAAAAACAGGAAATATGGATAGTGGCCTCATTTGTCAATAAATGTAGGATTGAAGTTGACACCATGTTAGTATTTGTGTGATATGCCATGTTTGATCTTGGACCAGGGATGACATACTTAGCAAGATTTTTTTAGGGGGCATGGGGGGGGGTCTAAAGATGTGATTTTCAAGTTTATGGGCCTAAATAAAACCGATGCACATGTTTAATTAACTGCATTTTACTATCATGAATATCACCGTAACTCTATTGGGATAACATAGAGAGGTTGTCTATGAATCATAACTGTAGATACCATTGGTATCTACCACTATTCTACAAGAATATCATGAAACATCATCAGGATGGAAGGTATCATGAGCATCAGCAATGTTTTGAATATAGCTATAACAGACTCAAATTTTCATGAAAAATTTTTGCGAAATATTTTAGTTGCACTCTTCTCGATTCTTCTGTTGAAGTGATCTTACCTTCTGTTAATTTCTTTTAACTGGATTTAAAACTTTATTTGCAAAGTTAATCGCTCTCTTTTAAATTTTACAAAACCTCTCTATTTATTTTCTTTAATCTCTAACTTTGGCCCTAGATAGATTATATTTCCTATGATTCCATTCCTGAACATCTCCAACCTCCACAAAATACTAATTCTTATTTTCCCCGGAACCAATATTTTCCTTTTAATCTCTACTCAACTATCTCCAGAATACATAAAATGTCACCCTCTAACCTCCCTAAAGTCATAGAATGGCAATTCCCAATTTCCTTAGAGTTAATACTTTCCCTTTGGATCTCTGCCCAAATATTCCCAGAGTCCATGAGATATCCTTTTCAATCTCCCTCTAAGTCAATATACCTATCCTAGTTTACCAACCTACCACTAATTCCGTTCTTATAAAAATCCCCATCCACATATACTTCCGAATCCAGTTTTATACTCCCACAATATTACCCCTTTGAAATCTCGTTCATCTAAATTATCCATTCAAGGTTTCAAAGTCTACCATTTAGCTTGGGCCAATATTTCCCCGATTGACCCGACTCTCTATTATATCCCATTAACCATTTTTATCTTTAGGGTTAAACCAGTATAATTCCCTTTCCATTGGAATTTATTTTGGATCAACCCCTATCTAAACCTATCCCCGAAAACCTTTGTCTCCTTTTAATCGCTCCAAAATATTCTGTGGTCAAGTTCCTATTTTGATCCATCCACCAATTTGATTCCTATGACTTGATCACATTCTTGGCACAAGAATGATATTATCATAAATATTTAAATGATTGCTCTTGTGCTAAGAAACTTATCCCTTCTATTTAAAATCCAACTTCCTTTAGCCACAAATAATTCACCGAGAATCCATACCACATATTTTGGAGGCTAAAATCTTAGTTATTTACCTCCATCTATTTTTGCCACCATCCCAAATTTATCCAAAGTTAGAAGTTAAATTATTACCTTTCCCGTTTGATTTTTAAATCTTTCGTGACAAGTTTTACATTTGGTTCTTATTTGAATTCTTTTAAAATTGGAGCATCTTTATTTTTATCCTTTTCAAAATTTATATCTCAAAATAAATATATTTGATTTTATTATAAAAATATGTTAAACTCCTTTTTGCTTTAAAAACTTTATATTCTTCTTATAAAGTTCAAAAAGACCCTCAAGCGTTTCTCTTTTAAATTTTATCTCCTTTAAAATTTATTTAAAACCCTCCATTCAAAATTCCTTAGATTCAATTCCTTGACCAAGATTCAAAAAGTCCACATCCATCCATCCTTTAGTTTTCATCTCCTTTAAATTCCATTCCAAATCCTCTATACAAAATTATCAAAACTTCCTATTTATTTTGGGCCAATTTCCCTTTCTTTTGGCCCATTCCCCTTTTCATTTCCTCCCACCTTCTTGGGCTGCCGACCCAACTGAGCCGAAGCCCGCCGAGCCGGCTCACAGCCGAGCCGCCTCCTTCCTCTCTCTCGATGGCGCCGCCGCCGCTCGCCCCTTCCCGATGCGCCGGCGTCGACGCCGTGCCGCACCTTTCCTCCTCCGCCGCCCAGCCAATCCGCCGCCGCCACCTTGCCGCCTAGCCAATCCGTTGCCGCCACCTAGTCGCCGCCTCTCACCAAACCGAACCGACACCGTGCCGTGCCGTCGCCGGTTTCTCCTTCCTCCACCGCCTCTCCGGCCTATAAAAGGCGAGGCCATCCCTTCTGTTTTTGCCCCATCCGAGCTTTGAGCTCCCTCTCTCCCTCTCTCTCTCTCTCCATCCATGTTCGGCCGTCGCCGCCTCCGGCCGATCTCCTCTATAGCTCCCCTTCTAGTTTCTTTGCACCACTAGCTTCGCCTCACTCCGGTGATTCCATTTTTCCACTTTCCCCTTCCCTTCCACCCCAATCAAGCCATCACCAAAACTCTCTCTCTTGCCAGTTCACACTATATTACTCGCCGTTCCGGCCATCCTCCTCTCTCCCTTTGCCTGCCTCCACCCTCCCTAAGTGCGCCGCACCCGGGAACACCATCTCCCGCCGACGACGCCATCTCCCAGCCACCGGAGCACCGCCGCCTTGCTCGCCCTCTCATCTCTCTTCTCTCGGCTCCCACCGAGACAGAGGAAGAAGACGACGAGAAGAAGAAGAGGCAAAAAGAGACACTGTCGATTGGACCCCACCTACACAGTAACTCCTAATCTTTTCTTTGATTTAAATCAATTTCAATCTTTAGAAGCCCATATCTCTCCAACCATTGATCCAATTGCAGAAAACTTTTGATCTAAATTCATCTAATTTCAAACCCTCTCTTTTGATACCAAATATTCTATTTTAAAATTTTATTTAAATTTCTTTATTTAAATGCCTTTTCCTTAATTATTTATTTACTTTCTAATTTTAAACTATTTTAATTAACCTTTAAAAATTATTTTATTCAAATACCTTTACATCCCTTTAATTTTAAATTTCTTGTTTTATTTAAAAACCTTTTTAAATTAAATTATTAATTAATTTCTTTAAATATATTTTCTTTCTTTATTTATTTATTTAATTACCTTTTCTTTATTCCTTTTAAATACCATTTTAAATTTTATTTCTTTAATCTAATTTTAAAACCCTTTCTGAATTCAAATTCATTTGATTTATTTAAATACCCTTTTTTATTTTTAAACCACTCACATACCATCCTTTAGCCACCAAAATGCCACCGTGGAAACTTTACTCCTTCCATGGAGACACTCGCGTGGTTTCAAACCCCGACGTCAAACCGTTAGCCGTAAAACCCGGCATAATTTAAATCCTAAGGTCGAAATGTTGCTCTTCGCACTCCACGCCTCGACGTGTATAGTTGTCGGAGCCTCACTACTCTTTCAACCTCCACAAACACGCCGCACACTAGCTTTGGGCTCTGTGCGATCCTAACCGCTCTGCTGTCACTCACGACTGTAGAGTAACACTGTTCCGTAAATCTGCACCAAAGTCTCCCAACTCACTAGTCGTTGAGCTGTTTAACTGTAGCATCGACTAGACGAGCCGATATTTAGTCGTTATGCTTTAGCATCGACTAACCACTCCAAATATCTAGCCATCGTGTTCTAACACCGACTAGAAAACCAAATCCACCAAATAAACCCCATCTATCCAAAGTTATCCTTCCTTTGATTTTATTCGATTTCCAACCTTTAGAAACCAAAACCTCTCTTTTGTTTTCCAAACTAAAATCTGTTTTGAACCATTCCTTTTTCCTCTTGCCTCGCTCCAATTTTATTCCTTGGTTTTATCATTTCTTTGTAGCATTTATCTTATAGGTTTTATTTGCTATCTTTTTCGTATTCGTACGTTAGACTGTACAGCAAGTTTTATCAGCATCCAAGGAACTGACGTGGACCCAGATGGCTACGCTGAAGCCGCGGGAAATCTCGAGGCGCAAGGCAAGACATAATTAAAATTTTGATCATATAAAAACCTTGATATAATCTTCATATTTAAATTTGATGCATAATATCTTACTCATTTAACATCTCGTGGGTAGATGTTAAATGCTTTTAAGCATGATTACATGAGATTATTGAAAGATGAATTGGACATCATTTTATGTGGTTTATTATTTAAATATCTTTACAAACTTAGGAATCCGGTTAAAATAGGCATTTTTGAATTGTGATTATAAATGTTGTTAAATGATGAAGATGGTGTGGGGAGTTTGGAAAGTTTTGGGTGGTTTAACCGGATTATTATTACCCCCTTATACCATGAGAAATGACATAGTTGCGTCCATCCACACGACCAAGAAATTGGACTTAGCCCAGTACATTGTCCCACTATATAAAAGACTGTTGGGTGGCTCTATGAGCGGTTGGGGTGAACATGCGTAAGGAGTTAGGGGGCAGTGTTTCACAACAGTAGGTCCTATGAAAGTGTGACGATATAGTAACCTTGCCCAAGGCCTAGCAAGAGTTCGACCACTATGATGGGCCAAGATCCTACTATGTAGTAACTAGTAGTAAGTGGGACCTTCGAACGGCTCTGTTGTTCTTAGCCTAGCTAGCTGTGGGCATCGTGCGGGTAAAGCTGGACAATCTCTGCAGAGGTGAATTAAATCATTCGAATATGTCGTACTCCCGGTTCTGGAGTTGTGTCACCAGGGTGATTCCTACTCCTGAAGTATAAGTAGTTTTAAAAAGTAAATTGTTGAGGATAAAGATGATTTATGGTTTTCAGTATTCCTTTACTTTATTATTGTTTATTATTCATATCTCTCCACCTTTAATTATTTGTAATCTGTCTTGCTGAGCACATAAGTACTCACTCTTGCATAATTTAACATATAGAGGATTTGTGCTAACAAGAAGAGCAGAAGGAAGCGAGGTCTACGACAACGACGAGTTTATCTAGGCTAGTCTACACTCGAGCTTTTGCCTGTGGAGTTCTTTGGAGTTTATTAGTTGAAATTTAGTAGCTTAGGAGTTTAGTAGTTTAGCACTTTGGATTTTCCTTGTATTTTTAAATAAGGATATTTTAGTTTGGATCTTTTCAACCTTTAACAATTGTATAATTAGCTTGTATAAACAAATTTGTATAATTAATCGAAAGCTGTTCTGTATATCAATCTGTGCGTGATCAAAATCCTGGATGATCATGAGTGGATTTTCGAGCACCAAGCCTAAATTGGGTGTCCCCGCAACAGCCCATGGCAGATCCATAATTTTATGATCCAATCGATCAAACAATGGTCATGTCCTGTTGATGAGCTAGGCTTCTGTATGTTTTACTCCCTCCGTTCCAAAATATACGGTCTCGTTGATTTTTCGTATAATGTTTGACCAATTGTCTTATTTAAAATTTTATTATAAATATGTAAAAGTATAAGTTAAGATTATGTTTCTTTAATCATAAAACGTCACAACAATAAATGATATTTTTATATAATTTTATAATAAGACGAATGGAGATAGATGTTGTGGAACTTTAATTGATTTGCTGGTCGGTGTTCTGTACTCAATTAGGATTTAGGATAAACAAATAATGCACCATTAAGTCATCTTAAAGTATAGGGATAGGAAATATGCTCTTTTTTTAGAAAATAAATTATTGAAGTAGCAAATGGAGAGACACATCCCTCAAACAAATGAGAATGTAGTAAAAAAGTTTTTGGGAAATAAACTAGTATTATAGTTGATATATAAGTAAATAAGTACAAAAGTTGATGAATGAAAAATAAACCAGAAAAAAAATATATTGTACTACTCTATACCTACATTCTAATCCTAAAATCATTTATATTTACAGAGAAGTGGAAGGGTATATCCTATCTTACTGTAAAGTTATCCCCCACTAACCACTTAAGCTTAACATGCAAAAATACCACATCATCATCCACTAACAAGATACCACATTATCATCCACTAATTAACAAGATGCCACATCATCATCCACTAACAATCATCACATTTAAACATCATGCAAACATCCATATTGTATAATCTGAAATCTTGAAGAAATTTTATAAGAACAAGTCGCAACTCACAAGGTGAGTTCAGGCAAGGAAAAGATGAGGTTAAGAGCAACTCATGAACTGGTCGCCACAAACTCAAGTATTTACATGTTAATATGAGTCACAATCTCGGTATTAACGTACGTAACTAATAAATCATGGTCGCAACTGATATCATCAATGAAAATCCTCCTCACTATTAACTTCTCCGGGCCTCCTCGTCCTGTCATCACTATCGTCGACGCCGTCGACGAGAGGTGATCCCGGTCCGATGGAGGTGAGAGGGCGAGGGAGATCGCGGCAGGCTGGCAGCGATGGAGGGTTGTCCCGCTCGACGCTTCGGCTTCTGGTTCTGAGCCGCATCCACGATATGAGCCAAGCGGAGTGAGCCTCAGCGCGTCCGCGAATCGTGCTCGCATGGAGCCGATCAAGCCGGCCGTTCGATCTCTTTTTTATCCACGCGTCCACCATCTGTGCCGGGCTGCAGAGGCTTCGCTTTGCATCCGGTATGTACCTAATTTTTTTCCGATATTGGTCTATGTTCTGCTTAATTTGTTGCCTGCCACTGTAATCCTTAACTTACTGGTTTTATCGTATATTCTGCTATGACCCAGATTACTAGTTTTCCTACTTACTGATATTAAGATATAAATGATGACGGGCAATTTTGGGGTTTTCTGAAAATATCAAGATGAAGCAAGCTGTGATATTTAAGATACTGAACAAATATTCAAGAAATACCAAAATATAGTGTGTATTTACGTATGTGGAAGAGAGAAAGAGGGATCAACATACAACCTGATGTATGCTTGATGCAGAGGGATAGAACTAATTACGTATACATGATAGAGAAAACTGAAGCTAATGAAAAAAAAAAGTTCTGGAGTTCTTGATCTTTCTATTCTACATTTTTTAAGACCAGACACTTGGGGACATTTTGTGATTTGTCGAAGCCGCGCTGTGTTCTCGTCTTCTCGCCTATTGATGTTCTGTTATTTGTTGTGCTAACAGAGTGTATTGTACAAATGTGTTAATAGAGAGTGTGTTCTCTTGTCCACTGCATTTCGATTGATGCTTTGGAGCTGACGAATTCCCAGTTGCTCCTCTGACATTTTGCTTGTATTTTGTAAGGATATTTTGCTAAATTAGAAGAGAGGAATGGTGTTTGTGTCTTCTCAGGACACTGAGCTTTTCAGAGATCTTTTTGTTTCCTACAATGGCGTTGCAAAGAAAATTGAAGTCGATATTTAGTGCAGTGGCTAATTAGAACTAGCTAAAAGAACATAAGAACAATACAAGCTAATTAGCTGAACAGCCCGGAATGAAGTTGTATAATCATGTACTCCCTCCATTTCATAATGTAAGTTTAGATACATTAACATTTATATGAATATGCACAATGCTAGAATAACTTACATTATGAATTTAGACATATATATGTCTATCCATTAACATCTATATAAATATGGGCAATGCTAGAATGACTTACATTATGAAACGGATGAAGTAGGTTGTAAATTTCACCTAGCTCAAAGTGCTCAACTTTGTTAGATTTACAAATGAGCCAATTGCTCATCGAGTTATTCAACCTTCCAATTTCTTTTATAAGCTAAAGTACAGTGTATATAACGAGAAAATAAACATTAGTTACCATACAAAATTAAAGGCCAGTCACAGCATGTTTGCAAGGCGCGGAAAGCGTTCGAAGATCCAAGTGACGGCCCTGATGATGAGCAGCGCGGATTCCCCTGGCTTCACTGCTGGCTCCACGCAGTCTCGCCCATACACGATCTGCAGCAGCTGCTGCTTCTCGTCGAGCTGGAGGCGGTAGAAGCTGCATCCCCTGCTGAATGGGAATGGCCGTCCCTTCCAATCTGCACGCAATCGCAAATTCACATTACATCCATCGATCATCTTAATTCTAGCCATTATTATCAATGTGAAAACTATTTTAAACCTTCGAGGATCGATCGTCTCATTTATCTAAACACCATCATTATCTAAAAAAAAAAAATCTAAACACCATGCAAATAGTTATAAAAAATTTAAAACAAATTAACAACATTCATATGGCGTACTACCTCTGAATTTTAATATATGACACTGTTGACCTTTTGATAATCGTTTGAACACTAAGCGGCATGACAAATTAAATCATGCTTAAATGTTTAAATATGTAAATTTAAGTCATGTTTAAGGTAGTGTTTGGTTTGGGGATCAAGTGGGATAGGTTAGACCTATCCCAGTTTTTTGGAATGGGTTTTTTGGAATGGGATGGTTCTAGTTGTGTGTTTGGTTTGTGGTATGGGATGGTTATAGTTTTTTGTTTGGTAGAAGGGATTGAGGTGGGATGGGATGGATAGTTTTTCACGGACCGTTAGGGCCGTCTGCCTGTGAGAATGGGGACAGGCGTCGGCGCGAGCGGAGGAGAGGCGGAGGTCGGACGCGGACGAGCGGCTGCGGTCGGACGTGGACGAGGCGGCGGCCAGTCGCGGAGGCGGAGGTCGGACACGGACGGAGGCGGCGGCGGTCGCGAAGGCGGAGGTCGGATGCGGATGAGGCGGTGGCGGTCGCGGACGAGCGGCGGCAGTCGCGGATGTGGCGGCGGCGGTCGCAGAGGTGGAGGGAGCAGGTGGAGGAGGACGGAGCGGTGCCGGGGGAGGGAGCAGGCGAAGGAGGGACGGGCGGCGGTCGTGGATGAGCGGCGGCCGGTCCCGGAGCCGAGGCGAGGCGCAGACGAGCGGCGGCGGTCGGTCGCGGACGAGGCGGCGGCCGGTCACGGAGGCGGAGATCGGACGCGGACGGAGCCGGCGGCGGTCGCGGATGTGGCGGCGGCGGTCACGCGGAGGTGGAGGGAGCAGGCGGAGGAGGACGGAGCGGCGCCGGGGGAGGGAGCAGCCGGAGGAGGGACGGGCGACCGTGGCGGCGCCGCGGCGGAGCCGAGCGGGAGGCTGCGGGAGCTGACGCCATTCTCTCCGTCGAAGTGGGATGGATTGGTCCGGCCGATTTTGGCAGACCGTTTCATCCTGGATCTGAGAGGAATATTCCTTTCTAAGGACCATCACATCCCACTCACCTCTCAACCAAAACACCCCTAAAAGTGGGTTCATCCCATCCCATCCCATCCCATCCTAATCTTGCAACCAAACACTACCTAAATGAACATTAACGATAAATCAAATCACAATAAAAAAATTATAATTACATAAATTTGTTAAATAAGATAAATGATCAAACGTATCTAAAAAAGTTAATGACACCATATATAAAAAAACAGATGGATTATATATACAATTTCACAAAATCTTAGGTCAGTTATTAAGGTATGAAAATAAATAAATCCAACAGATGAACACTAGTAATAGTGGTACTGTTCTTTTGTTTCTCACTCAATGTGTATCTCGAATTTGAAATTTATTTTTGGTGAAGTGTTAGATGGCACTATCTCTCTACACACTGTTAGACATATATACTCAATGTAGTATTTTTAAAAGAATTATTTACAACTATTTGCATTTAATTTGAAAGAAAAACTAGAGAGATGAATCCATTAATTCCCTCAATCTTATCAATGGCTCAATTCGTTAGACGTAGAGATATGTGCGTACCGAGGTGCCAGGTGACGCCGACGGCGCGGGAGTCGTCGCCGGCGGAGATGTCGTCGATGACGAAGCGGAGGTCGGAGCTGACGGAGCCCATGAATCCGGCGAAGAACCCGAGTATCTCGGCGCGGCCGACGAAGGGGTTGGGGAAGACGAGGTCCTCGTAGACGCACCCCTCCGCGATGAGCGGCTCCACCGCCGCCAGGTCCCGCCGGTTCACCCCGTCGTAGAACGCCCTCACCACTTCCGCCGCCGCCGTCTCCTCCCCACTTGCCGGCTCCACCATCGACGAAGCTGTGACTGTCATCCTGCCGGCGGCGCCACTCCTACGGCGGCGGAGGTGGCGGGTCAGCCGCCGGGCGGCGGTGGCCGGACCGAGACCCCGAGGAGGAGGAGCGGGAGCCACTGGAACGGCGAGGTGGTGGTGGATTAGCGCCATGGTGATGCGTGGCCATCGTCCGCGGTCGGCGGCGCGCGTGTACGCGTGCTGGCCTAGCTTGTATTCGATCCTCACCGCAAAGTCCCCAAGGACTAGCTTAGCCTTATCCCCTCCCTTCCAATTCCCTAATAATTCGGAAAAAGTGCCCGTGCATTGCAACGGACAAACTAAAATTTCGATAAACATTACTTTCTCCGTTTCACAATATAAGTAATTCTAACATTTTCCACATTCATATTGATGTTAATGAATCTAGATAGATATATGAATGTGGGATATGTCTAGATTCATTAATATCAATATGAATATGAGAAATGTTAGAATGACTTACATTGTGAAACGTATGTCTAGATTCATTAACATCAATATGAATGTGGGAAATACTAGAATGACTTATATTGTGAAACGGAGTGAGTAGATTTATACTTTGACATTTTCCAAAATTTTTCTCAAACTCAATTCAGAAATTTGAAAGTGAATTCAACTTTTTTACCTTTCAAATTACTGTTTTAATTAGTCTTTGCTCATTTAAAATTGAGTAAAGTGTATTGGTGGTCCTTAAACTTGTAGGGTTGTGTTATATAGGTCCATAAATTCTCAAAATGCATATTCAGGTCCCATAACTTATCAAAGTATATCATTTAGGTTCTAAATCGACACATCCCCTCTAGCATCTATACGTGGCGCTGATATGGCATGCCACATGGACGTGACATGTCCTTTTCTTTTTTTTTCTTCTTTTCTTTTTCGTTTTCTTGGGGTGGATTTTGATAAAGGAGAAAGGAGAAGAAAGTGAAAAAAAATAGAAGAAAAAGGAAAAGGAAAAATTTTAAATGGGTCCCATTTGTCAGTCAAAATGATGTCATATCATGTCCATGTGGTATGCCACATCAACACCACGTAGGATGCTAAAGGGGTTGTGATGACATCGATGACACACTATGATAAGTTGTGGGACTTAGATATGCATTTTGAGAGTTTATATACCTAGATAACACATTCCTACACTCATATAAGTTTAAGGACCGCCCGTATACTTTACTTTTTAAAATTTGTTCAGATTCTCATATATCAAAATCCACCCCAAGATAAAAAGAAATCCTATGATCCGCATTCGGACTGATGATGGATGATAAGTGAAAACACAAATATATTTTTCTACTAGCGAAGATATTCCTAAATTATTTTTGATAATATGATATAACTCTAACCATTATTAATATCATTTTTTATTAAATTTTTAGTTATACAGTTAATCCTACTTTGATTCGCTGGGTGATCGAATGCAAACATATATTTACATCTACATGTAACAAAGCGTAAAATCTTAATACGAATCCAAAATGTCATGTATGGCCTAATCAGGGACCAAAATAACCACACAAGCGATATCATCGGATTTCTCGGAATCATTATAGAAACCAAAAAACAAATAAAATACTAATAATTAAAAATTAAAAATTCAGTTTATTCTTTTAACTTGACTAGAAAACATGCCCATGTGTTGCAACGGATGAATATTATTTTAATTATGTTATTTTTATACGGATTAGTTAAAGTGAAATTCACTGTGGGAATTCAGAATATATATTTTCTTAGAAAATAATGAGCTGCAGTTAGGAGGCTGATCGTTTCAAGTTAGCATATGTGAGTTTTTTTTAAAGAGATTTCTATATGACTCTATTTGTATTTTCCAAAGCGGACCAACTTAAAACGGAGTCAAAAGCAGATATGTATTTCCAAATGCGAATGAAACTTAAAACTGACTCAAACACGGATGACCTACCAAAGTACCAGCGAAAACATCTTCAATTTTTATAATAGTAGAGATAAATAAACCGAGTGATTTGTATTTTCACTATAGTTATGAGCCCGAGTCCCAATACCAATGGAAAGAACAAATGAGTTTCTTTATTTATTGGAGCTGAGATTTTATGTTTTAATTGATAACGTCGTTGATTTTTTATCACATATTTAACCATTCATCTCATTCAGAAAAATTATGTAATTATAATTTATTTTTTAAGTTATTTTATCACTTAAATTATTTTAAGCATGATTTATCTCTTATATATTTGCGTAAAATTTTTGAATAAGACGAATGGTCAAATATGTATTCAAAAGTATGGGTGCTTGTATTTTACGGCTAATTATTCCAATAGAGTACATATGTTATACAACGTGTGGGTGCTATCAATAATGCAAATGGGTGTCTATAGTATATAAATACTATCTCCGTTTTTTAATAGATGATACCATTGATTTTTTGTCACACATTTGACCATTTGTCTTATTAAAAAATTTACGTAATTATAGTTTATTTTGTTGTGAGTTGTTTTATCATTTAAAGTATTTTAAGTATGATATACATTTACATAAAATTTTTGAATAAGATGAATGGTCAAACGTGTTCAGAACGTCGTCATCTATTAAAAAATCGAGGGTGTAACTTATTAGATGTATCCTGCTGATTTTCATATACAAGTGAAATCGAGGGTCTAACTTATTAGATGTATCCTGCTGATTTTCATATACAAGTGAAATCCCAGTGATGACGATTAATCTGTACATTGAGCTGTCTATTCCAAATGATACGGTACAGTAATTCGATCAGCTTACGAAAATGATCAGGTAATCAGCAATTATTGTACTTAATGACGTCTACACATAGATAAGTTTTTGGTTCAAATCTGAAATGCAAACGTACGTAAAAGGATTTTGTGATCACAAATTAAAGTCGCTCATGTGATTTTCTTAGGAAATATGGGTCCATGCATTACGGAGCAAAAATGAACAAACAAATTTTGCTTTGATCCATACATACCAGTAGCTAGATCCAGGAATCCTAGACTACTGGGACAATCTAAAGCGTCCAATTGGGGGATGCTCTAGCTGCTGCAACTTATCTCAGAATCAGAAGCTCCCAAAACAGTTCAGCTTTTGGTCTAGATTTTGAAAAGTTGTATAGTTGTAGAATCTAGAAAATAAACTAGAAGCTAGAAGCTGAGAAACCTGGCTTTTCTATATTCTCAAAAGCTGAATACCAACCAGCTACTTCTCAGAATTTTAAGCTTCCCAAACAGATCCTAACCGTACAAATCTGTAACTCCTGCTATTCTATAATTCTTAACGTTTTATACCATGATACAATTTTTAAAGGGAAGTCCGAATTACATTTTTGAACTATTTGGTAAGTACGAATTACCGCTCTAGACCCGAAAATAAGACATTTTTCACCCTCAACTATTAATACTGGATAAAAAATAAATCACCCGAGCAGCTTTGCAAGCGGTTTTGATCCTACGTGGCAGTCCAGTCAGCAATTATTTTATTAAAAACATGATGGGCCCACCTGTCAGATATCTCTATGTCCCTCTCACCCTCTCTCTCGCGTCAGAGCCCAGAGGAGTCCCGCACACCTGCGGCGTAGGCGAGACGCGCACCGGCGGCAGCAGAGACGGCGGCTGTGGGCACCTCTCCGTCGCCCCGAGCTCTGCCCACCGCCGTCCTCAGCTTGCTCTGCAGCCCCCTCCACCAACCCGAGCGCCGGTGGCTACGAGCACCCCTCGACGAGCTGCGCGTCGGCAACTGCTGGCCTTCCGAGCTCCATGGCCTCGAGCGCCGACGACTATGGGCGCCCCCTCCGCTGCCCCGACCTCCGCCCGCCGCCGTTCTCACCTCCCTCTCTGCCGCCCCCTCCACTGACCCGAGTGCCGGTGGCTGCGGGCATCCCTTTGGCCGTCCCTAACAAGTCGCATGCCGACGGCCATGGATGCGCCGAGTTGCATGCCACTGCTGTCCTTGAGGTGATTGAGGGGGGAGAGAGAGAGAGTAGAGAGTAGAGAGAGATAGAGAGGTGAGGGGAAAGAGAGAGGGTGAGAGATTGATAGGTGGGGCTCATTGATTAAAAAAAATTGCTGACTGGACTGCCACATAGGACCAAGACCAATCCGGTTTAAGTCCAGGGGTAATTTATCTGGCTAATACTTGAGGGTGAAAGATATATGGTTTTCCAGTTTGAGGGGGTAATTCATAATGACCCAATATCTCAAGGGTGTAATTCAGGCTTTTCCCTTTTTAAAATATGTGTTTCACTATGTATTTCTATTTAATATATATAATAAATAAATACATTTTACTTTATTATAGTATTTTGTAAGACAAATATATATGTTGTTCTAATACTCTTAAACTGAATATTTATAAAGTTATCAATAGTTAAAGTTATGAAAGTTTGATCTAAAATTTGTCTAAGACATCAAAAATTTTAAAACCGGAGACTTTTAAGGTCAAACAACATGACATAGTTTATATTACAAGAGAACATATATTTTATTCCACCGAGTTTATCCTAGTTGAATAATTTATTATTGACATTATCTCTTTCTATAATATATCGGTGACTTTATCAATTGTGTGACTTTACGTCATTGGGTTGGAGCTCTTTTCAAAAGTATCCAAAATACCCTAGAATATACAAGTTAACAATTGATTTATTTCGTTAGAAGTTTCTAAAGAATATGAAATTTTTTATTTGGTCTCCTTGCTAAACATAAAAGTTTCTATATACTCCCTCCGTAAAAAATAAGCCAACCTAGAAAGGGATGTGACCCCTTCTATTATACTATACTATGAGGTGTCACATCCTTTTCTAGGTTGTTTTTTTTTGACGGAGGGAGTAAGTTTCAAGTTTTTCATTTCTTCTTTCTTGTAAAATATAAATTATCTGTATCAAATACTATTTTTTCTGTTTTAATGTAAATTATATTTATATGCTACATTAGACATTTTTGTGCTATTATATTTTGTATAACCAATTTTTCTCTCATATACCACACAAAAAAAATCCTAAAAAATAAAAATACCAAAAAAGTCTTAAAACCTACAGATTTACATGTTGTGTAAGAAGACTACCTAAAAATTTGAGTTAATTTGATCCATAGCGTTACAAATTCATCAAATTTAGAAAATATAACTATTCATCGGTTGGATACCACTAAAATTTTATGAATCGCCGTAAGTTTTCCATCATCGCCATTTTCATTCCTTCTTTTCTTCCCCTCCCGTAAATTCATCAAAGCTCCGGATCGGAGACAGCTCTGGCGCGGATGGGAGGTCGACAATGGTGGTGGCGACAACGGCTCCCGAGACCTCCTGTCCCTAGCGAGCTCGCAGCTAGCTTGAGAGGAAGAAGAAAGCCCGCGTCGTTGGGCGTGCGACCACACAGTACCAGGCCACCGGATTCGTCCTCCGCAGAGGCGGCGTTCCCTGCGGCTGCGGCGTTTGTGGTAGCGGTGCCTGATGCGAGCGAGCGTGACGCGCTCCCTGCGGCGGCGGCGGCGTTCGCGGTGGCGGTACCAGGATGGACGCGAACCGGTCGCAGGATGGATGGACGCGAACCAGTCGACGCGCTCCCTGCGGCGGCGATGACGACGTTCGTGGTGGCGGAGCCTGCTGCGAGTGGATGAGACGCGAACCTGTCGACGTGCTCCCTACGCGGCGGCGGGATCGAGGGGTTCGCGGTGGCAGTGGGAGGAGGCCGGCTTGCCGCCGGCAGCGCCGTTTGCCACTTTTATGTTTGTCAATTAACCAAACTTAAAGAAATTAAGCCCGCGCAGATGCGCATGCATCTTATTTATTATTTATAGAAATAATTCTATTACAATTAAGTCATTTCTCATCCAATAAATATAAGAAATTATAGATTTTGTGAAATAACCGTAAACTTTAATATAAATGATAAGAATGTCTCTTAGATTAAAAAAATCACTTTTGTCCAGGTTACAGGTAAACTCGTCTATTATCACCATTAATTTTATCATTGCTCTTAAAAGGTACTCCCTCCATTTCACAATGTAAGACTTTCTAGTATTGCATATATACATGTAGATGTTAATGAATCTAAACACATGCATATGTCTAGATTCATTAACATCTAAATGAATGTAGGCAATGCTAGAAAGTCTTACATTGTAAAACGGAGGAAGTAGATATCTTTTTAATAAATGGAACTTCATTTGTACCACCAAAATAAGCTTAATACATCATTAATATATAAAACGTTCATTTCCACTACATACCTAAATATTTATATCAACACTTATTTCTAAATCTATGAATAAATATTCTAAAACTACCGTTTCTATTGGTTAATAGGATAACACCATTAAAAAATAGACATGAAATGCCCCCTCTAATAGGTGGAACCATCAAAGCTTTATTTATCCGCTGCCTTCAAGCATGGGTCGACATAGTCGTGCCTCACAGCTAGTGTAGAGAACGATTTTAATTAATCCTAATTCGCTATTGGCACCCTTATAGAAGATTGCATCAGTAAGTAAAAAGTTTATCACTATTATTAATGGTGGCCTCCTCTGGGCTTGCTTTAACTCAACCATATATGTGCCCCCCCTGGTATACTTGTGGTAGCTTAGTAAGCTCTGTTATTCATGCTCTGCTCGCAGCCCTTCAGGGAAACAAAGAGAAGATAGAGGTGATGAAACTAGTTCTTCATTTCTTCCCATAAAAAATAATTTCTTTATGTTTTATGTAGACATGATTTGTTTATGGTGTTAAGCGGTACTTCTTAATTTTTTATGGTATATATACAATGTAATCTTTAGAAATAAGTGAGATTGATCGTTAAACATATATGTGGCTAAACAAACATGTGACCACGACAATCTTCAGAGTATCATATCATTGTTTATATTTTGACAAAGATCTAAATTTTAGCATCCGGTTTGTTTTTGTCACCTATTGTTAATAATTGCATGAGACACCTTTACTAATTCTAAAAATGTATTTATTTTTTCAAAATTATTTATAAATAACTAATTAGGTGAAGTGCACTTATAGTTACATCAGTGGGGTGTATGGCGTACATTCATCAATTATCACATCTGCCCAACATATTGTAATTTCTCAACTATAATAAAATAAGAAAATATATCCTGAGTAGTTTTATGTACATGTTAAAGGATTGTTCATTTGTTACCAAACTTATTTGGCAAAGAAAAAATGTAAATGACTATAATTTTTGTGATGGATTAAGGAGTCGTATTATGGCAAGATTATTGACTATAATATAACTTATAATATAACACATTGGCAAGCTCCATGTGTTGTAATGTATTTAGCACTATAATATAACTATGATAAATCATCAACATTTGAATAGACCTGATTATAAGTTGACTATTGTTGATATAAAAACACGAGGCCTGGGAGATTTGCTTAACTCCAGTGCAGGTCCAAAATTCGCCTTCGGATATGCTAGCGTGCCAGTTGATTTGATCCTGCAATCAACAAGAAACAAAGACAAAGAAATCGTGGTTAAATCCATAAACGATAGCGGATGACATATCATTTATCTCTGAGCCGATGTCATATGTGAATCGATCGGCGGTCATAAATAGGTAATAAAAATTAAATCTACTCGATCGGCTGTAGATATTAATAATATATAATCCTTATGTCGATATATACTTAAATCAAGTGATTGGGATAGATCGGTCGTCATGCCGAGACATTATAAATCACTTAAATCGAAATATATATTAACAACAAGATTATATATGTTCATAGTATAGCCGATCAGATAGATCTAGCATGTATCGGCTAATACTTCGATACCACTCTATATTAAGATATTAAAGCAAGTGGAATATACTTAAACAAAAGCATAGTATGCTTAAATGCAACAAGATCTTAATATAAAGGGCAGATTAAACATATCAATCAAGCATATAGAATAACTAGAGTTAAATCAGGTAAGATCGGCTGAAATCCCGATGCTACCCTAACCAGCAACCAGAAAGCAGGCTAGAGATTGAGATACTAAGCACGACTTAGTAGATCAAACTTAACTGATGTAGTACTAAGTATGAAAAGAAGAACAATATCTAGACAATCAAACCGTTGGATGTTTCATAGAGCGGTAGATATCTTATATAATTTAAGCCAACGTCGCTATTTAACTTAATCGGCTGCCTTCTACTAACAGATGTTAGCCGATTGTAGGTTAGATAGCGATATTACTGAAGATTATGTAAGATATATGATAACTCGACGAATTAAATAGACAAGATTAGAGTGTCATAAAGATGGAAGCACTAATCCCGAGAACGCAAGCCGCCATAACAAGTTTTACCTCTTGTTGAAGATCGAAATTGATGCAGCTCAACTCGAAAGCAAGAACTCGTCGAAACAAAACGAAAGTAAAAGGGTGGCGATGCGCCGAGATTGTATTGAACGTGTGTTAATAATTATATAGGGCTCGGGGTCTATTTATACTCGAGAATTACAAAACATGTCCATATCGGACACGACTCTTATCTCTAACAAACTCTAAAATACCATAAGTCTTTGCGGTAGACTTTTGCCAAAACATATCTCTAAGAAAATTACATAAAATATCCTAATTAATAGATACAATTACCTTCTCAGGACTCTATCCATGCACGGCAATCATCATGAAGCACATCAATCTAAACCGACAACGTATGCTGTGTCATATTGTCGGTTCCGGCTCAATCGGCTAACCCCATCCGACTCGAACTCTGCCAATCTTAGCTATAGCCAATTCGGATTTCAGCCGATCCTCACTTTGTTTCCGGAACGATTTCCATCTCGATTTCTTCTTCATCTCCAATCCCTAAATTACCAAATTTGGTCGTTAACAACTATATAATTTAAAATAAATTTAAAAAGGGGCGTTTAAACACATTTAATTTGTTTTTATATTAATGTAGTTTAATTTGCATATTTATATATGGAGTAATAAATTTTATTTAATAGTGTAGATAATCCTATTACGAAGAACGTTTATATGTTTTCGAAGGTTCTACCAACTTATATATGTATTTTTTGGGGGCTTTATAGCTTTATTATTGTATGTATGTATGTATGTATGTTTCTTTTTTTTTTCAATTGAATATTCGGTAAATAGTTTCTCTCTTATACACAGGAGATTAAGAGGAAACAGGCTAATCTAATTATCTAAAATAATGCGTCCATTATTTTAAATGAAAATTGACAGCAAAATTATAGAGTGCCATGTGACGATCTAAGAGGGCTTGTTGAAACACCACATGATCATATTTGTTGAGTAATAAATTTTGTTTTTATAGTATAGAAAATCCTATTTTGAAAATACAGTATATTTTTCTTTCTATCGACGTACATATATTTTATTCTAGTCTTATGCTTTTCTTTTCACTCCTGCATAAGTACGTACCTTTTTTCAAGTGAACAATAACTGAAGTTTTTTTTTGTTTGATGGTTTTTTATCGTACTTACGTACTCTTATATATGCATTTTTTCTGCTTTATAGCTTTATTATCGTACGTATATATTTCTTTCATTGTTTTGTTTCAATCGAACAACCAGTAAACAATTTCTCTCATATACACAGGAAATTAACATTAAGCGGACTAGTCTAATAATCTAAAAATTGGTCTATCATTTTAAATGAAAATTGGCAGCAAAATTATAGAGTGCCATGTGGCGGTAAGAGTGCTTGTAGGAACACCACACGACCATATTTGTGGAATAAATTATATTATTATAGTACAAAAAATCATATTTTGAAAAGACTATATTTTCTCTACCTATGTACATATATTTTTTAGGGTCTTGTAGCTTTTCTTAATTTTTAGGGTCATATATTTATAGTTTTACTACTATTATGATATATATTTTTTGTTATTTTTTTAAGTGAACAGTTTCTTTTTTCTGTTTTATAGTTTTTTTATCGTACGTACGTTCTTTTTTTAAATGAACAGTACGTAAAGGTACTAATGTTTTCCAAGTACGTACCGATGGTTTTGTTTTTTCCGGAATAAACGGCTTCTATGCACCGGACAGATATGTTAAGAGGAAGCAAATACATCTAATCAAATGGTCTAAAATAACGGGTCCACCAATTAAATGAAAATCAACGGTGAGATTAGAAAGTGCCATATGGTGGCATAAGAGTATTTATAGGGTGCCACGTGGTGGCTTGAGAGCGTTTTTAAGAAGTTTAATGGACTTTTAGTATATAATAATAGTTAGTATATAATAATAGATAGATAGATAGATACCCTTCTTAGGTTTGCATTTACTTCCTTCGTTTCATATTATAAGACTTTCTAGCATTGCTCATATTCATATAGTGAATCTAGACGGTATCTGTATGAATATGAGTAATGCTAGAAAGATTTTCTACTATTTTCTATGAAATGGAGGGAGTACTATTTTGTTATTGGAGAGAGAAGATTTTCTACTATTTACCACTTTTGACGCTGTAGACCGTGCCACAGGTGCATGCCAACATGGACTGGGCGCACGAAATGACCAATATACCCTTGCCTTCACAAATCTGTTCATATTAGAGAGTGAGGAGAAAATACAACTTGCATGATATGAGAAAAAAAATGACATGCTTGAGCACCTTTCAACATAAAATAAAATGTGACTCAGCCAAGTGCTGGAAAAAAAAGACGACGTGAGGAGTGAGCCACTCCATAACCTAAACCACCAGCTGCAAAAACATTTCAAATAAGTTCAAACAATACTAGCAATCATGATTTTTGACACCTTACAGTGATATCAAGGACAAACGCTCACACCGACCAATAAGCAAATGCACATTTTTAATTTAGAATATTCCACTAGTACATAATTCATTTTTCTGTGTGGTCAAAATCCATTTTTTCGTGCGGAGGTAGCGCTCGTCTGCACCCAAGGGTCTGCGGAAATCAATATTTTCACGTGCGGGCGGCCCAACTGCATGGATAATCGATTATCCCGTGCGATCAAATTATACCACCCGCACGGAAAAAAACCGAAAATAATAAAATTGAAAAAATCCCGTCGTCGTCGCCGTGGTCGCGCAGCCACCGCTCCCCGTCGCCGCCACTCGTGGTCGACATCGTCATCGTCGTCCTCTTTGGAGATTGAAGATATTTATGCTACAAGGGAAATTCATCTCAAGATGGAGATTGTCAAATATGTGATCCGAATTTTAGGCCTACGATATATTTGGGTTAGTTTTCTAATAGGACTTTGCATTATAGGATTAGTTTTCTATTAGGACTTCGAGTCTTTGCCTACAAGGACTCCTAATTTTCTCCCATATATATATTCATTGTAAGCCACACGAGGAGGGTGTGACAGCCTAATATATCTCCTGCATTTGTATCCAACTCCTCTACACTAGTTATGGTCGGTCGGCGCCCGTGGTTTTTTCCCGTAAGGGTTTTCCACGTAAAATTCGTGTTTCCATTGTTTATCTATTTACATAACACAAATAAATTGATAAACACGGTGAAGCGGTATATATGCAGTTGCATATCTCCTATAGTTGTAAAATTACGATGGCATCGTTACAAGATAGATAAACCGTAATGATATTTTTTGAAACTCAACAATTTATAATGGCATGGATCCAATTAACCCTATAAATTAAAGAGTATAGGCCAAAATAAAAGTACTCCCTCTATTCCAAAGTACTCCGACACTCGCATCAGAAAAAAACTTTAGTAAAGAAAAGACCAAAATAATCCTCGAAATAATATTGGTGGATATGTATGTAAATGATATTGAAATGTTAAAACTTCTAAATTTATGGAACGAGTGTAAGTAAATCAACTTATTTTGGAATAGATGGGGTGCAAACTTACATGTTATGAGCAATTTATTATGAAACAATCACATGTTATAAAATTCTGTGCCATGAAGTCACGATAGATAAAATGTCACAATAACATGCGCGCCATGTGCCATGAAGTCACGATAGATAAAATGTCAATCATATCTACCAAATAGAATAATAAATACCATCAACATCTTTGATGTAGGACTTGGAATTCATTCCCATTAGTGTGAAACAAATATATTTACTTCATCTCTGGGTGATGATCATTGGCCAGTAAGGTTGAAGGCGTGGTGAGGTAGATCTGTGATGTGCACAGTGTACTACATGCAGTGCATGCAGTGTCTCTCTCAAGCTCCATTACATGTCGACAGTTATGTATAACTCATCCGGAAAAAACAATAATATATATAGTAGTAGCTACGTTGTAACAATCGCGCAAGCTATTGTCTCATAAAACCAGGAATCTAGTGTTGATACTATAATTTAATGAAACGAGCAACACATGTCCATAAAAAAGTGGTATAAATTGTGCAAATCATCTGAACAGGGGACGGACGGCCCCAGTTTTATGTTTCTCCCAATTTCTTTTTTTTTCTTAATTTCCTACAAAGTTTTGTCTGTCTCTGCTCACACACCATACAGCTATAAATGGGTCATGTGCCACACACAAAAGCTTCACACAACAAGCCAGACAGATCAATAGCAGCATTCATAGTACCACAGCTATCTAGCTAGCTGATATCTTGAGTTATCCTAAGTGATGGCCAAGGCTGAAGTTGGCCATAGAGTTTGTGTTACGGGAGCAGGAGGATTTGTTGGTTCTTGGGTAGTGAAGGAGCTCCTTCACCGTGGCTATTTTGTGAGAGGAACTGCGAGAGACCCCTGTGAGACTCTACCAATGTAAATATGTTATATCAATATGGTCATTGTTTATTCAAATCTTTTATCCAATGGTTAATATATTTGTGATCGATGATGTGGCGTATTCTGGTGCAAGAAAGCTTTTTGCTTTCACTATATATATAAAATTTTGTGTAGCTATATTATCAAAAAACAATTAATTAATTCTTTACATCTATGCTCTAAGTACAACCTGTGTTAAATATATATTGTTTGACAATTAATTAATTAATTGCTATTGTGTATCTATATATGCCTGATAATTTGCATTTTGTTGTTGTGAAGCTGCTCGGAAGTACCCCCATTTGCAAACACTTGAAGGAGCAGCAGAGAGGCTATCTCTGTGCTACGCTAATGTCATGGACTACAACAGTCTCCGAGTTGCATTTGATGGATGTGATGGGGTCTTTCATGTTGCATCACCAGTATCCAACGATCCAGTGAGTGTACAATTTCCTTTTCAGCATCATCTTTTGTACCCACTCCATTCCAAAATATAAAAATTTATGTGTTTTCCTAGATATATCTAATTAAGATAGAGGGATGTCTAGATATAATTTTAAAAAAACGCAAAAAAAACCATATATTTTCAAATGGATGGAGTAATATTTATGAAATCATATGAAATATAAAAAATATGACTATATGACAACATTTTTTTAATGGCAAACATGCAAAAAATCATTCGCATATATTAAGCTGAAAATCAAACGGTGTATATTAAGCTTCAATGTCACAATATATTGAAAACCAAATATCTTGAAACAAGCATTCATTCGCATAGAAAGCTTAAATTTCAAAGTATATATCACATAGAAAGCTTAAATTTCAGGATTTGATGAATGCTTGTTTCCTAGAATGGTAAATATATAAAGAGTGGAGTAGAACGTACATCTTCCATTAAAAAAAAAATCTAATCCTAACTATGAACTTGAAAAGTGCTTGTATTGATTTATGCTTATGATTGGGTTTCTTTATAATACATGCTTGGAGATAAGTTTTTATTTTTATCTTCCCCTTTAGCCTTTAGGCAACTCCACCTCCTAAATGCATATAAACTGCACAAATACAGATGACACACAATACATGGTACATATACATATTTTTCTGTTGAACCACCGGTTTAATAAATTTTGTTAGCATGGAAATTAGTCAACCAACTAATTAATAATATGAATCGACATCTAAATGCAGCAATTTGTACCTGTTGCTGTTGAGGGAACCAAGAATGTGATCAACGCTGCAGCAGACGTGGGTGCACGTCGTGTGGTCTTCACGTCTTCCTACGGTGCTGTACACATGGACCCAAATAGAAGCCTCGACACAGTTCTGGACGAGAGCTGTTGGAGCAACCTTGACTTTTGCAAACAAAAAGGGGTAAATTTCGAAAACGCAAAATGTCATACATATGTTTATTCTACAACTAACTGTTGTAAATTCACGCCCTACTAGAAAGTTAACGCGCCAATAGGCGCGCCCATTATTTTTTTTGTTTGCACTATACATTTGATAGACTATTAATAACATTTTTATTTTTAGGTGGAACCTACATTAGATAGTATATATTAGAAGATTTGCATTGCCATATATTTCTATGAAACAAAACTTATATATATGTTTTCACGTTTCACCCATATCTGTATTATATTTTTGTGTTCTTATTTGAAGTATATATTGTATTTGTATATTTCGAACGTAGTAACATAAATATTAAAACATATTAAATATTTGATTTATTTCATTTTTTCTCATCAACTAAAATACAGTCAAGTAATTATTTATTTGATATAATCATCTTATGAATATATAATTGCATATAATTGACTGAAAGTATTGTTATGAACTTTTAAAAAAATTTACAAGGACCATTTTACGAATATGAAGTGGAGATGCGGTAATGCTCGCACAGACGCGCACAGATTGTTTTATCTCTCGCTTTCCCCGTCTCGTCCGTGCACCTTTTCTTCTCTCTTCTTTACACTTCTCCAGTTCTCCTTGATTTTACTGGAATGGTCGTGTTTCAAATTTCAATACAACAAAGCCTAAAAGCAGCCCATCTAAGCTCAAAGAGTCAAGCCCAGCTGCCTGGAGGCTGGAGCGCATGCCTGTGGGGCGATGACCGAGGCGGCTGCTGCCATGTCGTATGCCGTTGCACGTGAGGGGCAATCCCTGAATCACGCCCTGACACGTGGTAGGGCTCTCCGACCAAGAACGCGCATAGAATTCGTATTATAGAGATGTCTAGAAGTGTTATAGTTTTGTTCCACCAAGTAACCCTTTCATTACAAGTTCATACAACCAAGAAAGCTCCTCCATTTAGTTATTTTTTTACTGAATACTCATTTTGCGACGTCATTATCCTCCTCATGCATGCCCCATCTAATCTTCGCTCATGGCTCACCATACTCGTCTAACGAGAACAGTAGACAGCTCAGTTGGTAAGGAGGTACCAAGAGCAAAGCCATCGGCCTAGGTCGTTCTTAGTCCGTGACCGTCTCATCACAAGTTATCTCAGTATTTTCTTCAATATCGATAATTGATACTAAATATCTCATTAATGTTACACATTTTTCGTTTAAAATAAGTACGTGTCTAACGAGAATGGTGGATAGCTCAATTGGTAAGGAGCTACTAAAAGCAAGCCATTGACCTAGCTAGGTTCCACCAAATAACTCTTTCATTTCAAGTCCTTCTCATCACAAGTTATCTCACTAATTTCTTCTCTGTCAATAATTGTTGGTAAAGCTCTTGTTAGTATCTCACATTTTTTGTTTCAAAAAAAAAGTGTCTAGCTAACATCCTCCACAGGGCACGCTGCACCCATTTTCCTTGCACATCTCATCTCTGTGCATGGCTCGTCCATGTCTCTGTCCATGTTGTCCATGCCGTTCCTCCTCCGCGTCATTGTTTCTCCTGTGTGTGCAGCTCATCCAGTGTGGCTTGCAGCTGGGGCTTCAATGCCAATAACCCCACTAGCGGCTGATTGTTTTTCTTTCTTTTTAATAGGAAAGGGGGGACACAACCTCCCCCATTTCTAGTAGAGAAATGGAAGCCAATACAGAGTTTAACTTCCGCTAGCTCTGTATCGTTTATCAGAATGGTGCCATCCCACCATTTTGACATCACAGCAGCTAACTCAAACTGGAGAAACACAACATGCATAAAGAAACTGGGAAAAAAGATAGCGCGCCATGGCTATTTGTTATGCATCAGATTCTAGCTTCTCATCAGCAAGTTTACCACCTCGTAGCTCATTGTGTCTGTGTGCGGATCATGATCATACCTCCAGTCTTCTGCTGCTTCCTCTCCACCCGAAGATTGACTTGAAGATTTCATTTGCCACCTTCTTCAGGAGCTGAGCTCCCCACATCATTCTTCCCTTGTTTTCTGTAGAATTTCCCCCCAGAATCAAGTATGGAACAGCAGCTAGCTTATTGGATTTATCGGTAGACACGCGATAATTTTTTTTTAAAATGTTGTAGTTATTGAAAGCAATATTCTCAAAAACAAACATTCAAACATTTAGATCTGTTGAGACTATTTCTTTCTTCTATTTGCCATAGATGGCTTGTACCATCGCTGCTGGGGACCTATTTTTAGTCCCAGTTTACAATCCCCTTTAGTTCCAGATGGCAAATCGAGACTCTGAATCCGAGCTTAAAAGATGGACATCTTTAGTTCCGGTTGAAATAACCTGGACTAAGATCCATCTTTATTTCCGATTGGTGCTACAAATGGGACTAAGATATTTTTTCTTTTATTTTCATTTTTTTTGTTGCTTGCATATTGATTTCCCTCAAATTGAGTTGCTCCCTACATCCCTAAATCAAAGATTCACACATAACATCACAAATCACAGATAACACCACATATTCACATTACAAATTCTAAAAAAATACAACACAAATTCTTTAAAAAAACATCACAAATCCTAAAAAAATATCACAAATACATCACAGATCACAGATAACAACAACTCATATTCACATCACAAATTCTCAGAAAAAAAAAGAATGAACATAAACAAAAATCCCGGTGCTGCCGCCCGCCGCCAACCCTCCGACAGAGGGGAGGGCGCCACCACCTGCCGCCCGCTGCGGGCCGACATATAGGGATGAGTGGAGGAGGAGGAGGACCCCCGGTGGCTCGGTGAGCCGTGGGCCGCCGCCTGCCGCCTCCCCACTGGCGGAGGGGAGGGCGCTGCTGCCCACCGCCCGCCCGCCGCAACCCGCCGGAGAGGGGAGAGGGGAGGAGTGGAGGAAAAGATAAGGAAGATAGAGAGAGAGAGAGAGAGAGAGAAGAGGAGAAGATAAGGAAGAGATAGAGACCAACTGGGATTAAAGATATGATCCTTAGTCTCGGTTGGTGATATCAACCGGGACTAAAGTTTTTTGGGGCCTGACATTCATTGAACTGGGACTAAAAATAATCATTAGTTCTGGTTGGTGTTATCAACTGGACTAAAGATCAAAAAGTATCTCTGGGCTTTTAAACTGGGACTAAAGATATTTTTTTAAGTCCCGGTTCCTACTCAAACCGGGACTAATGTGATTTTTACATGACCCAACAAATAACATTTCTCCAGTAGTGCGTGGCCGTATAGTTCTTAGGTTTATGACATGTAGTTGGTGGCACAAATATACATAGAGTCCTGATAATGAGTCTTGTGATTGTGCATTAATTGGGTCAAAATTAATAAGCTTGGAAATCATGTACATGTTTAGTCTAAGAGTCGATGTCAATGTCACTTTCAGATAAACAAATTAGTAATCCCTGAAATGTTGAGTGACAGCACTGTCATTTTCACTAGCGTGGGATGGTGAAAGTGCGTGTGTAAGGTGAGGCACGAGTTCAGCATTGTGATAGGGAAAGGATATGAGGAAACGGGTGAGAAAGGCGTAGCGAGGATGGAGTGCGTTGGTGTGACAGGGAACTGTGGGGAATAGTAATTAAGTTGCATTGGATCAATCGGCTCTACTCAAGAGCTTAAATTAAATGATAATAACAGGAGGGCATTTCATTTAATTTGTGTGTAAATTGTATGTAAATTCACTCAAAATGATAGCAAAAAGTACTACACTTACACTTTCTAGTTCACTTGTCAGTACTTCAGACACAAGTAGATACCAAAATTTAAGCTACAAAATTTGACCATCTTGATACCTCCAAAAGACTTTATTTATACCCCAACAAGGGTACTTTTGTACTAGATCTTGGTGGCCGATGCGCAAATCTAGATTAAATAGGTTTTGGGGAAAAAAAATAAGGTGTGCAGATCTATATGAGACCAAACAACCAGCAAATTCAACAATATTTTAGAAAAAAAATCAGTCACCAGATAAATCGAGAAATACTAAATGGAGTGTTTTTTCATTACTAAAGTGAACACAAGTTTTTAGTGGTATAAAAATAAATTTGATGCTATAGATCATATTTTTGTTTGTTTTCCTAAATTGATATATTTTTTTTATGGAACTTTAGAAGTATAACCACCCTCCTCTATGCATCATGGGCCGTAAAAAAGGACATCTTCAAAAGTCAAAACCAATTAATTATTAAGTAGACTTTTTTTGGTATAGCTGTTACACCAAATTGAATCGATTAATATTTCCTTTAGCTTCATAACAAATTTTCACATAATTTTTCATAGGACTGGTACTCTTATGGCAAAATGGTGGCAGAGATCACAGCAGTAGAGGAAGCCTCAAAGAGAGGGATACACCTGCTAGTCGTTGTTCCTCCGGTGACAACAGGCCAGATGTTGCAACCAACAACAAACCTGAGCTCCCACCATTTCATCCATTACCTGAATGGAACCAAGAAAGATTACCCGAACGCCGTTGCGGCGTACGTTGATGTGCGGGATGTAGCGCGTGCACACGCACTGGTGTATGAGAACCCAGAAGCGAATGAACGTTATCTTTGTGTTGGTGCCGTGCTTCACCGGTCGGAGCTTCTTCGGGTGCTGAGAGAGCTCTTCCCACACTATCCGATCCCCACCAAGTAATCAAACTTCAGTATTTTCTCCCAAAGATTTTGAAATACTTCTTAAAGAAATCAATCACATTGCCAAGCTATATAGCTCGGATTTTATTGAAGTTGATAGAAATTAATTTGCAATTTACTAATTGTATATCTTTTTGTTATTGCTAGGTGTGATAATACCTTACAAGTTCTCGAACAAAAGGCTGAGAGACCTGGGCCTCGAGTTCACTCCCATAAAAGAAAGCCTCTACAATATGATCTTAAGTTTACAGGAGAAGGGGGACCTACCTACTACTGTTGTACCTCGTGCTTCCCTTTAGAATATAAGAAATTCGACCGGTTTAATTGCAACCTTGTTGCACTTTTTAATTGGGTTGGTTGAATCTAAATGGAATACTATCAGTCCTATACATGTGGGACACAAATTTATAATATATGTAATAATTCCAATAATAAATGCCACATGTGCCCGCGGTTGATTTGTCACTAGCTGCTTCAGCCTGCTTGGCTCATTTCAGGGTGTCGCACGAACATGATGGTTTCATGTTATAGTCTCTCTTCAGAGAGTTTCGCTCCACGTGGTTTGCCTTTGTAGCATGAGAACCTGACCTTGTTCATTTCGATAGAGTCTAGGGAGGTACCAAGTTATTTGTGGTGCCACTATCTTGTTGTATAGATAAACAAAAGAAACTTGCCCACGCATAAGTTCTTTCCTAACCAAAGTCAAATTAGCATCAACGTGACATATCTAATACACATAAAATTATTGGAAGTGATAAGCACCATGAATTAAACGTAAAACACAAAACCACACCGAAATCGACTGGTCTTTGTAGTTTACTGGTTTTACCGTGTGATAGCCAGTCTAACCAGACCTATTTTATCAGTATATGTGCCTCATACCGGTAAGACCACTTTGCATACCGATCATAAAAACATAGAACTCCTTGATTCAACTGCTCCTCATACCAGTTTGACCAACCAAGGCTGGCCAGTCCAACCACTGTCAACCAACCCGTCTAACCAACCTCACCTTTCCAGACTGACCTAGAGCATAACTCTGGTTAGACTGCCGATGCCCTAACACTTTGCTACTATAAACATCACTTTACAACAACCACAAGAATCATCATCACAACCATTTGTTCATGATGAAAATACTTTCACATCACTTATCTTCATGTACAAATTTTCTATGGTAATCCACATTTTAAATTGTACAGATCCCTTTAAACACCACAAATAATATTTGTTGGAAATGCACTATTGTATGTATAAACTTTATGGCAATTAAAAAGTTTTCACTTCCATACATGTGCCATAACTCTTTTATCGTGCCGATGGGCCACTAGACATGGTTGGCAGTGGAATCCTCTCCAGGTGATCTATTTCAAATATGGTGTTAGTTTTGTTGACATGGTCAATTGAGAGCTCGGCAACACTGCCAGCGCGACCATGTTCGAGGTCTAGGCATTCTTGCAGTTTTGCCACTACATCAGTCATCATAGGCCGATGTGCTGATGCTTGTGCGGTGCACATTAGTGCTATCTCTGCAACCTTCCAGACACTGTTGACATCATAGACACCGTGCATGCGTGCATCCACCACACCCTCGATGTTTCCATATTGCAGGCGCTGTTGTGCCTAATGGATAAGGCTGATTGGCTCCGGGGTACGAAGGATGGGTGACTTTCCCGTGACCAGCTCTAAAAGCACCACACCAAACCCGTATACATCACTTTTGGTTGTTGGCATCATTGTTGCGTGATACCTACAAAAAAAATAGGAAATTAATGTGGTTAGTGGATATTCTGGAGTCTAGCTTTGGTGGTAAGACTTTGAACATAATAGATGAAGAAGAATTTGGATATGACATACTCAGGATCAATGTATCCAGGTGTTCCAACAAGTATACTTGTTGATACATGTGTGTCACTATCACGGTTGAATGCCTTAGACAAGCCAAAATCCGCGATCTTAGCCTCCAGCTTCATGTTAAGTAAGATGTTGGTTGCCTTGACATCCCTGTGAACGAGGGGTGGGCTGCACCCTTTGTGTAGGTACTCTAGCCCTGCAGATGATGGGAACAGTAAATGTTCTAGATCACATTTGAGAACTATAGAAGCAGCAAATTGTCTCCACATATATTTTGGGTGCTTACCTTGTGCAGATTCAAGCGCAATTCGGAGTCTCTCTGTCCAGGTTAAGGTCCTCTTGTTGTGATCTCTTCCTGCATGTAGTATGTCAACATAATGAATCTTGTTTGTGCTCAAATTAATGATCATAAGGAAGAATAAGATTGTTACTTGATACCAGCAATATGCTCTTCCAGGGTTCCTTCAGACATGTACTCATAAACAAGTGCCATGTACTCTCCATCCTTGCAATAACCAATCATCGAGACAAGATTCTTATGATGAATCCGAGTCAAAATCTGAGCCTGAATAAGCAATAATGAACAATGTTATTTTCCTTGTCCCAGAAAAAATATGTTGGGAGGACCTGACAGAATCAGATCAGGCTAACAAAAAATGTTGAATTTTGAGTATATTTTGACTAAATTTAGAGCCATTTCAACAAAAGTGAACCTAATTTGATTATTAAAAAAGTTTTTTTTTTTTTGGGGGGGGGGTGGGGAGGGAGGGGGGAGGGGGATATAGAAAGATCTAATGACATTATGCCGATTTATTTCCAAGATTCTTACTCATGCATCACTAATCAAATTTGAGGGATTTCTTGGCCCAAGTTCATTTCAAACAAGATACAAAGACAAACATAATTGAACAAATTCTACCTCTGTAAGGAACTCTTTTACACCTTGATTTGACGATTGAGACCGCAATTTGACAGCCACTTGAGTGCCCTCCTCCAAAATACCATAGTAGACATACCCAAACCCTCCTTTGCCAAGCACTTGCTCAAAGTTGTTTGTTATCATCTGCAGATCCTTATATGTGAACCGACGGTTTTCAAGCTGCATCAAACCATGTCCATAGCTGCCACTTCCGTGAGAATGGCTTGTTGGCTCATTGTGTGGATTGATAGTATTGTTCACTGAGCCTTCAATTTATAAGTAAAAAATAAAAGAACTAGCATTAGTTGATTTCAGGGGGATAGGCAAGATTTAGAATTGAGAACCATACAGCCAACCTATTTATGCCAAGGCTTACCTTTGGTTTTTCGTCTTAGCAAGCAAAATAAAACTAACACTAGTATCACCGTGACTGCAACTACAGGGACAGAGATGTAGATAGCTAGTTTGGGCTTCCCATTTAGAGAGGGACAAGTGTCATTGACGCAAAGGTCCGGATTATTTTCATATCTAATAGAAAGATAATAAAATGATACTTTTTAGTAAAATTTTGATGTATAATATAATTTTGAACTCAAGTTGCAATAAACGGAAAGGAAAGGGAGAAGGGGATGACCTTAGATCGAGGGACTTATCATGCACTCTTTTGAGTAGTTCAGAGGGAATTGATCCACTGAGCTGGTTTCCTGTCAAATCTCTAGAAAGGAACCACATGCTATTGGTGTGAGAAAAAGGATGATGCATGGGGGTAATAAATGATTTAAACAAAACTTGAAAGACATACAGCACTGTCAGTGAGGATAATTGTGACAGGGCCTTTGGAATTGAGCCGGTCAATAAGTTGTAAGAGAGATTCCTGCATGATACTTATGTACAATGATTCCATTTTTTGTTTCAAAAATAGAAATGCCTGATTGGAGAAGACAGAGAACACTGTACGTACAAGTATTGGAGAGCATTGAGATTGCTGAAGGAAGATGATATATCACCATGCAGACCATTGAATGAAAGGTTTCTGTAAATTTCTCGGTGTATGTCAGTTATACTTTCACTAACTACCTTGATTCTAGAGTACTCTAGAAAAAACTATTCCCTCCATGCATGTGGATAATGCTGGTTAGTTTGGACAGGGCTGATGTCAAACTCTAGATTGATAACACATGTTATTTTGGACAAGGCTGATGTCAAGCTTTAAAGTCTTTTACTATGAATAATTTCTAAAATAGTATCAAAAGTTCTTAAAAAGTAATATATTTGTTGATATTTCTATATATATTATAATAGAAAATAGTGGTCAAATTATTTTTTAAGATCATGTCCTTATCCAAAATGATAAGTATTATTAACCCACATAAATTTTTCTCTACTTTATCCCGACAGTGATAATTTTCAAAATTTGTTCATGTCTAAACTAATGATTGTAAATTTAGGTTTGTTAAACATAAGAGAAAATTATGTGTGTACCCTTAATATGTCACCTAATCCCTTTGATGCCCCTATTGCCCCCTAAATCATTACCCCCGGGCCCCATGGGAAAACCTCCTGCTGAGTTCCAAACAACGCAAAAAAGAAGAAACAGAAATTACAATATTTGAACTTTTAAGATTTTCCATAATGTTATCCTGAGTTTTAGAAACAAATTTAGTTCTTTTACTGAAGTTAAACTAAATTTGATGTGAAGCAATTAAGGGGTAATATAGGACTTGTTTGGTTTGAAGCTAATTTTTTCCCTACCAAAATATTAGTAGTGCCAAAAGTTGGCGAGTTTTGGCACTACCAAATTCTATAGTATTGAATTTGAATTATTACAGGCAAAATTTGATACCAAACCAAATCTGCATTTGCCACTATTGAAGTTACCAACATTTTGGCATGGCGAAATTGGCATCAAACCAAACAAGCCCTCTAAATTCGATCAGGAAAAGTTTTCCTGCAGTTTGTCTTTGAATGAGGCCTTTCCCGACCGATCTTCAGTTAGAGATTGTGTCATGGTGTAGTAAGATACTCAGAACACAAGGACACTTTAGGAAATGGAATAAAAATCAAGAACATACAAAAATTAAATGAAATATTAGGGGCATACTACAAGGAATTAATTTTCTCCAAATGTAATAATTCTTCTAATATGTACTTACACGCCTGTGATTGTTGGAGGGCTGGAAATAGCGTAGCTACAGGTCAACCAGTCCCATGCTAGTGTCTTTGGAACACATGGGTCACCCATCCAGTTCTGCTTCACCTGATACTGCTTCTTGATCGCCGTGATACCAGATACTGTGTACACGGTGCAGCTTATTAAGTCTTGAGCAAGATGTAAATAGATAATAATGTACCCGCAAAAAAAAAAGTAGATAATAATGTATTTATATGTACCATACGCCTTTTAGGACCACACTGCGAGGTAGTATGCTAAATTGTTAAAATGCTACCTCTTCGATCCATTCTTAATTAGCAATGAGGTAATTAGAGAGATGCCACACATAACAGGTTCCTAATTTTATTGCCGTTGAGGGGATATTACGTGCTTAAGACCTTCCTCAGAGCATTTGGAGGGGAATAATTTTACACTTATTAAGGCGTGAAATTAATCCTCCTGAACTAATCCCTCCCTCATGCCCTGTTCGGTTAAGAGGGGATTGAAGCGGATTGAGCGGGAATACCACCTCACAAAAGGTATAGAATAAATTCCCTCTAATTCATTCCTCTTAGGGATTAACCGAACAATATATAAGCATTAAATTGTGATAACTGTACTTTGAAACCATGGAGGTATAAAAACGAATTTTCTTGGATGACCTTGAATTTTCATCAATTCCCATACCAGAATTTTGCCCAGTGCATTTCATACCACTGAGTTTCTATATTGGCCTCTCACATGTTCATTTTGTTAGTTGACTGTTGGTAGACCGTTAAATTTTCCTAAAATGATCGCATTCCCCTAATTTATGCCACGATTTTATAAGCATCCTCACTAAATAAGAATTTTGAATTATAAGAAATATTAGTGTGGCTGAAATACACGTTAACTATTATTTTGAAAATTTGCATTGAACTTGCAATGCAAAATTTTAAATAAATTAAACAAATTTGAGCATGGATGAAATAGTGACCAAAAGTGAATATATGATTATGGAAAAATCCACAATTTTCAAATTGAATGTTCATTCAAAAAGTAATTTTCAAATTTGATAGAGTTTCATAAATATCTAAAATTCCAATGGTTAATTCTTTTATTTCATCCATTACTTATTTTCATAACCTGAATAATTCCTACATATCACATTTATAACTTTTACTTATATGCAAAGTGTAATAAGTTCATTTCTAAAAACCAAACTGTCCATTCTTGATCCACTAGCGGAATGTGTATATGTAAGAATCAAAAACAAAACTATGTAAGGGATCAATTGAAGCTAAGTGGCATAGAAGGGATAGCGTGAAATTTGAGGGGGTACAAAGGGAATTTTTTCTATCAAAATATGCAATGAAAATTGAGGTACATCTTAACATACGTTAAAAACTCTCAAGGTTTTTATGCAGTCAAAGAGATATAACAGAATATTACATTCTTAATGAAGTAAAAAACCAAAATGTAGCTCTTTAGTCGTGTTCTTTGTTGGGAAAATAGCTCTTTTAGTGTTATGGGATAATATAAATGGTATTGCAAGATTTGGCGGGCTGTATGTTCGGCTTTAAAGTTTAAGGTGCCAAATGAATTTCTATCAAAGGTGGTATTTGAACTTTTTCCTATATAAAATTGTGTGTCAACAAATAAGAGCCGAGAGATACACAGAATTACACAGTTACAACTTACTTGTGAGAGAGTTAGTAATCAAATAGTGGAGAAAAATGATTTAGAAAGCGCCTCTCATACAGTTTAAACTTTCATTTACTGATCATAACAATGTTGATACTTATAAATATACGTACCATCCTTGGCGTCTGTGGGCACATTGGTGGTAGGGATGACCGAGAAAATCTCTAGGGCGTTGATGATGGGCGGCAATGTCGAGTTGGCGGTGGCACGGAACGTGAGGTTGTACCGGCTTGAGCCCCGGAAGGGCACGGTGTTGAAGGAGGCATCGGCGTAGAGGTAGTCCGGCGTCATGCCAATGTCCAGCCACTGGTCGTTCAGGCTGATATTGAACGCGCGAACGGCGTTGCCCTGGACGAGCTGCAGCTCGGAGAAGTGCATAATGGCGATGTACCCCGGCGGAGGGTCGCTGGCGGCGGCGCTCGGATCAGTGGTCCAGAAGAGTTCGATGCTATCGGAGGCGTTGCGCGGCGTGATCGCCGTCCGCATCACCGCCGACGGTGCCTCGAACATGTCCTTTTCCACGTTCTGCACTGTCTTCGTCGTAGATACCTCCACGTATCTAGTCGTGTCGATCCATGGCCGCCATCCTCTGTCGCGCGGATCATCTGGGTACCTGTATGTTTGATCATTTTTGAACGGAAACGAGGAATTAGCATGTCTTAATCGTCAAATTGTCCCAAAAGATTTCTTGTTTAGGTGAATACTGAATGTCTTTTTAGATGGAAGGAATATATATTAAGTACACTTAAGGCAGCGTTCGATTCACGAGGTTATTGGTTGATTTCCGGGACACAAAATAAGATAGGTCATTAACGTGTAACTAATCGATTATTAATTATTACAAACACGAGAAATTGATTTATTTGATTTTTTAAGGACCTTCTATCACTACTAAAAAATATTTTTCTAAACAGTCAAAACCTATTTTTGCGTACGATTGAGCCGCCCTGCCTGAAAGTATCTGCGAAAATCACTATTTTCTCATGCGGGTGACGCACTTGCAGGAGAAAATCCGATTTTTCGCGTGCGGGCAATTATGTCGTCTGTATGCAAAAATAAAATTAAAAAAAATACAAAATGAAAGTCTATCGCCGGGTTCCTCCCACCGTAGCCACTTGATCTGTGTGAGGGATAGCCCCGCCACTGTCGCTGTAGCCCCTCGCCTCCCGCCGGGCTCCTCCTGCTGCCACCGCCGGATCCGCTGCTCCGCCTTGAAGCCTACCCAAGGTCACCGCCTTGAATCCTCCCCACTGTCACTAGCGCTAGATCCGCCGCTGCTAAGGTTGAGGATGTCGGATCCGCCGGGTTGCCTTGAATCCTCCCCACGGTCGCCGATGCTGGATCCGTCTTTCAGATTAGAGAGAGGGAGGGGAGGAGTGGTGATAGGGGGGATAGAAGAGTGTGAGAGTAGGGAGAGGATAAGGCTGTGGTGGGAGAGGAGAAAAGGCAGTGGTGAAGAGAAAAAATGGTGCGGGGAAAGAATGTGGGCCCACGTGCTTTTCATGTATATTTTCGCACGGTCAACTATGAGGTCCACCTATAAAAATAGACTCATTTTTACATGCGTGTATCTTAAGAGGTCAGCATGCGAAAATTTATTTTACACGCCGATCTCTTAAGGAGTCATATGCGAAAATAGAGATCGATTTTTGTAGACACGACCAGTTACGATCCTCGTAACTGGTAGGACCAGTAGGGGTCCTCGTACAGAAAAACTATTTTTGGAGTGTAAATGAAAAATTTTCGGGAAAACGCACCACTTAGCTTAAAAGTAGTTTGAGAAACATTCTAACGAAAGACGAGAAACGAGGAAATTGTAATTTGAGGTTGAAGGATAGAACGGGGGCCTAAGATCACACCTGCCGCCCTCCGGTACCTTGCAAAGTATCGTAAAAGATACCCTGAAGTATGAACTCAAAAATGCAAAGATCTTAGCCTCGCCAGCTCACCTGATGAACGTATCAGTGGGGCCAAAGTTTACCCTGCTGACCATGACCAGGCCTTGCGTGGCATTCGCTTGCGGGTAGAGAGAATTCTTGAGCGGCCTCAGGTCAAGGCTGGAGATGAAGGGTGTCCCGGCGCCAGTGTTGAGGAGACACACCTGCATCGAGTCCTCCGGCACAACGATGATGGCCTCCGCCGTGATCGAGGCTGCCGCATCCGTGATGTTCACCGTCCTCCAGAAGTTGACGCCGGCGTAGAGGTCGAACACCGGCGGCCTTCGGAGGCCGTCGTAGTTGCCATACATGAAGCTGGCGCGCACCAGGTACTTGAGCCCCGGCACCAGCGACCGCAGCGTGTAGCAGCTCCGCGGCGCGGCGCCGGCGGGGAAGCTGCGAACGTTGTCGAAGATCCTGGAGTTCGCCGGCGACAGGTACTCCGCCGATATGTTGTTGTTGGTGCCGGCGTCGGTGAAGGCGGCGTCCGGCGAGTAGGACAGCTTGGTGCCGTTGTCGACGTAGCCGGCCTTCCCTGACAGGCCGCAGTCTATGCTTATGAAACCGTTGCTATCGGGCTGCCCGCGAGCTGCCTGTAGCACGCCGCCGGCGACGGCGACGGCGAGGACGATGAGAAGATGTAAACATGACCTCGCGGCCATCTTCTTCACCACCGTCCAAGTTGTAGCTAGCTAGCTGCTAGTTGATGAAGTGAAATCGTACATATATATATGGAGTAGACTTAAATTATTTTTAGCTAGCCTGTCTAAGACAGATTAGTATAGACACTTTATTAATAAATTATAGGATCATAAAAGGCCTTTCCTACCTCAAAAGCTAGCTGTTAAGATGAGGGGCTTCTCTACTTATATCTTAGTTTCTCTTTGCCCTTCCACAATTAATATGGGACTATTCAATAAAAATTACAAATGCTTCTTTCCGGTTTTGATGCTCGGCTAGGCTTTTAACATGTCAAAGCTCTAGTTAATGACGTTTGCACTTAAAGATGAGAGGTTGGAGTGGTGGTCTAAGAAAACAACGACGATATATACTCCCACGCCTAAAACTAAGCTCTTTATGTAACAAATATTTAAGTGCAAAAATAAGGTCTTTTATGACGAAGCCACGCTGAAGTGGGTGTCCTTACTCCCTCCATTTCAAATAGTAAATTCAAGCATTTAAAATATTATTATCCTATAATATAATAACTTCTACATCCTCTTTTCAACCAATCATAACTAATTGATTTTTCACCTACTTTCTCATTTCAACAAAACCAGAATTATCATTTAATTTTAAATTTTACTTATCCTTGTCTATATTTTAGTACAGAGATAGTAACATCATGGCTATGATAATTTCTATACCATTCCTGTGTAGTCCCATTGTTTCGGTCATAGCTGATTATAGGGTTAATTTGTTCTTGTCATTGCAAATGTGTCTATTCAGATAAATGTTATTACAATTCATATATTCGTAGCCGTGCTATTCAAATTATACAAAATTAAAATCATGCATCACCGTCACTTTTTCATCTTCTTCCCCATCTGCGTGTGGGGCTCACCTGTCAGATTCATCATCTTCTTCTATCCTTTCCTTTTTTTTTCTCCCATCTCTCTCCGCCACTTCTCGGCCTCCTCACCACCAATCCATATCCTCTCCCTGCCGCCAGTAGCCACAGGCCACAAGCATCAGCGGCGACGCCGCGCGGCCCATATCGGCCACCGCCCACCGACGGGCGGTGGCGGTCGCGGCCATGGACGTCACGACTGAACAGCGCCCACCCCCCATATCCTCTCCCTGCTGCTGCTGCTGTACGTGCTGCCGGAGTTAATCCGGTTCAGAGCTCGCCGCGGCGACCGGCTTGGCCGGCCCATGCTGACGCTGGCATGCAGCATCGTCATCGACTTTCTCCTTCCCCCCTCGCTGCCGCAGGCTCTTGTGTCTTCGACTTCACCAGCTCAGCGTAGGGAGAGCTCAGTGAGGTCCCGGTTTGGCCCGATGCGACTGCGTATCGTGCTAGCCGCGTCGGTCGACGAGGACAGCTTCATCATTGCCGCCCGCACCGTGTCCGCCTCGCTGAGAGCCACGGCCCACGGCACGACACCATGCTCGTGGTCAAACCGGAGTCCAGCCTCTCGAGACGGCGCGTCGAGGAGCGTTCCACTCCCACGCGTGGGCGCGGGTGGGCAGCGAGCCAGAGACCACCATCGGCTGTGTGGCCTGTTGATGCGGGTGGCGGGGAGAGGATGGATTGGTCATTGGTGGGGACGTGGCAGAGAAGTGGTGGAGTGACATGAAAAAAGAGAGGAGGGAGGATGGAGGAAGATGATGAATCTGATGGATGGGCCTCACGTACAATGTACAGATAGGAAAAAATGTAAAAACCATGACGGTAATTTTATGTAATTTTATGGTTTTAATTTTGTAATATTTGAATGGCACGGCTTCAAATAGACGAATTGTAATGATATGTATCTGAATAGACACACTTGAATGACACGAATCAAACTAACTCCTAATTATAGGCTGTAATTAGTGCTTATGAAAAGATAAAAATAATTAGTGTATAAGCCAATGCTAAAAAATCAAAATCAATTGTAAAATTGAGATTTAAAATTTATTTTTAGCATAAGCTATAAAGAAGAAATGATGGAATTACTCCACTCACAACTGTTAATACATTATTATGAAATAGTAAATGAATTCCTAACACTAAACAAATATGTTTTCGTGACTATAATACATCATCCCTAAAGTAGTAAAATTTGTAATTCAGGAAGGTGATAGTGGCTCCACACCTCGCATAATCTAGTTCCCGGTAGCTTGAAGCTGCTTAGTTTTTTTTCAAGACATGAAGCTGCTTAGTTAGTGGAGGACAGATGATGCTAATTAACTAATCAATCAATTAGGTCACTAACTGACCAGGTAATTAAGCAAGCCGGCCCATTGATCGTTGGTAACCACGTCAGCATGCTAGATGTATGTAAACACTTCGTTAGAGCAGGTACAATAGCAGGCTATAAACCAACTGCAAATATATTTTAAGAAGATAAATAAGAAGAAAGAAGGGCAGCGGGCTACAGATTTGTAGCCAGCTATAGCACGGACTCTAAGACACAGTGTGTATGACAGGTGGGACCATGTATTAATAGTTAAATATGTAACTATTGTATGAATATTGTATGAATGAGCAATTAGATTGACTATAGATAAATTAAAGCTAGTAGTTAGCTATACTATTGAACTTGCTCTTACAGCGTAGCACGCTGAAAACTGTGATAAAGTCAACGGCATAGTAAACCGACAGCGCAAACCCGACAAGAATACAAGATCACTTGTGTTACAACGGTGAACATACGAAGCCAGCGTGCGCCGCCGAATTCAACTTGGTGATTGTGAAGGCCTGTTTGACTTCGAGTCTTGAATATGCGAATTCTAAAGATGCTATTATTGAAAAACATTACCTGCCGGGGAAAACTAATATGAAAACGATTTTGTTAAAAGAGGTGTTTTTCACTAAGCAGGCAAGTATGATTGTTTGGCACGAAACATCCGTATGCAATACGGGGATGGGAGGCGAAATGGCTGTCCTCCTGCGAATATTATGATATGATTATAAACAAACTATACAGGTGGCAACTTAATTACATCGTCCGACTGAGGTAGTTTACACATATAGCCTTCTTTCTGCTCGAGCAACTTAAATCGTCCAACTGATCAGATAGTTTACACATATAGCCTTCTTTCTGCTTGAGCCATGTTTAGTTCACCTGAAGTTTCTTTTTCCAAAAACAAGCAAAATGTAGGGGAGTTTTGAACAAATTTCGATGGATTGTCTACAGTGGTTAGATCTATGAATTTCCTCTCTTATTTAGTTTTTTTTTATTTTGAGCCTCAATTGGGATGGATCTATACATGTAAAATAGTGAAGGCACCATATGCAATTTGTTTTGCTTTTTATGCTATAATTATGATGGATCTACGTATACACGTTGATGCCTTGTTGTCTTCTCATCCTCTTGTGATTAAATGTTATACTTTTATTTTCCAGAATATATATTTTTCCTATTCTCCCTGTTCCCTAGATCTAAATAGGAGAGAGAAAAAGAGTAAATTACATCTAGGGTTACCTTTTAATACCAAAGTTTCACTTTGTATTACCCTTTAAACTATCTTTTTATTTTGGACTAGGTTATTTTGCCTTTGTGAAACTTTGGTAACAAAAGGTGACCCGAAGCGTAATAAACTCGAGAAAAAAATATGTATTTTACCCACTTCCCATTCCATGGATCTACATAGTAGAAACAATATGAATTTTTTTCACGTTAAATCTATAGATCACCATCCTATGGTTATTTATCACTACTGCAAAAGTGATGTTTGCTGGGTTGGCTGTTTTTCACAATAGTCCCGGTTCTTATTTAGTCCCGGTTATAAAAATTTTGATCTTTAGTCTCGGTTCATGGCTTGTCAGAGGCATGTCAGGGGGCTAAGGATCTTTAGTCCCGGTTGATACTACCAACCGGGACTAAAGATTACCGCTTTAGACCCGGTTGGTTTTACCAACCGGGAGTAAAAGATTATTTAGATCATTAATTCCGGTTGATAATACCAACTGGGACTAAAAATCTATCTTTGATGTGAAAAACACACACTGGCCTGGAAGATCTGCTTAACTCCTGTGCATGTCCAAAATCTTGCTTTTAGGTTCGTGAGCGTGCCAGTTGATTTGATCCTGCAATCAACAAGAATAAAAGACAAGAAAACCGAGGTTAAATCTATAAATGATAGCCGATCGGCTGGTGCCGATGACATATTGTTCAAACTGTGAGCCGATGGTATTGACAATAGATCGGCGGTGAAGAGTAAAGCAATGTAAAGCTTAAACCTACTCGACCGGCTGTATATATCAACGGTATATAATCATTTTCTCGGTGTATATTTGAACTAAGTGATTGGGATAGATCAAACAACATGTCGAGACAGTATTAATCACATAAATCCAAAGATACGTTAAGATAATGATTATATGGACGTTTACAGCATAGCCGATCAAATAGATCTAGCGTGTCCCGGCTAATACACCGATACCACTCTATCTTAAGATATCAGAACAAACAAAATATATTAAGCAGAAAGTATGATATATTCTAATGCAATAAGATCTTAATATAAAGTACAGATTTAACATGACAATTAAGCATATGAAATACAAAATAATGAAATCAGGTAAGATCGGCTGAAACCCCGATGCTATCTCTTTCAGCAATCATAAAACATGCTAAATATTATAGTTATAGATATTACTTAATAGATCAAACTCAACCGATACAGCATTAAGCATAAAAATAAACACAAGATCTAGACAAGGCGATGAAAACCTCAAAGAGATGGTAGGTATGCGATATAATCTAGATTAATAACAAGATCTAACTGTATCGGCTACTCTGTAGCAGTAAGGACTAGCCGATTGCAAGTAACACAGCGCAATTAACAAAGATTATAAGGCATATATGATAACTTGGTGAATTACATAAACAAGATTAGAGTGTCATGAAGATGGAAGCACTAATCCTGAGAACGCAAGCCGCCATAACAAGTTTACCTCTTGTTGAAGATTGAAATCGATGCAGCTCAACCCGAAAGCAAGAACTCATCGAAACAAACAATAGTAGGAAAAGGGAAGGGTGGCGATGCGCCGAGAATGTTATTGAACTGTTGTTGTAAATTACATGGGTTCGGGTCACATTTATACCTGAGATACATGATATGTCCTTGCCAGACACGACTCTTATCTCTAACAAACTCTAATATACAAACGAATCTTTACGGTAGACTCTTGCCGAAACATAACTCTAAAGAAACGATTCAAAATATCCTAATTAATAGATACAATTGCCTATCTGAGAGTTTATCTCCATCATGGCAATTCCTTCGTAGCACATCGATCGATTCTAGAGACAGTTTTGTAACCATCTCAACGAAATCGGCTCCATCAGCTGTATGGGCTGTCCTCTGACCGATTCATCTCAGCCGATGCAGACTCTAGCCGATGCCTTCACAACCGATGCATACTCTGTTCTTCGAATCCAATTCTTAGTCGAATCCACTTTGATTCCAATGTTGAACCTGGTTCATAATTTACCAAATTTGGTCATTAACAGACTTTTATCTTCTTGGATTTTATTTTTATAATTTTTAGAAATCTCATCAAATGCTGCCACTATACTCCTCTACAGCCCACCCACTGTCTCTTCTCTTTATTGTCATCGGGATTTTAAACATCAAAAATAATTATCGTTTAGGTTCATTTTTTACTTTTTAAATGTCCCTTCAAATCGTCAGCTGCTTTGCCACCGTACTCCTCTACGGCTCGCCTGTTGCCTCCCCTACTTATTGTCTTTGAGAGTTTAAAATTGAACATGATTAGCGTTGGGGTTTATTTCTTTACTTTTTAGAAGTCCCACCAACCATTGAGACCGTGCTGCTTAACGACCTATCTGTCGTCACTCTTTTTAATCGTTATTAGAATTCTATTTAGGGTTTTGTTAATAGTTTTTAAATGTGCCATCAACCGTCTCCACTTTACTCTTTTTCAAGACTGTTGCTTCGAAGTCCCATCAAACATTGCCATTATACTCAACGACCCTCCTCTACCTCATCTCTTTATTGTTATCAGGATTTTAAAAATCGAATATAATTATCATTTGGATTGATTTTTTACTTTCTAGAAGTCCCAACTAAACGTCAGCGGCTTTGCCATTGTACTCCTCTACTCATCATTTATTTATATCCTTTTATACATGCGATCAATTGGTCAACATATGGAGGTTGACAACCGGATCACTGAGACTAATAATTTCATTGAGTTGAATGAGAAAAATAGGTTCCAAGGATTGAAATGGTGTTGACACTCAAGTGATATGATTACACTTAAAATACCAAGAATGGAAAAGTGGAGATATTGAAGATGTGGGATACGAAGTGGCTACTATGGCAAGATGGTGAAGGGCAAGCGATGCTCGGTCGCGATGGACCATGCGGACGTGAAGGGCAAGCAAGGGGCTTAGCGCCGAAGAACCAAATCCGTTGGTGAAGGGTGAGTGACAGCTTTGTCATGATGGACCGTGCAATGCCATTTGATGCTATAAGTAACTGCATCAATCATTTGAAGAATATATGGTGAGACGGTTTCGGCATTATCGTCCCTTAAGACAATGAAAGAAATATGGAAAGAAGGCATTCCTATTGGTATAATTCTTTTCCTATTTATATTTGAGTATACGAATGCCATACTATAAGAGGGATGCAACGTTGATCTGTTTGTGTATGTCTCGGTGCTTAAAGTGACCTATCATAGTGCTACCTTGAGAGAAAGAAATATCCGAAAATTATCAGAAATTTCAAAAATGGCTGCGAATCTGAGATTGGCTTATGTAAATTTTCGGACATATCCGAAAATGCTTTTCGGAACTTCCGAAAATTACAGTCTTGGCTTCCAATGGCTAGTTTTTGAGGGGCTCGGGTATATAAACTCCTCCACCCCTCCTTTGAGTTGTTGCTGTTCTTGGGCAACATTAGACACATCCAAAGCCAAATAGCCATCCCCATTTTCCTACCTTTGTGGTGCCTCTTTGTGAGAGGGATTTGAGAAGGAGAGAGAGTTGGATTGAGAGATTGAGAAGTTGAGAGCTAGTGAGCTTCACTCCATGCTGTGAGCACTCAAGTTCATAGCAAGCAAATCTTCGATTGTGTCTGTTACTCTTGGGGATTAAGGTCTCCTAGACAACTAGACGTCACCGGTGAGCACCCAAGGTTGTGGTGCGCCACGGAAAGTTTGTGAAGGCTTCGATTTCGCCTCCGCAAGGGAAGAAATCAAGAGTGAAACCTCGTGAGGAAAAGGTTGAAATAGGCCCAGCCCTTGTGGCTCCTCAACAGAGACGTAGGATCCGTAGATCCGAACTTCAGGAAACAAATCACGCGTCTCCTCTCCATATTTGCCCATATTTGCATTCTCTCATATTTTACTAGATCTACTTGCATGCTTAATTGATATAGTTGGTGACCTTATATCTTGCTTAGAGAATCACCAACAGATTATCTATAATCTTCTCCTAAAAATTTGTTTTTGGGTTTCTAAACTGATAATAGGAAGTGAAAAAACTCCTCCCTCCAACAGATAGCCTAAATTCAATCCCCAAAACTTAAAAGTTGGCACTTCTGTTAAACTACCAAGAGAAAATTCTGTTTTTTTTCTTTCACGCGCAGAAAGATTGCTATCTCCCACGCGTGGGAACGAAGGAGAGAGGCGGGATTGCGTGATTGGGAGCGACTTTTGCGCCCGCATATAAACGGAGCGAGGAACCGGGGGAAGGGAACTCCAAAACTTGGGTAGGAGAGTAGGGGATCTGTTGGAGGTGATTTTTGGACTAAAATCCCTCAAAATTAGTTTTGGGAATCATATAGGTAGACTGTTGGTGATGCTCTTAGATACCTTATTTTTCACCTTTTGATTAATATACATTTTGTTTGTTTGAGGTACAAGCTCATAGCTAGTGTTTTATTTCGTTATCCGCCTAATTTTTCGGTTGAGACCGGAACTTCGAATCCCATACCGGAAGTTTCGATTTGAATCGAAAGTTCTCATCATTCCAATATGTTATGAAATTGTGATATTTTTTAGGAACGCCGATTCAGCCCCCTCTAGGTGACATCAAGGTCCTTTCAATTTTACTAGAAGATATGACATAGCTCATTTACATGCATGTTTTGGTTTTAGATCCTTCTCTAATACCTGATGTGGTTGATGATATTGGAGATTATCCGTATGAGCTATGTTTTAAAGTTGAACCAGAGAATGAGCCTAAAGTGCCGGAACCCATGGACATGAATAATGGTGGTGATGGGGAGGATGAAAAGAATAAAGATAGGAGTGGTGTGCAAGATAAAGGTAAAGGTTCTAATGTAAGTAATTTTAAGGGAGGTTCTTTACTGGACAATGGTGCCCAGTTTAGTGGTTCTATTTCAGAGAAAGGGGCTCCTTCTGTGCCATCTACTCAGGTAATGTTGTCGCCTGTTACAAAAGGCTTGACAACGTCTGATGAGGAGTATGCTGGTCTGGTGGAGGATACTGCTGTGATGGAATCGGTAAAGTCTCATGAAAGTTTAGCTGTTAAATTAGCAGCTGTACCCGAGGCGTTAATCTCACTAGAACGGATACCCTCATCTCAATCGGGCGGTAAGCCCCCATCTCAATCGGGCAGGGCGTCCGTCATAGGCTAGAAGTCACTAATATGAAAAGTAATCTCAATCGGGCAAATGGCCATCACTGATGAACCTATCTCAATCGGTCCCTAATTGAAGCCCATCACCGATAGCTTTGACACAGTCTACCAGTCAAACTATAGCCCGTCACAGATGACCTATCTCAATCGGGCCACAAATAGAGCCCGTCACAAATCACTACTAACCTCAATCGGGCCTAAACTAGAGCACGTCATAGATGACACTCATCTCAATCGGGCCTAAACTACAGCCCGTCACATATGTCTGTTGACCTCAATCGGGCCTAAACTAAAGCCCGTCAGATTACTGCTGACCTCAATCGGGCCAAAACTAGAGCCCGTCACAGATGACCATCATCTCAATCGGGCATTTAGTTATGGCCGGGCACAGATGAGTATAATCCACAAAAAAAAATTATTTTTTGGCTAGCCTCAGGCCTTTGCTAGCCATGCCCGCTGCAAAAATGACAGAAACAAACACAGATATCCAATATCCCCAGCTCCCCAGCATCACCCATTCATACATATGCATTCACATACACAAACATCAATATATTTCACACAACCACACATTCACAGCCATCTCATATTTCATATCCATTCACATATTTCGTATCCATTCACATATTTCACATCCATTCAAATATTTATCGTATTTCACCTGCAAAACCGAGCTAATTGGATCAAATATTTATTTAGCAAGTCTTAACATAAACATATGAAATATAAACATAAATATAAGCATCACAGTTACATCATCACAGTTGCATAATAAGTGTTCATCATTGCCTAAATATAAAAGTTCAACATTGTTCATCATTTTAGTTTAAGCCTAAACATTCCTTTGGGGTTAATTATTTCGCGGAGGATGAAGCTGGCTATCTCCTCAGTAATCTCCTCAAAGCTGGTAAGCAGAGACTTGGTTATTGTGTCCTACATTGTCATAATTGCAGATTAGTTGATCGATCATATATAAGTACTAAAATGTAGTTAGTCTATCACAATTGAGACCACCGACCTCAAACTCAGCCAAAGTCCTCACCTTTTCTCTATAAAGAAGGCGCATGTTTGGCACACATGGAATCCGCACTGGTCACCTATTTGTTGCTTCACCGGGAAGTCTTTTTTGTGGATGAGGGTGTCATGTCCTGTCTTCCTGAGGCCTCCTCTTTGCACGTATTGGGCCCATGCTTCATCTATCGCTAGTTGAATTGGGGTCCAATCATATGCGTTCTTGTCAATTCTGGAGTTCAGGTAGTGACATGTATTCCACTTAGGTGTTATGACCAGAAGGATCCAATGGGCACTGCGGCATTAATATAGTGAAAGTTAATTAAGTACTGAAGGAATGTGTCATGCTGTTGTGTATATTTGGATAACACACTTACTATTGATTATAGGCGCACATAATGTACTCCTTGTCTCGGCGGGACCACAAGGTGTCATAGATGTAGTTGACCATTCCTTGACGGTCATTCTGGAGATTTGTGACAGTGACCACTTATGGATCAAGGAAGGCAACTTCCGGTGCATTCTTCTGACACCAGTGCCAACTTAACCTACACACAAGATAAACGATCTTGTGAACGAGTTAAACCGATTGTTATTACCAGATTGAGTTGGGCGACAATACTTACAAGGAGTAGCATTTAAGGAGGCTTGTGACCACCGCTCAGAGCCTGTAGAGGTCGAATAGATCCTTGAAGTCGACCACGATATAATTTGTTGGACTGAGGAATGGCTTTCCATCGTGCTCTCCAAGGATATCGGTAGCTTTTTTCGGCCTCCTGGCTTTAGATTTCTCCATGTAGTATACGTGAAGGTCCTTGCAAGCGGTGCCTATTGTGGCAAGCAACTCATCTCCAACCAATGGCATGCCTAGTTGGAACTCCTGTGGAGCGACGTATTTCTTCTTAACCTCTTTGCCCTTAGTCTCTTCCTGGCCCTTGCCCAGATCTAGCTTCCTTGGAGCTAGAAGCGAGGCCTGCATCTTTCCTCCCCTTCCTCTCCCCTTTGCTTCGGGTTTATCGAGAGTAATTCTCTGAGGGGAAGAGTGTGCCTTCCTGCTCTTCTTCATCGGTGAGGGTTCATGAATCGCCTTGCTGTCGGCCTCCGTTAGGTCCTCCCCAAAATCCGTGTTGTACTGCAACTGCACATCGTAAGATTGTGCATGACGATCTTGAGCAGAAGGGGCTGAAGGAGCAGAGGCGGGTCTCTTTGGCGGACGACCGCCTGGTGCAGTGGTTGGCCTCAATGTAACCCTTATCTCAATGAGGTACTTGGGCCATTGGTTGAAGGTACCACGGGCATTTCCTAGTGAGAGGACCTCGTCGTTCGGTGGATACCTTAGTGGGAACAGCTCGTATTCGGGCTTCATCGAGTCGACTTGAACTTTTGCACAGTCACCCCTAAGTGTCGCTCCATGCACTCTTGTCTCTGGGGTCGGCTTGTATGCAAGTACCTCGGCTGCTGGAACCGTGAAGGTCGGCATCACCCTAACTGTGAGGGTGCAGCTCGTTGGTTCCTGCGATAGATTCATCAATTTTTTTAGAATATTATATATCATATGGATTCGTTAAGCCTTTCATACATTGTGGACGAAACTTTTACCATTATGTGGTCGACGGCGCTGTCGACCGATGTTGGATTTTCCGCCAACTCAGTTGATGCGGAACTACTACGTTTTTGGGTGGGACTTCCTAACTCTTCACGCGCAGTAGCAGCAGCGGCCTCCAGGTTCTGTTGCTCTTCTCGGATCTCTTGCTTAATCTTGGCCCTCATCGACTCGAGCTTTTCGTCGAATTCAGATGTCAGCTCTGCTCTGATCGACGCCCGGATCTAGGCTTCAAGGCGTGCATCTTTCTCCGCCTTGTTGGAAGTCCGCTTCTTGTACTGCCACGCGTAGTCTGGAAATCCATACTTCCAGGGAACGGAGGACCCAATGCCCCGTGTCCATCCACGGTGTTCCTTGTTGCCCAACGCTTTCATGAGGAGGTCGTCCTCGCGTCTTTGAGAGCAGGCCTCTTGCGAGGCTTGTTGCTCGGCAACCAACTCCTTCTGCATTACAATTTAGTGGGGTTAAATAAACTACGCGATGGGAAACAATGCGAACATCCATTTTGACTAGACATTTATTATAGCTTCGTACACTCGTTGATCTTCTAGATTTGGCATGAAGATTGTGCCATCAGCATTCTTCTGGTACCTGGCCCTGGCCCAATTCCTAGCCCGAGTGTGTGGGATATCGCCAAACACCCGTGGCGTGTTCGATTCCTCCGCTTCTTCATCCTCCTGCTGCCATTCCTCTTCCTTACCGGCATATCCGGCGGTGCTAAGCCGGTGCAGATGCTGGTTCAAGGTCTGGAGCAAGCGATATGCCTCGCTTCTAGCTCTGGACTGGAGGGTCGACTTTTTCGCATGGAATTCCTCCCAGACCTGTTCCGTGATCCAAGGAAATTTCTCTGTTGGATCGGGATTCGCGGGGTTGAAGACTAACTCGCCGACTAGCTTACTCTTGAAGTTCTTCCAAGCATTGCCCATGACCTTAAAAGCAGCCTGCCTGATAAGGTACTCGTGCTCTGCAGGATAATCGAAGCTCTCCTTGAACGCTAGCCAAGCACTGTCCTTCTCTGCGGCCGGCACTTGCTTGATGTCATCCTGCAGAATACTGAATTTCTGCCTCCCTATTACCCCGCAGATAGACCTAAATCGGCTCAATATTTTCCTTGGACCTGTCGGCAACCCTACTTGGTTCACCGCTGTTATGCGGAACCGTTCCTTAGGGATTTTGTTCCCTGTCCTAGGAGTACGTGCCCTTGAGGACCCACTAGTTGTCGTCGATATTGGTTCGCCTTGCTGAGACATCGTCTACTTTTTTTCAAAATAACGAAAATACACAATTCAGTTCTACAATCTATTACAATGAATTGAATGTCACTTATAAATAAATGAAACATATAAATAAACTAAATTGCACATTTCACAGTAATAAAACAAACCACATTTCATCTATTTACTAAATTCATTAATGCACCACGTATAAATAAACTAAATTGCACATCTCACAATAATAAAATTAACCACATTCCACAATAATTTCATCAATGCACTACATTTCATCCCAACATAAATAAACAACCTTTCATCCCAACATAAATAAACCACATTTCATCCCAACATGAACCACATTGCATATAAATAAAGTTAAATGAACCACATTTCATCAATCAGTACAATCATCTATCACACAATTCATTAATGCACCACATTTCATCCCAACATCGACATGTCTCACTCACAGTTCATTCATAGTTAGCAGAGGGCGGCGCGATGGATGACTCACCTAAGGACGGGCTCAGTGGCGGCGGCGGCGGGCTCGGTGGCGGCGAGCTCGATGGCGTCGCTGGGGTCGTTGGCGGCGGCGCCGGGCTCGGTTGAGCCAGCGGCCTCGGGCTCAGTGAGGGAGGCGGCGGGCTCGATGGCGTCGCCGGGGTCGTTGGCGGCGGCGCCGGGCTCGGTGGAGGCGGCGGCATCGGGCTCAGTGAGGGAGGCAGCGGGCTTGGTGGCGCCGGCGCCGGGCTCGGTGGAGGCCGTCGCCGGGGTTGGTGGCGGCGGCGCTGGGCTTGGTGGAGGCGGCAGCCTCGGTGGCGGCGGCCTCGGGCTCAGCGAGGGAGGCGACGATGACGAGGAAGGACGTCGCCGGGGTCGGTGGCGACGGCGGCAGGCTCGGCGAGGGAGGACGACGGCGGCGGCGGCAGGCTCGGTGGCGACGGCGGCGGTGTCACGCCCGGAATTTCTATCCAAAATTCCAAACGCTTACATGTGTGTAAACCCTCGTCCAGGAATCAGCCGAGGCACACAATAACAGATTGATAATAGAGTACAATTATTACTCTAATTAATAATCGAATAAAATGTTATTACAGAGGTAGATAGTTCCTCTCAAACAATAAAGATCTAAGCAGCGGAAATAAAAGATAAACAGCGCAGACGACTCCACTCCACAGGCAGCTTGACAAGGACTACGCCAAATCCTCAACACCATCAGCATCACTGTAGAACTCCTCCTCTGATGAATGATTGCAAGGTGAGTATATGACATACTCAGCAAGCCACGCAGCAAATATGCAAGTGCACAGGATAACCAAGGATGGCATAATATAGGCTTCTTTGCATAAATAGCAGTTAATAAATATTTCAAAATTTAATAAAACAATAGAATATTAATTAAACAGTATTAATCCGACACTATACAACATACCCTGTTGTATAGGCCCAACCATTCTGAACAACCAATCCCGGCTGCACAGTTCTATCTCCAAACCAGGAATATACCATTCCAAACCAGGAGCTAATCAATTATTACCAGTTATAGCATCTTTCATTATGGTGTGAAGGGTGAGACTAATCACGAAAGACATTGTTAGACTCGCCCTTAACCGCGGGCGCGGCTATTCGAATAGTTTTACTCTGATCAGAGGTGTACCACTGTACCCACAAGACACAGCCCCACATCATGTCACCATGTGCCTTAGTACCACCACGGTACCTCGGAAAGGAGCTGTGACATTACCCCTCACACAACACAATCCACCACAGTGCACCATTCCTGGATCATAATCATCCCCTTATAAACAAGGCATGGATTCCCCAGCGATCCCCCGTGGGCTTATCTCCGCCACTTCTCAGTCTGGTGCTCCGCAATGAACTATGCTATACAAAAGATAAAGCCGTTGCCCACGCTGGCTTGTGGTTGGCACGGTTAATGTTTCACAACCGAAACTCGTGAACCGGTCCTTAATTGTCATGAGCACGACCATCAAAACCATGTACTCACAACCCACCATTATCAGGTTTTAGTTGTCAAATTAATTAATTAATCCAATCACGATTGACCATCGTGAACTATCACTAAGCCATCATTAAATAATAGTGAATCATAAGTTATCCCATTAGTGTGCTAAAGTTTCTAAGCATGGCTAAGCAATTACATCTAATCATCTAGTCGAACCAATATAAAGCTCAACTAGTCAAGTTATAATAACCCAAGGTATCAAGGAATAAGGTAATCAAGAACAAAAGGGCCATAACAAACGATAGGCTAATTCCACCCAATGACATTCGAAAATAAATGCAATAGTTGAATAGAAACAATAACTTTAAACGGGATCAACATGCTCAAAGGATTGATTAGGATCTGTGTGACTTGCCTTGCTGGCCTTGGAATTCTTCTAAGTCTTCTCCTGCAAAAGCGGACTCTCCGGAAACGTCGGATTCTAAACAGAAAAGAGCAAAAACACCAAAACAGCACATAAGCAAGCATGAACAGTACATGTGGATATTTTTAACATGTAGATCTCAATTTTAGAAAAATTTAGAGACTTGAACCAACTAAATCCGAGCTAAGATGAATTAGTTATGAATTTTTAAAGATTTAATCGGATTAAATCATTTATATAAATTTTAATTGAATTATGACGCAATAATGAATTATTTTTGAAAAGGAAAAGGAGATTTATTGCGTCAGCGGGGCTCGGGTTCACGGTGGACCGGGTCCACGGCGGCGGTCTACGGGATTGGACGGCCGAGATCCATCCGACTTGAACGGACGGCCGAGATCCATCGGCTCACGGCCGACTCACGGGAGACGGCGGTGATGACGTCACCGCCGGCGGCGGCTCGGGCACGCATGCCCGCCGGCGAACGACGGCGCGGCGGCGCGAACGGGTGGCACCAAACTGATGCGGGCATCGCGGCGAACTCACCGGTGACCAAAGAAGCGGCGGAGGATGACCAGACGGCGACGGCGACGAGGTTGAAGCGGCGGCGAGCTTCGGCTTGTCGACGGCGACGGTCCTCCCGGCGAGAAAAAGCGGCGGCGAAGGGTCGGACAAGGACGGCGACGCGACGGCGACGACGATGGTGACCTCCCCGAACGATGGCGACGACCGGAGCGACGGCGGCGCACGGCTGGAGCGACGGCGGCGACGGCGGCGCACGGGTTGCACGGCGCTAGGGCGATTCGGGCGGCGAGAGGCGAAGGCGAGGGTGGCGACGGGTAGAGGGGAGCTCGGGGGTCCTTTTAAAGGGGTCGGGAGGCGGCGGCGAAGCCCACGGCGGCCCGGCGACGGCGATGGAAAGGTTAGGGTTAGCCGAATCCGATCCGAGCTCTAACCCCCTATTTCCAAACCGATTTAGCCGACGTTTCCATAAGAGAAAAGGTAGAGGAGATCACGGAGAGCATTTCCCCTCAATCAATTTCACCGGAGAAGGAAACATGCGGCGAAATTTGGAAGGGCGGCGGCGGCTAGGGTTTCGGGCGCGGCCAGCCGGAGGTAGACGAAGACTGATAGGTGGGCCCCACCTGTCAGCGGCAGCAAGCGCGCGTGGGGGCGGCTCGGCTTGGACTGGGCCGACTGGGCCGAGGAGAGAGAGAAGAGAGGTTTTGGGCCGACTTTCGGCCCAAAGCCAAAAGAGACTTTTTAAAATCCTTTTTCAATTTAAATAATTCATGAAATGCAATTTCATTTATTAAAAATACTTCCTTAGCTCAAATAAATCCCAGAAAAATCTAGAAATTATAGAATTAAGCAAAGTATTTAATAAAATTTTATCTGGCCCAATTTTATATTGGAATTTATTATTTAAAATTAAATCTTTTCTTCAAGGCTTTTAAAAATTATTTCTGATAATTCCATTTACACAATAATTTATACTTTTAAGATTTTTAGGGTGTGACAGGCGGGCTTGGCGAGGGAGGACGACGGCGGCGCTAGGGTTCTAAGGAGGCGGGATACTGTAGCGGGACTTAGAAAAATTTTCGATCCGATCTGAGAAACCCTAGTTATAGTAGAGTGATGAGTCATCTCAATCGGGCATTGCCGTAGGGCCCGTCACAGATGAGTCGTCAGTGACGGGCTCCATACTAATGCCCGATTGAGATGACATTCAGGCCCGTCATGGATGACTCATCTATGATGGGCCTTAATATAATGCCCGATAGAGATAGATTTATCTCTATCGGGCTTAAACTAAGGCCCGTCACCGATGACTATTTTTTCATTTTTCCCATGAAGTCTTTATATTTGTGAGTGCAAAATATATAGCTGCCGTATAATAATTTATTTTATTAGTCATAATACATTTTTGGATAGTAAATGATTTTAAATCGAAATATGGTCAACAACAAAGTTATAGAGCTTATCAAGATCTACCACTTTTATTTTGGTCATTTTTCTATATAACTTTGTCACCAACAGCTTGAAATTGAATTTGAATATATTACAAATTTAAATAGCATTTGTAAATAGTAAATGATTTCAAATGAAAAAGTCAACAACAACAAAGTTGATCCTCTCATCAAGATCTAGCACTTTTTTTTGGTCATTTTTCTATATAACTTTGTTACCAACAGTTTGAAATTGAATTTGAATATATTACAAATTTAAACAACATTTGTAAATGCTAAATGATTTCAAATTGAAAAGCCATAAACAGCAAAGTTGTACAGCCTTTCAAGATCTAAAACTTTTATTTTGGTCACTTCTTCATCCCAAAAAGTGACAGTACCAATGTTTACAAAATTGACATATCTGTATTGATGTTTATAAACAAGATGAGAGAAATGTGATTTTTGTGAATAATACTACTATCACTTTGTCGGATGAAGAAGTGACCAAAATAAAAGTTGTAGATCTTGAAAGGCTGTACAACTTTGCTGTTTATGGCTTTTCCATTTGAAATCATTTAGTATTAACAAATGTTCTTTAAATTTGTAATATATTCAAATTCAATTTCAAGTTGTTGGTAACAAAGTTATATAGAAAAATGACCAAAATAAAAGTGGTAGATCTGATGAGAGGATCAACTTTGTTGTTGTTGACTTTTCCATTTGAAATCATTTACTATTTAAAAATGCTGTTTAAATTTGTAATATATTCAAATTCAATTTCAATCTGTTGATAACAAAATTATATAGAAAAATGACCAAAATAAAAGTGGTAGATCTTGATAAGCTCTATAACTTTGTTGTTGACCATATTTCGATTTGAAATCATTTACTATCCGAAAATGTATTATGACTAATAAAATGAATTATTATACAACAGCTATATATTTTGCACTCACAAATATAAAGACTTCATTGGAAAAATGGAAAAAGAGTCATCAGTGACGGGCCATAGTTTAAGCCCGATAGAGATTGGGCATTATATTAGGGCCCGTCACCGATGACTCATCTGTGACAGGCCCTACGACAATGCCCGATAGAGATAGATTAATCTCTATCGGGTTTAAACTAAGGCCCGTCACCGTTGACTATTTTTCCATTTTTCCCATGAAGTCTTTATATTTGGGAGTGCAAAATACATAGGTGCTGTATAATAATTCATTTTATTAGTTATAATACATTTTCAGATAGTAAAAGATTTCAAATCGAAATATGGTCAACAACAAAGTTGTAGAGCCTTTCAAGATCTACAAGTTTTATTTTGGTCATTTATCTATATAACTTTTTCCCAACAGTATAAAATTGAATTTGAACATACGACAAATTTTAACAACATTTGTAAATAATAAATGATTTCAAATGGAAAAGCCATAAACAGCAAAGTTGTACAACCTTTTCAAGACTTACAACTTTTATTTTGGTCACTTTTATAGTTTAACTATATTCCCAACAGTTTGAAATTGAATTTGAATATATGACATATTTAAACAACATTTGTAATGAAACAAAATTAGCCATATAAATGACTACACATATCAAGTCTTTGTAATAAAACAAAATACTTCATTCATTACAATAGATAAGTACAAATGCATCGGTCGCAAGGTTATGCCTTCCATATGATCTAAACGAGCATATGCCACAGGCTCTTGGGGATCATCGTCAAGGTCAATGTGAGTTCTTACATGAAGATTCTAGTTGTATTCTTCTTCATCGACGACGTTGTCAACTCCTACAATTCGGCGCTTGCCATCCCTCACGATGTGCATCTTCTTGTTTGAAGGGTCTTTTATGTAGAATATCTCCTCGACCTGTTTCGCAAGTACAAATGGTTCATCGGCGTATCCGACCCTTGATAGAACTACTAAAGTGAAATCTTCCTTGTCGGCTTTGACACCAGTGCGTAGATTCACCCAACGGCAGCGGAACAAAGGAACCTTGAACTTGACGTAGTTTAGCTCCCAGATCTCCTCAATGCGGCCGTAGTAAGTGTTTGACCCAACTTGATCCTGGAATGCATCTATACGGATGCCGCTGTTTTGCACTGTGCTTTTGTCATCTTGGTTGATGGTGTAAAATGTGTATCCATTTATATCGTATCCTTGCCATGTGTCTACGGTCCAAGACGGTCCCATCCCCAACAACTGTACTGTCTCATTTGGGACATCCGTAGACATTGTCACATGATTCTTGAACCATTCGTTGAACTGAGAGTTATGTTCTCTGTTAATCCACGTATCAGATCGCCCCAAGTTCTCATCTCGGATTTTCGCTAAGTGCTCCTCAAAGTATGGGTCCACTTCTGCCATTTGTTGGAGCACAGCGTAATGAGCCTACACGTAGGACGCTTGATCGGGCCTAATTCTTTTCCTTCCGATTGTGCCAACACCTGACAACCTTCCCTCATGACGAGACGCTGGAACTCCGATAGGATCGGCATCGGACATGTAATTGACGTAGAACTCAATAGCCTCCTTGGTCGTGTAACCTTCAATGATGCTCCCCTCGGGTTTAGCTCTGTTACGAACGTAGGACTTCAGAACTCCCATGGACCTTTCAAACGACCACATTTCCCTTAGAAAAGCCGGGCCACATAGTTTTGTTTGCTTCACCAGATGAACAGGGAGATGAACCATGATATCAAAGAAAGACAGTGGGAAAAACATCTCCAGGTGACAGAGGGTATTTACAATATCGGTCTGCAACCCATCAAGATCTTCTGGATCTATAACCTTCTGTCCGATTGCATTGAAGAAGGCACACAGACGTTGGATCGTGTAACACACTTTCAGTGGTAGAATGCCTCTGATAGCAACTGGCAAGATTTGTGTGATTAGCACGTGGCAATCGTGAGACTTCATTCCAACCAGTTTTAGATCGTCCAATTTAATATACTTGCTTGTCCTTGCTGAATAGCCCGATGAAACTTTAATATCTTTCAAGCATGATAACATTGTGATTTTCTTATCCTTCGACAATGTGTGGCAGGCTGGAGGGAGGTACACTCTACCTGTCTCCGCATCTCGTATGGGCTAGAGTTCACTGCGAATATTCATGTCCTGTAGATCAAGGCGCGCGTTCAACCCGTCCTTTGTCTTCTCGGGAATATTCAACATCAGGCCAACCAAACTCTCACACACATTCTTTTCTACATGCATGAGATCAATGCAATGACGGACATCAAGATCTTTCCAGTAAGGTAGCCGCTAAAATATGGATTTTTTCTACCACATACCCTTCTCCTTTGTCTTGCTACGTTTTCTTTTCTTCCCAAACTCATTGCTTATGTCCTTGACCATATTGTGGACCTCATCTCCGGACAAATCTTTGGGAGCAGGCTGAAGTTCTCTCTTAACGTTAAAAATTTTCTTCTTTCTTCTAAATGCGTGACGTAGCGGGAGCCACCTCCGATGACCCATGTATTCTTTCGTGATTTCTTCAGCCACCGACTTCGTGTATGTTCCTTACAATCGGAGCATGCCTTCTTTCCTTTTATAATTTGTCCGGAATGATTACCGAGTGCAGGGTAGTCATTAATGGTGCAGAATAATAGAACTCTTAGCTTGAAGTTCTCCTGACCATATGCATCCCAAGTTTCCACACCTTCTTTCCAAAGAATCTCAAGATCGTCAATAACAGGCTCCAGGAATACATCGATATCATTGCTGGGTTGCCTCGGACCTTGGATTAACAAGCACAACATAATATATTTCCGTTTAAAGCATAACCATGGCGGGAGGTTATAGTTCGCAATAAGAACTGGCCAAGTGCTGTGAGTACTACTCATGTCACCGAAAGGATTCATGCCATCCGTACACAGACATATCCTCATGTTTCTAGGGTCGGCAGCAAAATCTTTGTATTTTCGATCGATATTCCTCCATTCAATCGAATCCGCTGGGTGTCTAAGCATACCGTCATTCCTTTTCTCCGTGGCGTGCCAACGTACTAACTTTGCTTCGTTCGGGTTGGCAAAGATTCTCTTGAAACGATCAATGATAGGTAGATACCACACAACCTTTGTCGGACCACCCCTCTTTGACTTCTTTCCTTCGTTAGCACTTTTCTTTCGCTTGTATCGAGAAGCCTTGCAGACAGGACAAGCATCCAAGTCCGCATATTGCTTGTGGTACAATATGTAGTCGTTTGGACAAGCGTGAATTCTACGGAGTTCTAACCCCAGTGGACACAGAACCTGCTTTGCTTCGTATGTCGTCTCGGGCAATGTGTTCTCAGCAGGAAGCATAGCCTTCAAAATTCCTAAAGGATCTGTGAAACTCTTGTCTGTTCATCCACTACTTGCCTTCAGCTTCATTAGGTCCAAGGTAACTGACAACTTAGTGTGTTTTGCTTTGCATCCAGCGTGCAGAGGCGTCTCGGAATCACTGACCAACCTGCTGAACTTCATGGAATCTCTCTTATTCTGGGTTGGGTCCTCAACGTCACGTAACATGTTTTGCAGCAGATCGTGATCCACATCAACCATTTCACCGCCCAATAGAGAAGGTATAAACATGTCATGCTCATCTTCATCTTCCTGATTACGCGCACCACTTCTGTCTGCTACTGCTCCACTTCCTGATTCTTGCTCTCCATACTTCACCCAACATGTATAGCCCTTCATGAATCCTCGTTGTATCAGATGACCGTGTACATCCTCTCCGCTATGAAACATATTCTCATTCTTACAATCTGCACATGGACAACACATGTAATCACCGTTTCTTCTTTTCCGATCCTCCTCCGTGGCATTCATAAAATTTATTACGCCCTTTTTGTACTCCGTAGAATGACGTTTCAAATTTTTCGCATACATCCAACTTTGATCAATTGCTACAAAATAAAAAAAAGCAAACTAAAGGCACATCTTATAAGATCAGTATTGCAAAAGTAAGACGTGATGAAATTTCTCAATTAATGATTAATATTACTCACTTGATTGCTCCATTTTGATCACTTTTGGGAATTTTCTGTTTTCCTTGGAAAAAAGACAAAAAATCGCCCCCTACAGCCTCCCACCGAAATAGTGAACAGTGGGATACAGTTACACTAGGTGGAGGGGGGTATTTATACTGTGCAACAAATATCTGTAACGGCCCTAAAACAATCAACCGTAACGGGCATACAAGTAATCTCTATCGGGCCTTAATAAAAGCCAGTCAAAAAAGAGTGTCATCTGTGACGGGCATTAAACTTATCTCAGTCGGGCCTCTAGTTGGTGCCCGTCACAGATGACAGTCATCTGTGACGGGCTTCTTTTAGGGCCCGATTGAGATATGGAACCCTCATCTCAATCAGGCCTCAACTATGGCCCGTCGTAAATAAGTGTCATCCGTGACGGGCTTTAGTTTTATGCCGATCTACCATGGCTATGCGACCATATCTCAATCGGGCGAAACTTCGGCCCGATTGAGATTACTTCCTTGTGACGGCCCGCAAATTCCAGTCTCGTTAGGGACCGTTAAAGATGGAAGGATCTGTACTAGTGTCTCCTCAACTAGACAAAGCAAGAGAAGGGCAACTGATAGTGAGTTGGTCTGGTGCAGGATACTGTTGTGATGGAATCAGTAAAGTCTCATGAAATTTTAGTTGTTAAATTAGCAGTTGTACCTAAGGCGTTAATCTCCTCAACTAGACAAAGCAAAAGAAGGGCAAGTGATAGTGACCAGCTTACTTTGCAAAGGGAAGAAAAGATAAAAGCTGGGAGGAATATAAAGATTCAGATTGTTAAAGGTAGTTTGAATTTTAATGATTCATTTTTACAATTGTCTGATAATGCAATCTCATCCTCTCTTATTAAACTTGGAATTAATGCAAATGGTGATAGTAATTTTGATAATGCTATTAAGGATATACGGAAACTAAAGAATCTAGGTTAAGGGATTGTATTAGTTTGAAAGACAAGCACATTTCTTCTGTTGTTAATGAAAATAACATCTATAATGACCAGCTGGAAGATAATTCTGTATTGGAAAAACTCGGTAGTGAAATTATGAAGGAGGTTATGGATAAGAGTGGTGGTTATATGATTGTAATATATCAACCACTTCTGATTCCGTGTTATCTTCCCTAAAGAAAACGATAAATGGAAAGAAGGTCAAGCGTGAGAAATAATATAAAATTGTTTAAAATGAAATAAGTCTTTTGGAATAGTGATGGGTTTAAAGACCCTAAGAAATAAAAGTTCATTTCAGACTTTACTAAGGAACAACAACTAGATTTCATTGCCTTATCAGATACACTTAAGAGAGATTTTACTGCTTTTGCCCTTAAAAATCTTTGTGTTTTTGTGCACCGTAAACCTCCTAAGGGGCTTTTGCCCTTAAAAATCTTTGTGTTTTTGTGCACCGTAAACCTCCTTAGGGGCGATCAGGTGGTACGTTATTAGGAATTAATTTAGAAACTTTTGACATTGGCTTAATTGATGAGGGTGATTTTTATATAAAGTTTTATCTCTCTAATAAATTAGATAAGTTTAAATGGGCTTTAGTTTTGGTGTATGGTCCGGTGCAAAATGAATTTAAGTAACAGTTTGTTAGTGAATTAGTTCATATGTGCATTCAAGAAACCTTACCAATTACTATTGGTGGTGACTTTAATATTTTGCGTAGCCCAACAGGAAAGAATAATGATAATTTTGATAATAGATGTCCTTTTGTTTTTAATGCTATAATTATGGTCAAAGTCTTATAGTGCCAACTTATGAATAGTCAGGTAGAGTGTTAATGTCGATAGAGTGGGAACACAAATTTAAAGTCAGGTAGAGTGTTAATGTCGACCGAGTAGGAACAAAAAATTCCATTGTTCTCGGTATTTGCTCCTATAAAGACATTTTGGATCATACTTTACTTTTAAATAAAAACCCATTTATCTATTAATTAGGAGTATTTATGAGTTAGGTTCATTATGGATTTTGGTGTTTTGTAACTTTAGAAAGAATGAGAATATGGACAAGTTTGTACTACGGGTACAAATGCATGCCAGGGTATTATTAGAAAAACAACAACGGTTCAACATTCTCTCGGTGCATGCCAACTTTTTTTTACTTTTCTACTTTTTCGATGAATTCTTGCTTCAAGTTAGGCATCGGTTTCGATCTTCTGTTTTGAGTTAGGCTATGTTTGTGTTTGCTAGTTCCGGTTAGGAACCATGTACCTCGCACGGAAAACAGAACGGTCCATTAGCGCGTGATTAATTAAGTATTAGTAATTTTTTAAAAAATAGATTAATTTGATTTTTTAAAGAAACTTTTATATTGAATTTTTTTTAAAAAACACACCGTTTAGCAGTTTGAAAAATATGCGCGTGAAAAACGAGAGAGGGGAGTTGGAAACCTAGGGGAAAGAACTCAGCCTTATTAAGTCTCTTACTACATCATCACAAATCATATGTATATGTGACTGCTCAGTTGATTTAAAAAGGGATCCTAGGGGAATCATCGGGCATGCGGCATGCCATGGATGTCTTATTTTTCTACCAGTACGTCAAATAATGGAAAGTACTGTTTCACGGCTTAATGACTAGTAATGTACTGTGTACATGAGGAAAATGCAAGGGAAATATATATGGCCAAGCCATGTTGATCAGGATGGATGTGCCGCAGCATGCAGCTGGCAGCTGGCCAGTGATGGTGATGCCCTAGCTTCCTGTCCCCCTACGTACGTCTCCATGGACGGATGGACCATGCGTGTATCCCCTCCCATTATACATGGAAAATCATTTTTTTCAAATGTTTTTTTAAAGTATTTAGTTGGAATTTGGAAGAAAATTAAATATATACGAGGGAGCATCCCCTTAGGGATTAAAATCCGTTCCCATCTTAATTCCTACCCCAAATACTTTCTCTCTCTGTCCCAAAACAACTCTATTTTTAGCATCTAAATTATATCAAAATAAGCTAATCTTTTAAGTAATTATTGTATTAGAGTTTATAAAGGTTAAGAACAAATATATTATGGCTAGATAAAGTGGACATTTACATTGGAGTTTGATCAAGTGAAAAGGCATATATTCTAATCATTTTATTTTTATTAGAGTGTGTGAAATCAATGAAAAATAAAGTTATTTTTAGACGGAGGTACTACAACCCTTTCTAACTTGAGAACTTATCCTATGCACACAAGTTTCCTATGCACACCAACTAGCAAATGTCGTACAAAATTTTAGAAAAAATAGATAAATACTTCCAATAATATTACACCTTCATGTGAAATCTTATTCTCGAATTTATTATATTTTAGCCCTAAAAAAACAAAATTTTGATAGATTTTTACTCTTAAACCTATTAGATTTTTGAATTTTTTTGTTAGGGTTAAAACTTAAAATGCAATGATTGAATATGAGACTTTGCAGATATATGTAATACTATTATGAGTAAAGGACCAATTTTATAGAATTTTTTTGTGACATTTGCTAGTTACTGTGCAACTGTGCACTGAGTGTGCAAGTGAAGTTTGTGTGATATGTTTTCTTCTAACCCTTATATATTTTTGTTGCGCTGCCTAACATCGATCTATATATCCATTAACAGCAATTACCAATAAGTAATGGAGCTACTACCATCATGGGCTGCCGTCGTGCTCGCCACCGTCGTCTTCCTCCTCGGGGCCGTTCTGCTCCGCCGCCGCCGAGCTTACAAGCTGCCACCAGGACCAAAGCCATGGCCGATCATCGGCAACCTGAACCTCATCGGCGCGCTGCCGCACCGCTCCATCCACGAGATATCCAAGCGCCATGGCCCCATCGTGCAGCTCTGGTTCGGCTCCTGCCCCGTCGTCGTCGGCTCTTCCGTCGAGATGGCCAAGCTCTTCCTCCAGACCCACGACGCGGTGTTCGCCGACCGACCCAGGACCGCCGCCGGCAAGTACACCGCCTACGACTGCACCGACATCACCTGGTCGCCGTATGGCGCCTACTGGCGCCAGGCGCGCAAGATGTGCGCCGCCGAGCTCTTCAGCGCCAGGCGGCTCGAGTCGCTCGAGCACATCCGCCACGAGGAGGTGCGTGTCCTGCTGCGCGACCTGCACAGCGCCGGCGCGGCGGGGAACGCCGTGCACCTCAGGGACCACCTGTCCATGGCGGCTCTCGGCGTGATCTCGCGCATGGTGCTCGGAAAGAAGTACGTCGAGAAGCAGCCGGCAGGAGGCGGAGCGGCGACGACGACGCCGGAGGAGTTCAAGTGGATGCTGGAGGAGCTGTTCCTGATGAACGGCGTGCTCAACATCGGCGACTTCATCCCATGGCTGGATTGGCTGGACCTGCAGGGGTACATCAGGAGGATGAAGAATGTGAACAGGTTGATACACCGGTTCCTGGACCGTGTCCTCGACGAGCACGACGAGCGGCGGCGGCTACAGGGGGATGGCTTTGTGGCCAGGGACATGGTGGACGTTCTCTTGCAGCTCGCCGATGACCCTAACCTCGACGTTCAGCTTACCAGGAATGGTGTCAAGGGTATTACCCAGGTAATTCAATTTGCTATACTATCGTGGTTTTCTCCCATTTTTATATCTTGGGAAATAAAATTCTGTCCACTCCTTAAAATTAAGTTAATCTAGTACAAGATATAATATATCTCGAGAATACTTATAATCGGCCGCTCGATTCATGGGATAAGAATCGGACGCTCTCTAATAGAACATACAACTCTTAAGTTAATTTCTCTCCGTCCTTTCCTCTCTTTAAATGCTTTTTCCTTCTAAATTACTTATCTGATCTACAATCCAATTACCCTGTTGCATTCGTTACAATTAAATCTTTATAACAAGATATCATAAATTATAATATGATATAAGAAAAACATGTGTTTGAAACCATTAGAACTTAATGTTCATACGTGATAAAGACATGTTTCAACGTGTGTATTTGTTGTGTTAAATAAAATTCACGCAGCTAACTGTATATACTCTCTCTCCTCTCCATCCATACAAGCATGCATGCATGTATTTAGTGACCTATAAACGAATTTTCTACTAAATTGCTTATCTAATCTATGATTCAATCCCAACATTTTATTCCTTGAAATTAAATCTTTACAACAAGATATCACATGATTATATTCTAATAAAAAAGCATATGTTTCAATACGTTAACACACTATGTTTTATACACGACATCATCATGTTTCAACGTGTGTCTCCACTGTGTTCCACAAAAAAGTTAAATGCTTCAGTGGCTGATTTTTTTTTCACTATATATAACTCAATATTTCACTAGTGGTAAACCGAAACACTTGGTTGTCCGATTTTTTTATGAATCAATCGGGCGCCCGATTTAAAGATTCTTCCGATGTATCTTAGCACTACTATTCTGGATTTGGATTCTATAGAATCAACTAACGCGTGGAAAAACAAATGAAACGGAAAAAAACATAGTCGGGTTCACGGGTATAATTTTTTGTTCATGTGCATGTCGAATTTAACTTTTCTTTCTAATAAATATAGTAAATTTAGATTGTCTAATTTTTATCCTATTTTTTCATATAACTATTAGGACGACATTTTCGTACAGTGAATCGTTTGCATATGCCTTGCGTAGGACCTTGTCACTGGTGGTGCGGACACCAGTGCGGTGACCGTGGAATGGGCCATGTCGGAGGTCCTGAAGAATCCGGCGATCCTCGCCAAGGCCACCGATGAGCTAGACACCATCGTCGGCGTCGGCCGCTTGGTGACGGAGGGCGACATACCACACCTCCCCTACATCCACGCCATCATGAAGGAGACGATGCGGATGCACCCGGTGGTGCCGCTGCTGGTACCCCGGATGTCCCGCGAGGATGCCACCGTCGCCGGCTACGACGTCCCCGCTGGCACGCGCGTGCTTGTCAACACGTGGACCATCGGCCGCGACCCGTCGGTGTGGGATTCGCCGGAAGAGTTCCGGCCGGAGCGTTTCATGGGGAGCGGGATCGACGTCAAGGGGCGGGACTTCGAGCTGCTGCCGTTCGGCTCCGGACGGCGGATGTGCCCCGGGTACAGCCTCGGTCTCAAGGTCATCCAGCTCGCCCTCGCCAACCTGCTGCACGCCTTCTCCTGGAACCTCCCCGACGGCATCGCCGCCGGCGAGCTGAGCATGAAGGAGATCTTCGGGCTCACCATGCCACGGAAGATCCCTCTCCTCGCCGTCGTCAAGCCCAGGCTGCCGGACCATCTCTATGCCGAGCCTTAATGACGCGCCATGCGTTGCGTGCATGGATGTACGTCTGTTGGTGTCTAGTTTGATCGAGGTCATTGTGTCTTCTGTATTAATTCCGGGAAGCTATAGGCTCCATTTCAAGGATATATATAACTCCCTAGTGCGTAGTTGCGATGATTTACGAATAATAGCACTAGAATGGTTTCGTATTGTAGTACTGCAAGATGCAAGCTCAAAATGTTGTCACCAGCACTATGGATGTATGATGGTATGTCTTATGTTGGGACGGACATATCCAGTCCCTCCACCCTGCTAAATAAAAGGGATTCTATGTTTGACATAAGTTTGATGATAAAATCTATCTTTATGTTTATCTTTATCTATATATTCTATCTATCTATCTATCTATCTATCTATCTTATCTTATCTTATCTTATCTTATCTTAACTAATTAAAAAATCTACATAGACTGCCTTTATCTCTGGGAGGTTCATCATGGAGGGGTGTGTGATAATACATGAGGTGCTCCACGAAAAGAGAACCAAAAAGCTGAAAGGGATTATAATGAAAATAGATTTTGAGAAAGCTTATGACAAGGTGAACTTGGACTTTCTGATAGAGGTAATGGTGAGAATGGGTTTTCCAAACAAGTGGATTAGCTGGATTAAAACATGTGTGATGGGAGGGAAAGTTTGCATAAATATTAAGGATTTAATGGGGAGAAAGAACTGACTTATTTAGGACTTGGGTCTCTCCCCTCTCATTTGTAACCTTGTTAGTGATGCCTTCTGCATTGGCACTTCCAGGAGTGAAGGAGTTCAATATGTTGATGATACAGTCCTCTTCATTGCCAATGATGACAACCAAAATTGTGGCAACAAAATTCATCTTGTACTGCTTTGAAGAGATGGCTGACCTCAAAATCAATTACCGCAAGAGTGAGGTTTTCACTTTTGGGATGGCTATCTCGTTGTTTTAATACTTTGGAAGATCAAACCTTTATCATCCTCGTGTTTCTAATTTTATAGGTTTTAAAAGTCACACCAGTTACTACCACTTCTTTGTTACCCCATCTTTATTTGGTTGCTCGATCTACCACTGCTTCTATTCATTCTCCTTGGAACCTTTAAAAGTTGGACCTTATTGTTTTTAGGGTTTATTGTCTCATTGGGTTTCATTTTTATAATACATAAAAGTCTCATCAAACACTGCCACTATACTACTCTACAGCCCACCCGCTACCTCTTCCCTTTATTGTCATCGGGATTTTAAAAATCGAACAGAATTTTTGTTTGGGTTCAATTTTTACTTTCTAGATGTTCCGCTAAACCGTCAGCTGTTTTGCCACTATACTTCTCTACGACTCGCCCGTTACCTCCTCTCTTTATTGTTATTGAGATTATAAAATTGAACATGACTATCATTGGGGTTTATTTTTTACTTTTTAGAAGTCTCGCCAACCGCCGAGACCATGCTGCTTAATGGTCTATCCGTCATTCCTCCTTTTAACTATCATTACAATTTTATTTAGGGTTTTGTTAACAGTTTTTAGATGTGCCATCAATCATTACCACTCTACTCTTTTTTAGGCATGTTACTTGGAAGTCCCATCAAATGCTACCACTATACTCCTCTACAACCCATCCACTGCCTCATCTCTTTATTGTCATCAGGAATTTAAAAATCAAACATAATTATCATTTGGATTATTATTATTTTAATAATATATAATCGATAAATATCATTACTATTCACGATATCGGTTGGATGCCGCTGAAATTTTTCAAAATTGAAACCGTGCCATCACCGTCACATTTTACATCCTTCCATCTTCTTCCTTCTTCCTTCTCTTCTCCACTCCTTCCTTCTCTTCATCTCTTCTCCTTCTATAGGTTGGTCATGCCTGCTGGTCTTCGATGAACGGCCACCACACCTACTGCTCCTTCCCCCACCGCCCTAGTGTGCTCACCGCCGATGGCGTCACCATCTTCAACTCCTCCTCATGCAAGCTCCACGGAGGCCGAATACAGGCTTGCGTGCTCCCTGGCCGGCGTCACTGCCATCTTCACCACCTGCTCCTAGCGCGAGCTCTGGGAAAGCCAGATCCAAGCGTCGCCGCCATATTCTCTTCACCTCCTCCTCCTCGTGTGATTCAGATGCGCGTGCTCCCTCGCTGATGTCACCACCATCTTCACCACCTCCTCCTTGTGCAAGCTCTTGGGATGCCGGATTCAAGCGTCGCATAATCACCTCCTCCTCGTGCGAGCTCTGAGAAGGCCGGATCTAGCCTCCACCGCCATCGGCCGAATCAAGGCGCCGCTGCCATCTTCACCTCCTACTCCTTACTGTAGATGGAGAGATGATGGTAGTCGCCGCTGTCGCTTGTTGTTGCCGTCAGTTGTTGCCGTCGTCGCTTGTTTCTCCGCTGTCCCCGATGCCATCCTCACCGCTCCACCCCTCTCTGTCGTTGACCTTTCTTGCTCCCTACGCTTTGGCGCTGGCGGCCTCACCTACTACGTCGGACCTCGCTGGTCGGCCTCCGACCTCTCTCGCTCCATGGGCTTTGGCGCCGCTAGCCTCGCCTGCTCCACCGGAGCTTGCTGCTTGGCCTCTTTGTAGATGACCCCTTGACGGGGAGATGAAGGAAGAAGATGGAAGGGATGGAAAATGTGACGGTAATGGCATGGTTTTAATTTTGCAAAATTTTAGTGGCACTCAGCTGATATCGCGAATAGTAATAGCATTTTTCTAAAGCTATTTAACACCAATCATCTCTCATTATGTCTTATGTGTTGTCTAAAACCAAATCTCATACATTATCTAGTTATTTGGTTTTCTTATTAAATCTCTTACTATACATCATCACAAATCAAATGTGGGTCACAACTCAGTTGATTTAAAAAGGGATCCTAGGGGAATCATCGGGCATGCCATGGAAGAAGTCTTGCAAATAATGGAGTCGCATTTATCCCGTGCATAAGTATTGTTTCACGTCTTAATGACTAGTAGTGTACTGTGTACATGAGGAAAATGCAAAGGAAATATATAAGGCCAAGCATGTTGATCATGATGTTCCGCAGCTGGCAGCTGGCCAGCGATGGTGATGCCCTAGCTTCATGTCCTCCTACGTACGTACGTCTCCATGGACGGATGGACCACGCGTGTACCCCCTCTCCCATTATATATCGACGACATTTTTTTTTCAAATGGTATTTTTTAAAGTATTTGGCTGGAATTTGGAAGAAAAATATATACGAGGGGACATCCGATCAGTAGAAAAATATTTTTTTCTAGACGGGCCAAAAAAGGTTTTCGTGTGCGGACCTTCGGCCCGTCTGCTCGGAAGGGTCTGTGAAAATCCAATTTTTCCATATGGGTGACGCATCCACTCGCGAAAAACGTGCAGGTGTATATGACGACCGCATGCGAGAACAAAAATCTGAAAAAAAACACAAAAATCGATCGTGTCTGCCGCTGCCGTCCGCCGCCGGGGTCATCCCGCCGCTGCCACCGCAATGCGCCTCCCGCTGCTGCCGTCCGCCGCTGCCGCTGCCGGGCTCCTCACGCTGCTGCGTGTGACATCCCGACCCAATTCGGATGAGGCATGTGTGGAGCTTTATGCGCATGTTTAGTACCATCTTACTAGATTAGCAACAGTGAAACCAACTTATAAGGCTTCTTCCCTCTAGCTATATCACTCTTGGGTTAACTCTTTTATACGAAGCGAGGACAAATGTGTAAGTGGAGTGATATGTGTAAGTGGGTCTGCCCATCGGTTGGGCTGGTCTACGCAATCCTGAAGGGAGGGCTGTTACAAATGGTATCAGAACCGACCCTCGTGGTTGCACGTACGGGTCAGCGTGCGGGCATATGGCGCATGGCACATGTGGGCTTTGTGTGAGGTACATGGCATGACATATAGCACCAGCAATGCGGGCATATGGCGTGTGGCGCATGTGGGCTTTGTGTGAGGTGGATGGCATGACATATAGCACCAGCACTGGACGTACGGACGTGTGCTAAGAGGGGGTGAGTTGGACCGATGAAGGGGTGAGTTGGACCGATGGGGACAATGGGTCCTTTGAGGGGGTGTTTGTGTGACATCCCGGCTAAATTAGGATGAGGTCTGTATGGTCCATGAGAGCAGTGTACACATGTTTAGTACCAACTTCTAAGTTTAGTAAGGGTGAAACCAACTTATAAGGTATCTTCCCTCCAACCATACCGCCACCGTGCTCCTTCCGCTGTCACATACAGGCTCCTCCCTCCACCGCCGCCGGATCCGGGAGGGGGACAGCCACCGCCGCTGGATCTATGTGGAGGACGGCCGTCGCCAGTAGCCCAACACCGCGCGCCCAACGTCGCCTTCACCACGCTCATGCCAGCCGCTGCCACTCTCCCGACCAGGAGAGAGTGAGGAGTACGAGGAGAGGAGAGGAGATAAGGATGAGATAAGGAGAGATAGAAGGGATGAGTTGAAAAAATTTGAAGTGTATGTTAAAGAGGGACATAGACTTCTAGACGGCCCGCTTGTGAAAATATATTTTTTCGTGCCGCCGCTTATGAGGCCCGTCTGGAAAAATAGCTCTATTTTCTATACGGCTCCCTAAGAGGGCAGTCTTCGAAAATTTTCACGTGTGGGTCTTTTAAGGAGTCGTAGCAAAAATAGGAGAACGATTTTTCCTTACGCGGTTACTTATGATTCATCTGCAACCTATTGAGGTGCTTATACAGGAAAAATATTTGTGTAGTAGTGTCCCCTTAGCGATGAGAATCCATTGCTACATTAATTCCTATCCCCCCTAAATACATACTCTCTTCGCCCCCAAAACAACTTTATTTTTTAACATCTAAATTATATCAAATTTATGCTTAGATATCTAAGGAAAAGAGTTTATGCTTAGATATCTTGAGAAACAAATATGTACGTTGGAGATAGTGGGGTGTTCCAGGCAAATGAAGCAGGTGCTTAACACTTTTGGAGAGGGATTTTAAGTATCAGAAAATGATTTGTCCTAGGGGCTGAATGGAAATTAGGATCAGGTAAGCACATTTCCTTCGGGGAAGATGTTTGGTTAGGTAGAGAATTAAATTTCAAAAAATATTGTTCAGTTGTTCTTTTCTAAAAATATTCAGGATGTAATTTGTTTGATAGAAATATAATTTCAATCTCACATGACCGTTACACGAAAATTATTGAAAGTGTATAAGATTGGTTGAGCGAGAGGGATTGAGTGAGAGAGAGAATTGCACACAAGAATGTAGAGAATGAATGAGCGGCCACCTTATTGATCAATGCGGTACAATATATAGATGGGGAAGGGGTGGCAACCGGAGACGCGATGGTTGGGAACCATCGCGTCCGTTGCCAAGGAGCGCCTAGGGAAGGCGCGGTTGCCTTCGGTTGTGATCCATCCTTTTATATGGATGAGATCACCATGTTGTTCCATAACACTGCCCCTTGATCGAATCCAGCTTTGATCATTGCTCTTTCACTGTCCAGATATCTGTAAAGATAATCTTAGAAATAATTATAGTTAAATACATCACGAAAAACTCCTCGAAAACCCAGTGGGAAAAATAAGGAGAGAATCGTGATATATATTATTGACTATTTTAGATCTATAAGTAAAGCTCATAGTATGATCCAAAATAGTATAATGTCTACAGTTATCATTTAGTAAAAACCCCAGTGGGGAAAAGCCAAATGATAAGACATATAAGCTTATGTTGATATTACCTCGTTAAAAACTTTGGATGAGAAAACCTAAAGGGTAAAACTCATACAAAGGAAAAAGAGTATAATATGACGAAAATAGGTTATTTTCGAGAGGAAGATACTCCCCCTGAATCCTGCAAATTTTTAAGTCGTCTCATACCAATTCCTTCGACACATTTAAAGAATGTGGAGTATGGTAGAGATTTTGTGAATAAATCAGCAAGATTATCACATGACTTAGTTTGCAAGATGTTTATCTCTCCATGTTGCTGAAGCTCATGAGGATAAAATAATTTAGGAGCAATATGCTTAGTGATGTTGCTCTTAATATAACCAGTTTCCATCTGAACAACACAAGCGGCATTATCTTCATAGATAATGGTAGGTGATTCCAATGAACCAATACCACAAGATGTTAATATGTGGTTAACCATTCTGCGAAGCCATACACATTCACGTGATGCCTCATATAATGCAATTATTTCAGAATGATTTGTGGAAGTGGCTACCGGAGTCTGTTTAGAAGACTTCCATGAAATAGCAGTTTCACCTTGTAAAAATACGAATCCTATTTGTGATATAGCACTGTGGGGATCAGATAGATAGCCAGCATCAGTATAACCAATTAAAGTTGAATCCTGGTTCTTTTTAAAGAAAAGTCCAAGATCTCTTGTGCCATTAAAATATCGAAAGACATTCTTAACTCCAGTCCAATGGCGTTTGGTAGGAGCAGCGCTGTATCTTGCTAATAGATTTACTGAGAAAGCAATATCTGGCCTCCTACTATTTGCAAGGTACACGCCAATAGCACTAAGATATGGAAAATCAAGACCAAGTACATCCTCTCCATCTTCCTTTGGTCTAAATGGATCTTTCTCCACGTCTAGAGATCGAACCACCATAGGGGTTTTGGAAGGATATGACTTGTCCATATTAAATTTCTCCAAAATTTTCTGGGTATATGCACTTTGGTGCACAAGGATTCCAGAAGGTAAATGCTCAAGTTGTAGACCTAAGCAAAATTTGGTTTGACCCAAATCCTTTATCTCAAATTCCGTCTTTAAATGATGACGTGCTTCATTAATATCTTGTGTATTGCCAATAATATTGAGATCATCGACATATACCGAGATAATACAAAATCTTGTGGGGGACTTTCTGATTAAGACGCACGGGCAATCATCATTTTTAGTGTATCCCTTTAGCGAAAGGAATTCACTTAATCGGTTGTACCACATCCTACCCGATTGTTATAAGCCATAAAGTGACTTCTGCAACTTAACACAATACATGTTACGATTTACTTTCTGATTCGGGATGTCGATTCCGTCAGGAACCTTCATGTAAATATCAGAATCAAGTGACCCATAAAGATATGCTGTCACTACGTCCATCAACTGCATAAATCGACGATTTTGTACTGCCAATGATATTAAATATCGGAAAGTTATACCACTCATAACTGGAGAGTAAGTTTCGTCGAAATCAACGCCAGGTTTTTGCATAAAACCTTGTGCTACAAGCCTTGCTTTATATCTCACCACCTCGTTGTTTTCATTCCGTTTCTGGACGAAAACCCATTTGTATCCCACAGGAAAGATACCACGAGGAGTAGGCATTACAGCCGAGAATAGATCTGTTTTGTAAAGCGAGGCTAATTCTGCGTCAATTGCGTCCTTCCATTTGTTCCAGTCAGAGTGCTTTTGGCACTCTTTTATAGACTAGGTTCTGGAACAACTTGGAGGCAATCAGCAATTTGTTCAGAAAAATTAGTGTCGACAATTGTAGCTCTTCTATCAAAAGATTCTCCAGTTTCAGAGTAGTTGATGGCAATTTCACTAACCCTTATAGACTCATCGTGATCTCCCAAAACAATGTGTCTATGATCTTCCGAATTCCTAGTCTCAGCATTGTGCACCACCGAGCTAGGTTGCAGACTATCACGATCTGCTTGATATATAGTATCAATTTGGTGTGTACCAACTAAAGGTTGGTTTGCATTTACCGTCTTTCTTTGCTTATTAGCAATTGTTTCTCGCTGAGTGACCATACTTCTTCCTCTCTTTTTAGTGAGTAGAAGTTGAGTGGTTTTATTTGGTACCTCCACTCTTTCTGGCGCATTCTGAGCGGGAATGAAAGATTTAGTCACACCTTTATAATTGGTAAATGCATCTGGCAGGTTATTTGCAAGTCTTTGCAAATGTATAATTTTCTGAACTTGAAGTTCAGTTTCAGTAGTACGTGGGTATGAGGCTGGAATACCCTGGGCATCCCAATCAATTTCCTGGCATTCAAGGAAATTAAGTGGTTCGGCTCTAATTTTGAGATAAGATGGTCTCAAAATCAGTTTCCCAGTAGCACATGCAGTGCATACGTAATCAGAGGATTTGGGAAATTTGTCAGTGATCAAATGATGACTAATAGAGTTGCCAATAATTTTTCTCATCATCCCGATACCGGGGTGCCCAAGTCGATCATGCCAAGTGTGGAATGCATCAACATTTTGAAAAATTACTTTGTACGCAACATGTGCAATGGGCTTAATGTATGTATAGTACAATCCCGATGTGAGAGATGGAATTTTCTCGCAAATGCGTTTGCCATATCCGTTTTGTTTCGTTAAGAGAAGAAATTCTTCTCGATTATCCATATGGGTTTCAATGTGAAACCCATTTTGACGGATATCTCTATAACTTAGTAGGGTACGGGTTGAATCAGGATACAATAAAGCATCCTCGATTGTAATTTGTGTACCCATTGGGAGTGTAATAATTGCTCGTCCTGAGCCAACTATCACAGTATCGCGCCCAGCGATAGTCAAAACTTTGCCTTCTCTCTTTTTGAGAGTTTGAAAGTATTTGATCTCCCTAAGTATAGAGTTTGTGGTACCACTGTCCACAAGACATAATTCCTCTCCAATCGGAGCGATATCCTTAGACATCTATAATGAAAGAAGAATTGCTTGATTAAGAATTCTTTATCCAATATATATACATACATACAATAATTAAAACATCAAATATATAGTATGGCGTTTACATATGTTAATTGTACATACTCTAATGACTAATAAGCCATACAACCTTACAATATAAGGGATTTCGTACTTATCTACTTATTACAACCAATATTGTTTGGCAAACTTATAGGATATCAATATACTATTTCAAGCACACTGAGATAAGAGAAGCTTCATCTCCAAGTGGGACACACCAAGATCATTGCAAATCTCCAAGTGGGTCCGTTGAGCAGTATTCGATGAACATATCGTCCATCGCAGAGAGTGGAGTGACATCTTCTGGGAGAACATTGAGGTTGCTCTCTGTTTCAACAGGAACCTGGTGAGAACTTGCAATCTCAGGGCGCTCTTCATGTGTAAGATTGAAGTGGGCTTCAAATCTTGGGTTCTGAGAAGATTTTTTTTGTCCTTGAGGGATTTTTGGTACAAGAGAACAAGATGTTTTGGGATGCGGCAGTCTTTAGCGACATGAGTGTTAGATCCACACCTGTTGCAATGCTTGTTGCCGTTGCAATAAGCTTGGTGTCAGTGGAGGTGGTGAGGCAGCGGTTGATGGTGGCGGCAGCGACTCCATCTCCGGGGAAAGATCGCATGGCTCGCCGGGCAGTGTCACCACTGCCGTCCATCCGTGGTGGGTGCAGTACTGCACCCTTTGCACACAGATACGGCGAGGCACTGCGGCAACCGGAGACGGAGACGGAGGAGGAGGAGCAACCGGAGTTGCGGCCACCACGATGTGTTGGTGAAGGTGGTGGCGACGGCCACCAACCCTAGCCCGACGTTCATGGTGTTGGTGGCGACCGTGGTGGTGGCTGCGAATCCTCTCCGATCGACGGAGAAGATGGTGAAAGCGACGAGCGCGCTGATTGCGAGGGAGGCCGAGAACGGCATCCATAATCTAATGAAAGGTAGGCATCGTACCTTCTCTGATGATTCTTCTGTTCGCTTTTCTGTTAGATCAAAAGTGATGTTTCTTCCTTCGTTCACTTCGCGATCTCCTTCGCGAGAGCGATCGTGCTGATAACGTATTGAAAGTGTATAAGATTGATTGAGCGAGAGGGATTGAGTGAGAGAGAGAATTGCACACAAGAATATAGAGAATGAATGAATGACCACTTTATTGATCAATCCGGTACAATATATAGATGGGGAAGGGGTGGCAACCGGAGACACGATGGTTGGGAACCATCGTATCTGTTGCCAAGGAGCGCCTAGGGAAGACGTGGTTGCCTTCGGTTGTGATTCATTTTTTATATGAATAAGATCACACTGTTGTTTCGTAACAAAAATAACTACATGCATGGTCTCGCCCGATCACGGCGTGAGACCGTGCAGTGTCGTGCGGAGAGGCTGCTAGACTGAGCGGTCGATGTCATATGGCCGCTTCCATTTAATTAATTATTTGCTATTCAGGGTAATTAATCCCTAATTACATGGACGTTCGCTGTCGCTGATTCTATATGCGAGACCGATTAGTCTCGTTGTCATGTTCTGCGAGACCGTGCGGTCTCGCCTGTCCCAGCGCGATATGGTTTGCGTCATCATTTTCGCTCAATAGTCCAGTGAGATTTTGGTATATTTCTGCCAAACAAGTTGCATTGTAAATATTTATATGAAAAAGATAAATGAACAGTATATTTTAAAATTTAATTCGGTAGGTATGAGATCTGTAACCAACAGAAAGTCATGGTAGCAGGGAAATTGGAAAATGGCCTGAGCTACCTAGCGTTCAGACGAGCTAATTTTGGTTCCCTAGAGAGAGCTGTCTGCAGGGGCGGAGCTAGAGGGTAACAGAGGGTGGTGCCACTTGCTTAATTTACTCTACTTTAGATCGAGTTTAAACTAATACGGGTGTCTAAGTTTGCATTGAGGGGGTGCATACATGGTGAAAATAGATGAGGTATAGCTAAAAAATTTTCTTGACCGGGTTCCTGGGCACCCCTCTAACATATACTACCTATGCCCCTGGCTGTCTGGGAGGAGTCATGGTCACAGTGATTTGAGTAGCATTTCTTATTGAGTTGTTTGCGAGACTAAGTTCCTAATTTAAATAGGGTTGTTTGTCGAGCCAAGTTCAGATTTACAATGGTGCATATATCCGGTTGGATATAGAGGCCGGGTAAAAACTACCTTTCTCTAAAAAATATAAAAATAATCTATCTACTTTCCATAAAAGCGGGGCCAAGAGCCTTCTCTCTAAAAAAATATTATATCAAAATAATCTTATATTTTAAGTAATTACTGTACTAGAGTTTGTAAAAGTTAGAACAAATATATTATGGCTAGCTACAGTGAAAGACATTTACACTGGAGATGGATAAAGTAAGGCATATATATTCTAGCCATTTCGTTTTATATTAGTATGCGTGAAATTCATGAAAAATGAAGATATTTTTGGATGGTGGTACTACAACCCTTTCTGACCCTTATATATTTTCGTTGCGCTGCCTAACATCTATCTATATACCCATTAACAGCAATTACCAATAACTAATGGAGCTACTACCATCATGGGCAACTTTCTTTGCCGTCATGCTCGCCACCGTTGTCTTCGTCTTCCTCCTCCAGGCCGTTCTGCTCCGCCGCCGCGGAGCTTACAAGCTCCCACCCGGACCAAAGCCATGGCCGATCATCGGCAACCTGAACCTCATCGGCGCGCTGCCGCACCGCTCCATCCACGAGATATCCAAGCGCCATGGCCCCATCGTTCAGCTCTGGTTCGGCTCCTGGCGCCTTCTGGCGCCAGGCGAGCAAGATGTGCGTCGCCGAGCTCTTCAGCGCCAGGCGGCTCGAGTCGCTCGAGCACATCCGCCACGAGGAGGTGCGCGCGCTGCTGCGTGACCTGCATAGCGCCGGCGTGGCGGGGAACGCCGTGCAGCTCAGCGACCACCTGTCCATGGCGACGCTCGGCGTGATCTCGCGCATGGTGCTCGGAAAAAAGTACGTCGAGAAGCAGCCGGCCGGAGCCGAAACGGCGTCGTCGCCACCGACGACTCCGGAGGAGTTCAAGTGGATGATGGATGAGCTGTTCCTGATGAGCGGCGTGCTCAACATCGGTGACTTCATCCCATGGCTGGATTGGCTGGACCTGCAGGGGTACGTCAGGAGGATGAAGAAGGTGAACAGGTTCATGCACCGGTTCCTGGACCGTGTCCTCGACGAGCACGACGAGCGGCGGCGGCTACAGGGGGATGGCTTTGTGGCCAGGGACATGGTGGACGTTCTCTTGCAGCTTGCCGATGACCCTAATCTCGACGTCCAGCTTACCCGGAATGGTGTCAAGGGTATTACCCAGATAATTCATCATGCCCTGAGACCTCAGTAACAACACAAGGTTTTGAAATCTCAGTATGAGCGAATTTTATATTAGGTTGTTTAAGGCTGCATATATCTATATGTCCGGTTGGATATAGAAACCGGGTAAAAAATATCCTTCTCTGAAAAAAAAAAGTAATACATCAACCATATCTATCTATTATATTATTAAAACAGATTTCAAAGGAGACACCACGTTCGCTGTGGAGGCTAGAAATTCCCACATTAATTAGAGAAAAAAAAAGAACAGTCCAAGTAGAAATACAATCTAAAAATAGCTGAAATTCAGAATTAAAAATATGCAATATTAAAAGAGGAGTCCATATAGCAACCAAACACGTGATTAATTAAAATTCGGAATAATAATAAAATAAATTTCAAAATTAGAAAAAGAAAAAGAAGAGCTCGAGGAGGAATATAATTTATAAATAACTGAAATTCGGAATTAAATATAATAAATATGAAAAGAAGAGTTCATATAAGAATCCAATACGAGATAAATTAAAATTCATAATAAAAAATAAAAAAATTGAAATTAGAAAAAGAAAAAAATTCAAGTAGGAATATAATTTAAAATTAACTTAAATTCGGAATTAAATATAAGAAGTATTGAAATAAGAGTATATATAAGAATCCAATAGTAGATTAAATAAAATTTAAAATAAAAAATAAAATAAAATCCGAAATTAGGCAAATTAAAAAGAGAGTTAAAGTAGGAATACAACTTTGAAACGACTGAAATTGAAAATAAAAAATAAAAATATCAAAAGAACATAATAATAAATAAAATAAATTATGAAATTAGAAAGAGAGAAAAAAAAGATTTCAACTAGGAATACAATTTATAAATAACTAAAATTAGTGATAAAAAATAAGACTATTGAAAGAAATACCATCTAAAACACAAGACGAGATTAATTAATAACAGGCCTATAAAGGAGCAGAGTGGTGGCGGTTGATGAGACATCTAAAAACAATTAATAAAACACAAAATAGAATCTTAATGACAATTAAAAGTAAGTACGACGGGCGGGTCATTAAGCAATCGGTCAAGGCAGTTGACGGGGACTTCTAGAAAGTAAAAAAATAAATCCCAATGATAATCATATTTGATTTTTAAAATCTCAATTACAATAAAAATGAGAGGCAACGGGCGGGTCGTATAGGAGTATAATGACAGAGCCGCCGATGGTTGGTGGGTCTTCTAGAAAGTAAAAAAATGAATTCCAACGATAGTTATGTTCGATTTTTATAATCCCAATGACAATAAAGATTATGCGGCGGATGGGTCATAGAGGAGTATATTGGCAACATTTGACCGGATTTCTAAAAATTATAAAAAACATGAAGCCCAACAAGACAATAAACTCTAAAAAAATATAAGGTTCAATTTTTAAAGATTCGGGTTTCTAAAAAGTAAAAAAAAACCCAATGGTAATCATGTTTGATTTTAAAATCTCAATGACAATAAAGAAGGGCGGCAACGAGCGAGCCGTAGAGGAGTACAGTGATAAAGTCGTTGGCGGAACTTCTAGAAAGTAAAAAAATGAACCTAAACAATAATTATATTTGATTTTTAAAATAGCAATGACAATAAAGAGAAGATGCAATGGACGGTTGTAAATGAGTATAATGGCAGCGTTTGATTGGATTTCTAGAAAATATAAAAAAGAAGCCTAGCGGGACAATAATAGTTTTTAGATCTAATTTTTAAAGGTTTCAAGGAGAATGAATAGAAACAGTGGTAGATCGAGCAAGTTAATAAAAATAATATGACAAAAGTAAGGGATAGCAGTTGATGTGACTTTTAAAAACTATAAAATTAGAAACACGAGAATGATAAGGTATGATCTTTTAAAATCTTAAGACAACAAGATAACTTTTAATAAATTTTAAGTAAAATTATATTAAAAAATATATAATTTTATATGGGTGCTAGCCGCGCAATTGCGTGGGCCACCTAGCTAGTTCATATATTATCGAGGTTTTCTTTCCGTATTTTATGTCTTGGGAATTGAAATTTTGTTCACTCCGTCTATTCCATAATTTAGTACGGAATATAATATACCTTATCAATACTAATCTGGATAGGGATTTTTCTAAATTGAACTAACGTGTGAAAAAAAAACCTGCAAAATCTAAATCGAGTGACATCATCAGATGTTCTCCAAATATAGTACTTGTCTATCAAGTAAGTATAAAATATGTTCCTACCACCTTTGCTTCAAATAAATTTTTCTCTTAATTTACTCATCCGAACTACGATCCGAATACACTGTTGTGTCCGTAACAATTAAATCTTTACAACAAGATCTTACATGATTATATTTTAATGAAAAAATACAAATTAATTTTAGATTTTACTAAACTACATCTTAGATATATAAAAGTAAATTTAATAAGGCCTAAAAAGCAATTTATATATATTATAGCAGTAACTTAAGAAAAAGAAAATAACTTGTCACGGCATTAGAAATAAATCAGTTGGGGGGTAACACATCAATTAAATCTAATTTCTAGATAGACTTATGTTTTTACCGCACAACATATTTACTTTTAATGCGATAACAAGTTACTTTCCTTTTCTTTTAAGTTACTTATATAATATATGTAAATTATTTTCAGGCTTTATTAAATTTACTTTTCTGACTAAGAAGCAATTTAATAAAATCTAAAAGTAATTTAGATAAACTATAAAAGTAATTTGTATTTTTTTCATAAAAAATATAATCATGAAATCGGATAAATAATTTAAGAGAAAATTCTATAAGAATAAAAAAATGCATGCACGGTCGCTGGTTACGACAATCCAGCGTACGGTCTCGTCGTAGTCACGTCAAAAAAAAATATATAATCGTGTTCATAGCTTAAAATTTTCCCTCTGTGCAAGTCGAATTTAACTTTTCTTTCTAATAAATATAGTAATTTTGTATTGTCTAATTTTTATCCTATTTTTTGATATAACTATTAGGACGACATTTTGATACAGTGCACCGTTTGGCATATATGCCTTGCGCAGAACCTTGTCACCGGTGGCGCGGACACCAGTGCAGTGACCGTGGAATGGGCCATGTCAGAGGTCCAGAAGAATCCGGCGATCCTCGCCAAGGCCACCAAGGAGCTAGACAACGTCGTCGGCAGTGGCCGCTTGGTGACAGAGAGCGACATCCCGCACCTCCCCTACGTCGACGCCATCATGAAGGAGACGATGCGGATGCACCCGGTGGCGCCGCTGCTGATACCCCGGATGTCTCCACTGATTGAGAAATCGTTTGTAGTGCTGGTTCGTAACCCTCCTTTAGCCCCAGTTGTCTAACCGGGACTACGAATTCGGGACTAAATATAGTGATCTTTAGTCCCGGGTGAAATAACCGGGACTAAAGATCGATCTTTAGTCCCGGTTGACAACACGAACCGGGACTAAAGATCGGTCAGCCACGTGGCCGGCTGATCCATCTTTAGTCCCGGTTGGTGTTACCAACCGGGACTAAAGGGACTAAAGATCTATGTATCATTTTTTTTATTTGTATGGCCCTGTTTGCTGCATGGTTTATTATATATATATATATATATATATATATATATATATATATATATATATATATATATATATTACAATACATATATATATATACGTATAAATACATATATTACACACATATTTATAATTTAAAGCATTTAACATTTTATGTACATATATATTACCAAAATATATATTAACACTAAAGTAAATGTACATACATATATAAATATATATATATATACATGCATGTATAGTACAATTTATTTGCTCGCTAGCTGTAGCTACGACTTCGACGCCTGCGTTACGTCAGAAGAGGAAGGACCGACGTTACGAATTGTCGATCCGTCGTAATAGAATTCACCATCGGGATTAAGGACTTCTTCGTTGATGAACCCCATCAGTTGTTCTTGAACAGCCATGATAAAATCCTTGTGTGGGAGTTTTTCCCTCATGTGAATACGCTATCATTCAGAAAATAATGACATATCAATATATGAAATTAATAAACAACTTAACAAATCGATATGCAATGAAATTTTGAACGGTTTATGTATACGTACATCGAGCTCTCGTTTGGTGTATATTTGGTTTGATAGGCAGTGGGCATACTTGTATACGTAGTAGCCGCATAAGTTAGTTCCCTTGTCCTGCTTTGCACACTACATGAGAAACGATGAGAGATTTAATATACTCTTTATATTAACTTTAACTAGAGATTCAATTCAATATAATTTTGGATCATGCATGTACTCACTAGAAAATGAAACCTCCGTCCAAGTTTTTCTTTCCAAGTCCCGCGGACCAATTGACGGAACCGATCCCAAGCCCTACATGTGCAGTTGCAAGCTATGATTAATTAAATATTACCCGAGATCAACATAATATCAACAGAGTCCCGCGACTTTGGAATAGATGGCATTATATTACCTGTCTATCAGTTGGAAGACCTTGTCAAAAACCTTCTCCTCTTTATTCATTGAGTCGTACACAGTGACTCTACATGCGTCCAAGTCAAAAATGAACAGGACCCAGTGGAATCTGGAATATGCGTGAGATGAGATAAATATCAGAATGTACATGTTATATGTATGGGAATGAAATTTGTTAGAACGACAATAAAAAACTCACTCTGTGTTGTACGGCAATAGTATGAACGTCTTGAAATGCTGCTGCGTTAGAAGATGGACGAGATTGTCCTCTGTGTCTTTCTCGTACATGTCGAGCATGTCGGTGTTGATTTTCCGAGGGTCGATGAACCCAGTATTGTAAACCCCCCGCCGTCGGGCCCTTTGAATCTCCATTCTACAACAATGAAAGGAAATTATTATTGCTTACATATATGCCAGGAGCTAATTATTGAACGAAACAAATCGAACTCAAAGATACTTACAAAATCCATGCGCTCAGAAGAGAGACGTCGAGGGCGTCCGATGGTACAGATCGAAGACATCCTTGAAATGGATCCATAGAACATCTTCTCCTTGCAAGAAGTTGGGGTTTCTGATCCTCGCTCCGAACATCTCTCTACCATTGGCGCTCATTTCCATGCACCGTTCATGGAATTTGTACATTTGTGTCAGTAGGGACTGCAGCTGCTCAGGCCTGACAAGCGCTTTACCGAGTTCAAACTTGTATGCCACTTCAGCCTTCGGGATTGGTGCGCCTCCAACCAACTGAGCCATGGTTAGACCGGTGTCCGAAATGAAATCCGTTATGCCAAAGTCTTCGTCGGTCACCAACGGCCCGACCACTTGGTGTGGTTGTTCTCCAAGCTGAGGAACTGGTTTGGACTTCTTGTAATAGGCTTTCCTAAGTGTTCGGTCATAGTCCGATAGCTTTAAGACCTCCTTGTTTGCGGTGGACATTCCCTTGAAGAAATTCTTCACGCTCGGGTCCTTTCCAAAGTCTTTAAATTTTCTGTCGATGTTTCGCCACTGCGAACCATCTGCGGGGTGTCTCAGCATCCCGTCCTGTTGACGTTCTTCAGCGTGCCAACGCATCATTCTAGCATTCGCCTTGTTCGTGAACAAACGCCTTAGCCGTGGTATTATAGGGAAATACCACATCACCTTAGCAGGAATTCTCTTCTTCGTTAACTGCCCGTCAACCTCACCTGGATCATCTCGTCTAATCTTGTATCGTAGTGCTTTACAAACAGGGCATGCTTCTAGATTCTCGTACTCCTCACCGTGATATAGGATACAATCATTCGGACATGCGTGAATCTTCTGAACTTCCAGTCCTAGAGGGCAGACTATCTTCTTAGCCTCGTACGTTGTCTCGGGCAATTTGTTTCCCGCCGGAAGAATGTTCTTGACGAGTTTCAATAAATCGCCAAATGCCTTGTCACTAACACCATTTTTTGCCTTCCATTGCAAGAACTCCAGAGTGGTATCCAACTTTTTGTGCCCCTGCTCGCAACCTGGGTACAACGACGTTCTGTGGTCCTCTAACATCTTGTCCAATTTATGGGCCCCCTTTTCACTTTCGCAGTCCTCCTTGGCATCCTGCAACATCTGACCAAGATCATCCGCAACATCGTTATAATCATCATCTATGTCCTCCTCGCCCGTTTGATTTCCTTCAAGTCCAGCGTACTGAGCAAAGTCTGGAATATTGTCGTCTTCCACTTCATCTTCTTCCATTTCAACCCCTTGCTCTCCGTGGGATGTCCAACAATTATAGCTTGGCATGAACCCCGACTCAAACAAGTGGAAATGAATAGTCCTGGATGCAGAATACTCCTTCTGATTCTTACACTTATAGCATGGACAACAAATAAAACCCTTCTACTTGTTAGCTTCGGCCACTCTCAAAAAATAATGCACGCCGTCAATAAACTCTTTGGACCGCCGGTCAGCGTACATCCATTGCCGATCCATCTACATAAAATGAAAAAAAAATCGTACACAAATAATCATTTGTACAATAATGACAGTCATACAATAATGATAAAATAATCACAAATTCTTTCAACAGTTATACAATAATGACATATCATTATTCATACAAAAATAATAAAATATTCCACCAAATAATTCTTATTTATTATTTTTTAAGTTTTAAATTCTTTTAATTTTCAATTTAGTTTGTTTTCTTTTATTTAAGATTAACTTTCACTATATTTTCCTACTCAACTATTTTATAAAACCTTATTTAGCAAATAAACAAAATTTCTATATACTCTTTCTTTTCCCACACAAATTTTCTCTCTCATCAACTTACAACAAAATTTTGGAGACAAAAAAGTGTGCAAAACATAGCTCCAAATGTAATATGACAAAAAAAAACATTGGAGGATGAAGTTGCTAACCTTTTAGGCACCTCCGATTTGTATATAATCACCAAAGTAAATTCACTATAAATTTTGGCATGACCTCCCCTCTTTTTTGAAGAAATTTTGAAGCTTGCTCGGGCTGGAGGAGGAAGAAGACATATATAACGGGGTGGGACTTTAGTCCCGGTTGGTGTTAAAGATCGTAACTTTAGTCCCGGTTGGTAACACCAACCGGGACTAAAGTTACGATCTTTAGTCCCGGTTGGTAACACCAACCAGGACTAAAGATCCCCGGGGGGCCAAACAAGCCCTGACAGCATTTGAACCGGGACTAAAGATCATCTTTAGTCCCGGTTGGTGTTACCAACCGGGACTAAAGATCAAATATGCCCGTTACCCTTTTTAACCGGGACTAAAAATCATCTTTAGTCCCGGTTTTTGTTGCAACCGGGACTATCGTGGAATTCGGCCGACCGACAAAAGATGGTTTCTCCACCAGTGCTCGCGAGGACGTCACCGTCGCCGGCTACGACGTCCCCACCGGCACGCGCGTGCTCGTCAACACATGGACCATCAGCCGCGACCCGTCGTTGTGGGACTCGCCGGAGGAGTTCCGGCCGGAGCGGTTCGTGGGAAGCGGGATCGACATCAAGGGGCGAGACTTTGAGCTTCTACCGTTCGGCACGGGCCGGCGGACACTGGTGGAGAAACCATTTTTGGTCGGTCGACCAGATTTCACAATAGTCCCGGTTATATTAAAAATCGGGACTAAAAATATCTTTAGTCCCGGTTTTAAAGCTCTAGGGATTCTTTCCAATCTTTAGTACCGGTTGATGTTGCCAACCGGGACTAAAGATCTATTTGTACTCCTGGTTGGTAACACCAACCAGGAAAAAAGATCGCTATACACTTTACTCCCGGTTGGTATTACCAACCGGGACTAAAGATCTATTTATAACACTAACGCAGAGATCGGAGAGGCCTGCGCGATTGGATCGAGGTATCTCCTCCTCTCCTTTTAACTCCTCCCTCCTCCTCTCCTCAACCTTATCTCCTCCTCTCCTTTTAACTCTCTCCTCAACCTTATCTATTCCTCTCCTTCTCCTCTCTACACTGCAGCCATGCGGCGAGGGTGTCAGGCCGGCGCGAAGCGGCGAGGCGTGGAGGCCAGGCCGGCCGGCGCGGCGGCGGCCACCGGCGACCTGTGAGGCGGCAGCCTCGCGGCAGGGCGCGGAGGGCGGCGCGGCGCGCGGTGAGGCGGTGGCCGCCGGCGGCCTGCGGCTGTGGCCTGGCGGCCGGCGCGAGGGCGGCGCGGCGCGCGGCAAGGCGGCGGCGGCCTGCGGCGGCGGGGCGCGGGCCGGCCGGCCGGCGAGGCGAGGCGGCGCCTGGCATATTTTTTCTCTTTTTTTTTTTAAGAATCTGAGCTGAGATTGTTGTATGATGTATTTGATTTGCGTGAGATATGAATATGTGATTGAATTTTGTAGAAGTTGTGATATAATTTTTTTTTAGATTTTGTGATGTATTTGAGATGATCGATTTGTGGATTTGAAGGCAATTTGAGTATGATTGTTTTGGGAATTTAGGGACGGGATAGGGTTAGGGTGAAATCAATATATTAAAAATAATGAAAAATAATGAAGAGAAGAAAAGAATAAAGAAGCAACTGGATCTGTCTCTTTAGTCCCGGTTGGTAACACCAACCGGGACTAAAAATCGATTTTTACTCCAGGTTATTTCACCCAGGACTAAAGGTAGCGATCTTTAGTCCCGGATTCGTAGTCCCGGTTGAAAAACCGGGATTATAAAGGGGTTACGAACCGGGAGTAAAAACCACTTCTCCACCAGTGGGATGTGCCCGGGGTACAGCCTCGGTCTCAAGGTCATCCAGCTCGCCCTCGCCAACCTGCTGCACGCCTTCTCCTGGAACCTCCCCGACGGCATTGCCGCCGGCGAGGTGAGCATGGAAGAGATCTTCGGGCTCACCATGCCGCGGAAGATCCCTCTCCTCGCCGTTGTCAAGCCCAGGCTGCCGGACCATCTCTATGCCGAGCCATGATGCATGACGCACCATGCGTCGATGCGTGCGTGCATGCATACGCGTCTTCTGCATTCGACGAAGCTATAGGCTCCAGTTCAAGGATATAAAACTCCCTAGTGCGTCGAATAATAGAACTAGGGTGGTTTAAATAATCGTACAGTAGCTCTGCAAGATATGCAAGCTCAAAATGTTATCACCTGCACTATAGATGTATGATGGTAAGTCATTGGTTGAGACGGATATGTCCAGTCCATCAACGGCTCCATCCTAAATAAAGGAATTTTATGTTTGCCACAAGTCGATGATCAAATTTATTTTTATGTTTATTTTATTCTTTATCTTTATCTTTACGGATTAGATACCTACTTAAAATATCCGTAAAGTTTTTGCCAAAATTTTGACAATTCACTGCTAGAGAAAGGGGGCTTTACTCCCGGTTGGTAACCCCCTATATTCCCGGTATGCAACCGGCACTATAAATCCGGGACTAAAGATACCCATCTTTAGTCCTAGGTGGAATAACTGGGATTAAAAGTTCATTTTTAGTACCGGTTAGTGTTACCAATCGAGATTAAAGATGGTGCCAAGCCAGGTCCGATTACCAGTTTTTTTCTTTTCTTTCATTGTTTTTAACATTGAACATTGATTTCACTCTATCCCAAAATCATCCTCAAATTATGAAATCCCAAATCGATCCTCACAAATCACAGAACAAAAGGATCATCTCCAAATTCTCAAATCGATCGTCTCCACACACACATCACAAATTCATAAAAAAAATTACATCATAAGTTCTAATATCATCACAAATACATCACATATTCACATTACACACAAATCAAATACATCACAGATGAATCACAAATCAAATCTGCATTTGAATCACAAATTCTAAAAAAAAAAACTCAGATCCAACCGAGGCGTAGGCCGCTGGCCACCGGCCACCACCGCGCAGGCCGCCGCCCGCCGCGCCTCCCTCTGTCGCCGGCCTCGCTAGCTCCCTTGCGTGCCCGCCTGCTCGCTCGCTTGAGAGGATAAGTTAGAGGAAAAGAGCGAGAGGAAAGGGAGAAGATAAGAAAAGAGTGGAGGAGGATAAGGGTAGAGGTGGTTGGAGGATAAGTGCCAGGGATTATATATTATTCGTCAATTTAAGTCCCGGTTGGTGTTTCAAACCGGGAATAAAACGGGTAGGAGGGCGGACACTTTTTCAACCAGGACTGAAAATGATCTGTAGTCCCGGTTGGTATTATCAACCGGGACTAAAGATCATAAAATGGCTGTAGGCTTTTCAACTGACGTAAACATGATTTTTAGTCCTGGTTCTTTTTGTAACCGGGACTATTGTGATTTTCGGTTGACCCAACAAAGATTAGTTCTTCAGTAGTGATTTGACCCTTTTAGAAAACTTATTCGAAGAATAGTCCATATCAAAAACATATTGCAAAAATAGACCAAAACCTTAGCGCCTGTGGTATTGGTGCTCAGATCCAATGATCTGATGTATAGTGGCTACTCGGATAGGTTTTTAGCGCTAAAATATGTGGCGCTAAGACATTATAAATCAGCGCTAAACCCATTAGCGCTGAGGTTTTGGTATATTTTTTACTAAATTTTTGACATGGTCTATTCTTCAAATAAATTTTTTAAAAGGTCAAATTGCCAAAATTTATCCGTCGACTACTGCAGCGTGTCGCTCCTCGCGGGCGCGTCCGTTCGGGAGTCCGGATCCTGTATGCTCAGATTGTGCTCCCCTCCTGGCTCATTGCTCCCGTACATCCGATACTGCCCCAATCGGACAATGTACACATCCATAGAAGGCCAAAAGGCCTGGGGCCAGACGGCCCAGCCCTAGTACAACACGGCTTAACTAGGTCAGTCCTGTGCAGGCCCGACCCAACCGTTGGGTTATTACTGCTACACAATAGATTTTCCTAGATGCCCCCTTTCTGTTTTCATACGGTTCGTAAGTGAAACCGCAAGGAAAAATAGGGGACAGGCTCCAGATAGTCGCCCGCACATGCAGATCCGGCAAAGGAGGGGCTTCGGGGCAGCGGATCCGGCGGCGCTCGCCCCCTCCCCTCCTTCCCCTTGCAGATCCGGGGGAGGGGGTCGTGGATCGGGCGGCGCGTGGTGGGAGGAGAGCACGCGGCGGCCACAGGTGACAGCGGCGGCGGCGCTCGCCCCCTCCCATTCCTTCCCGTGCAGATCCGGCGGAGGGGGGGCTTGGGGGTGGCGGATCCGGCGGCGCCCGCCCCCTCCCCTCCTTCCCCTTGCAGATCCAGGGGAGGGGGCGGTGGATCTGGTGGCGTGCGGCGGGAGGAGAGCACGCGGTGGTGGCGGCGCGCGCCCCCTCCCCTCCCTCCCCGTGCAGATTCGGCTGAGGGGAGGCTTGGGGGCCGCGGATCCAGCGGCGCCCGCCCCCTCCCCTCCTTCCCCTTGCAGATTCGGGGGAGGTGGCATGAGTCGGCCGGCGCCGCGCGGTTCTCCTCTCCTCCCTTGCAGATCCGATGGAGGGTAGGTGACCGGCGGAGCGGTGGCATGCGTCGGCAACCGGTGACCGGATCTATCTCTCCCCCTCCTCTCTTTGTTACTTGTGTTTTTTGTATGTGATTTGTTCATGTGAGATGTGTTCATGTGATGTGTTCTTGTTGATGTGTGATATCTTCTTGTGATGTGTTCGGCGGCGGCGACCGCGAGGGCGACGGCGGCGGCGGGCGACCGCGAGGGTGACGGCGGCGGGCCTCGGCTAGGCGGCGGCAGATTAGGGTTAGGGTTAGGGTTTCTTTTTTCTTTTTTTTGTTTCTCTTTTTGTTAATCGGTTTTCCTAGACGACTGGGTGCATGTGGGCCGCCCACCCGCACACGAAAATTGGCTAGCCCGCACGGAAAAATTAGTGCTGTAGTAGTGTGTGCATGGTCCTCTACCTCGACAAGGTGGACTGGCCCGGCACGGCAAGGTCCAATGATCAGGGAGGCAAAATAGACTTATTTCAGCCAATAAGCACGGCCCAAAGAGATGAGGGATACATTATAGACTTTTTCCAGCCATGCAAGCTAAATAGATTTATTCTAAGGAGGAGCACGGTGGGTGTTCGTGCCTAGACCGCTGATGCAGCCCGTGGGCAGGCACTACCCGGCCCAGTAGGTTGCGCCGTGCCAGCCCAACTATTCTCAGGCTCAGGCCTGGTCATGCCCAAGCCAGGCCAGGCCGAGCGGCCCTCGAGTCTGCGGTAGGACAAAGTCATGGATGCCATAATTGTTGAAATGCACGCAGCAAAGTTGTAATGCTCTACTTTATTTCTTTTGCATCAATCGTTCTTATCTTTAACTGGTTAGATTGGCAAATTTTGAGCCTTCTGGAGAGTTTAGTTTTCCTAGCTGTTAGACGATCGGTACTCCTAGCGGCTCACCCACTAGGCCACTAGACATGCTCCACATCTAACTTCTATTGTCATAGCCTTAGCTCCTCTAGCGAGGAGGAGTGGCACCCCTTTTTTGGGATTCGGCCAGGGAGCGGGTGCGCGGAAACGAGGTGATAATCGTGCAGAGGATAGGGATAGGCGGTTTAGAGAGGTTCAGGCCGCTTCAATGTTCTTGCTCTATATGATGAAGCTTACAATTAGTTCTTAGTGTTGATATAAGTAGGAGAGGATGAACCCTTCAGTGTTATGTGGCTAGAATCTAACTTAGCTCCTCTCTTTTTTAAGTGGCTTTTGGTCTTTCTTTCATAGTTGCAAGGGGATATCACAATGATCAGTTTCTTACAAATGGGCCTCAACATAGGGGTTAGGTATATGTTGGTCGTGGTTCTTCTTGGTGAGTGGGCCTGGTCGTCAAGCCTAGATGGAACGGAGACCTTGCCGACCCGCCGTGTGTCCTGAGCATGCTAGCAAAGCTTGGAGTAGAAGCCTGAAACACAGTTGACGCCCGCGGGCTCGCCTATCAGCCACGGATAAGAGAAACTGCGAGATGGTTGTGGCTCCAGTCTCGCGGCACGGCAGTCAATCATACTGCCTGACAGTCCACGCTTATCCACACAGGGGTGGTGAAAGCCTATCGCGAGGCTGGTGTGCATTGTCTTGTTACGTGTCGCTCTGGCGGCGTGCCGAGTTGGTATATGTTGCCTCACATTAAAGGCAAGGCTTGGTGGGATCCATGCACTGATGCTCCCCTGACTACTCGGGAGCAGAAGGCGGATGTGCCCCAAGCATGGCACAGTGGGACCGTGCAGATGTGTCCTGAACACAGCCCGTAGAGGGCATGCTCAGGAGCTGGCTGTAGATGTGCCCCGAGCATAGCCCGCAGGTGGCTGTGCTTGGGGTGGCTTTGCTCCTGAGCACAGCCCCCTACTTACCACCAGCGAAACCCTAGCTCCCAAGTTGATGTCATCGACGCTGCCATCACTGTCATCATCGTGCTCGCCGTAGTCCGTTGCCACCGTCATCACCACCGTAGCAGTCCGCCATCACTAGATCTATGAGGATGGATGCTGCTGTTGACGGATCTGTGAGGGAGGGGGAGGCCGACGATGGCGGAGACGGTGAATGCGCGTCGCCCCCTGCCGCCACCACCAGATCTGTGGAGGGGGAGGGCCGCGACGATAGATCTGTGTGGGGGAGAGCCGCCGCTGCCAGATCGGTGCGCGGGAGAGTGCCACGCCACTACCACCGTCAACAGCGCGCGTGGGAGTGCACAGTCCGCCGTTGCTCCCGCCGCAATCTGTCGGAGCCGCAGTGGGAAGAGAGGAGAGGAGAGGGGGTGAGAAGCCGTCGGAGCCACTCGGGTGAGTAGAGGAGAGGGGGTGAGAAGAGAGGAGAGGAGTGGGAAGAGGAGATGATAAGGGAGGATTGGGCTGAGAGTGAGGAGTGGAGGGAGGAAATTAGATATTCTAACGCGGTGGTGGGCTGACGGTCCGCCTACGAACAGGGGCAGAACTATAATAAAATGAAGGGGGGTTCTACTCGCTTGCTTTACTCTGGTTTGAATTAAATTTAGCTTGATACGGATGCCTATGTTTAAACTGACGGGGTATATATGGTGAAAATAGATAAATTATAGGTAATTTTTTTTAACAGTTCCTGGGCACCCCTTTAGCTATACTAGCTCTGCCCCTGGCTACGAAAATCAGTTTTTTTTTATTGCATGTGGGTGCACCTATAAAAATTGATTTTTGGATTCGAGTATTTTAAGGAGCCGTATATGAAAATGAAAATGTAGGCCAATTTTGTAGGTACGGCCAATTACAGTCCACACGTAACCTACAGGGGCTCTCGTCCGGAAAAAATGCTTTTTAGAACTGCTCTCGTCCGGAAAAAATGCTTTTTAGTAGTGAGTTCTAATTATACAGTGGAAACAATCTTAATCAATATATAGCATGGAGTATATAGGTATCAAATCGATCGATGCCATATGCCAGGATATATACTTACTGGAAGTTTTAATTACTAGTAACTCATAGCCAGATAAGCACTGATAATACTGTATAAGTACATACGGCCGGGATACAGCTAGCGTGGCCATATATATTTGCTGCCCGTATTACTGTGAGATATAAATGAAAAGAAAAGAAATAATGAATGAGTCATCGTCACCAGCAAATATGTATGCGTATAACTTTTGAATTCATGTTGTTTGTGCAACAGAAAGAAACTTAATAGTCCAGCAAGATGATGAGTTGTAAAATATTGTATGTATCTATATATGTATATATATATATATGTATATGTATGTATATATATATATATATGTATATGTATGTACATGTATATATATATATATGTATATGTATATATATATAAGGAAAAAGTACGAATTACCCCTGAACTATCGCGGTCGTCTAAATTACCCCCCTAACCATAAAACCGGACATTTTTCACCCAGAACTGTGTAAACCGGACGAATTACCCCCTTCGATCCAAACCGCGGTGGTTTTGGTCTACATGACAGTCCAGACAGCAATTTATTTATTAAAAAATAGGTGGGCCCCACCTGTCAGTCTCTCTTTCTTCTCCTTTAGACGGCCGCGGCGGAGGCAGGAGCGCGGCGAGGGGAGGCGAGGCGAGGCAGCGGCGGCGGTGGCGGCGGCGGCGAGGCGAGGCGGCGGCGGAGGAGGCGAGGGGGTGGAGAGGCGAGCGTGTTGGCGAGGCGAGGTGAGGGGGTGGAGAGGCGAGCGCGGCGGCGAGGCGAGCGGCGGGGGCAGAGGAGGCGAGACGGCAGTGGCATCACGATGCTCCAGCGCATCGGCGCCCGCATGGCGACGGCCTGTCTCGCCATGGTAATGGCGGCACTCGTCGAGGCGAGGCGGCTCCGCGTGGCCTGCGACGCCGCCGCTGCCGCCTCCTGCGCCGCACCCCGCCGCCGCGCTCGCCTCCTCCACCGCAACCCGCCGCCGCTCGTCTCCTCCGCCACACGCTGCCGCTGCTCGCCTCCTCCGCCGCACCCCGCCACCGCTGCCGCCGCGCCGCCGCGCTCACCTCCTCCGCCGCACCACGTCGCCGTGCTCGCCTTCTCCGCCGCACCCCGCCGCCGCTCGCCGCCTCATCCCTCGCCGCTCGCCTCCTCCTCCTCCGCCGCTGCCGCCGCCTCGCCTCGCCTCCTCCGCCGCACCCCGCTGCCGCTCACCGCCTCATCCCCCGCCGCTCGCCTCCACCGCCGCCGCCGCCGCTCCCTCTCACCCGCCTACCTCCGCGGTGCGCGTGAGTGAGAGAGAATGAGAGAAGAGAGAGAGAGGAATAGTTGGATAGGAGTATGACAGGTGAGTCCCACATTTTTTTTAATAAATAAAATGCTGACTGGACTGCCACGCGTACGTCACGTAGACCGAAACCACCGCGGTTTGGGTCGAGGGGGGTAATTCGTCCGGTTTACATAGTTCGGGGTGAAGAATGTCCGGTTTTGTGGTTCGGGGGGTAATTCAGACGACCGCGATAATTCAGGAGGCGTAATTCTTACCTTTTCCTATATATAACTGCAGGTGAAGGTTTGCTTTAAATTTGGGCTGCTAGCTAGTTAGCGCTGCCGTGCTTCCAAAAATCAAAAGAAAAGAGAAGAAAAAGGGAAGAAAAAGTTGGCGTCATTCATTTTGTAGTTTTGTACTAGCTAGGTATGTATTTGCTTAATTACGACGCCAGCCTCAGCCTTTCCTTTTCTCTTTTGAGCATGTAGCGGCTGGTTATAACGTTGTTAATTAGATGGGGAAGTGTTAATTAGCTAGGCTGCTAGGCATGTAGACACCTGGCATGGCATGCACAGCCTCCATGGCCAGTTGTGCTGATGATCCTCCAACTCACGGTCTCACGCCTGCCTTGCATGCATCCACGCTCGATCTGTTGAGTTTTGTATATATCCATCTTTTTTCTAGCACAAATATATAGCCAAAAAGCGGCAAGTAGTAAGCATAGTATATCTGTACGTAGTACACGAGTTCTAAACTTGTGTGTTCTAAACACGCGCGCGCGTTCTGTCTCCCGGATATCGATATATATCGAAGTTATTACTTCTCTCCATTTAGCTAGTTCTTCCATTTCCACAACTCCATATATCCAATTTTTCTCATTTTCTATTTTGCGCGCACATACACACACCGGCGCTTCGAACTGCTGCTGGTGGTAGTATTGCCGTATAGCCAACCGCCGTTTCTCCGTAGACCGTAGCTACTTTCAGGTAAACTAACCGATCTGGCCTGGCTGTGCTCCACCTCTGTATGTGTTTTGGTATTCCACCCGGCCATCCATAGATCTGTTTTGTATTGTATTTCCATGCATATGCGTGTCGACCGGTCTCAATAGACTCCACACCTGCTGCTTGCTCTCTCTTATTAAATCTTCAAGCTGGTCGGATCTCTTTTCCCCTTTCTTTTCCGTTCAGATCTATACCCACCATAAAAAAAATTGGATAAAACCAGACAAGCACTATGTCCAGATTAATTTTTAGGATTGGATTTTAATTAGCTTTGGTGTTTTTTTTTACTTCGCCCCTCCCTCTCCTTTTCCCCTTAATCCTGGTTCTCATTTTTGTTTTCTACAGTAAATAATATATGAGCTTGTTTGGTACAGTTCCAACTCCTAAATTTAGCTTCAGGAGTTAAGTCTGGAGTAGAGTTGTGGAGCTGTCTAAAGCCAGCTCCACAACTCTAGTTCATTTTATGAGAGAGCTTCACCCAGCTCCACTCCCAGTTTTGGTGGAGCTGAAACTGTTTGACTGAGCTCCAACTCCAGGAGGGGTGAAGCTAGAGCTGGAGCTGGAACTGTGCCAAACAGGTCATCTCTCTGTTGCTTTTCTTGAGTCCGTACTCAAACGATCCGTCTTTGTTAACTTTTGTAATATTCATGATCTATTCCGTATGCAGATCTATTTACCAAAAAAACTTCCAAACCTGCTTAATTACCGAACAAATCATGAATAAATTATAAGCCATTTAATTTTTTTCCTAGTCAAAGTTATTTATGTTTGACCAAATTTATAGAAAAAAATAGCAACATTTACAACATCAAATTAGTTTCATAAATTTTAATATTGAATATATTTTAATGATATATTTGTTGTATTGAAATATTAGTATATTTTTATATAAACTTGGTCAAACTTAACAACTTATAATATAAAATAATATGAGACGTATAAAGTATCGTTCTTGATTAAATATATATTTGGCAGGGGGGTGCGAGCGACACGTGGAGAACGCAGCTGCTCGTGGAGGAGGGGCACCACAACCACTAGTGAGGGGAGGCAGAAGAAAGATGAAGCACAAGGCGGCTCAGGAGATAGCTGATGGCAGCAGCACTAGTGACATATTACATGCTGCTGCTGATGGTGTGTGCTTCCCGCGTGGTACAAGTACAGCCCCAGTGTTGCTCGCGCAGCCACAGCATGAGGTAAATTCATGGCCCTGTTTCTAAAAATTAATTAATCCTTAATCCTATACTCCACATTAAATGAGGCATAGGTACCCAGCACCAAGATTGAAATGAATTATATATTCAATTTAAATGAGTATAAAATTCTTTTATAATTAATGTTTATGTATGAAAATTAACTTCTTTACTAAGCAGTTTAAACAAGTTTGAACTCGATCTGAACTTTTTTTTATTCGATTTTGATTCTAGGTATAAAACATCTAAACATATAATTAGTTAGGTATATAATAATGGATTGTGAAATAAAATTGAATTTGAGTTGTTTTGTTGCTAGGTATAGGTATGAATCAAATTCTTATACGTAGGTATATACTCACAATTTAAAAAACCTAAAAAATTTAAGTGAATTTATGTATTTCGTATCTTGGTGTCCGGGTACCTTGGTGCTACCTCCTTTCCCAATGTAAAATAAAAGAGAAGAGGATATATGAGAAAACAGAAGCAAAACGTAGTCACATATATACTATGACGAATACGATGACACGATGTTGTCAAGCTAATGTAGGGAGCACCGAGCATCCGACCAAAATTAAAAGAATGTAGTATAACAAATTTAAATAGGTAATAATAAAAACAATGGTGTGGTTTTTTCTTTTTTTTCTTTTGGGGGGGGGGGGGGGGGGCGGGGCAGGGCTAACAGACCGTGTAATGAATATATATACTCAGAAACTGTTCATTTTGAACCCTCCAACTGACAACATGACTCCCCCGACTATTTTGAGGTGTCATCCATGTTGTAAATTTAAAAATGGAAAAAGTATAAATTACCCCCTAAACTATCGCGGTCGTCCGAATTACCCCCCTGAACCATAAAACCGGATATTCTTCACCCCCAACTATACAAACCGTACGAATTACCCCCTCGACCCAATCTGCGGTGGTTTTGGTCTACGTGGCATACGTGTGACAGTCCCGTCAGCATTATATATATATATATATATATATATATATATATATATATATTAGAGAAGGGTATTTTCTACCCGGCCTCTGTATCCAATCGGATATATACGGCCATTGAGATAGGGAACTTAGCCCCGCAAACAACCCAATCTGAACTTAACCCCGCAAACAACCCAATCTGAAATTCGCTCCATAGGAGATTTGAACTCAGGACCTTGAGAGTACTACTCAGGTCACTGTAATCACTAGGCTATATGCCCTTTCGTCAGTATTATATATATATATATATATATATATATATATATATAATTGTGGGACCCATATGTCATACACTCTTCCTCTCTCACGGTCATCGGCAGGCGGGGGCGGCGGCCTCGGCGTGGAGCTGCGGTGGCGTCGGACGGTGACGCGGAGGCGGCGGCTGAGGGCGGCGGCCTCGGCGTGGAGCTGCGGCGGCGGCGAACGGTGGCGCGGAGGCGGAGGCGGCTGGGGCGGCGGCCTCGGCGCGGAGCTGCGCGTTGGCGAGGCCGACGAGGCCCGCGCGGCCGCGGGCGGCGTGCCGTCCTCAGCCTCGGGCGCGGAGCTGCGCGTTGGCGAGCTTGCGGTTGCAGCGCTTCCTGCCGTCCTCAGCCGCCCTCAGCCGCTGCCCCCGCCGCCCTCTCTCTCCTCCCTCCCTCTCTCTCCTCCCTTTGGCGCGCCCTCTCTCTCTCCTCCCTCCCCTTGCTGCAGCGAGCGGCGGCGAGCACGGCTGGGTGGCTTCGGCCGGCGGCGAGCGATGGCGAGCACGACGGGGAGGGTGAACTGGCGGAAACCGGCGAGGATCCTCACCGCCGCCATTGCTGCCCAAACTTTTTCGCGTGGCTATGTATACATGCACACAGCCACCAGCTCCCTTGCTCATCTGCATGCGGCCGTGTTGCTACTGACCAATGCCCAGCTAGCAAGTTCCACTACAGCTTTGACCACTGAGCCGTTGCTGTTCACCTATCTCCTGAAATAGTTGGGAGTCATCAATCGTCTTCTTCGTCTCCTCACGATCTGATTCTTTTCTGTCACCGTGTTATGGAGGTGTGCCATGGAGATATGCTTTGCATATCTGGCATTGTATTATTTGGTCTACGTACCGGAACTGATAACATTCGAGATTATGCAGGATTATACACGAAAGATCCTTTTTTGGCTCTCTCTTTAGCCCTATGTCTCTTATCCCTAGGAGGCCTTCCTCCACTAGCAGGTTTCTTCGGAAAACTCTATCTATTCTGGTGTGGATGGCAAGCAGGCCTATATTTCTTGGTTTCAATAGGACTCCTTACGAGCGTTCTTTCTATCTACTATTATCTAAAAATAGTCAAGTTATTAATGACTGGACGAAACCAAGAAATAACCCCTTATGTGCGAAATTATAGAAGATCCCCTTTAAGATCAAACAATTCCATCGAATTGAGTATGACTGTATGTGTGATAGCATCTACTATACCAGGAATATCAATGAACCCCATTCTTGCAATTGCTCAGGATACCCTCTTTTAGCTGCTAGGTCTATTTCTTAGTTCAAGATCCCTCTTACTAACTGGAATAAAAGAATTATTAGATCTGTTCCGCCCAAAATGGGAATGGGCGCTAGGGTAATGAACTTATAATCATGGAATCGACTCGATCATCAGATTATAAGTTCATTCCATACCGGACCAGACCGTGCACATTCTTATTATGAGAAGGGGTCATTCGAGCCTATGGAAATAGGATACTCTGTTTACATAGAAATCCCCACGTCCTTACATTCTATTTAGGATTAGGAATAGGTGTAATCAGACCTGCTTTTGACATATCTATCCTATCCTTATTTGGGTACCATATGCACCTCTTTGGGCTTCTATTGAATCGAGAAATTGGATTGTACATCTTTTTGATTTTGATACATATAAGGTGTCCTACGGATAATGCAAATCGAAGCTATTTGATGTCTGACTCAGGCCTATATGACCGATCGATCGAAATACTCCAAGACTCCACCTTTGTCATATATTCCATATATCACATTAGATAGATATCATATTCATGGAATACGATTCACTTTCAAGATATCACATTAGATAGATATCATATTCATGGAATATGATTCACTTTCAAGATGCCTTGATGGTGAAATGGTAGACACGCGAGACTCAAAATCTCGTGCTAAAGAGCGTGGAGGTTCGAGTCCTCTTCAAGGCATAATACGGAGAATGCGCATTCAATGAGCATTCCCCGTAGAAGTATTCCGGAAATCTGCGCCTGGCGCTCTCCTCTATCTTCTGAGGTCCTTAACCACTTCCCTGAGAAAAGGAGACAGTAAAAGCCAAAATAGACTAAATATAGCCTGAACGATCCTAAAAATCCCTCGAAGGAGATAATATAATAAAGAACCCAAAGCAGACGGTATCCTACTGCAAGGGTGGTCTTAAGAATCCAAAAGAGGTTGCTCAGAAGAGATAGATGTATCCCAACCTCTATTGCTCTCGCGTAAAGCCTTTTTTTTACGCGACAGGAAAAAGTGACTACGAATTCCCCTTTTTGTTTGCGAATCCCTGTTTGTATCCTTTGAGCGCACGCCCATAAGTAGCGATCAAGGAAATCGATCAAACGATCCCAATACCGTGAAAGAGAAACTTCCCAGATCCAGGGAAGCTTATCATAAAGGGCTTCGACAAGGGGTTTTATTCGTTCTTTGAGCAAAAAGATAAAGATCGGATAGATTCGAACCGCAATTGCAAAGGTAATCACTACTATGCCAGCCCAAATCATGATCTTCACCAACTTGGATTTGGTTCTCTCGCGAAAATCGCGAGTTGCAGAGATGAGAACCATGAAAAGCAAGATCCCGAATAAGAAAACAGAAACCGAGGAAACCACAAGAGTGAAGACTAGTAGAGTCTCGTCTTTTGTCATTCTTTGCTCCTTTTTCACTCAATGATTCATTCGAATTTCCCGACCAAAAATTCTATATGTCTATTCATAGGGCCTCGTTGCTAAGTGCTACAAGATCTAGTGCACTGGAACTCGTGGTTATGGACCCGAATCCTTTAGTATGGAACATTGTCTTTTCCAAGTAAAAACCCCCAGTATATGAAAGAATGAAAAGGTGCTTTCGTTCTTTTCTTGTGGAATAAGAAGCCCTCGTACCTTAATGAAAGGAAAATAGGAATTTTTCATTAGGTATTTGACCAAATAGGATCGTCCAGTTCCTATAGAACCTATCACTAAAATACCCGATAGGGCTAAGCGGAACGAAAAGGATTTTCCCTGAGATGGTAAATGAAAACGATTAGCCCCATACGAGGTTTGGGAATAAGTGATGAGCAAGGAATATACGTCTTTCTGCTAAAGAGGATCTATTAAACTCATAATTCATTAGATCCTTGTTATCAATGTCAACTAGGTATCATAAGTAAACGGATCCCGGTTGTTCAATCCTTTGATAACCAAGGTCATTCTTTGCTAAAGAGAAATGATTACTATGAGTCAGACTCAATAGAATTGGATCCATTCCAAATAGCGAGAATTAGGATTCTGGATCCCTCTCAATCTCTCTTTCAATTCGAGGATCCAGAGAGGTGTTTTCATAGTCATCTCCGAATATTTGCCATCTCCGAATATTTTCGATTTCATTTTTCTATGATATGTCTTTCTATATGAAAATTGGTTATTTACGATGTACGATGATCCCTGTTAAGCATCCATGGCTGAATGGTTAAAGCGCCCAACTCATAATTGGTAAATTTGCGGGTTCAATTCCTGCTGGATGCACGCGAACCGGAACGTTCCATAAGTCTATTGGAACTGGCTCTCTATCCATGGAATCTCATCCATCATCCATACATAACGAATTGGTATGGTATATTCATACCATAACATAAGAACAATAAGAACTCGAATTCTTATCGATACTGGAACTCAGAGCATAGGAGGGAAAGTCGATTTATGGATGGAATCAAATACGCAGTA